>JAKCOX010000011.1:10634615-11266730 GCA_022605575.1 Laterallus jamaicensis coturniculus
TATTTTCTTTTATATTATCACTCTTTTTGTTTCTCTGCTGGAAAGTTTCCACGTCTTTCACACTGAGGGACCAAAGTGTCAGAAGATTAAAGGACTGTCTTTTTGCCCAACTAATATGAATTGGATGCTGAACTGTGCACTGCTCAGAAAATTAAATGCCTTCTAAAGAAGTGGCTGGAAGGAGGCAGTAAAAATCCATCAGATTTGCATTACTAATTAGCTTATCCATTAGTTATTATCCCTGTGTTTACTTGGAATGAGAAACTTCAAAGATTATTCTATACTGGACATGTAGCTCGTTTTTTTGCTTACGTAATTTTTTCCATGCCTACTGTGATGGGTGCTGTACTTTGGTGTATCTAATTCTCTCTTAGCCCAACTGCCCATCCTCTGGAAGGTGTTGGTCCTGTATCATTCAGCAGGGGATGGACTGAGCATCCACACAGCCTGGGCTGCGCACAAGAGGTTTTCTCTTTCCCCTGAAATTGGGTCTGATGTTTTTTTAACTTCTTGGCAACCAGAGCTCCACCTCACTTCATGAAACACAAGTGCCTCTGGAGGTCTCTGGTTGTCAGTAGCATACCTTGATTTATTCAGCTCATCCAATCTTAGACAAGTGATGCTTTTGTACAAATCATTAATGCACATTAGGGAGAAATCTTCTCTCTGTGCCTTTCTAAGAGTTTTCTCAGTGTATGTGAGAAATGTGACTTCTGTAGTTGCTATTTTCAAGTCTTCCATACTCATAAAGGTTGAGAAGGATATATGTTGTCGTCTTTAAAAAATAAAGGTCATCTTTAAATAGATCCCCAAGTTTCTATATGTCCCACAACTATTTAAATGTACTCATTGCTTGGGGTGGCAGGTAAGTGCTCATATGCCCAAAACAGGGTGCAGCAAGTTGTTAACTTTGGATTTTGAGCTACTGTGGCTTAAAAGTAAAATTCAGAGGATTTGGGGGAGCAGTTAAGTCCCTGATATGTCATTCTCTTAGAAAGGATAGTAGAACTGAAAAAGAGGTTAGATGTAATAAGTCTGATTTTTGTCAGATCTTCCCAACTAGATGGAATTGGTACCATTCTCTTCCTGTGTAACTCAACCAGGCAAGGCTGGTATGATTTCCTGTTTTCTGGCATTCACAAACTTCTACCAGACATACGAAGTTTCACATTTACTGCAAAAAGTCACCAAATAAAAAAAAAATTTTAAAAAATGGAGTCTTTTGAGCCTGATGAGACCTTTGTCTCTGCGAGGAAACAAATCAAATCTACGTTTGTGACCCGACTTGTCAGCTTTGAGAAAACTTATGTTTGAGCCTGATGCTGTTGTGGAAGCTGATTTGGCCAGCTCCATGACGTGTTTCCTTTGCCAAGAATCTGCAGGGGTATGCTGGATGCATATTGCTGAGAATCAAAGTTCCTGATGTGTTTGGGGCTTTTATCTTCAGACTGGACAGAAGGTGGGAACTCTTGTCCTCTCCAAGCACTTGTACATGGTTTCTGTAAGTTTGCTATAGAGCTTCTAGAAAATATTATCTCCAGGTTGCCTGGAACACGTTCAGAGCATCTGCTGCTTGGACAGTGAAAACAGTGACACTATTTCTTTTGAATCATGCCTAAATTTCTGCAGTGCACTCCATGCCTTAGGTATCACAGTACTCCCTGAGCCAGAATTTCACAATGAGGACATTCCTGGAGCATCTCAGGACAAGCCCACTCCACGGGGCGCATCCACCAAGCCAGCCGGAGAAAGAACTGCCAACAATACCAATGGGTCCAGCTCTGCTCCGGCAAAGCCTGAACGGCCTCCACGCAGCGAAGCCCACTCATCTCTGGGCACCCAAACAGCCCTAGGAGGAGAATTCCTGGAGCATCTCAGGACAAGCCCACTCCACGGGGCGCATCCACGAAGCCAGCCGGAGAGAGAACGGCCGACAATACCAATGGGTCCAGCTCTGCTCCGGCAAAGCCTGAACGGCCTCCACGCAGCGAAGCCCACCCATCACTCATCTCTGAGCACCCAAACCACCCTAGGAGGAGACGTGTCCCTACAGCGTGCGGTTAAGTGCTTTGCTGAACGGGGGCCAAGGTCCAGCATGGAGCCACCCTGCTCCCGCCGACTCCCTCTGTGGCGCCGCACAGTGGAGTCGGCCCTCGGCTCGGGAATGGAGGACGTTACGAAATCCTGGCCCTGACAGAGAGCAGATGCATTATTGGGAAGCCCTCGGGTCATGAGAGGGCTAATAGTCACATTCCTGGCTGGGATGGCGAAAGATTTACGCAGGGCGCTCGCTCGCCTCGCCCTGCACCAGGCCGGCTCCCTACTTCACCGGCCCCCTCGGCTTTAATTGTTGTGTTAATGGCCCTTTTATTTGAAGCAGATCCCCTGCCTTACAGAGGAGAATGTCATTATGTCGTATTTTAGATGTATTTACATTCTCCTTGCCACAGGGATAACGTTCTAATTATTTTCTATAGCTGACAGCACCAGCGTCTCTGGTATTAGGGACCCCTTAGACCTGATTACGTGGTCTGTTTTTCTTCAAATCACCCACAAATGGCAGCGTGGAGCAGGTTTATTATCAATTGACGTACCTTTGCTTAACGCAACTCGCTCCCGAAACAAATGTCCTGGAGAGATAATACATGTCTCAAGCATGTGTCCTCACTTGCGTGAAGGCAGATGGGCTCGGGAGGTCAAGCCAAGGGTTGACCTCTCTTGACTCCTCAGATTTAGTTGCACACCCCTGGCACTGGCGCAGGGAGTCGGCTATGGTGTGGAGTAGTGTTTCCCGTGCAAAGTAACCCAAAGGCCATCAAAAAGGAGTGTTTTAAGTTCCACAGCCACTGTGTCAAGAGGTGGGGAATGACAGCTTGGGAAGGGGATGGAGGTGCAGGGCAAAAAGGAGAGAGAAGTGGAGGATGTTAACTTAGTTTTGCAGTGAGATGTAGAGAGGTACCAGAGTCTGGTCTAGATGGTCTGGTTGTTTCTAAAGGAGAAGAGGAGCCAGGGCTTCTCACTGGAGGCAGCTGTGCAACTCGCAGTGGACTTGATGGAAAGGGTGGTGAGAGGAGACGCCTGGCAGCAGGGCGTGTGGGGCTGGTGGATGGAGGTTGGGAACTGCATGGAGAACAGACTTGCAATAGAAGGCAAGGCAGGAGGGAAGCCTGGCAGCTTGATGAGAGGAGGTGGGATGGGGATCACTGCAGGGCTGGAGACAAGAGGGAGAGACGGTGGCTTCAGAGCACAGGGCAGTGCCCAGGAGTTGGCCAAAGAGGCACAGGAGCACACAGAAGTAGGGACAGCAATTGAGATAAGGAGAGTGAGAGACACAGTTATTAAACAGAATGATTTGATTTATCCAGAGTCATTTATTCACCAAACTTTCCCCCTGAGATCTTAAACAGACTGAAGTGGTTTCAAATGTTGTCATTATTTAGAACAATTCAACAAAATGTTTGTTGCTTTGGGGAAAGAAAAAAAAAAAAAGGAGGGGTGAGGGATAGTGGAAAGAAAGGAAGGAAGGGAAAATAAAAGCTTGGATGGTCTGGTTTGCCACATTTGAATTTTATTGCTGAATTGGGATGGGTCAAGAAAATTACTCTTTCTGTTCTCTGAGCGGGAGTTTCACTTACAAAGCTGCTTCTGATGTGAATGCTTACCCCAGCTCAGATGCAGCTTCCATGTGTATTCAGACATGAAACAACAGAGAGCAGGCAAGCTAGTGAAACCCTGTCAAGGAAGCGTCTGCGCACCGGCACATCTCAACGCAGAGGCAATTTCATTACAAAGTTCAGACACGTCTTTGTAGAGACTTTTCTCCTCGCAGCTCTAGAAATTATTTGATACTTGGAGCTGCTGGGCACACAGGCTTTTTAAAAGCAAATAGAAAGGCAAAGGCACTGCCCGGAGGGAGTTACAACTTCAGTCAGACCAAAGCGGAGTGGAAATGCTGGCTGCATGGTATTAGGAACCAGAAGGTGGGCGCTTCTATTTGGAAAGGCAAAGCTTCCATTATGTTGTTTAGTTTTTCTTGTGTGCGTGTGTATGGCTTCTGGAGCCGTTTTTAGCCTTGGCTCAAAAGAACTGGCTCTCACTCATTCCCCTGGTAACACTGGAGCCTATTTGCAAGGTTCAGTGAAAGGTGGCAGGAGGGTAGAGCTCTCAGAAGTGTACTGTGTTCCTGTTTTGTCTTGTGAAAATAAAAAGCAAGGTGAAGGAGAGGCAATCAAACCATTATTTCAACTGAAAGAAAAGCTTCTGCATGTGCAGAAGCAGTACTACTAGTCTTCAAAACATCCAAGAGAGTAAGAGTAGGATGGATGCTTTCTTGAAGACGTGACTGCAGCTGTTGAAGTTGCCATCACTGTACGTGTTTGAGACTTGTACCTTTTAAGACACAGGATGATTCAACCCTGGGAACACAAAATCCAGGAAGAGAGGAACCTTATTTCCACCTCTCTTGAAGTGACTTGTTTGGCTTTATTTTACTCGGATGGATTTGGTGGATGGCAGTTTGGAGATGTTTCTTTCGGCCTAAAGAACCGTGAATGAGCAGAGCACCTTCTGCCTTTACTGGAAAGTGTTTTAAGGGTGGAGGTGCTGAGGGGTTACCATCCAGTTGGCCACAGTGCAAACAGGAGCTAGAGAGAGGATGTGTTACTGTTTTCTTACTGCTGGTTTTATGTTACTCTGAGTAATAGAACTGAGTGTCTGCAACCCCATTTGGTCAATTGGATCATCTGTGGGTCTCAGGATGGGACAAAGAATAACAAAATGTGGGGCTGGTTTCTGTACCAATGCCTATTTGAGGAATTTCACTTGAGAATATTCAAGTATGTGTGTCCTGTGCAGATTTGATGCCCTGATGTGTAATGAGGTGAATGCTACTGGAAAGCAAAGGTTTAATTAGCTCTGCTGTTTCAGTACTTTCCTCGAGTGCATTTCAAATCCTAGGCGTAGTTGTGAAATCAGTCATCGATGCTGTGTTTGATGGCTACACAAGTTCTGTGGTTTTCCTTATCTTCTTTTCTGAGGAGCCCCGATCAGATGACTTAATTTTAAGAACACAGCACAAAAGAATCAATTGCAAGTACTCTGAATTATTAAAGCAGAATATTATGAACAGCTTAAAAGAGGAAATGTGTGCTAGAATTTTGTGTCATGTTGGCTAATTGTGGGAAGGAAGAAAAAGGCTAAATTGATTAGTTTGGTTTGTTTATGAAAAGGTTTTTTTGCTGATAACGTTTGGGTAGTTGTGCTTGGCAAACCAAAATGTCAGTATGAAAAGTGTACCAGAGATTTGGGAGTTTGGTTTCTTTTCTGAAATCAAAACTATTGTGTATTGCAGCACTGGTTGATAGGAAAGCCTCTGGAGGGCTCTTCTCTGAGGGAGTCATAAATTGTACTGATGTAGAGGATACAGCGCTCTTCTAAAAGGGTCAATATGTAGTGCAACAGAAAGATAAGAGGAGCCATAGTTGTGCCAGAAGCACCTCAAGACTCTGGACACACAGAGAGACATGCAGGAGCAAAACTCTAGAAGTGTTTAGGATCCATAAATCACTTCTGGTGGAGCCCAGGAGTGAGAGCACTGGCAGGAGCTGTGGTGTGGACAGACTCAGGGCACTACGCCTCTGCCGCATAAGGAATCCTCTCCTATGCTCTAGGCACCACCATCCTTATCTCCACTCCAGTGAGGTCTTGGCCGTTGGAGACTCACAAGTCACACTTCTACATGGAGCTCGCTTTATCTTCATCAGGAGGTTGGAGGGCTGAGTCAGCCCTGCTGGGATTTGCACCAGTGGTTCCAGGAAGTCTGGGTATTTCAAACCTTAGGCTTAGACCTCTAATCATCCCCTTATCTAAACTGCCTAACATCTGAGTCTGCAAAATTGGGTTGGAAATCTCACACAAACATGCTTTCCCCAGCGGCGTTTCTGAGTTTGTTTGCCAATAGAGCCCGGTACTACAGAAGGGCACAGAAGATTCAGCTCTGAAACCAAAGGCTTAATCAAAGTGTTGCATGAAGGCCTGGTCCTTTCTTGATTGATGGCTTGCTTACTGCTTGCTGACAGCTGGGGAGGTTCTCCCTTTGGAGCAGAAACCCAGAGTTAATGCACAGAGAGGCAAGTGTTGAGCCACTTGGGCCATAAGCATAGAGGAATCCAGTTCTTTTAATTTCTGCATCTGCTGGGGATGGAGATGAGGGAGTTGATTGCTTTCTTGTAGTTTATTAAGAAGTGGTCTTATCCTAAAAGCCCTATTGCTCAATACATGCAGAAAGTGTTTAAATTATCCCAGGCCTTTTTTTCAATCCAAGAATTCAGAGACATGCCATGAGGTCCTACATCAGGCCAGCATCTCTGAATCCCTCCCCAGGTGACTGTTTTCAACCTCACATGGCCACAAAGCCTAAGGACCTCTGAGAGATTAAATTCTTAGAGGTTTTGTGAGAATAGCTGGTTGAATGGGGATGACAGACTAAATTAGCACCCCGATTAGGAAAAGGTTTCAGTGTTAATTCACTCATCACACAGCAGAGGATCCTAAGCATAGGCTGGGTCAAGGGGAGGCAAAGGGTGTTCTGATGTCCTCCAGCTGTGGAAAGCCACAGTCGAAACAATCAACCATCTCATTATGCAGTGGCACCTTAAAGAACCAACAGATCAGCTTTACTTGCTCCCCATCTCTGAGCTGCTTGCGTGTATGGCATTTTCACTGATAACTTATGTCCATGTGGAGGTTCCTCTTTATCTTCACTTGAGTCCTGTCACTGAAGGAAAGGAGCAGCCTGTGGCTCGATGCTGCATCGAATGGGGTGACAGAACAGAAAGGAAACTTTCCAGTTTCGTCGTCTAGTCAAGAAGGGGGACTGGTGTAAGTAATTCCCCACAAATCAGTGCTTTGATGTGTTTGGCTTCTTTCAGAGTATCTGTGAGCAGATGCATGATAAATTTCTCATTTTAACTGATGTTAGCAAATCTCTGGAGAAACTGAACTGCTGTTTGCTGCCCATCTATAGTAGTTAAGCCAGATTCCTCTGTTCTGATTTGTCAGATAGGGTGACTGATGATGTTTGTAAATGCAAATTTTAGGTTTCCTCAAATTCTAGTGTGTAAAGCTTCAAAATAGTCATTTTCTATAAACATTGTTGCTTGAAAAAGTCCTGCCACTTGAATATCTGGTGAAGATGAATGCACATTGCATGCAGAGTTGGCAAAGAGGCACCCATCTATAAACATACAGTTACTATTCATGGAGATTTCTTTTATCCTCTTTCCAGTTGTACAAACACACCACCACCACCACCCCCAGCAATATTGCATTGTAAATTACCCTCCTTTTAAAACCCCTCTCCCCTTAGCGCTTTTCATTCAGGAGATGGGAGACAGCCCTGGGCTTGTCCTCAGATCAAATACAAGCTGCAGACTCTGGGTATTTCACCTGAATTATATGAACCTCTGTACAGTGGCTATTTACTTGTTGTGATACGTTTCCTTTTCTTGATTAGCTAAGCTTGGAAAAGACATCTGTTTCAGCATTGCCCCCTCAAGGCAGGCCATCAGCCCTCCGTTTTGTGGCATCTTTTTCTCCCACCTTTTCCTTGACTTACCCTCTGTGGTCTGCTCCATTTTTTTTTGTCTTGTGCTCCCGGTTTGTGTTCGACTCCAGGGGCAGGGACTGCATCACTGAATCGTGGTGGCTGCCTGTGAAAAGCCATCTATCACCATGCAGTGGATGTGAGAACGATTGAGGGACATGAAAGTGCTGCAGCCACAAAGATTGAGCTGGTGGCTCTTTCTAATCATTTACATAGTGTCTATCTACATACAGCCTCCTACTCCAGTGTTTGGGTACCCTCAATTTCTTATTAGTTTGCTGGTGTTCAGCATCCTCAGCACCAGGCAGGTCTGGTCCCCCATAATGTACCAGCACCTCTTAGCATTTCAAATATGTGCACTAAATGCTACTTTTAATAGAAACTGAACAAGACCATGATTTGCTGTTAAAATAAATACAAGATCATTTATCAGATTACACCATTTGAGTCACAGCCTCCATGGGGTATTTCTCTCTGTTATACTGTCCAAGTACTGGAGGGATTTATTGCACGGTTTATTATGTCGCATCCAAAAGTCATCTATAAATAGCTGTTGGTTTTCACCTAGGAATCGCTTTAGGAAGAAAGGAGAGCAGAAGCCCTCTACTGATTCTATGATGATGAGGGCTTTAGGAACATGGGTGCTTCCCCAGCACCCTGGGCCAGAGCTGGCATCGCCCCCAGCCCTCACCACGGCCCGTGCCCTGCGGTCCACTCCACAGCAGAACCATCAAGGAGGCTTGCCCCGTTGTAGTGAGGTCTGTAGCTGTATTCTGCTCTCAGGCCTCTCTTGCCCTTTGAAGAGTCCCCATTGTTTGGGCTATTAACATACTTTCGGGGTGGATGTTTATCTTTTTTGAAACTTTTACTGCAGGCAGGCGCATTGTTAAAGAAAAACCCTGAGAAGCTCTTTGCAAGAAAGCACCACCCCAGCCCTCTGGTGAGCATGATGCAGCTCTGAGCAGCTCTTCCCTTTATTTGATCAGCTTCTAATACCTAACAGTTCTGTAAGTAAACATTTATAGATCAAATCAAAAGCTCGCAAAAGGAAGCACTCTGGATAGATTAGAAGCTAAACTGATCTAAATTAGAAGAGATGCAGAGATAACCTTGCCTGGCTAAAAAGCATATACTATCAGTTGCACGCAGATAATTAAATGAATGAGCCCTTTTCTATTGAACAACTGATGTGCAATTGATAAACGTAATTAATAATTAACTTTTTAATTAAATATCAATTTAAAACAAGTCTGGTAATATGCCACTCGCATTTAATTTTGCTGCCTTTTCTTCATTAAAGAACCATCATTAGGGTTACAGGTATCTGTTTGAGATGCCTCTGTGCACTGCACGGGGAATAAATGTGTCCACTGGGCACTTGCCAGCAAAGGGATGGTGATAAACAGCAGCATCCGGAGACAAAGCCAGCCTGTAACGTCAGAGACACAGGAGGAACCACGGATAAAGGGCACATCCCTGCCCACAGCTTTCTTAGCAGGAGCAGGTCTACCTGAGGAGTTATGCCCTTATTTGCTATTCAAAGAAGCTGCAATGGTTGTAGAAGAGTTGAGCCCTCATTGTGACAACTCTTCAGGAAGAAGGGCCTTCCCAGCTTTGTGAATGAAGCAGCTGGATGAAGCCAAGACTGAACATCTAAACCCAAGCCTGCGCAAGGGGGGAGAGAGAGAGAGATAGATCCATCAGTTAGTGCCTTGCTTCAGCAAAACAATCTCGAATAAGTGAGGGAAAGCGGCGGTCTTTTTGCATGTGTCTTCTCACATGATGCCTTAGTGCAATTCCTATTAGTGCTAATGGGGTAATTGGCTCCCCTCGATGTGAACTCCCTATAATGCATCCACGTAACTTGATTTCGGAGTGTAAATCCCATTAGCCTGAATGGCGATCTTTTCTGCCTCCAATTTACCCATTTGATCCCGCGAGCACTAACAGCCGATCTGGTCTCCCTGTGAGTGGGATAAATAGGCATCTGACTTCTGCTAAATGGCGTTTGTGCGTGTCGGCATCGCACCTCTGGGTTGGTGCCCCTCTCTGCCTGTCCCCCTGCCCTACCTCCCCCCAAGTCCTGTGAGCCTGCCCTTGCAAACATCTGTGCAGAAGGGATATTGCTGTAGGGCCGCCAGCGGACGCCTGCTTTTCGTCTGGCTCCCCGGGGCAGCCCCAGCTCTCAGCCACATGTGCCGGCGCTGTGGCTGCAGCCGTGCAGCGTGGGATGACAGCGGCTGCGTTGGGCTCCAGGAGATCTGGATGCTTTCTGGGGGTGCATGTAATTGGATGCTGTGGTGCTGGGGGGCAATAGCAGCCACTTAGTCCATCGGCTGCCACGCTTTTTGGATGCTGGATAATTGGAGGTTATGAATAAATGCACCACAACAAATGAGAATAATAAGGGAACTGGTGGCTGTGCAGGCTTTCCCACCCACCATCTTGTGAGTCCATGCCTTATCCTAACTGTGCTCTTCTATTTCCTCCCCTCTGCTTAAGAAGTTACCAAGAGAGCTCAGCAGAGCTTCATGTACCTAAACACGACATATAAGACCTGAAGCAATTGGCTCCTGTGCAGTGTTAGAGTTTGGGATGTCTCCTTCTATCTAACTACCTAGTAAGTGCTACAAGGAGCAAAGAAATATGCAGAAGGCAGGAAACTGGGTTTGCAAACTGGGAAAAAAAGGTGAAAGGCTGCAAGAAACATTTCCACCATCCCCGTGCCTGTTAGCAACAAGGAGAAATATTTGAGCACTTCACTGAGGATGTAAGAAAATCTTTCTTTCAGCTGCAGTGGAGGATTTGAGTGAAGATTAAGGGTTGGTATTTGTTGGGGTTTTTAGGCTTTTTTTTTTTTTTAGTTGGTTGGGGGTTTTTTTTGATGTCTTGGTTTTTTTCCAACTGAAGTAAGTAGGGTAGAGGGTAAGCCAATGGGCTCCTAACTACAACATGGGGCATGAAGCCAATTGGAAATGACTCCTCAGAAGGTACCATCTTGGACACAGAACCAGACACTTACCCAGTTAGAATACACCATCAATAAAAGGATGATTTTTTTTTTCCTGCCCTTGCCTCATAAGAGGATATTCTTGCTTCTCCACATGTGAAGGGAAGATGGGTCCCTCCCGTGGGGAATGTTACTGCTGGCCACCACTTCCTTTCTGAAAGCCCCATTTGAAAAGGAGGAAATAGTTGGTGGAGGAAGTTCCTGAAAAGGAATCTTTCAAATCCTTATTTTTGTCAGGTTTTTTGTTTTTTTTTTTTTCAGGGGACACCCAATACGATGGAAATAATTGGTGTGGCTGCCTCAAGTGATGGAAAAATTGCAGAAAACTGCAAAGGGTGTGACAGCAAGAAAATCAGCTTATTCTCCATTTATTGTACAATATTTATCATCAACCCGTTTTGTATATTTTGCTTTCTTTTGTGTAATCTTATCATCACTGGGGTTGAAAACGATGTAATTTTTGCTCCTTTGAGTAGTTGCCAAAAAAGCACTTACGTCGGAGTATTAGTGTATCATTTGGCTAGCACATCACATAATGGTTTTTTTACAGCAAGTATTTAACCGTGTTTTCATCCTGTGGGAAAGAATGATGGGTCTGTTTTGTAAAAATAAGACCTTGTGGCAATGTGGACATGCAAGAGATAGAAACATAATGCAACAAATTAGTTTCAACACACAGAAATGAAGTAGTCCAGGCTCCATATACATTCAGCAGTGCTGGTTTCTCTCTCTTTTGTGTCTCTTTTTTTTTTTTCCCTCTTATTCTGAAATTTATTCTTGGATTTTATGGGAAAAGTTTGTAAGTAGAAACTATCAGAACTCAATGAGCCACCTACTTGGTTTGGGCATGCAAGATGATGCTGTATACATACGTATGTTTGTCTATACATATGCACGTATGTGAGTAAAAATAGTATCTACGAGGGCACGTATGAGAGAATAGTTGTGGGTACCAAGCTGATATGATCAAATTCATCCATTTTGTGTGATTCAATGCAACTTTGTGGTGTTATAGCAAGAACCAAATTGGGTTTATTATTGGCTGAAGAGGCACTTTGGGTTTTTAGCAACAGAAACCGTACTGTGAAGCAGGCAAAATCTGATCATTCTAATTTCATCACAGAAAATGAAGACCTGGGGGGGGTAAAAAAAAATTGTCTTTAAGTCCTTCACAAATAAGCAGTTAATCATTATAATTTGAGGTGATCCCTTCAGATCCTTCCCAACGAGTGGCTAAGTGAACCTCCGTTATAACCTGAAATCCACCATTAACTTTTAAACCATTCGGGCTGTGCTCCACGCCTTTCTGATCTGTTTTATGTCCTGCCCCTAATAATGGTCACTCTCACCTCCATCAGCAGCAAAGTTAGGGTCGCTGTTCTATGGTTGTCCCTTTTCTAAAGGTTGCTGTTTCTATTAAGATGCCAGGCAAGCTGTGATGAGGATTTCTTTTTCTTAGTATGTAAAAATTCACCAGGCTGCCTCTCAGCTTTTGCCAAGGACCCATACGATCTGTTTGATGTCCACCTTCCTCCTTCCCAGCAGCCACTTACCCACTTGTGCAGTTACACACACGTTTGCTTTTTGTCATGTCTGAATTCAGACCCAGAGGCTGGAGATGCCAAGTACGTGCCTAACTTTACTTATGCAAGAAGGAGCAGAGCAGAGCATATGGCTACATGGTTCCTATGTAAAATAAAAAATGCCATTTGGCAAATTTATTAGGGCTTTATAATGAGTTATCATCAGTAGTTGAGCTAAAATACAGCTCTGGAAAAAAAAGAATCTGTAGCAGAGACTTCACTATGGGAGAGGCTTTTTGCTTGTCTCCTCTTTGCTTGCTAATTTACAACATTCCATAACTTCTAAAAACATCTATGAATCGAATTGTTCTCTGAAAGCCTTTGGTCCTGAAAAGTGCTGGGGAAAACCACCACTTGGTGTTGGTGTGAGTCAGGGTGCTCAAAACCTGCCCTTTGGGTGGCCAGGTTATTCCTTGGAATCAAGGGGGTTTATCATAACAAAAACATGCCTAGAGAGGGTTTCTCCAGGCTTTGTTAGTATTTGGGACTATTCTGTTTTGAAAAACTGGAAAGCCCCTATCGCTCTACCATAGGCTAGTCATTAGAAAAAGCAGATGGAAGAGGGGGATGGAGACTATGCTACAGTGTCTGCAGTGCCCCTAAGGAGGATGCATGAGCTGTGGCTTGCAGGAGGAAGATGTGCCCAGTGCTTTCCTAACCAGTTTGCTTTCCTGACTAGTTTTGCTCTAGGTGTGAGCAGAGCTTCACCTTTCCTGTGCTGTAAGAAAAGTGATTAGAAGCAACAGAGAGAAGGTGAGTCAACAGCAACAAAAGGCCATGCATAAATTCCTGTCAGGGGAGATAAACAGCAGAAACATGAAGCAGCCTGATTTTACTTTGAGCAACACACTATCTTCACAGAGATGTCACCACTGTCTTGTATCCTTTCCTCTCCAGATAGGGCCATGGAAGAACAAGATCTTCCCATAATAGGCCAGCACAAAGCAGTTGGGATATTCTTCATGGCTGCCTTGGGAATGCCACCAGCCATCAGAGAGCAAAGGCTTGGGGCAGGAGGTGCGATGCAGGGGGAAGAGCTGATAAACAGCCTCTGCAATGGTGCAGTCAAGTCAAGCCCACCAAAAAATGATAGGTGAGGTAAGAGTTTGCTCAGGAGCTATGTGCTGCCCGGGAGGTATAACCGGGCAGTTAAGTAGATAGGAGCAAACTTGCAACACTGGATTTTTTTGGAGGGCTTGTGTTATCCATGATAAAAATCTCATTGGTATTTGGGGCAGAATGGCTCTGCTGGACACTAAGCCTGGCTCTCCATATGCTTTTCCATTACTGTTCTCCAAAACCCTGGTGTGCACTTATTCTTGCTCCAAAGAAAAGGCTCTGGCCTGGGTATGTTTCCTGAACTTTCAGGCATGCCTTCACAATGGCCGTGCAGAAGTGAGACAGCTCCTAGCAGGGCCGAGTTTGCTGCATGGTCCCTGTACAAGCTCTCCATAAACCCTCAACATGTGGGCACCCTTCTTTGCCACTGGGCCAGACCCTGTGCAAACCCCAAATACGTGCATCCCAAGCGCAGCAGTGAGCAGAGCCACACACATCTCTGGCCTTCCTCATAAAAACCTCTAGAATAGATGTCTCGCACAGAAATAAATAGAAATGAAACTTAAGCTTCTAGAAGATCCATTTTGATTTTTGCTGGAGAAACACACAGCCTCACCCCCACCCCCCTAACCCCCCCCCAACCAGTGAATTCATACTGATTTTTAAGGAAACATGCTCTTTTGCAGGATCTTGCAAGATGGCAGGAGCTGAAGGACTGTGCAGAGCCTTGTGTTGGAGCCGGAGTTCAGAAAGGTGAGCTCCCCTGAGAGGGAAAGATTGGTTTTCTTGTTTAATGCCACCTCTTGTTTAAACTTAGGGGTTTGAACGGCCCATTTCTGCTTAGTTTTTGTTCAAGTTTGGGGTTTTATTCCCCCCTAAATATATTTATCTTCATGTCTGCAATATTTTGCGAACTTTGTTTTTCTATCCTTCTGAAAGGGTATTTTTCAGTTAAATTCCTGTTTCTTGCCTTTTCCATCTATAATTGCAGAGATGTAAGAGAAAGAACGTGCATTTCCATAAAACAGCTGTGTGACATGAAGTTTTGTTAAATGCATTTGCTCTGCCTGTTCCCCCTTTATATTGACTTTCCATTAATATCCTGGCATACACATACATGTATACGAATATGACTGGCAACAGACAAAACTGGCTAATGGCAGAGAACATTGAAGAGTGGCAGCTAGTTTTAAACTTCTTTTTAATGTGTTTTTCTAAACGTTTTGACCACCTAAGTGGGTATACACAAGCATACGTGGCAGGTATGTTCACGCAGAGCCAGATGAGGGATTTAAATTTCAGTTTTCAGATGACAAATGCTGCAATGAGTGATGCAAGTGATGAAAATTAGTTGCAGAAAACTTTTGAAAGTATCCAAAACCATTGCAGACTTTTTACTTGCTGTTTGTAGGGAGAAAGCAAAATTCATTAAATCAATAATTCGATCCAAATGATTTGTCCAGTTGCTGAATGAGCTAACAGGGTGTCTGGACTTGTGTAATAGTTTGGTTACAGCTATAGTGATGAGGAGCACAATGTAGAAAAGCTGGCTTTTTTAGAAAGCTGCTCTCTGCTTGGCTGAGGAGAAGGCACTAATAATCCCCTGAGATGCTATTTGCTTCTCTCAACGTTTCTGACCCGGCGTTGCCAAACATCGGGCCTGATGCGCTCGCACCGGCAAACAAAGCTGGTTGGCATGGCAGAGGAAGGCCTGATGCAGCATGGCATTGGGGCTGCACATGCCCTGTGCAGAGGTGCCAGGAGAGCTTTTCGTGATCCCCTCTGTTGCAAAACAGCAAACCGCTCTGATCCAGCCGCTGTGAGAAGGGGGCAGGGTGGCAGAAAGTGCTTGGAAGGCGGTTGGTTGCTGCCCCTTCGGCCATGGGGCTCTGTGGGCTCCAGCCTCACCACCTGCGTTGGTGAGAAAAGGCTTTTCCAGGCTAAAAATAAGCAGCTGGTGTCTGGAGTCTGCTCCTGGGAGCGTGTGTCTGATATGTAATTTGAACTTAATTGCAAGGGCCTCGTAACCTCTCCTGGAGCCGGTGCTGCCATCCTGGAGCCGGCTCCCCTCTCCCCCAGGTGACCAGGCTGGTAGCAGAGCTGAGCTCTGGCATGCCCCACACTTGGTCCAGGTATGCTTCAGCCTCCCCGGGGAGTTATCAGACAGAGGTGACTCACATTATCCGGTTTTAACTCTTCTCCCACTGCTTAGCATCAAGCTACTGAAACCCATTTGTTTGACAACTGCCAAAACTTGACACTGATGAGGGTGAGCAAGGGAGGGGAGAGACCTGTTGTTTCCAAGGGCAAATCTTAACTGCAAAAGCTCAATGCTTGCTGCAAAGCCCTTTTGGAAAGTTGTCGGTGTCTTGGGATGCTGCTGTTACGAATGGAGCCAACTTGGAAATTCATTTCTGGATTTATCTGCCTTGCTTGGAAACATTTGGATCTGCAGTGTTTGACCAGAAAATTGTAAGGAGAAATTTTTCCTTTCACATTGCTTACATATGCTGATGAGACCTTTCCTGGTCCAGACTTCTAATATAGTCATTTAGTTAGAAGAAAAGTGGTGCTAACAGGGAGATGGGCCAATGAGTTTTGGTGTTAATCCCATCACCAAAATGCTCATGTATAAGCCAGGCTGTAAAGCCGCTCCTGGGACTGGCTGAGGAGCGTTTCCATGCAGCTTGGATAAACTATCTCCATCTTGGTCCCATTTTATAGCATGGAAATCAGAGTGGTTTTGGAATATGTAGCTGGAAAACCAGGTGCAGCGTTGATCCAGTTTTCATTTTATGTGGATAACCAGATCTCAGAGAGAGGGGGTCTAACGGAAACTGGTTTGGCAGGCGACAAGAGGAGGCCCGGTCAACCTCCTCCAGAACCAACAAACTCCTCCAGAAATCCATATAGTTCAGACCCATCTCTCCAACTCAGGGACCCCCTTGGCTATGGGTTTTCTGTGTCACAAAGGCTGGCTCTGACAAACATTTTTAGAATCACCATCTGTCAGCTTTTCCTTCAGGGATCCCCACTTACAATAGCTTGTATCCAGGCCATGTGCAAATCCCACTGGGCTGAAACTTGGCCCTGCACAAGGTTGGCCTGGATGCAATTAACAAACACAAAATTTATTCAATTTAGTTTGGCCAAAAATATAAGATTCTTTTGTTTGCAGATGCTGAAGTTTAGATGCCTTTCCAAACTTATCAAGGACAAGGGAACCACTTTGGAGAAAATAACAGTCAATCCTGAAGTCATCCTAGAATTCAAACCGAACTGGAAACCTACGCACTGACTAGTTTGTGAAGCTTAGAAATGGAGCCCATTTTTTCTGATGAATTTTCACTGCTGTCTCTGAAATGTCATTGTTCTAGCTGGGCTAGAAACACTGAAAGACCAGAAGAAGAAAACCAGTGTCTGTGGCATCGAGGGAGGCGCAGCAGGAAGTATGGAGATCTCCTGGGAATTTTTCAGTTCCAGATGATTTGGAGAAATGTCTACCCAGATCCCAGGGTTTGGAGGTTAGGACTGTCATGGGATCATCTAAATTGCTTTGGTCTAGAGATCTGACTGGAAATCTTGTAAGATTGGGACCCGACTCTCTTGATCATCCATCCAGGCCCTCCATTTTTTAGGTCTTATCTGCCAGACTCAAGCACGATAAACCTCATCGTGCCTGATTTATCTGTCTCAGAAAGATGAAGGGCTGAGTCAATCCTTCTGTATTCACATCTTTGTTTCCCAGTTCCCACAAAAGCACCAGACCACTTAATTTATTCCCACCCTCCATGCAGGTACTCTGTGATTATAAAACATTCATCTCTGGGACACGTGCTTTCTCCAAGCCCTTTTCACCCCAATCTAACTCCACTGACCCCTGGTCTAGGGAAGCTGCAATACTTCTCCCTGAGCTGCAGGGTGGGATGAGGGGCTGAAGGAGAGATCCTCTGCAGGTACTTAGTAGGAAGCAGGACTGGGACAAGAAGGATCAGCGTGGTGTTAAATGCTGGCATATAGGCATCCCCCAGACTGCTTTACACTGAGGAGTAGTGCAGGAGCATTTAGTAAAGATGATTGTTATTAAAAGGAAACTGCCCCAGACATCTCCAACGAAGCAAACACCCAGAGGTGCAAGGGATGTTTGGCCACCCCTCCTCCGTACCTCCCAAACCTCCCTGCCATTAGGGGAGGGGGAGCAGATTGGGTGTGATAAACCCACCCAGCGCCCTCAGCGGCGGCCAGGCCCATTGCTGCCAGAGTAGTTAGTATGCTGGGGCTGTGCGATTCCTCTGCCATCTTCATTCACCTTAGAAATGTGGAGTTTGAATGGTTTATCTCTATTAATCACCAGCTCAAAAAGCTTTGTGCACCAAGGGCCGCAGATAATTAACTTCACTATACTGCTTGTCTTATCAGTATCAACCTCTTGTCCTCCTGTGAAATAGTTAAAACCATCAGCCCCTTTTTACTTTTCCATTTAACTCTAATGCTTTAACACTGATGTTCTAAATGGCCCTGCGATTCATACTTATTAGACAAACCTTTCTTTCTGCATCTCTTATATTTTTTGATAATTGGCCATGTACGTTTCTAAGGGGCTCAACAGCTTTTCATGCCACTGTACTAATAATTAAAGGTTTCTCACAGCCTTTCAGATTTCTCTTTACCTTCTTTTCTTTGATAAGTATAATTTGCTATTTAATTGGGGGGGGGAGAAAAGTAGTAGTAGTAGTAATAGGCCAAGTGCCTAGGAAGAGGTTTTGTTTAACAAAATTCTCTCATTTTAAACAAATCTTATGTTGCTTCCCCATTTTTGACCCTCATCTTGCTCCAGCTCCCCTCCTTCTCCCGCTGTCAAATGTAACAGTCCCACAAGAGGAATGGGGGAGGCAGGACAGGTAGTGGTGGATGCACAGTGGGCAGGAGACCAGGGCTCTGCTCTTCTTGGTGCTGCTTGGTTTAGTCCTTGGCGTTGCTCATGTCCTTGTCCCCACCACTCATTCCCCCTCTACCCCAAGAGCTGATCTGGGACCGAGCCCCCCTTCTGTCAGGGTCCATGGCCTTTGCACTGTCTGGCTGTGCCAAGGTGGGCTCACTGACCCCAAGGGAGGCTGCCTGTCTGTCCAGCCTGACCAGCAGCACCCTCTGCTTATCAAAAGCACCCCCTGGGTGCTGCACAATGGCTGGGGGATGTTCCATGGGTGTCAGCCCTTTGTGCATTCATGGTATGCGTTCTAGAAACCTCTCTCCAGTGTGGCTCATGCCCTCAGACACCCTCCCCAGTGAGCCCTGACACCAGTAGACAGTGCTGTTGCCCCAGCTCCCTTTGGTGTCCCCTCAGCTCTCCTGGCAGGGGCTGTGGCTGTCTCCCCATGGTGCTGCCCACGGGGCATCCCTGGCATGATGCCTTTGAAATGTCAGTCTTTCATGTCAGTGTGCCATGCTGCTTTTAAGGGGCCTTTCCTCCTGGAGGCTTTCTTATACCCATCCCCCAGCCATCTAACTCCATGTCCTACCCCCATGCTCGGGGGCATACATCTGGGTGTTTCTGTGCCTGGTGTTTGTGCTATCCAGAAACACGTCTCCATTTCTGTGGCTTTATTCTCTGCCTGTCTCTCCCACGAGACCTTCCTTCAGTCCTCATTCCAGAGTGGTTTCCTACCTCTCCCACTTGTTTCCTGCTCCCTCCCCCCCCCCCTTTTTTTTTTCTTCCCCCCACTTCAGGTTCTCCTGTTTGCACATCAATGTTTTCTCTCTTCTGTCTTCAGGTCCATCTGCTCCCAGCTCACCTCTTCCATCCTGCTTGTGCAGGGACCCCGTCACAGGGGCCCTAACACAGCTAGAGGCTTCTCTTGGCCCAAGCACTAGAGCCATCCCATATGGAGAACAACTCCAAAGGCCTCCTTAGGGACATCATCTTGTATCTCCAGAGGATAAAGAGGCTTTTAGACAGCCTGCTCCACCTTCTCTCGACTCCAACCAGAGGTGAGTACCACTGTGCTGACAGAGGGAGGACACTGGGTGTGGAGGAGCACCATTTCTGCCATGGCCTCTCTAGATATTGCCTGGCTCAGGAGAGGTGTTTTGGGGGTCTTGGAGGTACGGGTGTGGGGGAAGGATGGGATGTAGAGTAGAAACACTTTGCAGTGCTGGCAGCCCATCAGACTCTGTTCACAAGGGTGAGAACCTTTGAAGTTGGAGGACCCAACCCAATGCCTTTGGTCTTCACTAAAGCTGAAAAACATTACTCAATAGCTCCTGTTCTGATTTTTAAATTAATTCACTCCAAGTGCCTATCTCTTTCAATGCACATGAATTTAGCAAGCATTAATGCCCTTGTGGGACATACCCTAGTGCACACTTCTAAACCTCAGCTCCTGGGGGGCTCTTTAGCTTTCCTTCAAAACCAAATGTTTATGCAGTTGAGCAGAGAAGGATGGAAGTGTGACCCCAGCACTCTAAAAGGGTTGTACAGAGAAAAACATGTAAGTCTAAGTTTTAAGACTTAGGATTTTACAGCACCCCTTGATGTGGGGAGGAGGTGGGAGCAAAGGGAAGAGAGAAGAGCTGATCAGAAGTTTTTCACTGTTGGAGATGGGCAACATGGTCTTGTGCTCCTCCAATCAACATGCAGTGAAGTTGCTTATCAGTGCCAGTACTGAATTGCAAAACAAGTTCATGCAGAAGTCATTCTGTTATTTTTTGAGTGAAGAATTCACACAACCTGTGATCTATTCTGGGATTATTCTCCAGCAGGGGAGGAAGAAAAAGGCCGGTGGTGCCTCTGTTGTGAATAATTCATCCCATGCTACTAATGTGGGTACTAGGTGACCCCTTTGCTTAGCTCCTCCTTGGGTTGGGGAGGAGTGTGGGATGCCTCCCCTATCTCCGTTAGCTGCTGGGGGTTAATAGGGGCACTCAACACACACATACACACTCTAAGCAGGGTCAGGGGGCAGCCAGCACATTGCGACCTCAAATTTGACAGCTTTTACTCATTTCAGGTTAGGTGATCCCATTCCTCCTTTGCCAACTGCCTTGCCTGGTGTCCATGCCTGGGGTGCACAGTGCTGCAAGAGCCCAGCCAGTCCCCTGCAAGCACAGGGGGACAGCAATGACCCCCTGCACAGAGCTCATCTTTGCCCTTATTTGCCCGTATCCCAAATTGCTGCCCAGTATCACAAGGGGAAATAAAAAAGCAGCAGCAGCTGTTGAATAATGGACACCCACTGCTCTGCCATCTCAAACAGGACAGCTTGAAGATGCTCAATTTAGGATGCTCAATTCCAAATAATCGGTATGTAACCCACCAGGTCCCAGTGCTGTGCTGCAGCATGACAAACCCTTCTAGCTCTCCATGGGGCCTTGGCAACGTCCGAGCTGCTGGAGCACCAGCATCCTGACCCTGGTTATCCCCACATGTCTCAGTCCCATCCAAGGATTTGTTTTCAGTAACTGTGACGTGAACAGCAGTAAGATCTCTTCTTGAACGCCAACAAACATCCCTGGGAATTCTCACTGATGCTTCAGTTTTCTCCCCTTCCCCTGAGAGGAGGCTTTGAGGGCAACTCTCTTATCTCTGCTTGGTTTGTTTTGGTATCTTATGTAGCAGAGTGTCTCGAGGTGTCTCTCCTCTTTCCTCCTTTCCAGTCGTCTGTCTCCCTCCATCACTTTGGCACCCTCAGCTGCTTGTTAGTGTCTCTAATTTCCTCCTCCTTCTCCCTAGTTGGTCCATTCGTCCTTTTTCCTCAGCAGCCCATGCTCCTTTCTCTCCCACTTCTTCTCTGTCTCTTGTTTCTCCCTCGTTTTCTCTCTTTCGTTTTTCCCCCCTAGTGTCGGAACTTCTTTCTTTGATTCCCCCACCACCACCACCTCCCACCCTTTATAGTGCTGTTATCTGTGATTTTGGCAAAGAGCACATTTATTGGGGAGGAATATCCCCATGGCAACGCAGCAGATGGTGACTTTTGATTAGCTTGGCTTTTTTTTTTTCCCCCCCGACTGCCAAATCACAATCCGTCTTTGAAATTAAATCAGGCTGTGATAGCATCAGTTGTTCTGGAGAGGGGATGAGAGAGAAACAAGACTGAAGTATTACAGCGGGAGCCAGGATGTAATGCAAATTTGTGTTTTTTAACCCCAGCAATAAAACCCCCTGTTCGTTCTGGGAGAAGGAGGAAACACAAGAGAGGGAATAATAAAATAAAAAAATAAGATTTTTTTTAAAAAAATGTTATATCACCTCACATGGGCTCCTCACTCTGACCATGCTGGAGTGTGTCCCTGTATCACTGATGTCACTCCTTGCCAAGTCACCTGGTGCTGCTGGGCCTCATTTTGTGGCTGTTTAAACACCATTGAGGGGTTTTCTCGTGTCGTGGGTGCTGGGAAGGGATTCTTAGCTGAGCGATTCAAGCAGATGTTTGTTTATTGGGGGTGCAGTGTCCAAAGTGGGAAGGAAGGTGTTAGCAAGCAACAGAAGGAAGGGGAAAGCAAAGCAGCTCCTGGAGGGCATTAGAGGGAGGAGAGAGGAATTCAGGGTAAAGTGAAGAAGCACAGGAGCTAGAAAGGATGGATAGCATCACCGAGCCAAGATGCTGAGTGATCTAGGGCATGGGAAAGTGTGGAGTTGTCTGTAATGGCACCAGGGAGGTCTGAGTCTGAGGAAGGAAGGGCACAAAGTTCTGCCAGCCTTGAAGAAAGAGTTACAAGGCATAGCCCCATGGAAGATGGGAAAGCAGATACTGAAGTCAAACAGCAAAGAACTTTCTTGAATGCTTCAGAAGTGGGTGGTATTCAAGTCCCATGAGCTCCTTTGCCTGGTGCTTTTTGGAGCATGCCCAAAGGTGAATGCAATTGAGTGCTAATCATAGCCAAAGATAAAGGAGGGCTTGAAAATGAAAGCTGCAGAGAGGAGATGACTAATGACCCAGCAATTTCATGGGAACTGACGTGTTGTCTCAGGCAGTGAGTCTGCCGGACTGCTCCCTCCAATTGCTCATGTTCCTCATACAGGAGGTTAGAACGCGGTTGTCTAGCCTCAGCACTGGGTCCTCTGGATGCAGTGAGCTTAGCAGTTATGGCTAAAGGTAAATCAAGGGTCACCCTCAGTCTTGGTGAGGTTCAGCTGAGATGGTGGAATTTAATCAGAAACAAATTACCTCAAGGGTTAATACCCTTTCATATCGGGGGCTGCATCACGCTTATTTTCTGGTACTGTAGAGAGAAAACATACATGAGCACTTGGTGTACTTTGTATGAGCCTTGAGATGCTCAGGCTCTGTCCCGAGGCTCTCTTTTGCCCTTTGCAAAGAGGTTCTAACTTCCTAAAAGATGTTTCTTCTGGAGGAGCCCTGATCTTAATATAGCTTTAAGCCTGCACTCTTCTGCAAAATTTTTAAATACATGGGATGGTCCTGTCCCTTACAGGGAAATTACAGAGAAGCTCCCACTGCACTTTCTGAAAACCAGTGCATATTTGCTTGCTCACTAGGAGCTCTGGGCTGCCACCGCATCTCTCCCACCATTTTTTAAAGTCAAACCAGTGCTTTTTCCTGCTCCTCTTCAGGGGTCTCTGCAGGCTGTTCTAAGTTCTTCCAGGATAAGCTCTCTGGCCAACAGATAAAATTTTGCTGCAGATGTTCTTGCTTGTGTCGGAGACCTCAGTTCAGGAGTGGTTTTTGTACACCATGTGTTAGATCTGATGTTTTTTGAGGAGAAATAGGATTTGGGTGCAGGAGAGAAATATGGTGGGAATGCCAAGAGGTGCCCAAGGGCCTGATTCTTCATGGCGCAGCACAGGCACAAGGGGTTCATGTCTTGGTGAAAGACATCAGAGAAGTGTTTCAAGAGCACAGTGGGATCTAAACCCCCGTTTGAATCTCAGCTGGTTAGCTGGGTGGGGGGTCTAACTCATGTTTCATTCCGTTTAGATGGTTATCCTAGTTTAGACAAGAACTTGTCTCTGCTGGGTGCTCTTTCTCCCTGTTTTGGTCAGACCGCCACTTGGTTTCTTACCCCAGGCACCTTGCCAGCATCTGACAGTCCCCAAATATCTCCCTTGCTTGCATCTCCCCTTCCCCTGCACAAGTGCCTTGCAACTGTGCTCTTCTCCTCCCTCACATGCAGCCCCAGAGAGCTGGTTGGGGTCCAACGCACCTTTCTGTAGGAACCACACGTCAGGTGCCTGCGATGCCGCTTTTCCCTTGGGCACTGTGTGCCCCAGCTGGGCACCTCTAACAGAGTGTGGGAGCTGCCGATGGATGGAAGCCAGACCTGCTGTGCCCTGCCCCTGCAGCTCGTCCCATTAGCACAGCATACGTGTCCCAGGCGATCCCCAGCACGGCAAGCGTGGCATCTGCAGGGCTGCGATCCAGTCCATAGAGCTGCACAAAGCAAACCGGCTGTGACACCGCGGCAGAGCTCTCCGGCTTGACACCACGGCGTTATATATTGATGCCATGACACCAGCGCTCGAAATAGCATCAGGACAATTTGATTTCCTGCAGATCTCAGGATGGGGTCATAAAAACGGAGACTGTTCTGGAGAAATGGGATAGGGTGGAAATGTTTGTAGTGACATCACAGCCTCTTCTATGCCAATGGCCTCCTACTGCTGCAAACATGTGATTGTGATTTTGCTGCACGCTCCATCAGAAAAGAGCCAGGCTGGCCGGGGAGGGAGAGGGAGGGAGGAGAAGGGACGGAAATATTCTCTTCTTGTATCTCAATTCAAATATCTGACAATAGCCTCACAGCCCGGAGTGCACAAGTGATCAGGAGTGGGACTGTAGAGACTGCTGCCAGATCAGTGGAGCTCAGAGGGTTCCAGCAACCCTAACTGGGGCTGAATAAGGACCACTGATTTTATGGTGGAGGGTCCTGGTCTGCACTGGGGTGCTTTATTGGAGGGTTGGGTGGTCTTGTTGTGCTCGCTCTTCCCCACTGGTCCCAGTTACTTCTAATGTCATTTTTCTTGGCAAGAAAAACCTACAGGGCCTGAAATATGGCTGCAAGAGCATGGCTGTTGTGTTTTACGGGTTCCTGTTACAGAGAGGAACAGGTCCTAGTGTCAGAGTTTCACCCACAAAACAGGGAGCAGCAGGGAGGGATTCAAGTAGGTGAAAGTGGAGGAGGAAGGAAGGGAAAAAAGAGATGTGGAGAGGAAAGAAGCAGAGGTCAATCCAGAAAACAAACTAGTTTGTATCTGAGGGCATTGCAGGGGGAAACCTCATGTTGGTTGTCCCACAAAAGGCACTGCTGGCTGCAAAGCCCATCTTGGTAGCAAGGATCAGCCCTTGGTAGCAAGGATCCATTCCTGAGTATCAGCCCCACAGCCTGGCTGTGTCCAGCTCACGGAACCTTAGGGGGGCTGCGGAGGGGAGCAGTATCTACAGGGGGGTGAGGGAGCGAAGGGATCCAGCTAATGCACCCGTCTATCAGATTAGGCTGTCAAAACTCCGAACCGCTTCCATCACTGTCCAAGGAGAGACTCTGGCTCCCTGCTTAATGGGATGGCGGTCCTGTTGTTGCCACTCCAGGGAGAGGGGCCACTGCCACCACAGTATGCAGCAGGCTGCGAGTTTAAAATCCTATTAGGCAGAGACTAACAGTTGCAAAAAGAAAGCAGGTATCCCCCAGTGGGGATTTAAAGATGTTTAGACATAATTGGATTTTCCAAGCAGATGTCATTATTGTTAAACAGTTGCCCACTTGATATGTTCAAGTTGTTGGCTGTAATTGCTAAAATTAGCAGGTCTGCGTAGAGCAAAGGTCAGTCGGTTAATATTGTGATTTAGTATTTTATGAAGTAATTCCAAATGCTTTTATGTATGTTTTTGTTTTTGCAGCCTTAAGCCCACATTAAAGTAGTTGTGGGGCTTGCTAATAAAATAATGACTCAGCCTCTCCACGCAGGCTGCCGGCCCGGCTCGGCGTCAGCGCTTGAGCTGCCTTCGCTCCCTGCTCTTCCCGGTGCCGCGGCCAGCCGCTCGGGGTTGGTGCTGCAGTCTAACGGGAGGCTTGGAACAGTCTGATGTGATCGAGCAGAGCTGGTGTGTGAAATGAGTCCACGTGTCCAGCCATGGCTGGAAGGACAAAGGGCTGGTTTCCATCAGCAGCTGAGCAACAGGCTCTGGTTAGCGGTACCTGTGGCCCTCAGAGGGGGATCACCACCTGCCCATGCAAGTGCACACGAGTGCCTTCAGCCGTGAACACACCTGGAAGACACACCACTGACCAGGCACAGTCTCAAACTACGGCTTTGTAGGGAGAAAATGTGTTTCTAGAAGAGGAACACAGCGCTGGAACTGGACAAGGCAAAGGCTGTCCCAGGGTGTGCCGTGGCTGGACAACTGATGCTGCTTCCTGCAGTGCTGCAGCTACTGGATGTCATGACAAAAGGCTTTAAAAAAACTCCTTGAAGGTGTTAGCGTTAGCCTGATCTCATGTCCTGGGACAGGCAAGGCCGTGTTAGCAAGGCTTGCTGGGGTTCATTTCTTTTTCCATGCAGCACTGACACAACCTGCTTCCATGAGGAGTTTGGGCACACCTGGCAGATTTCTTGCTATTGCAGGAATGCAAGGCTTTGCTAATGCAGTCTGACCTGCTCCTGTACCACCTTTACAGCTGGATTGGGGTTTTTTCCTTCTTGTTGTTTGTATTCCTTTTTAATCTCAGATCTTTTCTTGCAGGAATTGCTGCAAGGTGTTTTGTGGCTTACAGTGCATGGGGAGGTGTGGAAGAGGAGCTGCTGGTCCTCCTGGATTTGACACGTACTGGGTGAGCTGGGTTCCATCCCAACCCTTGCTCTCATATTCATAACAGCAGGTTTTGGTGTGTCCAGCTGCCAGAGCTGCCCCAGGAGCTCTCTGCTGTTACAAGCAGCAATGGTAAATGCTCTGACCAAGGTGTGGGAAAAGAAATCTCCCACTCTTAGATGTTGCATCAGATACAGATACAAGAGAGGGAATTGCTGACCCAAGGCAGGACAGGTCTAAACTGTGTGTAGGTCTGCACATCTTGATCTCAGACGAAGAAATATTGATGGCCATACATAAAAATATCCCATTAGAGATGAGGCTGTAACAAAGTTTTAGGCCTAGTAAGCTGAAATGGTTGAGAACCTGGGAATTCAACTCTGGTCCAGATTTCAGATCATGTTATTTTGCTCAAAGACCATTTCAGTTTCCGACACAAAATGTGCAGTTGGGGTTTTATGGGTTTTTTTGTTTGTTTTGATGCTTGTTTGGCTGGGTTTTTTTACTTTGGACTTCCTCCGAAGTAGGGTACGGTAAATTCAAGAGCCCATCTCACACGAATGTGGTGTGCACAGAGGGAGTATTGGTAGAAACACCCACTGGTGTTTGCTGTGCCCAAAATAATCATCTTTCTGTAATACACCGCCAAAATCTTCGCAATCCCTGGACTCCCGATGCCTGCCGGAGGGCTTATGGCTCCCAAACCATAGAGGAGCAGCAGATACACTTTGTTCCCATGCTGAGGTTGTCCTTGTTCCCATCACCATTGGCCTTTCTCCGTGAACCCAGCAGGCACTCAGACCTCTACCTGTCTCCCAGCACTGTCTCTTTTTCTTAATGGGAGAGGGACTCACAGGGTCCTAACAGCCCTCAACATAACAAATACAGTTTTGGTCTGTTTTTCCAAGCTGGGCACGGCACCAGTTGCTAAGGAAGGTGATATAAGCTGCATTTTTCTTTTCTAAAGTAAAGGGTTTTGATTAAGAGGTGGGTAATTTAACTTAGTGCTTAATATTCAAAGTCCTTTATGAGTATCGCTACTTCACAGGCTCCTTCAAAGCATGGGAGTCTGTTATTCCCATTTTACAGCAGAGGAAACAGATGCAAAGACCTGCCCAAACACAGGCAGCAATTGCAATCTGGATTAGAGTGAAAATGTCCCTGAAAGCTAGTTCCAGTCTCCAGGGAGACATCAGTGGGCAGGGCAAGCTGAGAAACTCAAGGGGATGTAGCGTGGGACCAAAAATAAGAGGCGTGTAATATTTTAAATGCCTAAGGTGATCTGGCCAAGCAAGAAACAAGGCTCAGCAGTTCATGTCAGCGCAGGGGAGGGTGGAAACATGGGGACCGCGTTCCTTAGCTCAGTGGAGGACGAAAGCAGCATGCTGGCAGGCTGTGCAAGAAATGCATTGTGAACTGGCTCTTGCAGCTGTGAGCAAGACAATAAGGATGGTAAAGCACCATCTAAGTCCCCGCATCCAGCTTTGCACAAAGAGGGAGCTAAACTCAGCCCCCTGGAATCTCTTTGCCCATGGTTTGAATTTAGCTTTTTTGTTGTTTGAAGGACTCCAGGCAGAAAGGGACCATAGGCTGTCCCACTGCAAGAGCCAAATCCACCTTCTCCCTCCTCACTTTTAGCCCCTGAGCTACACAGTGCTTCCACTGGGGCCTCTGGTCGTAATTTGAAGGGCATTCTCAAGAAAGCCTGCATTTTCTTCTGCAGTCTGGTAAATGATACTTTCTTTCCTCCTTTGTTCTTTCCTATGCCAGTCCCTCTCCTTTAGGCTCTGTCCCAACCCACTGACCCTCCCCCACCTTCCTGCCTGTATACAGAAACTTTTCTCAGTTAATATACATCATCTCATACAGCAAAGGTAAGACAGTCTTCACTCAGCCTCAGCGTTGCGTATGAGGGTCTTTATTCTTCCAGCTAGCAGACATCAATATTGGCATGTCAAGGAGTGGGAAAAGGACCTGTAGCTTGTCATAGAGCTCTCTTACCTGTCCATCAACCAGCCTGTCTCCTCTTGCTATATTAATCAACCTGGTCCCTTTGGCAAACCAGCAGGTTGCCTTCACATATATCTGCCATACCTATTTACTGAATGAGCATCACTAATCACCTTACTCAGGGTTAGTAGAGTCCCACTCCTTAGTTTAGCATCACTCCGTATCTTTACCTATGAAGTATTTGTTCCCAACCATTGAGAAGTCTGCATTGGTTGTGTTAGGAACTCAGCATTTATTATTCCTGCTTGCGGTAGATCCCATCCATTGAGCAATGAGAGCACATCTCTCAGCTTGCAGGTAATACTTGTGCTGGAGGACATTATTTTTTCAGGTGGTCTCTCCCATTTATTGTCACAGACTTCAGCTGGCCATCTTCTTCCACTTCTATTCTCTCCTGCCCGTTCTCAATGATTTTCTGGGTGATAATCTTCTTGCCATTGATCACCTTAGTAGTGGTGAACACCAATCTGACATTCTGTGGCACAGCTGTGTCCTCAACAAAGGAGAAGGTGGGCTGCCAACCAGGGCCAAATAAATTCCATGGCATTCTTCTTCCATTTGTCCTGTTCCCGTTTTCACCATTGCCTCTGTCACAGAAGACATGTGCAAAGGGGTCACAGAAAACATGTGCAAAGGGATCCACCCCTCCATAGACTTCCCTAAAAAACTCCTCAAAGTCATGGAATGGGTAAGAGGAATCAAAGGAGCCATTCTGAGTCCCCATGGCACTTCGTCCTCTGTGGAGTCTGTTCTTCTTAACAGACCTGTCATAGCGTGATCGTTTCTGAGGGTCAGACAAAACCTCATATGCCTCAGCAACTGCTTTGAATTTCTTTTCAGCTTCCTCCTTGTTGACAGGATTCTTATCAGGATGCCACTTTAGTGCCAGTTTGCGGTAGGATTTCTTAACATCATCCTGAGAGGCATTTCTTTGCAGTCCAAGGACTTTGTAATAATCCACCATCTCAAAGGAAAGGTAGGGCTGTTTGGAAGAAGCCTGGTGCGTCTCTCCCACTGAGCACGTGAAGCCCAGGGATAACCAGAAGGACAGACTCCTGGGCACCTGATGTTGCTGTGCTCCTCAGGGGTGGGTGGAAGCTCAGTTCTTCCCTTGGTCTGCTCTGTCCTGCGTCACACCACACAGTGCTGGTGTTACCCTTTCTTTGTAAGCCTCGTGTCAACAAACCATGAGATTGTGACCACAGAGGGTGCTCAGCCAATCACTGCTCAGCTGACCTGACTTCATTCTAGGCTGGAGTTGGTTGTCTCCGGCCTTATGGTTTTAAACGTAGACCATACATGGTATACCATAGTTACCCAATGCAGCTGTGACATCGCAGCTGTGACATCACAGCTGTGATATAAGATTTTTCAGATTATTTTGTTCCTGTACCTGCTCAAAAGGGGGATTCTCAGGTACCCAGTGTGGTTTTGTGTGCAATCCAGGGCAGTGTGGTGTGATGAGGTCATATTAACCCTATAAGGAGTATTACCCTGTAGCAGCAGCTATAGGAAAGCTGATGGCAATTAGGCTACCCACAGTTTTGGAAGAGTGTTGATAAATTGGAGAAGGCTCAGGGTAGAGCTAAAAAATGGGATTAAGGGTTTGGAATATATGCTTTGAAGTGAGATATTCGGGAAAAGTGTCTTGGTATTCAGAGGAAGTTCAATGCCAGCTTTATCGTGGTGTGTAAGAGCTTGCATAGGAACAAATTCAGTGGCACGGGGATCTTCAGGCTTCTAGGCAAAGCAGTTGGAAGGTGGTTTTAACCAAATTTAAACTCAAAATATGTTGCATGTCCTTCATTAGGAAGGTAATGAATCATTGGAACCTCCTCACATGGCCATTTTTAAACCCAGAATGTCCCTTTTCCTAAAATCATAATTAGATGACTGTCATAATCTCTTCCGAATATATTGCCAAACCTGATACTTCAAGAAGAGCTTAGCTCTCATGTTGGTACCAAAATAAATGCCCAGAATGATGGTCATTGACAACCTTAGCCTCTTTTCTATGTGCGTTTCTGGATATCTGTGTATGTGTGTACCACAGGGGTGCCCCATGAGCTCGACACAGACCAGCCTGAGGAGCTGAACTTTGCTGATACAGTCAGAGGTTATCCTGCATCTGTTTCTGTTCCCTGGATTTTCAATTCCTGTGGGAAATGCAATATCCTCACAGGGAGTTGTTGCATGAAGGAGGTCTCCAAGGAAGTGCCAGTAACAAGAACTCATCTGTCTGTAACACAGTGTCGTAAACACCTGCTAATGGCAGCACATGGTGCAGATCACTGCCCTCCTTTCCATTATCCCACGCTTTGGGAAGGAGTCAAGAGCCAGACAGACCAAAGAGTATATGTGCAGCGTATGAGCTGGCTGCTGTCCTAACATACATCATACGTGTGGGGCCATGAAGCCAATGGGCAGCCATGTCAGCCTGTAAAGAGCAATGTGACAGAGGAAGAAAGATTGACTTGACACGTGTTGGGGAGAGTTTTGTTTCACGGGTTTTCCTCACTGGTCAGCGATGGGTCAGCCATATGGAGGTACTTGTCATATTCTGTATTGCTGTAAGGTGGCACAGTGCTGGTCTGAAGGTTGGAGTTGAAGGAGATGCAAAGCAACAAAGGATCACCTTGAGGAGATCTTGACTTTGGCCACCTTTCCCACAGAGAAGATGTTCTTAATACAGGGTGGTTGTGCCATGTGAATTATCTTTTTGCTGGGTATTGTTTCTACTGTAGCTATGGCAAAAGTTATCCTGGTCCCAGCAGCAAGCTGCTGCCACCCATTTGAAATCAGAGGGCTCTTTGTGCTCCCAAAGTATCCTGAAGTGCCCTTCTACACTGAGGGGAACGTTAAGGCTTCATAGCTCACTCACACTATAGTGCTTTGCTTGAAATCTTTACCAAGGAGACTAGTTTATTTGGGCTACTGTGTTTTGAGGATTGTCCATTGAAGTCGAGGGTGATTCAAGCTTACCACCCACAACTTACTGAAAGGCGCCAACAGTTCCTCGCTACTGCCAACGTGGTCCATTGGCAAATGCTTGGCAGACATTTCAAGAGCAATTGCTGTTCCTACTCTCTGATACTTGTCCCTGTTAGTACAGGTTCTCCTTATCAAGGAAAAAAGAGACATCAGAAAAGCCTGTCAGAGCATCCCAGGCCAGTTATCTACTTCAGGGAGTGGGGCTGTGCATGGAAGGAAGGAGGTGACTCTCCCTTGTGCTGTCTCTTTGCAAAGCATCTCCTCCCACACTTGCTTTTGATGATGAGTGCCCATCTCAGACTGGCTGGCGCACTGGATTATCTGTCTTGGATTTAGAGCATCCTACCCATCTGAAAAGTAGGGAGTGTTTTTCTTCTGTCATCCTGAAATGGAGGACACTCACTGCCTGTCTGGCTGCTGCCTGCAGCAGGCGTCAGAGATTAGCAGCCATTCAAGAGAGGCCACTGCTGTGAGCCAAAAGGGTTTGCAAGGGAAAAAGAAAGTGTCGAGGAGAAGCAGGGAAATGAGAGAGACATGCATACGTCAAGTGACTAGACCCAAACTAGCCTGGCAGTCCCATCCCTAGAAACCAAGGCTTTGAAATGAGAAATGTTTTTCGTATCTTAAATCTCAAGTACAAACAATAAAAACCAGCCCAGACTGTGTTCTTTGAAGAGAAAGTACGAGTGACCTGAACAGTGGTTATCAGCAGTGTCATTAAGATAAACCCTTAACATGATTTAAAGCATCCGAAACTGAAGGCAGCACTTTCAGATACTAACAAAATGGTCTGACATTGGGGATGAAAATCAATAGTAATCTGATGTCACTAAAAATACTCAAAAGTGTCCCATGGCTGATGGAGGTGAGATTAGTGTAAATATTTGTATTCTAATCAGTGGCACGCGAGGGCTGGAGGCGGCCTTTCTGTCTATTTAATTAATGGAGTGGCTTTTTAAAAGGATCCTAATCATATGTGATTGTATCTGCTTATCAACATTTTTGCTAATTAGATGATATGGAGGCAGTCACTCTGCTAATTCCCTCATCCAAACAGCATATCCTGCACAGATAAAGTACAGTCTCTTTTTAATAAGAAACAATCATGAGACAGACTAACCTTAATGGTGCTTATTATCCGAGGATCTTTGGGATTTTCTCTTCTACCCACCCCCTCTTTCCTTTTTCTTCAATTCACTGCTTCAGTATGCCAGATGGATGTGGATGCAGTGGTCCCTGTCATACCCCCCCTTCAATCCCCCGCTCCAGGCACCACCGTGTCCAGCCTGCTCTTCCTTCCCAGGCAGGCATCGGGTCTGCAAGGGCAGAGGTTGTCAGCCAGGTCAGAATGGGAAGCAAAATGTAGGGCACCAAGCAGCAAAACGCTCCAAACTTTTGGTCACCCAGATCACAGGTGACCCCAGACTTGCAGCCCAATCCCTTACCTTGCTCTTGGCCCCCCAGTGTGCTCTGGTCAAGAAAGGAATATCTCTGAGCTGTGAATGATGATGATTATTATTGTTTACAATATTAGGAAAGCATTCTTCATGGAAAGGGCTGTCAGTCACTGAAACAGGCTGTCCAGGAGAAGTAGTTGAGGCATTTAACAAGTTGGAGGTATTTAAAAGATGTGCAGATGTGGCACTTATGGACGTGATTTAGTGGTTGACTTGCCAGTGCTAGGTTAATGGTTGGACTTGATGATCTTAAAGGTCTTTTCCAACTTAAATAATTGTTGTTGTAGTAGCAATAGTTGTGTAGAGGTAATAGTTGTTGTTATTATTATTGTTGTTGTTATTTTAGATGGATCTGAGGGCAGAGAGCATCTACACAAGTGGTTTCTCACCAGCCCCGTTGATCCTGTGACAAGGCCAGGGTCCTTTTATCTAAACCAACATGAGCCAGAGACATTTGTTCCAAGACCTTTGACTATCCAAACAAACAGGAGTCATGCTTCGCTCCGCCAGTCAAACTGTCATCGGATGCCTCCCCCCAGGGTGGCCCCATCAGAGGGAAGGGTGCGCTTGCTGCTTGAGCCATATTCCTGGGGAGAACAGTTGGGGATGGCTGCATTAGGCTGATGTCCTGCTGGGGTGGACTGGAGGGACTTGCCTTGGTTCAGAAGAAGGCTGAAAAATAAATATCAAACTTGCCCTAAAGAATGTCTCCTCGCCTCTCAAAATACAGGGGCCATGTCTGATAAGGAGAACCTGTCCTAAATGGGTGTAGCCCGAGAGCGTCTGAGTGGACCACTGGAGGGAGGGGGTAGGTGCTTGGTATTTCTGTTTTGGAGGTCAGGAGTTTGCTTGCTGGTTTTGCAGCTTTTGAGCAGAAAAGGGTTAAATGACATGGATTCCCCACCTCTATGGGTGCAAGATAGGGTCGGTGTGTCTTGTGCATTGATCTCATGTGTCAAGCTCAGCACAGAGGTTGGTGGTGGGATGGGAGATGGGGTGCCTCTGGGAAGGACCCCCAGAGGCTGGAGACATATTTGAAGGTGGATCCGGAGACCTAGGCCTATATCTAGCTTTTCTGAGCCTCAGGTTGGGGCTTGAGACTAAACCAAGGTTCAGGCAAGACACCCAGCTTCTGAGTAGTAGCCAGAGGCAGGAACCTCAAAAACTCCACCCTTTTTTGAGGCCAAAGAGGAGTCCTGGTCCTGCTTAGTAGAGTCAAGGGAGATCCTGACTTTTTTTTAATGTTAGATTATGTTCCATTGCTCCAGTCTGGGAAAGCCCAAATGGTGTATAACTTGTGTTTATGGACTCTGACCCCAGCAGAATTCAGAGCACTTTGGTTTCATTGTGGGTGTCATCTCCATGCGTCATCTACACTATCCTCATCCAGGCATTGCTATGTTGATGTTGTTCTCCTCAACACAGCTGGCCAGTCATCCTACTATTTCTTTTCTTTGGCATGATCCCTGACCCTCCTTTCTCTCCATGCAATGTGCAGGAATTAATTCAGGCTTGACCGCCTTCCCAGAGAGGTTTCCCATTGCCAGTTCCATGACTGAGGGCTACAGCTCGAAAAGAGGAGGGACTTCTGGGCCAAGGATTGTGTTGCAAGCCGTTGAGTCCTGGGGCTTAATGAGGCACTGCTTATCAGTAGAGTGTGCTTATCTGGAACCTGCCGACAGTGTACCTGCTCCAGCCCCATCGTGAGAGAACATGTTTTACCACCCAGTTGCAGGGAGCCGGGAGCACGCGCGCGGTCGGACAGCACAGCTCAGCTGATGCGTGGTAACTCACAAAGCCACAGCAACTTTATCACTCCACAACATCCATACATAGCCACAACCTTGAATCTTCTCAGGGGAAGAAAGGATGATGAGTTACTGTCCTGGGATTTTCTCTCTGTCTCCAGTCAGTGGGAAGTGGTATGTGGAGCATTCATTTAATAAACCAGAGGGGAAAAGCTGTAGATCAGCTTCTCATTATTTCAGTGCTGGCTCACGCCATCGCTTGGGTTTGTGCCTGACAGTTCAGTGTGTTATTTGAGGCCACTCAAGCATTCTGCAGAAATGATGCCACCCTCTGCTGAAAGCGTGGGGTTCGTCCAAGTGGGGAGGGCCCATCTCCGTTAGTAGGTTTATTAGTGCCAATTCCAACTCAATTTTAGGTCTTAGTCTGTGAAGGAGGTGCCTGCTTTGGAGACTGGTTCCTGTTGAGAACCACTGATCCATCAAGAAAACTTCTGAAGATGGTTCTTCTGATGTGGGCTTCTGAAGTGAAGCAACTCTAGGTGGGTAAAAATGCACCAGTGAGGCTGGTTTGCAGGGATGGGGGTCCTATGTGGTACAAAAACTGGGTGAAGGTCTTGGTGTTGTGCACATAGACCTGAAGTCTCCTGATTAAAACAGCCCCTTTCTCCAGAAGATAGGAGGGATTGTAGAGGATTGTTTGTCCCACAATATTTGCTAGTGTTATACCTACATCCAAGAAGGAGCTCAGGACAATCAAGGCAGCAGGAGGGGACTGATTGATTACTGGGAGCAGGGAACTGGAGAAGAGACCCTGCACACGAGGAATCATGTTCTGGTCCTGCCTGTGGGCACCTTGTACGCGGAACTGCTGAGACCAGTGAAATTTCCACAGTGCCTCCACAAAGGTTTAGTCCAAGTTTATTGCTGAGATTAAAAGACTGAAGAGTATAAATTGTAAAAGTGATGACTTAAGAGCCCATAAATTCAGTATACAGCCCCATTCCGGAGAGCTTGCAAGCAGCATGGCCACGCTGCCTTGGGCTCACGAGTTACCCTTGCTCCCATTGCTGAAACCCACGCTCTCCAAAGAGCCCTTCTGCCCTACCCTGGTTCCCAAGATGGGATATGTGTGTGTGTGTGTGTGCACACTTGGAAACACAGGTACACGCTGACCAGGGATGCCATCCTTTGTGCCCACTGTGGTTTTGCTGTTTATGTACAAACAGGGACTCTCCGCCCCTGCTTCAGCCCAGAAGCCAACAGTAGGGCTGGATGGGCATTTGCCCCTGACTGCAGTGAGGGAGCAAGGGGAGGTCTTGAAGATGATGTTGCATCCCCTGGGAGAAGGAGCAGTTCCTCCCCAGCTAGAGAGTCGTTTGCATTTACCTGAGGTCCAAGTGTCTTTGGTGCTTGCAAAGGAGCTCCAAGGTTTTAGCTGTGTTCTTGTGTGTGGGCAGCATGAACTGCCTGGGCGAACTGGTCACACACAGGGCGTCCATCGAAGCAGCATTGCCTCTGAGTTGTGCTGGAGACTGCCAGACAGGGAATGATGAAGGTTTCAACCAATGCACAGGTTCCTCCCCCAGTTTTCCACTTATTCGACTTGTGTCACCCACACACACACCCCCCGGAGCTGTGTGACCCCCGTGAGCAGAGGCCTGAGGAGAGCTTGTCAGAGGAGTGGTTAATGTGCCAGGCTGGTTTTGGGATGAGTTGTGATAAGGTTTTTACAGCTGGGTCACAACCATCACTGGGTTTGTGCATGACAAAGTTCCTTATATAAACTGCTTAGGTGTAAGCACTTTTGGCATGATGTGTTCTTCCCCCTTTTCCTAGAAAGAGAAGAGCTGGTAACATCTGCTTCAAGGATTGGTCCAGAACGTGCCAAGGACATAGCTTTTGGTCTGGGATCCTAACTGAAGCCAGGATGGGGATGCAGCACCTAGTGCCAACCTGCCATCCAGCTGGGAGCAGAGCTGTCTGAGCAAGGAGAGCTGGGGATATATCCTGGGGGGCCACCCAGAAGATTCCATGGGATGCCTTTCTCCCCAGTGAAGTGGAATAAACACCCAGCATGCAGTAAGTGTGGGGGGGTGAGCTTGGCAGGTATTTGCTGCAGATCTCGTGGCTCCCCATCCTTGCAAGCGCCTGGGGGTTGGCACTTGGGGCAGGCTGTGCTTTGGCTGGCTCAGGGTAAGCCAGCTTTTTGGAAAACAGAGCCCTGCAGTCCCCAGTGCACAGGCCCCAGCTGTGATGGCATGAGTGAGTCAGCGCCGAGCGCTCCTTTGGGTGCCAGGGCTCGCTTTCAGGATCCAGCATGGGGGCTGATGGCAGCGCTTGCAAAAATGTACACCAGCCTCTCTTAGCAAAGCCAAGTCCTCGAGATCCTGCCACGCTTCTCTGGAGAAAGTGGGTCAGGCCTCCTGGGTGGCATTGCTCGAGGTTTCCCCTCTCCCAGGGTCTAAGCCTGGGGAAGGAAGGCATTTCTAGAAGCGTTTTGGCTCAGAGGAGGCTGTGCAGCACTGGTCCCTTGGGACAGCGTAGGTGCTGAGGGTTGCATTGGGTACAGCTGGCACTTGTTCATTTTGCAGGCCCTCTTCTGCCAAGTGAAGAGCAGGGAAGGAGGAGGAGGATGTACTTCTTTTTTTTTTTAAAGTCATTTTTAATCGCTGTAAAAACTGAGCTCCTGCTGTGGTTTGTTTTTATTTCAATCTGACTTGCATTAAATGTGGTATGGATGCCATGGGAGCACGTGCAGCTGTGGTACTGGGTGTGCAGGGTGGCAGCCTGTGGGCACGGCTGGGCAAACCAGGCTCAGGGTGCGTGCCCAGGGGCAGTGGTCCTGCCTAAGCAGAGCCAGGAACACGCTGTGTGTACCAGCTAAACCATGCTGTGTTTTCCTGTCCTGACTGAAGCCTATCTGGCCATGTTTTGGTCTTGCAAGACTTGTCTTCCCTTGCTTCCCTTCACCCAGACCCTCGAAAACGTTGCAAAACTTCACCCAAAATGTTTGCCATTCCTCAGCACCTCGTCTGTGTGACCCACCATAACTGCCCTTTCCCGGGACTCAGTTCTGAGAGAGGAACAGAGATAACGTTTAACAGGCAAAACCAGATGAAAAGGAGATAAAGGGATGGGGAGGGAGGAAAAAAAGGTGGGGGGGGGAAGGGGAAAGGAGGGAGGGAGGGGAGGAGGAATGCAGAGGTATGTGGCTGCATGTTGTACTGTGTTTATGCATAAACAGGCGTGCTTATCGATACGCAGATGTAAGCGTGTGTGCGGGGTAGTATCTCCCGAAACAATAGGCGCTACTTGACTCGGGGAGCGCTGCCGGAGCCTCCCCGTCAGATGCTGCTGCGTTATCAGGTTGCAGCAGGCGTCCCCATCTAATCGGGGATCTGAGCCCCCGTGAGCCGCGCCCGGGGCCTTCAGAGCCTCTCCTCCAGCCCTCAGCCCGCTTTGCCTCTCCCAGGAAGGGAGGGCAAGAGGGGACAAAAGAGGCCAGGCATCTCCCGAGGTGATACCCAGCGTGTCTGGCCGCACGGCTTCACACCTCGGGAGGGATGCAGAGGCTGCACCTCAGCGGGGACGGCAATGGGGTGATGCTGAGGACCCAGACAGGCTCTGTTGGGAGGAGAGAGCCTGGCCAGAGCCGCAGCAAAGCACTTGCTGTGTTCGGTGTGGGTCAGATAACGCCGTGTGGGCCAAACGAGCTGGTTTACCCCCGTCCCCCATGCTGCAGCAGGCATGGGAGCCAGCTCCAGGGGCAGCACTGGCAGCCAGGGGCCTTTTCTCTTTCATTTTCTCCTGGTTTTTAAGGAAGGCTTCTAGAAAAAAAAGAAGCAGCTTATAAAACCTTCTTCCTCCCGCTGCTCTCTAGCACCAAAACGCAATGACCACTAATCTTACGTGGCTCATAACTGCAAATAGCTCTGGAACTAATTAATTTGACAGTGCGGTGGCTGCCTGCCTCTTTCACCAAAATCAATTAAGGAAAGGCACATTTCCCCTTCTCCTCCCTCCCCTCCCCACACCCCTTTGCAGCAAGGCCGAGGGGAGAAGGGGCAGTGAGAACCAGGCACTGCTTTCCCAGGGCTCCCGGGGGGGGGGATTGGGGTGGGGAGCCGAGCGCGGGAGCACAGCGAAAGGGGATTAACAAGGTGGAGGGAGAGACGCCACGGCTTCTCCACAGCAGGAGCAGGGATGCTCCCCAGGGACGGGTGGCGGTGGGAAAGCTTGATTGCCACACACAGCCACGCTGCACCGCGCTCCTCCCTCCCTCCATCCCAGCTCCCTAAAGACCCCGGGGTATTGTCATTCCTTGCCGGTACAGGGGGAGAGTCAGCCATCATGGGGCTCTTGGAGCATTTTTGATTTGCATGGCCAACGAGTCCCTCCAGAAGGGGCTGTGAGGGAGAGGCAGGTGGGAATTTCGGCACTGCGTGCTTGCCAAGCGAGGGCAGAGGTGTGTGTGAGAAAGGAGTCGGGCAAGGAATTTAGGGAGGCGAATTCTGCATTTTGTGAGAGGCAGCGGTAGGAACCAGAGTGGAGTCTCGTGCAATTTTTGAGTCTCCTGGCCTTGGAAAAGTGAAAACACAGCAAGGGATTGAAGGCAGGGTGTGTGTGGTGGAGGGGTCTGTGGCCATGGGGTAGAAGGGACTGTGCTGTGCATCAGCATCACATTGCTTCCCAAAAAAATCCAGCAAGAACAGGACTCCCAGACAGAGATCCCTCCTCTGCGCTTGTTCTTCTGACTTCCAGATGGAAATGAGAGACAGATCTGGGGGAAACGGGCTGAGCAATGGCAGGGCTCTGTGAGCGTTCAGCTCCCCAAAAAATACCCTTTTTGGGGAATTGGAGACAACAGTCCCCAGGTCATGGTGTTGAAACACCTGGTCAGGCTGGGTTAAACCTCCTGAGCATTATTTCTATAAATGCCTCCATTTGGTCCATATCACATCCTCTGATCTCTACTGAAATGTCCTCCTATTAATAAATAACTCCATTCCCCATTACCCCATCTCCACAGCTCACACTGAAGTAACTGGGAATTTGGGTTTGGTCTTTATAGACATTAGAAATAGATTTTATCTTTATTAAGGGCTCTCTCTCCACCTCCTCAACCTTTGCTCCATTGCACCGAGCACAGCAGCAGCTGGAGCAGAGGAAGCAGGTCCCAGGGCTGAGTTCAGCATGGGGAGGGGAAGGAGAACCTCTCCCTGGTTTTGGCCAGGGCAAAAGGGGTTCCTCCCTGTGCTTTGGTGATCTGTGAGTACATCTCCATAGCATGGTGTAAAGCACTTGAGAAAACGTGGGAGACAATGTGAATGAGTAAGATTTAAGATACTTTGTAGCTGGTCTCAAGGGTTTGGGTTTTTTTCTTGGGAGCAGGGCAGAGGGGTAGATGTCTGGTTTGGGAAATACCTATAAGGAAATCTCCTTGAATGTAGTCATGATGCTGAGCCACAGCATGAGTTTGGGGAAGATTTTCTTTATTTAAAGCTGTGGGTTGCAAACATTCCCTGGAAAATATTTGAGTTTTAAAGTGCATCAGTTGGTCGTGATTGGGCAGGGAAGTCACAGGGCAGCATTTTTATCCCTGGGTTGGACGGCAGCACAGTTTCTGGCAGGGAAATCAGCACATGTAAATTAGAACTGTGGTTTCCATGAATACTATCATATATGGATTGGAAGCTGATTTTCCAAGAGCAGCTGCGCCAGGAAAACTTGTGCTCTCACTTAGCCCCAGGCAGCAAACACAAGTGACACAAACATGGTGAGGGTGAGTTCCTTTACAACTGCGACTGTTCAAAAACTATTTCTAAAATTTGCCTTCCCCGCTGTTCCTCCCCTGTCCCCCCTTTCCTCCTCCCCTTCCAGCTATGCTGGAGTGAGCTAGGAGGTTTGGTATCCAGCCTTACGCAGCGGCTGGTGCTCGGATAGGCGCGGTGGCCGGCGTGCACCTGGGCGTAGGTAAGGCTCAGGCAGGGTGGGGACTGGATTCCTTCCCGACCCCTCTTGCAAACAGCTCCTGCCCCGGAGCCCTGCGTTCCTCTGCCCTTATCTCCCTGCACAAGGCAGAGCTATAAATGTTATTGGCCATGAAGTTATTCATCCCCTTCAAAGTTACCCATATGCAAAACAGGCTCTCCTGCTAGAGACAGGAGCTCTCTTACTAACTGGGGCTGTTTAAAGAATTTTTTTTTAAATGTATTTTTTTAAATAAAAGTCTCAAAGTAAGAATTGCATTAATGCTTAATGATGTTAATAGCACTGGATCTGTGTAGACCTAATTATATATGTTACCACAATTAAATAACCATGGTATTTCTTCCAAGGGAAATACACTCTTGCTTCAGGGATGGCTAAGCTGAGCTGCGGAGCAACGGCTGGTCCAAGCAGTCGGCAGTGGACGGAATAAGTGAAGTAACATACAAGACCTTGAGTTGGGACACAAGTCCTGCCTCCATCAAAGGTCAGCTCACCCCCTCGCCAGGCCTGTCCTAGGGATGTGGCACCTGCCCCTGAGGCGCTCTGCAGCCTCCATCCCAGCTGGAGGTGGTGATGCTCCAGCACACAGCAGTGGGGGCTGTCAGACTATCAAAGCTCAGAAGACCCCACTACTGCCTTATGCTGCCTTATGATTTTTTTTATAAAAATCATTCTGGTTCATAGTGGTGGATGTTTTAAACCCATTCTTTTCTGAGGAATGACTCAGCTGAAGAAAGAAAAGCAGTTATTTTTTGGCTAACCAAGAGAATCCAATGATACAGAAAGGGATGGAAGATCTGTTACATCTCTCTGACATCCAAAGCTGGGAGAAGCCATTCCCCCGTTTATGGTATGGCTCCTGTTTCATTAGGATCATGCACGGGCTATGCTTGCCTGTGTCAGGCATTCCCTGGTTTCCTCCCCCACTGTCTATTGACAGCTCAGACCAAGACCTTTGCAATGCTCCAAGCCAGCGATGCATGGAAACCTCTGGACAGTCCAGGCAGTGGGGTCCAATGGCTCTGTTAATCCCCTTCCCCTCCCTGGCCATAGGGCAGCTCTCTGAGGAGTGCAGCAGAGCTGGAGCAAATCAGTGTGGGATGGGGGCTTTTCAGGGAAGCAAAATGCGAGACCCCAGCCAGCTTCTGTCCCATGTTTCAACTTCCGTGGCCCGACATCAAACATGTCACTGCAGCCTGAGCCCCCACGGGCCTGATGGAGGAGCAAAAAGAGAGGGCTGGAGGCAGCAGATCCTAATCTTTATTAAATAAGAACAAAGCTTATGCCGGCTAATGAGAAAAACAAACCGATGAAAGATCCGGCAAGCTCCTCAGAAGGACACAAAGAAATTCTCTCTGTACAAGAGCAGGCTAAAAATATTCCCGAATATTTGTTTTGCTGGCAGTGTCTTCACAGGCTCCAGATTCGATGCCGCCTCTTTGGGGATTGGCATGGCCGTCGCAGTGATTTCAGAGGAGGGTGCTCCAAACTCTGCACGACGCCCAAAGCCACGGCAGGAACAGCCCCGCAGCCAAGATGCGAGAGCACGGACTGCCTCAGCGCTGTGAGATGACAGCCAGTCCCTGTACACCTCTGTTTCTCTAAGGACAGCAGGGTATTATACTGCCAGTTTTGGTCCACCATCCTGTTTGAGGCTGGTGTATAACAGCCAGGGACACTGCAGGCATTGTTCTGCAGTTTCATTCCTTTTCTCACCATGGGTCCCTGTGCACAGGGTGTCACAGTTGCTGCCACTAAGGCTTGTGCTGATGCTGCACATCCCCTGCATCACAACATCGGGGACAACTGGCAGAAAACTGGGAACACTGGTTGTCTTATCCAGCTTGAGCCCACAATATTTCCCCAAAACATCTCCATCAACCACTGGGCCTTGCCAGTTCCGGGTTTCCTCCTACACAGCAAGCCACGGCCTACACAGCCATCATTGGCAAACCTATGGGCATCTTTTACAACCAAACCCAAAGCCACGCGAAGCTGGAGACTGCAGACCCCAGCAGGTGAGCGTGCACCCACACAGCTTAGCAGAGATTCAGCCAGCCCAGCTGTTCTACTCATCCTGCCCTTGCTGCCTCCCCCAGGCCCTCATGACCTCACTTCAGCCCATTATCTCCAGAGATGGTTATCAAAAGGTGATGGCAACCCTGGCACTGCATCAGACCACACAGCAGGGCAGGTGGGCAGCTGCAGGGACTGCTCAGAAATCACCTCCCTACTTTACAAGTGCCCCCCCCTTCCCATATGGGATGAGCCCCAAGCCTCAGCCTTGAGTGCCACTGAACTTGGCTGACAACATGGCTTCTAAAGGCAAAAGTAACACAACAAAGAGGCCTGCAGTTCCTCCTCTGCCTTTGCTGACCATGAAACCTCAGCCTCTGCTCTTTTAATGCTCTGTGGCTGAACTTGCTGCCAGCAGGTCAAAGGGACCATAATTTACTCAGGCTTTGATGCATTTGATACAGTTTGGGGTGAAAAGGGAGAGGGCAAGGACAGGAGACGGAGAGGATAAGCAGTGGCAAGGAAGGGAAGAGGTTGCCTGTTTGTATGGGAATGGGATTCGTATGGAGATGACAGAGCCATTTTCTAGCCAAGAGGGACAGAGTGATAACCAAGAGAGTTTTGACTGGCATGGGGTCTCCGTATGTTCAGGTCAGCATGGTGGGTAGGAGGCAGCCTGAGCGTTTGTTTTTATCTCATTCTCTGATTAGAAGATTGGTGGGAGCAGAGGGGAATGGGGACAGCATTTCTATTCTGTATGTATTGCCTGGAGAGTCCTTTTACTGCTCAGGCAGGACCATGGTCGGGTCACAGTTTCCTTTTGGGCAGCCAGCTCTCATCGTGTTTGCATTTCCTTAACACCTTCCTTGCCTTAGAGCTCTTTACCAGCTGCTTCATGAAGCCACCCTGATCATTTTCCTGCAGAAAGGAGGTTGCAAGGCTTGGAGCAGGTAAATGAACCCACGTGGTATCACAGGTGGCTTTTTCAGAGCGAGAAACTGGGGGTACAAATCGTGTCACCAGCCCCAGGTCTGCTGGTGTTGTGCAAACCCCAAAATTCTGTGAAACCCCCATCCCCTACCCTCTCTCTCTGGTTCAGCCTTGAAGTCAGGGGCCATCATGTGCATCTTGATGGAGGTTTTCCTACAGACACCCGGGCTGTGTCTTGGCTACAGGCTTCAGAGCGGGACTGAATTAAAAGTAGATGCCAGCAGTGGTCACATCACACACCTCCCTGGGCCAGAGCCTGATTCCAATGTTTTCAAACACAGGTTCCTTCCCCCTTTTTTTTTTCTCTTGGGGTTTTTTTTGAGGGTGGGGGGAATAGAGGCAAAGGGCAACATCCCTTGTGAGAACCTAAATGTTTTACTTTCCAGATTTTTGTCTTGACTGGCTGGTGTTTACATAGGGGCGAAGAGGCCAGGAGGAAGCGAAGCGATGTGGCTGCTGTGGTTTCAGTTCTCACTCTACCTTGCTACTGGGAAACTGGACCCGCGGTTTGGTTTGTGGCTGGGGGAAGAGGAAAGGTCCTTGGATCTGATCCCTGCTGGGGAGGCTCTCCCAGCCCCTCAGAGGCACCAGCAACACCGATGGGGAGGGGGGGTGCTGAAGAAAGAGGAGAGAGAACCAGCTCCCCAACAAACCCCGCGCTGGCAGCAGCTCGCAGTGCATTAATATTCACTGCAGAGCCAGGGGTGTAAATTCCCTGCTATCTCCTCCAAGTTCGCTGTTTATGCTGTTCATTTCACATAGATGTCACTACTGCCTTATGAGCACTCCTCTGAGCCAGCCGGTTAAATGGACCCAGTGCATTATAGTAATGGAGTAACTGTATAAAAACAATGAAATCCAATCTCTTTAAACTGATTTGATGTCTGCCTGAACCACAACATTTCCTGCTAATGGCTTCCTTCATTTTGTAACCGTGATCTCCACCTGATCAGATTACAGCTGTTTTTAATTACAAAGCTAATAGAGTTTGTAGGCAGTGTCAGGCAGACGGCGCATGCCTGGGGTGGGCACGGGCTGGAGGGGACCTGGTGGGGGCTCTGGGTGACTCCGCTAACATGCTCAGCCCAGCCAGCGGACTGTCAAAACACTGGGAGCAGGGGGCAGCTAGGAGGTACGGTGATATTTTTCGGCACAGAGCCAGCACGCTGGTCTCCAAGCCCATCTATGTGATAGCAGACAGCCCTGGGATGTGCTCCTGCTCTGTTTTCAGAGTGCTTTGTCACCCATCCAGGTGGCTGGTGATGCCCAGGAGATTCATGGTGTGTTTGGTGCTCCTGAAAGGCTGTGCCGTAGTGGTAGGAAGAGGTAAGAAGGACAGAATCAGATTTTCTTGATGATGGAGTGTAAAAAGATCAAGGGAAGTGAAGGAAAAAAATATAAAGAAAAACAAAAGGCCAGAATAGGGATGCACGGTGCCAGTTGACTTCTGCAACTGATGGGCAGGAAAGAGCATTGTAGATGACTGACAGTGGGAAAAGTCCTCGAGATTGATGTCTTTCTTATGGGATGCTGCAGTCAGCTCCGAGGTCGGCATCCGCTGCCTGAGCCCAGGAAGTTTCCCCCCAAGGACCATCTCTGTAGCTCAGGCACATCCCCAGTGGCCTTGCTTGATTCACTGGTTCGTTTGTGTATTGATTGCTCTGTTTCTCTGGGTTAGGGATATGGATCAGCACAGCTGTAGGGAGAGAAGCCGTTTGAGAGAGCTGCTCCCAAGCAGTGCTGGCCAGGGATGCCTGCATTTGGCCGAGCAGGTGCATGCGCTGCAGGTGAGCCTCTGATGGTGGGGGGAATATGGGTGTGTTACAGAGGGCGCTGGGTAGCTCGTGCTGATGTTGAGGATTCAGCTGAGGTTGGGCTCTGTTGAAGTTGGCTGGAAAATCTCAGCAGAGAAGTAGCGGTGTCTCCTCCCTGTACCACCCCACCCTGCCATGTGGGCCTCTCTCCTCTCTCGTGGGTTGGTGGAGCTACTTTTGTCTACCAAAGCATGATGCTAGGCAAGCGGCACAGCTCCATGGTGAGCAACCCACTTCCAGCAGCTGGGGAAGAAGGGAAGGGGCAGGCAGAAGGAGTCCTCCAGTTCAGCTGAGGCTCTCTGGGGTGTCCCCGCTGGTGTGACCCATGCCAGAGGTGCCCTTCTCGATTTGCCCTGCAGCTGGGAATGACTGTCCCTTGCTGTTGTGGTGCCGAAGCTGCACATGTCAGGTTATGTACCAGCCTTGTAAATGATTTAGGGTCCGCATCAAGACCACATCAGTTATGTACCCTTAGACTTAATTATTCAGCTTGTCAGGATTGTCTTCCCTTAATTCCTTTGTCTTCTCAGTCTCCTCTTTCACAACAGAGCCATGGATGCTCTGCTGGGAAGGGTGCATCGTCCTGTGTTTCTGCTCCTTCCCAGTATTGTCCAAACTCATCTGTTTTCCCCCTTCCCTTCACAGAAGAGGAAAACAAGCCCCATACATGACTCCAGAGCAGGACAAGTGTCTGCACCGTTGCTGCTGTGCTCTTCCCTGGAGGTGTGTTGGAGACTGGACCCTTCCACCAGTTCTACACCGTGCAAATTCAGGAGGTTCTGGGGATGCTGTGGGTGAGCTGGGTGCTGGGCTCTATTTTTGTGATTCCCAAAGTCCTTTCCACCACCTGGTCACCCACCAGCAGCTAGAGAATAGGGGTTCCAGGTGCTCACTGGCAGTGCTGAGGATGCTGTCTGCCCATTGCACCATAAGCCATCACCACATGCTGCCACTCCAGTCAGCGCTTTGCTCCTCTCCTCTCCCCTCCTTTCTCCTTTCATCTTTTCCTTTACCTGAACTTTTAAACCCCATGCCTGGTGCAGATTTTTACAGTAACCCAAGCCTTTGAGAGTTGTTAATGCTGTGCTGTTTTCACAGCGACGTTAATATGTGCTGCAAAAACGCTGAGTATCAGAAGCCGGTCGTTGCTGCCAGAAGGCCACAGGAGAGCAGGAGACAAGGACAGGACCATGCTCCAGCACTGCAGCTCGGGCAGGTGAGGCCCCAAATTTGACAGGATTTCCTCTCTGCGACATCTCTCCATCATGCCTTGGTATGTCTTTGCTCACGTTTGTTTTTCAACCCTTAAAAACTACCTTTTCCTGAATAAATAAACAAATAAATAAAGCAGAGCCTGGGAGGCTCGGGTTTTAACACAACCCTACCATAACAAAGCAGCGTGTGCGGATCAGTTGTCACCAGCAACCCTACAATAACAAAACACTGCACACAACCCCACGCAAGGCTAAAACAACTGCTGTGGGCATGCGAGGGAGGAAATACGTTTCCCAGCACCCAGCTTCACAAGGCTTTGTTCTGCAGTAAACTCAGGGGTCAGAAGGGGGGATTGTAAGGACCGAAACACCTTGAGCAGCCTAACTTTAATGTCACGCATCAGGCAGGGTCGTTGGACACGCGGCAAACACCGCTTCATTAGCACAGGGCTTAATAGGCTGGAAAAGGAAAGGAAAGCGAGGGTTTGAGATGAAACAGGAAGTTCCCTTGAATCCTGGAGCCTTTGAAGAATTGTCAAAGGAATGGGAAGTCTGTATGTTTGAAAAGGCTCCGGGTTGTGGAGCTGATGGGGGCAGGGGGACACAGGAGGGAGGCACCAAGCGCAGTCCCACACTCTACTCTTTGTTCCCCTTTTTTTTTTTTTTTAATGATTTTATATTTTTCATTGATTTATTTTTTAAAATTCTTTTTCCTCTCAAACAGACATGTGCTCTCTGAGGTTAGTGGGAGTTTTCTCAGAGTTAGAGCGAAGCCCCAGTCCCACGTCAGGCCGTTACCGGTGCGGCTTTGCCCACACCTTGCTGGGGAGCAGCGGGTGGAAATAGCTCTGCGATCCAAGCTCTGCTCACGCCTGATGCACAAACCCATTTATTTGAGGAAGTGTATCTGGAGTTTGAAAAGGTCTGGTTAGATGCTTTTTTTTTTAATTGCCTTTTTTTATTTAATTTTTTTTTAATGTCTGCCCCTTCTATTTTTTGGGTGCGGCACTTCTGCATCGCTGCAGGAGCAGATGGGTGATGTGTCCCCTTCCCAGGCTGCCTGGGTCAGCTGAGAGCCACCACAGAAAATTCCTGTACAATTTCTGACCCATTTTCTCAAGAGTTTGCAATACAAATATCCTGAAAAATGTGGTCCAGTGGCTCAGCTGTTACTAGAGGGAATTTGGTTGTCACAAAACATGATGATGATGATGATGAAAGGCCTTTCAGGGCAGAGTTTAAAGTTGTGTGGCCATGAAGGAACTGGACGCTAGCCCTGAGAGAAACTTTCAGCCTGTCAAAGGTGTGGGGTGGATACCCAGTGTGGAGGGATGCCTGTAGGCATGTCTCCGCAGGGAAGAGGTTTCATTTCCTTGCAAGCCCAAGGCAGGGAGGTCCAGCTCTTTCTTCCTACCCACTGAGGGAAACAGGATCTGCCCTTCTCCAGGCAAAAAGTACTGGTGAAGAGTTGCGTTTTCCCTTGCAGGGTGCCCTAGCCAGTGCCCAGAAATGGCAAGATGTGAGTGGAGATGTGGCAGAGAGCGAGCACCCAGCTGCTCACCGGAGAGGGAGAGCCCAGGGAAGGAAGCCTGGAGGAAAAGCCAAGAGACTGTCATGACACTGTGCTCTCCTCTGTGCTAATTGTACACTTGGGACCAAATTTAGCCTGGTGTAACTCCACTGAAGTCACTGGGGATTAATTTGGCCTCTGGTGGCTCCATTGTTTTAGCTAAATGAGCCAGAAGAAGCAGCCTATTCTTATCTGCGCACAGTGGGGCGGTGACAGTAATGGCTCAGCGAGGCAGACCCCAAAAGCAGCGTGACTAGGACCAGGGATCGGGGCTACCACGAGCTGAACAGGGCTGCAAGAGGAAATGTTTTGACGTTTGGGTTATAGATGGAGGCAGGCTCAGTGTGGGCGCGCTCGCAGTGCTCACCGCTGCTGCAGGCGGAGGGGAAGGGGGCTGTCAGGTTCCCTGAATATTCAGCGGTGCCGTTTGGAGTTCCTCAATTCTTCAGCCACCGGAGAGGGAAGCTGTGGCTCTGGAAGGGGCATGTGGTGTCGAAGGGGACTTCACGCCGCTTCCCAGCCCGGTGAGAAAGGGAGCCCATGCTGGAAACATCCAAAAAAGCACCATCTGCATCCCTGGTCTGCTGGTACTGCTGCTGGTGCCTGAGTGCAGGGAAGGAGGGATGGGATGGGATGGGATGGGATGGGATGGGATGGGATGGGATGGGCTTGGACAGGACTAGAGGAGATATCTTGGGCAAAGGTTCTGATAGCTGGCCCAAGGCAGCCTACCAGTTTGGTGTGTTGTGAATTCCCACAAACTTCTGGGAAATTCAAAGCTGCTATTTTTCTAGCCCAGGGTAGGTGCCAGCTGTTTCCAAGAAGAGACGCGTTTGCTGTTGGATGGGCTGCCGGAGCCACGTGCCTTGGCCAGCCGGCATCCAGCCTCGCGGCAGGCAGTTTTGGAGGGGGAATGGAGCAAACGATGGCAGTGTTGTCCCCTTCCCTTGCCTAGCTGCCGCACCGAGTCACCCCCTTTTCATTCTGTACCCACTGGGCAGATAACCACAGGACTTCAGTCTCCCAGACTGTCAACCAACCCAACACCCTTCACCATGGCTAAGAGTGCTGCAAAGTACAAAGGCAGATCTTCTGAGGATGGAGATAACAATAGGTAGCAAAGGAGCAGGGAGCAGACCTGGAGCCTGGCTGCTCCCAGCACTCCTGTACCTCCACAGCTCGAACAGGCGCATTCCCGGCGTCCGGGGCCAGATAATAAGCAGAGCCACAGCAGCTATTCAGGAGGCTCTGACCCTGGCTAGGTAACTACATAATGAGCCTGTTTGAATTGCTCCCGTCCCTGCCAAAGGGGTGGGATCAGGGGATGCTTTTGTTTGCAATAATGAACCTGTAATTATGCTACATTTCTTGGTTTTAGCCACATTTTTTGTGTGCGTGTTGTTCTCTTTGTATTGACAGATTTATGGCCAGGATACTCTGCTGCACCACCAGCCGTAGAGCACTGTGTGGAGACTGTCTGACTGTTGTCTCAGAAAGGTGTGGGGAGAGGGGGAGAAGGGAGGGGTGTCTCTGCAGCCCCTGAAGGGTTAAATAAATACATTAAAATGAATAAAAACGGCAGAGGCGCCGCCTTCCCAAAAGTCACTGGTTTTAGGAAGGCCAAAAAAAAAAAAAAATCTTTCGAGCTCCAAGTGAATTAAGAAAAAAAAAAAAGTCGGGAACAATTAAACTAAATAAATAAATAAATAACACACCCCAGATTCAGCTCCAAGGCGCTCAATAAAATTACACTTTGAAATGCAAGGATTAAGCAGGGTAGGTGACAAGGTAACTTTGTTAACAGGCTAATCTCCAGCCTTAACAGAGACAGGGGATTTACATCTGACTGCACAAAACTGCTTTATGGTCTCTTTTTGCAGCTGGAGATGGTAGGAAGGGGGCAGGCTGGAATGGGACAGGGTTGGATGTTGTAGGGCTATTTGTAAGATGGGTTTAAACTGCTTTTCTTTTTTTTTTTTTAGGTTTGCTTGTGGGCTTTTTTAAGCAACTCTGCATGGAATCAGGTCACCAATGATCAGCTGTTTCCAAACAGTTCAGGTAGGGGATGATGAAGATGTCACGGGGTGATGAGCTTTGGGCTTTGGTGGTGCCATTTCTCACTGAACAGTTTTATTTGCCTTTTTATAAAAAGCCAACCAGCAGCATGGGCTATTCAAAATGTTATGCCAGGACTTCTTTGCCCTGGACCTTTCCCTAAATTTCAGCACTTCTTCACAAAGGGATTTGCGAAATCAAACTCCAGGTTACTTTTTCAAATGGCCTCTCTGTTCTTTGGGGGCAGCAGGGGGAGGGAGGGCATTTAAAGATAATCAGAAAAAGAGGTCTATATCTTTACATTATTGTCAGTTACTAAAATGTGACAGTGATGAGCAGGTGAATCTGAAATAAGACTTGGATCCCTTGTGAGGGTTTGTTCACTCAAATCCTGTCGTGCCCAGTACCAGAGTCCAGCCACTCCTGCCATCCCTCCCTCAGCAGGCAAAGCGCTCCTCCCTTTGCAATTAAGATCTCCTGAGGGTCAATGTGGATGTCCAGGGTGAACCAAGGAAGATGTGGTGAAGCACTCAGAAGTTGAAACCTTTCCCCGGCTTCTTTGTTCCTGGATAAAAATGACAATGAGAAAGCCATCTCCTCCATAATGCTCATTTGAAATTCAACAGAAAACAGCAGGCTGCACATGTTCTCTGGTTTTAAATAGATCTGGTGAAAGTATTTGTCATGTTGTCTTTGTTGCAGCATTGTTGGGGTATTTGTGCTGGCTGCAGGCAGAGGGACTGCTCCTGGAAGGAAACTTGGTGTGAAGACCCCAGCTCTTTTACAGATTCACGGGCTGGATCATTTCTGGATGAGACTTCAGCCTCCTCAGGTGGGTGAAGGCAATCTGGTCTATGAGGGCACAGGAACTAAGATCCTGGCAGGGGAGGTTGCTGTTGGTCCCCCTGCCTCTGGGTCAGTGGAAAGCTGCTCTTGCCTTTGCTGGACGCCTGGGTAGCAGGAGGGAAGACAGCTTCCCGCAGGAGGGTTGTGAGCCTGTTTCGTATGACTGCTTGTTTCCAAGCCATCAGCCTCACCCATGACGTGTCCAGTGGGGCCCTGCAGCATTACTAGGAGACCCCTCTGCCCCCAGGACTGATAACCAGAGCACAGGCACTGCACAGCTTGCGGGCGACAGTAAAACTCGTCCACTTGCCTCTGCCCAAGGGCTCAAGCTTGCACCAGGGCTGTGCCAGGGCCGGGCGGGCTCGCTGGAGGTGGTCTGCTGGCTGTGAGCACAGCAAACGCTCTCCCAAGCACGGATGGCACAGAGAGTATGATCGACCCGCTTTAAAAACCAGACATAGCCCCAGCTCTGAAGTTTATCCACCATTTAGGCGCTAGCATATATTCAAACTGAGCAGCAGAGGCTTATTCTGTGCAGGAATCTGACCAATTGTTCCCCTTCCTTCTCTTGTCCTTATACCTTAAATCATTTTGACCTTTAATTGGCCCTAATTTGCCCACAGACGGCCCTGGGACCCTTCAACACATTTGCTTGTAATTGGGTCCCTTTGTTATTTTTCCAGGGAGCCGCTGCTGGTTGTTTCTTTTTGAAAACACTGGGGCACGTCACTGAGAGCGGAGCCGCTTTTAAATGAGCCCTGCTGGGGGCCAGGAGAGCCCTGTGAGAAGCCCAGCAGAGAGAGACAGAGCTATCTAAACGCAATTATCATATCACTGAGAAAACGTGAAACCAGCCTGAGCTTAAGCAAACATGGCCCGCCCCTCGGCTGGAGGGGAGTAAACACTTGGCTGGGAGGCAGAGGGCCGAACGCCGCCCAAGAGGTTATCCCAGTTGTCCCACCATCCCATGTTCCACCCGGCTAAGTGGTGAACAGACGGACATCTCTCCCGCTTCTTGCTCGCTGCAGCTGGGGATGTAACTTGGCAATGTGTTTTCCTCAGTGGTTCTATGTAAACCCACCTTACCAGAGTGGTGAGGTGCTGGAAGGGGCTGCCCAGAGAGGCGGTGGATGCCCCATCCCAGGAGGTGTTCAAGGCCAGGTTGGATGGGGTCCTGGGCAACCTTGTGTAGCTCCAGGCCTGAGGTTGGTGTCCCTGCCTGTGTCAGGGGGGTTGGAACTCTGTGATCCTTGGGGTCCCTTCCAACCCAGACCAGTCTGTGATTCTACGATTCTATTTCAGCATGCAATAGCTCTGGTCTGGCTACAGGGCACCACACTGCAGGGCAGGGACAGGACAGGATAGAGCAGGGATAGGCCCAGGAGAGGAGCCATAACCACAGTGAGCGACTGCATCAGCAGCCAGTGTTTGGTGAGCACTGTGTGCATTATTAATCCGGCTGTGGCCACAGTTTGCCCCTAGCCCAGCTCCTAATGTCATCAAGATCTTAACTGTCCAAAGCTAAGTTAGAACAGCGAGGGATAATACCGCAGCCAGATAGCATCAGCACTGCCTCTCGCGCTAATGGACAGTTGTTCTGTAACCGAGTCTCTGGGTTCAGTTAGCCCTGCAGCACGGAGACCTTGCTCTAATATTGGCTCCACACAGACCTTAAAATCAAGTTAAGTTACAGTGCTGTCAAGCTTCTGACCACAGGTTGTTGTGCTCTTGTCACTCGCTGAGATTGAAGGTGGTGCTCAAGCAGCTGGGAGCTGCAGTGTCTGTGAAGTCATTTTAGTACCAGATCCCAAGCAAATTTAACCTCCTGTGGCTTCAAGCATCCACGCAGGCAGCACCCACAGACTTCTGCCACCATGGTTAGCAAAATACATCTTGTATTCAGAAAATGAAGTGAGCTGTGGCTGGCAAAAGCCTGGGCTGGGTTTCTGCCCTGCAGAGTGGGGTTTCAGATCAGGCCAGTCTGTCCCTCTGTGGCTCCAGCAAGGAAAAGATACTGCTGTTTCAACCTGACGCTAGTGGTCAACAGCAGTGGAGGAGGGCTTGCTGCTCTGCAAAGGTAGATGATGCCTCCTCTCCCCTGAGGTCATGTGCTGAGACAGGTTTGGCAAGATGGTGATGGCAATGTAAAAGGGGGGTGTTTGGAAGGAGGAGTCCTGCCCTGCCAGCATGGCTCTTGCATCACAGCTGAAAGCAGCAGAGATGGGCCCTTAGAAACAGGCAAACCTCACAAGTCCTCTGTTGGCTGTAGGTGCTTCTTGTTCCAAAGGGCTGGAAGCTGTAGTTTCTAATGGTCACGGCATGTAATTAGAGTTGAAGGTAGATGAAACTAGCTTGGTAAAGTGACTCTTAATAATTGGCAGCAAGACTCCTAGTTGTATAAAGCTCCTACTGCAATTTGGAAACATGTAACTGGCTTTGAGGTGCTGGAGGAAGAGGTCCATGAAAGTGTTCCCCCTTCCCCTTCCCTGAGCTGTGCAGAAGGGGCAGTGCTCCTCTGTCCTGCAACTGCAGTCAAGGACAAGGATAGTCCTCTTCTAAAGGTAACATGAAGTCAACAGGCTTGAGGGTGAGGTCTGGGGTCCATGTGATGCACCCAGGCATGGATGGGTCTTTCTTTGGAGGAGTGACTGGGTACAGGGAGCACAGCCCTGCCCAAGCAAGGCTGGACACTCTGAAGTTTGCAAAATGGAAGGCAGGAAGTATTTTTGTAGTCATCTTCAGCATCTGCACGCCCCTTCTGACTTAACTGTACATTTTCCCCATCTTTTTCTGATGTTTCTGTCCCACTTACTTATGATCCAAGGCATTTTCTTTCTGCTAATGAGGTTCAGGTCAGATGTGGGCTCTTAGTGGAGCTCAGCAGTGGATCCTTGCTGTCCAGCTGTAAAAGAGGACAGCACACACCCCAAAGGCTTTACAGGGTCAGGCCTAGCCCTGGCAGATAGGCATGCACGTAAGTGTTTTTAGACACATGATCCTTCTCAAGCTCAGAGTGCCCAGGATTCTTACATATGTAGAAGTTTGCAAAGTCAGGGCTGTGTTTGGTTGCCTGTTTAACTGATTTCAGTTTATATTTAAGCTTCTGATGTTCAGTTCATTTATTTTTTTTTATTCCACCCCTAATTTTAAAGACAGGGGTTTATGTTTTGCTTTTCAAGCAGATGCCTGGAATGTTCCTTGTGAGTTCAGCATGTTGCTGCAGTAGAGTCTGGTTCCAGTGGTTTGAGTTGGAAGTCTCTAGTTCTGGGCAATGGTGAAGGAGCATGAAAACTGTACTTGTACAAAGGCTTATTGACCCATTGCCATTCCTGATGTTCTTTTGTCCCAGTTGCTGCTAGGACATTCTTCCTCATGTCAGACCATTACGTGGGTCTGTGTTTGGTGCTGAGTTGGAAAGCTGGTCATCAGAAAGCTGTTCATTGGTCCCACCTTTGAGCAAGATAAGCACAACAGAGCATGTCCATGTATACCAGCTCCTCTGACAAGCCCAAAGCTTTTCTGGGGACTTGGATAAAGTCAGAGCATCACCCTGGTGTAGGAAGGAGATATTCATGTTGTGGAAGCTCTCTGACAATGCTGTCTTGGTCTGATCTGGGCAGAGACAAAATACCTTGCTGGTAGGGGATGGTGGCATGGGACTGTGCTCCTGCCATGCTCTGGTTGCAGTTCAGGAGAACCAGAAGGTACTGGGCCTCAGGGCTGCCCAGCACTGGCAAATTCCCCTTTTGACAATTCTGGTTTTTATTAAAACAACACCTGAGTGGGCAGGCAGGAAGAAACTTTATTTTTCAAAAATAGTGATGAATTGGTGAAAATTGGAGGGACGCCAAGGATCTACAGCAAAGAGTGAAAGTTGGGTGACTTTCCTGGGAGTGACCAGGGAAGATTTCCCAGCCACCACTCCCCCTTCCCCACCACTGCCGCAGGAAAGCAAAAACCTTGGCGGGCAGAGGAGCTGCTGCCACCGCCGCTGCCTCCTTTTCTTGCTGCCAGATAAAGAGGACAGACTCTCCTTTTTCAACCCATTCTGCTCAGACAATGGGAGAGGGGGATCAGCGCCAAAATTACAAGTGTGAGCCCTTAATGCATCAGGTTGAACAATGGGCTTCGGAGGCGTCTGCCTTGTCGTGAGGAGCAGTACAGCTAGTTCTGACTACCCAGTGCCATGGAAAAAAACCTCATTGTCCTGGCAAAATGCTCCCCAGAATGAAAACACCCTCCTCCTCCTTTCTTCAGCTTCCTAATGGGAAGCAAAATAACAAACCAGGCCCACAATTAAACAAACACACCACTAACTGAGCAGAGCTCAAGTGTAACAGATGTTGTTGCAGTTGGGCCGGGAGCGAGCTGTGCTGGCTGGCTGCAGCTCCCAGGACGCTGTGGCTGCAATGGTTTCTTTGCCACACCACGGCCTTCTCCTCCCTCCATCAATCTTTCTCTGTTTCCTCTGGTGTGCCTTTTTCTTGCTCTCATCCTCCGCTCAGCACATCCCTTCCACCTGTCACACCTGGCTGCCCCACTTCATCCCAGCATCTTGTTCATCACAGGTGGTGATTTCATATTTCTTTAACACTCAAACCCACAGATTTTTATTTTAGACAAGTTCAATAGAAGCTGCAAAGCCACTTCAATATACTTTTTAGACCATTTCAGTATAGGAGAATATAAAAATTATTTTTATCCATTTCTTTTTTTCTTGCTGGGATCCAGTGCAGGGATCAGCTCTGTCCCCTTACTAGCACACAGTGTCCACAAGGGTGCTTAATGCCACCTCCCAGTTTCTGCAGCCTCCCTGAGTTTAGTGATTGTGGAGCAGGTGGCTATGGGGCTGCAGCTGGGAATATGTGAAATCCTCACCCCAAAAGTTCTGTGTCCCCTCACCTTGCTACTCCCACAAACCACTGGCATCTCTGCAGCACATGAAATTTGGTGTTGGGAGAGGTGACAGAGATGGATAAAGAAGGGCAAGAAAAGGGGCTGCTGTGTCCTTTCCATATTTGCCTGAATCCATATTCTCTGGGGTTTCACAGCTCTGGTGCAGTCCATGATGGGGGGTCTTATTACCTCTGAGGCTTAAAGTCCCTAAGGCCCCACCTGGCACTGACTGATGCTTCTGACAGCCCTTGCATTCCTCAGCTTTGCTGGGAGCTGTTAATTCCAGCTTTGTGTCAGAGGAACCAAAATCATTTGGCACATCCCAGAGCCAGTGGCTGGTTGGCCTTGCTCACTGCCCTGCAAAGCTGTGCCAGGGTCATATGCTGCTGGGGGAACCAGAGGGGCTCAGGGGTTCGGTGGAGAGCCCAACAGCCCTGTGAGGTTGGGCACAGTCTGCTCAGGCCTTGGTGTCACTCCCTAAAGCAAAACCTCCTTCTCTTGCCTGGGAGCCAGTCACCAACACCTGGCTGAGGTGTTCTGAGGAGGAATACAGGGGTGTAACGTGGGCCATCTGTGCCCACACACGCTTTTGACTTGTCTTTTGTTCTACTTGCTCTTGCAAGTACAAGGTCCTGTGCAATGGGGGTCTGCCTTGCCCTGGGCTGCTGTTGCACAGCGACTTCTGCAACTATTAATAGAAGCTTGACAATGTAAGAAAAGTTACTTCTCTTTCTTTCAAGCAGGGGAGCTGGAAGAAGTGGGGAAATCCCTGAAATCTTCCTGTGTATCAGAACAGTCACTGGACCAACCTGAAGGGCCTCAGAGCCACAGCTCCAGACTGGAGCATCCCCACGACCACCACCAGCCATGGCCAGCAGTGCTGCAGGACAGAGGTAAGCAGCGCAGTGTGAAGCTTTAGTTTGCTGTGTGTGTTAGGTGAGAAGGGCTGGATACCCTGAGCCACCAGCAATATTACGCTAACATCAGCTCTCAATGCTCTGCTTTGGTCAAGAGACATCCAAATGCATGGCTGCTGTGGATCAGGTCTGCTAGTTCACTGCTCCAGTGGTCTGAGAGCAGCACAGCCATAGATAGCTCCAGCCAGAACGGGCTCTTGTGTGCTCCCAGATCGCTAGCGCAGCGCTGAGAGATATTTCCACTCATACGACAAATGTGTGAACAAACAACAGGGAGCCCCTGGCAAAAAGCATCCCTCCTATCACCACCCACCACCACCCCACCCCCCAGTTCAAAATGAAAACCAAGTCCAGGTGAACATCCAGGCGTTCCAGACCAAGGTGATGCTGAGGGTAAATCACAGCAAGCCAACCAACCACATATCAGTTTACCGATCACCTAAGATTTGGGGGGGTTATACTTTTGAAACACTTATGCTGAGGCACAGCACCTCAGATGGAAAATGTGATGCAGGTATTGGGTTTTACTTCCTTTTTCACAGTTGGTAGGCACAGTGTGTGCACATACGTGGCTGCACATTTGATAAATACAGCAGCAGTTTTACAAGGTCGGCTCATTAGAACAGTTGATGACATGAACTAAAATGGCCAGGAATTACCATCAAGAAGTGGACATAAAATTGTCAGACTTCAAGAAACTCCAGTGAAACCCTGTCTTATAAAACACTAGTGCTTTGTTCAAAAAACGCATCTCTCTCCTCACCATCCTTCATTCTTCACCCCACCCCCTTCTTTCTCTCATTTGAAACTCAAATTTACCTCTGTTCAATTCCTGCTCTGTTGCCCACAGCACCTTTTATTTTCACAGCAGCTTGGCAATGCAGATATTGAGACTAAGACCTAGAAAGACACACCTTGTTAGACTAATGTATCTGGGCTGTGGCTCCAGCAGCCTCCACCCTCACGCTAGCTCTGGCACTCACTGGATCCAGCTCTGAGACTGCTCAGGATGCTAAGCAAAAAAGAGAAAGTATTTTTTGTTTGGGTTAGTTTTATGGCAGCTCAACAAGTTGAGGCAATTCTTTACAGGGTCAAGTAAGAAAGGGAGTGGAGGAGAAGGAACCCATGTATGACAGCAATGCTCAGCAGAGGGATCAGCTAGGGATGCTGCAGAGCTGCTGCATCCAGCCCTATTTTTTTAGGACTAGTACATATATATATTTTGTATGGATGTTTGTTCTCGTGCTTGCTCAAGGCACTGATCTGAACATGGTGTTTAACAGCAGTCCTCCACTCAGTCCCATCCCAGAGAAGACCTTCTGTATTTTAAAGCCCATTTAATTTAAGGTCTTCTGTAAGCAGGACTATTTTGATAGAGCTGGGGAGGTGATGACACACACATAGTTGGCAACACAAATAGTTATGCTGGCAGATCAGAAGAGGTGGCAACCTCTGGACAGGAGCCATGAAAAGCAGCTGTGGACAGACACCTCTGCACGGAGCTCAGCTGCAGCTCAAACAGGATGTACAACCTAGGGCTCCAGTCACTGTTTCATCAGGTCAGAGAAAGGGGCAGGGTGAATCAGTTCAGAGCAAATGACAACTATTCTGAACACTCATAAAAACAAAGGGAATTTTTTTTCCCTGAGATTTTAAAAGATTTAGCTAATCCTCTACCATTCTGTTATTTCTATTGTCGATCTAGTGCCTGGTTTAATTCCCATCCCAGACAAATGCAGAAATGCCAGGATACCACATGTAGTTGTTGGTCTTTGTAGCTCTTCAGGCCAGGTAGAAGCAGAAGTAGTGGGGATTTCTCATGAATTATGCACACGGTGTCTAAAAGTCTGTCTGTACAGTCTTGAGTCAGCCTGGTTTAGAGCAGACACTGTAAGGCACCAGCAAGAGCAGCCCTTCTGACTGGGATTTGGCTGCAACATCTCAGGTGCCTCAGATCCCAGGAGCTCTGGAGAGGTGTAACCTCCATGTATTGCTTCAGGTCTGACTGGGCAGTGGTTGAAAACTGGTAAAGCTAAGGGGAAACACAGAACAGGGAATGCAGGCAGGACTGAGTGAGGTTAAAAGATGCTGGGTGATGGCAATTCCCATACATTGTAACAGCCCTCAGGAGTGCTGCTACAAACTTAAGTAGCACCGAGGGACCAGGGGCAGAGCAAGGGAGATACCAGCCAGATTTGACCCCCTCACAGGACTGAAGCTCAGCGTGACTTGGAAGTGAAGGATCAGCTCTTTCTCTCTGGCAAAGTATGTTAGCTGACTAGGTCTTCTGAAGAAAAGAACAAAACTGGAGCATCACATAACCCTGTGATCTGCTCACCCTTAATCCAGCGATTGCTTTCTCTTTTAGATCCTTCTTCTATCTCTCCTAGACAGAGCCCCTTTTGCAGAGCACTAGCAATGTAATAGGATGCTCATGCAGACCTGGAGGAGCCATCCTCACCAGGAGGAAAAGGCCATTCTATGCTGCCTGACCAGCCCTGGAGGAAAAGGCCTTACCCCTCAGGCCACTATGACAGGGCGTTGACACCTACCCAAGCCTACAAGCACGCAGTGAGATCTCTCTGATGCAAAGCCCCTTTGGCCGTGTGCTGCTATGTGGGGCATCCTCCGTCCTCTTTGCATTTCAATCACATGCATCAGCATCCAATCATCTTATCAGGGGATGAATCTTATCGGGGAAACTCTACATAAAGTCTCCTCTGCTGCTGCTGCATAATTACAGGGGCCAAACTAAGAGGGTCCTTAAACTGTTTGTGAGTCAGGTGATCGGGATGCGGCTGAAGGTATCAAAAAAATCCAGCAATAAAAGGGACATCATCCTTAGCTAACCCCCTTCAGGGGCTGGTATGTGGCAAGCGCTGGAATGCAACCACTTTTCTTCATCATGCTTGATAGAATTACTTGCAGTGTTATTTAAAGCTCTGACTAATCGCATGGCAATGGCCAGGTTTATAATGCAACAGTGTGTAGCCTGGAGCGAATTCTGGCATAGTTACGCTGTATAAATTCCCCCATTAGAAATGACACTGCGTTGGCATTGTGTACAAAGCAGCCATGGTCCAGTCAACCAGCTCTGTGAAAATCTGTCTGACAATTGTTTACCCTGTTGGTATCTTATTGACACTTCCTACGATGATGAAACTGTTGCACGGACAGTGAGTGGGAGCCAAAGGCCTGAACGAGTTTCCTTGCATTTCCTCTCCAAGTGCGGTCGTTTTCTAGCCTGGTTTGCTCCGGATGAGGGTTTGGTCTGTTCTGATTGCTCTGAAATAGAAAGAATATGGTTCTGGTACACATCACAAAAGCCTGGAGAAATCCCAGCTGGGGTCACATCATTTGCCACAAGGAGCAATTACTCCCCGTGGCCCTGTCCCTGCTCTGCAGTGGGATTTTGGGCCATTTCAGGATTTGTTCGGACCTGGCACTGCCTTGTGCCATGGTGGGGAGCAGGAGCCAAGCTGTGTTCCCGGTGCTTTGTGGCATGTGCCAACAGAGCAGCAGGGCATTGTGATGGGCTAATTTGTCAGCCCCTGGCATGTTGTGCTGCTAAACGATTGCATGACATATTTGTTTCCCACCGCGGTGTCCTGGCTATGGCACATTTGAACAGCCCGATGCGAGGGAGGCTGCCCTCTCGGTTGGGAGGAGGGTGAAACTCTCAGGGTTGTGGCCAACAATATTTGGGTAAAGGAAGCTGAACTCGTTTCCAGTTCAGGAGCACCAACTCAGTGCAGGATAAGGAATGATTTTGTCCTTTTCAGTTGTCACCTTGTAGAAGTACGTGGGGGAAAAAATGGGAAATAGTAATCTGGAGAAATGCAATGACTGCAGTGAATATTGGTTATAAAAACTAAACCTTGTAAAGTGTCTCAAAGGCAGCTTTGTCACCTCCCTGAGGAAGGGGAAAACTGAGAATGAACATATCTTAAACAACGGCTTGTTAGCAACAATTGCAACAAACAGTGACAGTTCAGAGACCAGGGGATAGTGGAGTATGACTCCATAACTTGGGAGACCTGAGGCGATTTGAAGTGTGGGGAATGGGATCTGGAGCCTTTCTAGATCTTTAATTTCAGGCTGGCTCAGGAGACCAGAAGGCCTCCAACACTGGCAAACTTAAGAGAGAAAGCAAGAAGGCTTTGAGTTATAGCTGAAAAGGAGGGAGAAGTTGAACACCTGCATCCCTACCTGTGAAGGATTGTTCCTTGCATTATGTTGCCTATGCTGGTTAATTTACAAAACCCCAAAAGACAGAGTTTCTTAATTTCCCCATGGAATAGACTTTGCCCACTCGAAAACCATTGGGGCTTTGTGCAATACAAGCAACATTAGTAGCATTGTCCATTTTCACCAGGTAAGAACTGAACCAATTAACCCTCCCCTAAACCTGGAGCAATGACCCATGCCATCTTTTGTTTGTTTGCTTTCATCATCATAAGGAGAGCTGTGACCTGGACACACCACGTCATCTCTTCCCTACGCAGTAAGTAATGCCTCTAAGACAGAGATTTTTCCTGATGGCTTGAAGAAAGTACCAAGATGTTGTTGCATGCATGGGAATCATGGTTCTCAAATCCCAGCATGCCCACACTAAGCTGGCTCACTACAGGAATCCAGAGGGATTCCTAGTTCAGTCCTGCTAGCTATACACCCCTGTCTCTGGGGCACATGTCCCCGCCTTGGTGAGGAGCAGCATGGAAGAAGTTAGCATTGCTGTTCCCTGTGGCAAACCAAGCTGTGGCTGAAGGAGTATTTAGATACCCTGGGCTGCCAATTCAGAGCTTTCCTAAAACCAGCAGCAAAATTTGCCTCCGATTCCTTTTTAGGAAGAGAAGGCTGTAGCATAAAGTCCCATTTTCTAGGCATTAAAAGTTTACAACCCGCACCATTAAAAGCAGCATTCTGTGTCAAACAATGTTTGGTCTTCAGGAACAGCTAGGAGGAAAAGAGAAGGTTCCCTGTTTGTTCTACAAAACAGGAAAGCAGTTGCTTTCTATACTGTAAATATGCATTAGAAAGCTCTTATAGGCTCGTGCTGGGGATTTGATGTTTTGAACTGACTACATTCCTTACATTTTTGTATAACTGCCAAGAAAGCTAAATAAAATGGCTTTTTTAGTTTTTTTTTCTCTAAGAATAGCCCTGCTTCTTTGTAAATATAGCAAAGGAATTGTTGATAATAATTCTTTGGGAGAATAACTGGTGTTATTGATGTTAAAAGTAGAAGGATTGCTGTTTCTCTGTCTCAGAAATACAGCTAACCAAGTGGGCTGGGACTTCAGAAAGCTGGAGCATTCCTTCGCCAGTTACTGAGATTAGGCTGGTTTCATTCCTGTGCCAGAAGGTGTGGAATCAGAGAAGACTGGCACTGAAGCTCAAGGGAAGAAAAAAAAAAGAATTTAAAAAACAATTTGCATTTTCTTTCAGAATGCAAAACTGAACTTTTTCCCTCCTTGTTTGCATTTCTCAGTTTGCAGATGGTTCTGCCTTCTGCCAACTTACCCTGAAAAGCTGGGGGTTAATCTACTCAACCTGACTCAAATATGCACAATTAATAGTTGGGCACCCCTAAACCTCTGTAGTGTTAGGTGAAGTCCCATCCTTCCGAGATACCAGCAGGCAAAGGCTGTCACTCTCAGCCAGAAGTTGACAGGTTGAGGCAAACTTTAGCCTCCAGGCCCCTAGCTTTTCCTGGTTTGATGCCCTTTATGTGCCAAGACCTTAGATATTTTTTTATAATGCCTTATGATAAATCCAGGACTACAGATAAGAATTTGAACCAACCTATGCCATGCTCTGACTGCAAAATATTGCTGTCACTCAGGGTTGGTGGAAGGCTCATAACCCACTCATATGTCACTTCCAGGAAACAAAAAGACTAAACTTAACGTTTTTAGAGTTGACCAAAAGCATCTGCAACATCTTACAAAGGCTCCCTGTCAGTAACCAGACCTGCACTTCAGTTAACCATGCAGAGATTTTGCGGCCTGTTCAACTGGGCCTCGGCCTGAGCTGCTCGCCCTCGTTAGGATTATTTTTCAAAACAGAGACTCAGTGGGGCCAGGCTGCAGCATACACTGCCCAGGCCCTGCCTGCTGTTTGCCCTGACTCCATCTCTTCCTCATTTCCCCTGTTGCTCCCTACCTCTGCTGGAAAAGGTGGTAAATGGTTGTTCCCGGAGCACCTTCGCCAGTGCCACTCGGCAGTTTATAGACTTTGGTTATATCCTCTCACTTGCTCTCTTCCCAGACTGAAACACCCCAGTCTCTTTAGTTACTCCTCATAGACATATCCTAGGGCAAAATAGGAAAATTTGAGGAAAAGAGGTAACCAAATGAATCATTCTGTATTTCACCTTCCTGTGCTTGTGCCACAGCTTTGGTGATGTTATCTACCCAAAGCCATGGTATTTAGAATGACACCCAAATTCGTGAAGCCTGTAAGGGAAAGGCATCGCATAGTGTCTACAAATGACTTGTGAATGTGTGGTTTAGAAGGGTGGAAGGCAGAGTTCCCACCCTACAAAGGTTTTTAAGATTTAAAAAATGAAACCGGCCCTCAGTGGGCCCCTTATCTATCTACTTCAAACAAACAAACAAAACCAACAAAACCCAAACCCAGCTTCTCTTTATCAGGATGTCACACAGGCTGACTGCAACATTAATGAGCTCATCTGCAGTTAGGAAATCCAGATTCAGATCCTTCACCTGTCATTTCCAGTATGCACCTAGGCTGGCGGCTGCTCTGCTTGTATATCTAGATCTCATGTTGGCACTGCCAGTTCCAAATTTGGGTTGAATCTCAAGCAGGTAAGACATTGTTCGGATCCAAATAGAGTTTCAATCCTGAATGAGGGCAAAATTATGAACATTGCTTGTCCTATGAGACCTCTGTCATTCAAAGTCAAATCCATGTGGTAAATTTGATTTGTCAATTCCTTTTATTGCTCCTTGGAAAAGTCTGAGCATTGTGATAAGGACCACAATGTGTACAATGGAACAGGAAAGCTCAAATGTTGCAGAGGTGCTCAGATTTGGGTTAGGGGGAGAACCCAATGGGAGGGGTAGTCTGGTATCCAAATCACTTTGTGACTTCTGCATACCTGGAGAACAGAGCTGTAATGGGATGCAGAGCATCTGCACATTTGCCTGCCTGTGAGAAGCACAGTTTCTTTTAAATTGTCTGGACCACGGGCACCAGAAGATCCTGTACTAACTACAGGCCAAAGTAACTGTTGCCTCTCTGAATGCCACTGAGTGCCTAAGTAAGAGAGATGTGAGGGCTGAGTTCCCAGAGTGAGTGCTGGGAGCGCAGTGTGAGAGCGTGCGATGCTGTGCAGAAACACAGATTAAGGTCAGACTCAGCTCTAAAGCTTCCTTAGAATCCCAAATCCTCTTTTTATATGAGTTTCACTCAAACACAAACAATTAAAGAATTTCATCTTCTCCTACTACGGTGGGAAAGCCTGGATGCTTCTCTGGTCTCTAAACTTTATTAAACAGCTCCAGAGCGTTCCTGAGATGAGGGTCCTGCTTGGCTTCAGACACCCCGCATCTTTGTGTGTGATGTGAATAAATTGGCCACTGATGCCAGTTGGCAGTGGGGAAGATAAATAGCACAGCCTGTTGCAAAGAAAGGAGGGGGAAAAAAAGGGCAGCTATGAGCCTTGTGTCTGCTCATATGCTTGGAGTAATTTGACAAGGACTCCCATCGATGGCAGCTTTTCAGAGACTTCAGCATGGGTATTGCACATCTCTGCTATCTGCCTCTCTTGATGTTTCCCCTCCTGAGGACAACAACCATGCCAACTTTTGAGCTTAAGCACCATATGTTCTGACGCCTGCCTGGAGCACAGGGAGACACTTTCTGTAGTTTTAATTTTGGAATTTTCCCCATTAATAGTCAACGGGTCTGGTGGAACAGGGAGAAACTTTCCCCCATGGCCAGATTGCTCTGGATGCCAGCAGCTCTCTCATCACCAGGGGTTTGTCAAAGCGTGCAGTATGCTAACATCCTGCCAGGTCACCTTTCGCAAACTGAGTCGAAAGCATTACTCCCACCAGTGCAAATAAGGTGTCTGCCACATGTCTGCTGGTTTCTCCCTAGTGCACTGAGGCAAAGCAGCCCTTCCTTGTCAGTCATTGACCAAAACTGTTGATTCTGGAACGGCTGACTGTGCTGGTTGTAAAGGATGCCAAAACCTCTTGAAAGCTGGGAGGCAAAGGTGTTTTCTTTTTAAATGAATTAAGCTGTAGAAGGAATTTCCCTGAGAGCTTGTTTGATATCTGGAGTAGAAATGGCTTTCCTTCTCCATCTCCACCTACTCAACACTCAGAGCCTTATCCAGAGAGCCTTTAGACACATTTCTCCTCTCCAGACTCCCTGCATTGGAGTTCCTCTGCATTTATTTCTAGACAGCTGATGAATATTGCGTGTGAGTCCAACTTGAATTTGTTTTCTGGGTTGGTGTAATGGACTTGGTCCAGCCTAGGGAGAACGTAGCAGCTGTAGAGCACATTTTTTGGTTGTATCAAACATTTCTGGCAGGACAGAGGTGGAGGAAGTTTGGTCCAGTTTGGTTTAACTGTCTGTGAAAATCACAGTCAGTTCCTGAACTACTTGTTAACGTTCAGGTCTTGTACATCCTGCTTTCCAAAAGTGCTCTCTTTTCCTGGGAGCCACCCCCGCTCAGTTTAGCAGGCAATTCCTCCCCTTCCCTTCCCCAACAGCAAGCTGAGGGGGGCTTTATGGCCAGGTCCAGGCCCTAGGGTCACCCAGATGCCTGTGACCTCCTTGGCTGGCTTAAGAAATGCAGCTGTGCAGAAAGGGAGAACACCCCAAGATCTATCTGTGTATGCCCGGAGCAGCTCAGGCCTGTCATACTGTGAAACATTGTCTCATTGTTGTGTGGCTGAGGCAGGGCCTTGCAATGCAACAGGCGCTTCGCGGGCAGGTAGGAAAGCAACCCCGTTATAAGAACAGCTTTAAAAAACAAGTCTTATTGTGAGGAGCAGTAAACCCAGCTATCCCTGTACCTAAAGACACAAGTAACACTGGTGGCACTGATAAAGCGCTGGAGCTGTGAGCCTAATGCCCCCTCGGCTACCATAGGAAATGGAACCTCTACCACCATACCTAAATAAATATCCCCCTGAGTCTTTACACACTCAAAAACCTTTGCAAACCTGGCCCCTTGCCTGCTTCCCGTGCTGGGCTGCTTTACCTTTGCACAGGAGCAAGGAGTTCAGCTGGAATTTGGGGCTGTGTTGGGCTAAGTGCTGTACAGCCACAGAACAAAAGACCTCTGATGGCTTCCCAGCATCGAGCTGTTCTTATTTTAAAACAGGCCTCCCTGGTTCTCTTTGGTTTCCCAGGGTTGATTTTTTTTTGTTTGGTTGCTTCATTCATTGTTTTCTTGCTTCTTTTATATTCCTGATGGCTCCAAGCTCGAATACCTTTGCTAAGCTCCTGAGCACACCAGTCCGCATGGAAAGGACTTCTTACCTGCAGTCAGATGTGGCCAGAGCGAAGCTGCAAGGGTTGAAATGAAGAGTGTTAGGAGTAGTATCACACAGCAAACTTAGTGCTTCAAGGTTGCTGCTGGGATTAGGGAACATAAGAACCGTTGGGAAAAAAAAAATGCAAACGTTTTGACCACGGGAAAACTGAGCAAATGCAAACATGTGACACGCAACGAAAAAGCTGTCCCTGCGCCTGGAGTGGGTGGGTTGTGCTTTTCCTGTGCCCAGGCTGTTTGCTAGACAGCAACTACCGGAATGGGATTTCCTCCAGGTTTACGTCAAGGAGCTTCATTTCTTGCGTCTTGAGCCTTAACTAGGTAAAAGTTATTGCATTAGCAATCTGTCAACCTTAGGTTCGAGCTCTAAGTGATGATTTGCATCCATCCCTGAGTTACGTAAATCTAAACCACCACATCTTAAAGAAAAAGTTCTTGAGCTGGTGTTTCTTGTGAAATCCCAATGGGAGAAGTGTGTTTTCTGGGTGCTTTGATGCCTTTCCGGTTCATTTTGGGGCTCTGCAGTTCATGGCAGCTGGTTCTCTGATTATTTTATATTAAGGACCAACTTCCAGTAACATCAGTGGGAGCAGGATTTTAGCTCTAAAGCTATTATTAACTAATGCAGCACAACAATGCCTGGCTTTAGTTCTGTTTTGTTTTCTCCCAGGGTCAGAACGTGTGTATCCCATTAACTCTGTCCTCGCTGCTCTCAAGATGTTCTGCACAAATGATTTTATTTTTTTTTGGTAAGAAAATATATTTTATTAGGCAGTTTTATGAGAGCTGACAAAATGCCTCATAAATAACCCAGCAGGAAATATGGGGTAAATAAAATTTTTACAACTTTATCATAAACCTGAGAAGTCTTTGGTTCCTTTTCGAATGGAATGAGCAAGGTATTTCATTAAAGGAAAAGACATGCTCTCTAAAGCCCAACAATTATAGACACAATGCCTTTTTAACCTGCAATTCAGTCAAACAGGTTTGGTGGCAGTGGAAAATGTTAAAGGCCCTGTTTTGACATTTTGGGTCATGCTCCCCACAGATCAATCTGTGCTGTAGGTTCCCCAAACAGCGGAGTTGGAGAACTGGTGTGTGCCTGACCTGCTCCAAAGTATCCAGGACCTCTAAGGAAACACGTATCTGGGGCAACGTCCTTAGGACTGGCTGAGATTTTATGTTGCCTTGTTACTGGGCCCCTAGGCGTCAAGGGAGTACAAACAAATATGGTCCTCAGGTCTTCAGCACAAGCCTGAAATGTGATGATTTGGTCAAAGACCAAGAGTCTGAAATAGAAATGCTTGGAACAAGGCTCAGTTCTTGCACTTTGCGTGAAGAGGGAATTCAGCTCTCAGCAGGAGGATCTTTGACGTGTGATATTTTGGTACTGTGGGAAGATGGGAGGGGATGTCACTTTTAAATCCTTTGCACTCATAAAAATTTACTTTGACATCCATGACTATTTTCTACTTGCAGTGAAACAGAAACTTGGAAAAACACAACCTGTTCCTGGGTGTAGAATAGGTCTGGAAACTACCTCCCAAAGGAAGTGATAAAGTGCCAATGTATTGCCTACCTGGTCTGATGAAATACCAGAGGAAATGATCTGGAGTGAAGGTCTTTGCCATTTCTCACACCTCTGGTTCTGTGATCCACCCTATTTGGTCAATTTGGAAGGCTGAGTTTCACAGAAGAACTGGTGATGTTCAGGTATGCATGTTATCTTCCTTGCATTGAGAGAAGGGTTCTCAGGCTCATCAGAGGAAGACCAGAGTGGACTCCACCACCCAAGTCTCACTTTGCTGGCACCACAGGCTGTACTGCACAGCTATGGCCTCCACCCCTCCTCCAAGGCTTTATTGCACAAAGCCCACCATTGAGGGTGGTATGGGCCCCACCCTCCCTTAGAGGCACTCCTGCATTCTCTTGCCTTCCCTCCCAGTCCCTCCCTGCTAGATAGCCCTTCCCCACCAGATCACCTGGGTCCTGGGGACATCTACAGCAACTTCCTATAGGAATGTCACTTCAGGAAAGCATTTAAAGCCTTTGTAGCCCTAATGCAGTGTAAACAAGGAGGTAAGCCCGCCCCACACCTCCAAAAGCCTTTTGATGTTGATTTTCTTTATGGCCACCAGCCACACGTTGGGAATGGGGCACCTACGGGAGAGCTAGTCCTTGCACCAACAGGTTTGCAGTCTTGCAGCCTGGTCCTACAACACGCTGAGTTCTCAGAGCCCTAGCTGACTTTCAAGCCAAGTCAGGGTGTCCCTGGGAGCTTTGCCTGTATGAGGGCTCCAGTCTCTGGCACGCTGTCTGGAAAGCACTGTGTAAATAGGAGAGACAATTACTGCAGCCCTTTCCCAAAAGGAAATTCCATATTGGCACCGAACAGTGAGTTAGTATGGCAGAGCGCAGCCCTGACGAGCAGGGCTCTGCCCTCCCCCGGCAGCGACTGACAGCATGTCAAGGGAAATTGGCTTTTTGGTGGGACATGCTGGTTCAGTGAAAGCCCATATGTTACCGAGTTATCTGTCCTGAATCCCCTGTATTATCCCTCTGTCACCGCCCCCCTGCCTCTACCCTCCCCTCAGGCCCCTATCCCACCGCAGAGGTTAAATAAAATATCATTTCCTTCTGATTTAGCCTTTGTCTTTGGCAATGAAAATGCCCTTCAGGCCCCTGTGGATTCAACCTTCCAGGTCAGGGTAGGACATGGGAAACCCCTTCCCAGGCATTTCACTGTAGATAATGTCGTGGCTGATTCATGAGATCATTCAAAGTGCTGCCTTCCGCTGCGGCTGCTGCTTTCGGTGCTGCTGCTTCTTGGCTTGGGCTCTACCTTTTCTTCCCTCCCCACAACACCACCTCTCTTCCTGGCTGGATTTTACAAACCATCTCCTGGGCAGCTGGGAGACACAGGAGGGGGTGCTCGGAAGGAGAAGAAAAATAAGGGGCAGATTAGGTCTTCTGTAGCCAGCCTCTGTGCAGGGAACAGGCTGTGTGAGTCAGAAGAGCCAGCAAACACTGTCCCTGCTCCAGGATGGGCTGAGCCAGGGAAGCAGGGATGTTCCTAGAATCCTACTGCTCTTGTTTGGGCCTGAGTGCCAGAATGCACGGAGGAAAGATGAGGGCTCCTGAGGTGATACTGCAAGAGATATCTATACATGCCTGTAGAAGCATCACCTGTGTGTAAATCCTCAGTCTGAGGGTGCAATACAAACCAATAGCATCTATTTTTATTTATTATAGCTCCTTTATTCTGCTGCTCAGCACCTCCCTGGAGAATTCCTCTAAAAATAACACCCAACAGAGATTGTGCTGGTAAAAACCAACGGTGTAAGGGAAAGACCTTTAAAGAACAGTATATTCACTTTCTTTTATTAGACACTGCTGTTACTTTATTTAACCTCTACTCCCTTGTGTAGTTTTACATACCTAGGTTGCAAGTGCAAGGAGGTACCAGGGAAATGGAGCACACTGACTTCACCCTGCGATGTGCAGGTCAACAGCGGTTCTTGTCATTTGTGTGGCCTCCAAAGTAAGTAGAAGGAGTGTGGAAGGAAAGTGCTGTATTGTGTCCAATGCGTTTTGCTGGCTGGGTTTGCTCATTTCTGATGGGGTTCAGTGTGCAGGCATGTGGAAGGGGAGGGAGGAGGCACAGTGCTGTCATGGATGTGCAACAGGTACAGGGATGTGTTAGGTGAAAGCCTCTGTGAGTGCAGGGCGTTCATCCATCCCCCCATTTAATTAGAACAGGAGATATATCTTGGTAGAAAATCATGCTAGTTAAAACTGTCCCCGAATCATCAGTTGTCATCCCCAAACCAGTGTCTATTGGCACTGCTCAGTTACAGACATAACTGCTGGGTCTGAACTAGAGCTCAGCCCCTGCATCGCCTTGCTGCCTGCTCTCTGCAGCAGTCCAGGTAGGGATGGAGGAAAAGGCAGCACTAGTAAAGGGGTAGTGTACATGCATCCACCTTGCCATGGGGTTATCCGAGGGTGAATGCACCCTGTATCTTTGGTGAATGGAGCTGTAGGGAATTAGCTGTCAGGACTTTGGGCTGGGAGGCTGTCTCCTGTATTTCCTTGAAGAAACAGAGCCTATTTATCTATTTATTTATTTATAATCAGCAGCCTCCTAAACTATCTAAAGCATTTCAAAAAGCCAAGCTGTCAAGACCCTAAGAATCAGAGGGAGACAGCAGGGAGAGGAAAGCGCCTGAGAGCCGGGAAGAGAGGACAAATGGCCCCCGGTCCAGCAGTGGTCCCAGCCCCCCATTCTCACCCTGCTAACATCCCTCCCTTTGGTAAACAGAGACAGGCAGGTTGGCACCTTGTCTGCTCGGACAAAGGAGCTGGCCCTTTGTTTCACTGCCTGACTCCCTGGCAGATGGGGCTGGAGGGTGCCTGAGGGGTCTTGTTCAAGGAAAGCCTCCAGAATGCAAAACGTGCCCACAGGCAGACAGGAAAGCGATGGGTTTGCTCCTGTGAAAGAGATGGGGAAAGAGTTTCTATCTCTTAACGAGGCTTTTTTGACTTTGAGAAACATAAATAGCCTGTCATTTTCCTGACTGAGCCTCTTGTTTTTATAGGAACTGAGAGGGAAACCTGGGATTTGGAGCCAAACTTTATTTCTGGAGATGAAGAAAGCCAAAATCCTGACGGCAGGAATGTGTGCATATCTTAAATATTTAAAATCCTTGCACAAAATTTCTTAGGAGGTGAGAATTTGGATCACAAATCGGTGAGGTGCAAGTTTTGCAAAGTCCTAATATTTGGCAATTCCTGCTTCCAGTCCCAAGAGATTTACTGGTAAAATCCAGTAAATAAAATTTCTTGTTGCTTGGGACGGGGGTATGTGTGTGTACGTGTGTGAGGGGGTGACAGGCACAAGGCACAAGAGCTGATGAGAAGCCCATGGTTAATTAGTGGGTTAGTCTATCACCCACTGGTGTGTTTTAACCAGGTCTTTCTCCAAGGCCATCGCACCAGCGTACATGGCCTAACCTTGGCATGTGTGCTTTCTCCAGCCACCTACACTATAAAAACCCAGGCTGAGGCGATTAAATCACTGAAAATGTATTGATTTCTTCAGGGAAGGTATCAAGCACTGCAGGGGGGAGAGTTGTGGCACGTTTCCATTCCCAGATCTACTGTGATGGCAGCTCAGATCTGGGTTGAAGTCTCTGGGTTGAAGAGTCTTAGTCAATGGGCCTGTCATGCTGGCTTGGAGATCTCAGACTGTTGTTGACAGGAAGATGCCCACACTTCTGTTGGCATGATTTGTCCCCTTGTTTCATTATTTTCCTTCCCTACTCTGACCTATTATTAACAGACCCACCTTCTACCTAGTGCTTCTGTTTCCCCTGATATATTTGTAAAAGGCCTCTTATTCTCCTTAATCCCTTTGGCTATAATTAACTCATTCTGCATTTTTGCTGCCCTTATCTTTTCCCTGCAAGCCTTAACTGACTGAATATTCTTGTTTGGTTGCCTCCCTGTTTTCCATTTCTACTAAAGGTTTTCTTTTTAATCCTTAGATCTCAGAGCAGGCTTTGCACGCTCTTATTTCTTGCATTCTTCTTTATTTACTCTTCTTTTTCTCTTTCACCCTACTTATTGTGCATGGAAGGATCTCCCTCTGCCTTAAACATGGGTAGATTTCAGGACTGCTTCACATGAGCCTCACTTGCTCAGTTTCTTAATTCCCTTCGTTGCATTTGCCTTTTTCCTTTGGCACTATGCAATTTTTTTGGCAATGTCAAATTTATCCTTCCCACTTGGGACATTCCCACCTTCTCAGATAGTTCTTTCTCTTACCCAGTACTTCTTGTCATACAGAAAACATGCAAAGTAAAAAATTGTGGGTGGGTTGTTGGGGTGGGTTTTCTTGCTGGGTTTTATTTTGTTTTGTTTTGATGGTTGGTTTTGGGTTTTGTTTTAACTTGTGTAGAGTTTTGTTTTGACCCAGAAAACTACAAGGGTTGGCTGTAGGCTCTGTGCAATTCAGGAAAGAGAGAACTGCCTGCTCTGGTCTGTGCTCAGGCCTGAGTAAGGGCAGCAACGGCTGCAGCTGACCATGCCCATGCCCAATTTTGCAGCCTTGGCCCCCAGCATCACTCTTTGCAGCAGCAGCCGTGGACTTTTTTTGCGCCCTTTGCTCTCCTCCAGTTTCAGGCCCTGCCACTCTGGCACTGCGGTTCAGTGGGGCAGAGGGAGGGGGGGAAGGAGGAAGAAGCAGAGGGGCTGCTTTACAGAATAAAGAAAAGGCAGTCCCTCGGGGCCTGGGCACGCTGGTGGTTTTGCCGCTTCCGTCGCCTGATCCACCTTTTCAGACACGCATGAGGAGGCTTCTGAGAAACGGCCCTGGGCCTGCCCAGAGAGCTTCAGCATAACCGTGCACACGTGTGTGTGTGTGTGCGTGTGTGTGCAGGCGCAAGGCCCTGCACGCCGGGAACGAGCCTGCAAGGCCAGGCACACACTCACGCAGGCACACCTACCATCTTCCCTCCACAAAAGAGGTTTCTTTCATTTCCTGTGAGAGAAGGAGGTGGGAGAGAGGGAACTTGAAGGCTGCAAATTCCTCAGCCACATATCTCGCCTCCCTCTCCTTTCCTATGCTGCCTGCCAGCTCCACGTTTGGGAGCTGTGGCTCCCGCTTCCCATACAAATAGGCAAGGCTGAACAACTGTGCTTTTAAACCTTGTGAGGCGTTTCTGTTGCTTTGTGGGTTGGTTTCTTTTTTTTTTTTTCCCCTTTTTTGTGCCCTGGCATTTGTGTGCTTTGCCTATCAGAGCCACCTCAAGGCTGCTCTAACTCTGTAGGGCCAAGCGGCTGTTAGCTGGTTAGGAGCACAGGTATGACTTGCACTGTGGCTGAAGCATTTTTTTTCCACCCGAACTGTCCCCTTCTTGCCCCCAGCCAACCCTAGGAAGCTTGTCTTTTTATGCATATTGACAATTACTCTGTGCTGGAGTGAGGCTTTTCCAAGCTCTGAGCAGGATACATGGCATTTCAGACATGTTGCTGTCAAGCACCCAGCTTGTCACAAAACTGTGAGCTGGAGCCACTAACGCAGCAGGTGGTACCCAGGCAGGTTAGGCTAATCCTCACCTCTCCTAAACCAGAGCTACTTTCCCTCATGAATACTGAGGACAAGCACAGGAGAGGCAGAGCGTGTTTCTATTTCACAGTTCTTTGGTGCTTGCAGGATCTCCCTGATTTAGTACAAGGTAGGTAGCATTGCTTTTCCTACATCATGGACAGACATTAAGGATACTGGGCAAGATCTGACTGTCTCCAGAGCCATGGCAAAGCACCTTATGCCAGGGTTTCTGTGGCTGGGCGGTGGTGTTTCTCAGCCCATTAGGAGCATCCTGATGCTGTGTTGTGGCTCAGTTAGAGCTGCTGCTGACGTAGGAGGGAGTCCAACTGTCTCTCCTGTTTCTGCAGGTATAAATGAGTAGTGTCAATCAAAAACTATGCCTGAAAGGCAAGTAGATTTTGTGTTCATCTAAATAGGGGAAAGCCTGTGCATTGAGATTTCAGGACCTGGTGGCTGGAGTGCAGAATGTATGGAGAGTCTGCTTTTGCAGAACGTTTCCCAAGGCATCCAAGGACTCTCTCAAACCCACAAAGCCTGCCCTAAAACCACAGCTGCAACAAAAGAGGAAGAGTCCACAGCAGAACTTGGAGCATATCCAACCTTGCAAAATGGTTCTCTGCCTGCAGAAGGGTGCATGAGTATAAATACATACACATGTGTACGTGAAGAGACTGCTGGGTTTGTTCTGTATGGGAGCTAAAAGTGAAAGCAGCCTGCAGGAATGCTGAGCAGGGGTGGTGATTTCAGGCAGGCCTAGCAGCGGCAGGGCTGGATCGCGTGGAGGAGCGGCCCGCAGTGGTGGCTTCTCAAAGAAAATGACCAGTCTTCCCAGGCCCTAGTGCAGCAGATGTAAAGGACTCTGGCTGGTTTGTGAGCCACAGAAGTAAATTCAGCAAGGATGTAAATGGGAGAGTGAAACATGGGAGAGAGTATCAAGAAAGAGGGTGTCCATAATGTCCAACTGGTGCAGAGTACATAGGCCAAAAAGAGTGTAATTTCTATGTGGCACTAAGGAAGAGTATAGGAAAATAAAGTAATAAAGCATGTGAAAATATATTTAGCTGTCTAACGTGCTGGTACCACCTCTGCTCTTGTCAGTCCTGACACAACCAAGTGCAGCCACCATTGAGTTCAGAGTGGTGTAGGCTCCCATGAAGGCGGTGTTCAAGTCTTGCCCAAGTGAGACTCTACCTGAGGTGACTGCATTCCTGTGCATTGAGTCAAGAGCTCAGGGTTAACTCTTTCCAGGATGTAAGACCTTTGCTAAGCAGATGTGAGTCCTTTGTGGACGGCTTTGCTGGAGCTGGGATGACACTGGCCAAAAGGGATCTCAACAAAGAAAGGAAATTCAAGTAAGCTGGACACAGTGTCTGTAAGAGCTGCTGCTTCATTTGGACAAGCCTCTGTCCCATGGTGCTGATGTGTACTTTGTGAACGTCTTTGGTATGGTTTGCAGTCACAGCTGCATATCTTGGCTGCTGCATGTATCCAGCTTCAAGTTTCCACTCTTGGGACGTGAGCATGTGGAACTAACACAAACTATTGGATGGCCACAACCCTACGCAAGGTGGATAAATCCTGCCTTAATTGAGTGGACAAAGGCACCAAACTTCAGTTAAGCAGGTGTGGAGCCTGTCCTAGGTCTCAGGGGTCTGTAGTTCCTGGGAACAGTGGACTTGCCTCCTCGATCACTTTAGAAAGCTCAAGAGAATGCACTGAAGATCCCTGCTACTACATCAATTCCTGAGAGCACAAGGTCAGCAGAAGAAAAGCTACTCCATGCTATGGATGGACTGCAAGCAGACAGGCTCCACTGAGCAAGACACAACCCTTGTTCCCCAGTCACCTTACCCAGGCCAGGGATAGGGTTGGCCCTCCTAGACCTCCCTTAGTCTACATGTCCAGTCCTTTCTTCCCAGGAAGTCAGAGCAGAGCTGCTGTAACCCTGAAGATGGAAGGACCAAGGTTGAGACTGGGAGTTACAGTAGTGTTTCCATCTCAGGGATTATCTGTGTCTTGCCTTCTACTGAAGCAAAATTCACTTTCACATCCCTCAATATCATCCTGGTGTGGCAGTGATGGAGAAGAGCAAAGCAAGCTGATAATGCCATGGCGGAGCATTTCTTTGCATCTTTCCTGGATAGAAGAATCGTTTCTATTCCCATCACTTGCAGGACCAGCTGTGGTTTCTGGCAATGCTAGACACAGCCATCACCCTCTGGGTTCCTTTCCCTTTCATTGTCCCTCTGGAGAGCAGGACTCCTGTTAAAAACCCTGCAAGTATCACGGAGAGCCAGCTCTATTATTCACCGGCCAGTGAAGCAAGGCAGGCATACTCTCCCACAACCTAGGGATGCCCCTCTGATCTATTACCAATGGGGCTATCTTTGATAGGATCAGAGCCTGCCCTTTTCCACATCCCAGTGGGACAGCACCTGCCCACCAGAGAACAAAGAGGAAAACCTGTTGTGATGGGAAAAAAAGACAGAGTTCTCCCCAGAGACACAGCAAGCCTGTTTGATTAAGAGCATCTTTCTCTCAGCCAGCTGCTTTGCTAGCAAAACAACGAACTAAACTTCATCTTTATGCAAGAGAGACAATCTCTCTGAGGCACATGCCACAAGTTTTACTCTCCTATATAAAACATGAGAAATCTGGGGAAATAATTGCAAAAAGGACTGTAGGAGCAAGAGGGAAAATATTTCTGCCTAAAAAAACAGGCTTTGAAATATTTTTAAAAGGTAAATTCAGAGCAGTGAGCAATATTTTAAATGCTGCAGCAAAGATATCTAACTCGAAGCTTCAACCCTAACTTGTCCTTCTCAAAAGACCTGTTACCTACTCCTGTACATTTCTTTCAGGCCACAGTCTTTGCAGAGGTCAGGCAGGTCTGATTCGAGCTGTGTGTTCTGCATAAGTGTCCTCAGGACACTGACGTGCATTTGTGTGCATCTGCGTGCATCTGCTCCAGGAGCGTCCATCATCTGCGGCACTCCCAGACCTGGGGCAAGGAACCAGCCAACCCCCATCTCCTCAGCAGTGATGCCAAACTCCAGGTCAGGCTGTGCCTTCTCTTTCTCTGTCTGCTTCTCAAATCATTGGCTTGGTTGTCAGTGCTTATCCCATGATAAGCACTATGATCATAGGCTTGGTTGTCCCATGAGGCACCCAGCACTAAAGCTGCATATGAGCATAGGTGTAGGCTCTATTGGGGATCAGAAGAAAGTTATCTATGACCTAGGGGCCACTTCTTTGTGGTATCTGGTTTATTAGCCCCATCTGGAGTAGGAGCGGGAGGACTCAGGCATGCTTAGATGTGTTTGTGCCTCTTAGTTTCCTTGGCAGTTCTGTGATTCTGGCAGAAGTGTAATTGGGAGCAAAGCCTTAATCCAATGGATGCAGCACATAACGAGAAGTTCACCTTCAGTTAGAGACCTTCTGTAAAAAAGGGGCATTGTGTTGAGTTGTAAAACAGCTGGTGTGTTCCACCCCAGTAATGGTTGCGATTCAGTAGTGAATAATATAAGCCTTAGATAAACAGCCGGTAAAATAATTTGGGATCTTTCCTGGAGGGGGGAAGCAGGCAAGTTACTCGACAAAAATAAATGGTTATTCTCTCTGCCTAGGAAATGAAGTGTTCTCCTTTTCATCACCAAGTGGGCTGTCGCACAAAATCGCTTCCCGCCCTTGTGTGCTGGAAACAGCCCAACGCTGTTTGTGGCACTCTTGCCATCTTCACCTTCATGGGAAGCAAGAGGCAGTTTTAGTTCAGATTCCTGGATCTTCTGTTTCCTCCTCTGACCCTCCACTCCTCCTCCATCCCATCCCATCCCCAATCTTCTCAGAAGTAACCCTCCCAAACTGCCCATGCGCTGCTCTGCACAGGCGCAGGCACCATTGCCTTTCTCCGAGCGGCCACAACGTGAGGGCAAGAGAAGCAAAAGTTTCCCTAAACCACTCCCTCCTACAAAAGCAGCGAGTGTCCGCTGGGTACACGCTGTGTCTGCCTGCACCGAGGCAGGACTGCAAAGCAGCAGGCCTTGGGTCTTGGCCTCTATCGGATGAACAGTTTCCCGTTGAAGGTTACTCACTTCCTGTTTTCCGTATTTAGACAATCTGGGCCTATAGGGAGGCTTTGATTTGTTGTAAACTTCAGCTGGTTTAAACGTTAAGTTGCGGGATACCGAGGTGGGGGTGGTGGTGGTGGGGGTGTGGGGGGGAGGGGAAGAGCCTGGAGACAAAATAGGGCTATTTAATACTGCAACTGCGTTCTCTTGCAGTTTTCTAGTGGCCATTAGAGCATGCGAAAGGAAGGTCAGGGGCTGACGGCATGGGAGATGGAGAAAGGGCCAGAGGCAGTGCGTGCCTGCATACATGTGCGTGTACAGCAGGCAGAGCAGCCTGGTGATACACTCCAGTGACTAATCTCTCCAGTGTGTCATTTTTGCCACGGACAGCTGTACAGAGAGGCTAACGGCAGTGCAACAGCTCTGCAGCAACGGCAGGGAGGAGCCTCTAACCTAGAGAGGGGAGTGCTGTGCCCTTTCCCGGTGCCTATCAGTACACACCACGCACTGACATTTGTTTGGACTTGCCCAGAAGTCTGCTAGACTGGAGCGAGTCAACACTTGTACGTAGCTGATAGGGCAGGTCATGTCTTTTCTCTGCCTGTTTTGCAAGGGGAAACTGAGGCATGGCTTGCTGTAACTTTGCCTGTTACTAGAAAGCAAGTGTGTGAGAGATTGGGGTGAGCCCTGGCACCAGTCAGGCAGTGGTCTATCTCCTGAGATGTGCTTCATCCTGAAGAACATCTTCCCTATGTTGGTGGGAATTGTGTTGAAGGGAGAAAAAGAGTGTGTAGCCCAAGCCCAGAGTGCCTGTGGGCACAAGGGTTACATGAATGTTTTTGGTCTGTTCCTTTTTGTTCATCTAGTTCTCTTCTAACAGATTACCTCCCAAAATGGGGTGCTTTGACTTCAAGTTTTCACAAGGGTCTACAAAAAAAGAAAAGAAAAAATCCTGGCATCAGCTGAAATGCAGCAGGAGGTGGTAAATTAAGCTGAATTTTATAGCAAAATTTAGTAGGGATTTACAGGAATGCCCTTAAAGCACTCTAGCAGTAGTTTAACCTGCTACCAGAATGCCAATGTGGACAGGTGGAAGTGAATAAAAGAACTAGAAATTTAAAAAATGGCAACCAGAACAGCCAATGTGTCCCAGGTAAAGAAGTCTGCTGTGTCCTCTCTGCCTGATAAAAGCACAGGGGAAGACCTTGGTGAAGTTCTGCAGTGTTGAGGAGAAACAAGGGTCCATGTCCCCACCCTGGCATTGATAGGCCCAGCTCTAAATGATTTACACATGCTCTTGACCTTCCTGAGCCAGAGCCAACTTCCCTCTCAGTAACTCCCTGCAGCCCAGAGTGCAGAACCACAGAGAGAGGTGCGGGAGCAGGACACAGCCAGGTAGGTGTTTTCTCCCCAGCGTTGCTGCATAGGCTGCGTTAACATCTTACTTCCCTGATTCAGTTTTTATAGTCCAAACAGTAGCAGTTCCCTCCCTCAGTGGTGTGTCGAAGCCTTTCCCTCAAGGAGGGGTTAGTTCTCTATTGTGTGGATACCTGCTGGATGGTTTTTTTCTGCGGTATCTCCTACCCTGCGATTGCATTTTGCTCAGCTGAGCTTTCGGCGCTCAGAAGCGCAACTGAGTTCTTACTGCAAACGCAGCCCAGTTCTTATTTGCAGTCTCTCACTTCAGTTTCCTCTGATGGGGCCCTCGACTTCCCAGCAGCACCTTAGTGCAATCTCAGCCCTAGATTTCGGATGAGCTCTGGATCTGAGAGGGACACATCAGACCGAGTTGGGATTGACGGCAAAGCCGACGCCGTGGAGAATTGCACCCAAAGTTGTTCAAGCAAATGGTGTTTCTGAATCGGCACCAGCCGGCTGCCCCGACGCCGAGGTTTGATCTGTTAGATCCAGAGCAGCCTGGTTTGCACTCATATCACCGCGCTTAAAGAACAGTCACTTAATCTCACTTAGAAATGTTTACTTGTGAGGGCCAGATGGCCCAGGGAGTTGGGCTAAACAAAGCACTTTACTTCTAGGTCACACATCCTAATCCAGTCCAGGTTGGTGATAAACGAACCTACTCACCTGATAGTCACTTTTGGCTTTGCATTTGGTGTTTTTCAGGCTGCTTTCCAAGGGGAGATGTCACACCACAAACTCTCCCTCAGTGCCCTGCCACAGTTGGTACTGATTTGACTGTCTCTGTGGAGAAGCCAAGGATCAAATGCTTCCATGGCGCCAGACTGTTTTCTTTTGCAGCCTGCAGGTAAGGGGAAGTTGTCCTGTGTCTGGCTGTGTCACGCCTGCTCTGCGGATGGGCAGGATTTCAGCTCACAAAGCTGCCGGTCCAACCCCCTCCACCAACATGAAATTCATTTAAAAAAAAATAAATAGGGAAATGTTTAATTGCAATTGACATATAGGCACTCTCTGCTATGAACTTTACACATAATCACAGATAACAGCATCAGAATTAATGCCTGCTTCCCACTTGTCCTGCTACAAGCAATAAACGTTTGGCAAGTCAGTAAATAACAAAATTCTCATGTGGCCATCTACAGGTCACCAGGATACTTAAGAAGTTTGCGTTAATTATACCGTGTTTGCCATCAAAGAGGGGATATTAACCCTTTCGCGCTGTTGCAGGAAAGCAGCAGTCATTTGGCAGTAAGCAGATGAAATCTTGTCACAAGAAGTGCAACCTTTGCAAAATTAAAAGAAAATGAAAGTTTGAGGCAAAACCCCTCAGTAGACATCATGGAAAATATGCTACCTTTTCAGCTTGCCTTTTATTTATTTTGTATTTTGACATCAAACACTCCCTGTAACCTAATCTTCTTGGCTTTTGATGTGGCCGTGGAGACATGACAATTAAGCACGGCTTAAAACAATAATCCCAACAACGGGAACCAAAGGCAAGTAATGTCAGGGTTCCCCCCTCACAAAAAGAAGCCTCTCCCCTGGTGTTTGGTGGTAGTGAAAGGACCGTAAATCCCAATTTGTTGCCTCGATACCTGCTCTGGGCTTGCGCTTTCCGTTGAACTTTACACACTTGCTCCATTCCCATTCCCCGCTGTTTGTTTTTCTTCTGCTATGCAAAATGTCTGGAGACAAACACGATGCAAACCTCGCAGAGAGATGTGGTTTGATCTTTCACAGATTAGTGCCACCTGACAAACACGGGATTATTTCCCGTCTGTGTTGCAGGAACCGCTGCAGACCCCTCTCAGAAGCAGCACGCTCCTCCAGGCGCTGGGGGGGCGTGGGGCGTGCAGCACCCCTCTTGACAAGCTAATGGATTATGGCCCAAATTCTTCGAGCGAATCGGACCGACCCAGCGAAGCGCCTGCAGAGAGCCAACACCAAGGTAAGCCCTCATCCAAGTCGGAGCGGGCATGTAATGCACAACCAAAGCTAACTGCTCAATTATTCTGAATTATTTTAAAGTTATGTTGCTACTTCTGCTCAAATATGGATGGAGAGTGGCTGAGTTTACTTATAACCCTGTTTTAAACCTGTCTGAAAACGAACATGTTTCTTTTTAAATGAAGCCTGCACGGTATGCTATAAACTGCCCTTTTTTTTTTCCCCTTCTTTTTTTTTTTCTTTTTTTTTTTTTAACGGGTGTTTGCACTCAGCCTGGCTAAACAAGTTAGAGAGATGATTAACTTGTCTGCAATGACGTGGGGAAGGCCTCGTCCCGGCTGCGTGTGCTTTCTTCAGCACACCTCGAGCTGCTGTGACTCCCGCCTTCTCGTCATTTGGGAGCTGGGCTTGCAAGCAGGGCTGGGGAGGAGGAGGCTGCTGGGTTCAAGAGAAGCCGTGATAGAAAGGGCTGGAATCTGCACACGCGCGCTGAAAAAGGAACTCGGGTTATTTTCTTGCTTAATGAGTAAGGAGTTATCCCCAAGTTGGTTTCCACAGAAGTGAGACGCAACTCCTGGGGGGTCAAAGGAGGAAACCCGAAGTTCATTACCAGTTTTCTTGAAAATATTGTTTTAGTAGCTGTGCTCACCCCTGCACATGGCGGGGGAACTCTGCGAGACTTTGCTTCTCTTTGCAAGGCCCCGAGGAGTTTCTGCTGTGGGTCAGGCTCGACCGTGTGATGAAAGCAGCCGCAAAGTTTTGGCCATGGGAGAGCTGCTTGGTAAGCACTCTTCGGTCTTCTCCATCCTCACATTCCAGCCCACAAGCACACCCCCTGCACCCACGGCTGCACCCCTTGTTCCCAGACAGTACAGAGCAGCTCCGGGCTGGCCATCACCCCTTACTCCCTTCATGCCACGGGTGATGCCACGTGGTAAGAAACAGGTTGACGGTGTTCCCAGTTACAGCAGGCAAGAACTTTGCCCAGACTAATACAGGTGTTTCCTTGAAATCCATTAAGCAGCTATCTGCTTTTCTATGTTTACGGCCCTTTCAAAACTTGGCTTTAATTAAAAATTATTTTCCAAAAACTTAAAAAAAACCCACCCCAAACCCTTTAGTTATCCACAACGTGGCTGCTCCCTTAGATTTCAAACTCATTTAGAAACTTTGGTGTAGGACTCAAATGTATGACGTTGTCCCCAGGGAGAATGGGCTTTTGTACCTGTGCTTCTTATACTGAATCATTTACCAACTACTTCTTTTTGTTCTACCCAGGTAGGTTTTTGAAGTATCAATAGCCCACTCTGCATAAAGTTTAAGCCAATAATTCTACTGGCCACGACAAGGATACTTTTTCTCAGTCTCTCTCCCTGCTAAAAGCAGCCTTTGGGACATGAAGCTGGGCACAGGTGCTCTCACAAAAAAGGTATTTTATTATTCTTAGCAATATTCACCTTGAAGGAATATGAGGAAAGCATACACTTTTTACAGACAATATATAAACATGTTGTACATAATTAACAATAACTTAGTTCACTAATCCAAAAATAAGCAAAATAAAAAAATTAAAAACAGAAAATACTGCAAAATTTTTTTTTTATGCTGATACAAGTACAAAATAATTTAAATCTCAACTGCCGTTGTCTATGCTGCAGTGACTGACAATATATTGCACTTTGTCAACTGTATCAGTAATCCCTGTCTTCCACCCACATCCCATCCCCGCCCCCCTCCCAAATCCTACAGAAATTTGAGTTGGGTACAAATAATGCACAACTGTACCATTGTAAAAGGTAAAAAGTAAGAAGGACCCAATTTTTTACCTCAGCAGATTAAAAATCCTTACGATTTCTCCCAACCAATTTAGTTTCCCGTTTATTTCCACTTCTTTACAAAGTGCACCTATATGCCTAGGCAGACCAGAAAAAGGAGGAAAGCAAGATTTTCATGGCTGCTCAGTACTTAATGATCAAATATTTGAATTACAAGTTTAGGAAAAAAAAAAAATTAAAAATTAACATACATCCATTTTTATTTGTTTCATTGTGGTTTTTTTTCTTTCAAGCAGGACTTTTGCAGTAAAGATACAACTGGCTTGATCCAAAAAAAAAAAAAAAAAGAAAAGAAAAAGAAGCCCCAACAACAAAAACAAGTTAAAAATTTTTTTTTAAAAAAAAGCTTGTCACAGAGTTAAGCTTACGTGGTTTACATTATCAAACCCCTCTGTTCATTGGGGCATTTTCATCAGAAGTATAGCTAAATATGTACACTGTATGTTATACTGGAGCTTGTGTTCACGAGAGGCATCAGATCATAACAATCAATAGAATACACTTCACATTGGTAATAGCTTGGTTTTCGGTCATTTACGTACAATATGGTTTTAATAATGGGAGATTTAATTTTTTTTTTCTTTTTAGGTTTTTTTTTGTTCTTTTCATATAAAATACGCTACGGAAAAGGGACGTTCCCCTTAGAACGAAGCTTTCCCTTGTCTCATCGGCTGTCGCTGTGGTCTGGGATTTGACAGATGTGTGAAGCTCAAACTGATTGTCTCTCTCTTTCCTCTCTCCAGTGATCTCAACCTCATTTCTGCCCTTCCTCCCTGTGAAGTCCACGGGGGCTCCGATGCCTGAGACAGCACACGCACGGGCTTGGCTGTGTGTGGACGTGGTGGCCACACCGCCGTAAGTTTACCCAAGCAGCTCACCTGCATTTCTTGGTTTGTTGGGTTTTGTTTTGTTTTTTTAAGCCACAGCTGCCAACACAACAGAACAAAATGCTTCAAACCTCTAAAGTCCGTGGAGTTGGGTGTTTTTATGCCCTGTGATGGTTTTTGCTGTGCTAGAAGTTAACTGCGGCACAGCTGATAACTGCCTACATCTCACCCCTCGCTACTGCAGGACTGCCTTCCCAAGAGTTTTTTTCCCCCCCAACAGCTTGTCTGATCTAGCTGTCTGCTTTGAGGAATAATAGAGTAGTTGGGGAAGGGGGGGTGGGGCTGTTTGTTTTGGTTTTTTTTTCAAATAAATCTTTCATGTTAGGAAAAAGAAAGAAGAAATTGTATCAAAATAATTTCCAGCTTGGGCACATTAAAATCCCATCTCACAGTTACATTTTTGCCTTGTTTCCTCCCCAGTCTTTCCCCCCCTTGCTAGTAGGTACTTTGGTATGGAAGATAGATGGAGCAAATCCAAGGGGGCTGCTGAATATGACCCTCCCCCCTCCCCCGTTTTGAAGGCAGGTTTTCTTACAGGGTAGCCATTGCAAACAACAGCACAAAAACGTGCATTCAGAGGGTTGAGGCTTTTTGTGGAAAAAAAAAAAAAAGAGCAAAATAAATATGACTTTGTGTCTGATTTCATTTTAAAAATTATGTTTCTATAAAGATGTCCTTTTCCTTTTTTTTTTTTTAATTTTTAAATTTTTTTCCCCATCCCAAAGTCCACGATAGAAATCCAGCATGTCTGGCTTCCAGTGAGCCGTTTCCATCCTGGGAGGCTGCTTATATCTCTTTACAATATTCACAGTAATAACAAAGAGAGAAAGGAAAGCCAGTTCCAAGCTTTTTCCTTCAGCTTCTGCCACCTTTTACTTCCTGCTGGACCATTAAGAATCAAACAGGTGAGTTCTTTTTTCCTTATACCTGAGGGGGCAAAGTGCATTACAGGCACCACTACCCGTTTCTGCAGAAGACCCATCATCTGCAAGGTTTTAGTCCAGCATTAAGAGTTAAACCACATGGGAGCAGAGATTGCCTTTTGCCATCCCTACATCCTCCTCTGGGCAGAACATTTTCTTACTTGGTGTCGTCTTAGGCAAAGCCCCATGTTCGTAATCTCTGTGCAGGTCTCTTGGTCATCGGGTTTTATCCCATGGCTGTAACCATGCTGGATGGGTGTGGATGTCCAAATGAGATGCTGGAAGATGGGTGGATGGGGGTAGGTGTTGGTAGGATGTGTCCAGAGTGGCTGAAAGGTGGCAAATGCCCCATGGGCGCCATATGACTAGCGAGGGCAGCAGCGCTGAAGGGAGATGATTTCTCCTGCATGCACTTGGACAGTTCCTCAAAACACTCAGAGCCTTTCTTGCTTTTCTTTGATTTGTTGGACATTTTCCTATTCCTGGTCTGAATTCCTTCCTTTTTCATGGTCAGAGGCCTGTTCACCTGCAAGAAATGAGAAAATCAGGCTCATGCAGACAAAATGACCTTATTGTGCAAAAATGAAAATATTTGGACAGCCCCCATGTGGTTTTCCTGGATGGAGACCTTTTTCTGGCCAAAAAAAATGGTGTTTCTCTCTACAGAACTTGTTTATATTGATTTGTTTAATAAAACCACACACACAAAAAAACCCCTAGACATGAAAAACAAATTGAACTGATTTTGGCAGCTGATGACTCTCTTTCCCGTAGGCTTACCCTCATTCATTTCCTAATAGAAAAGATCAAACTGGGAGGCACACGTTGACCCAAATTCAGTCCTGAGACATGAGCAATCTTGTACCAGTAACCTCTTTTACTTACAGTTTAAGTAACGTTGCAACATGTCAAGCGATTCCTGCTAAGGATTAATTGATTTTTAAAAAATAATAATTTAAAAAAACCTTAGATATAATTATTGGGGGGGGGGGGGGAATAAAGAAGATGCCCCACTGGGAATAATTTTTTTACACAGAGCCTGTTCCAAATGGCCTCTGTGTTTCTGGAGGGAAACAGCACACAAAACATGCTTAGTTAAAACCAAGTGTGGTAGCTCTGTTTTCCCTGATTCGTCCAAGCATTAGAAGCCAAGCTAATACATTGTAATGTCACTGAACTTAGCATCACTATGCCGACAAAGAATGGCTGTCACTTCCCAGGGGAACCTTAGAGACGGGGGAAGGAATAAAACAACAACCAAAACCCTGAAACCAATAAAAGCCTAGTGCACACCATGCAGTTAAGACATCAATCCCAGCGAGGCAAGCAGCGACACATGAGATGAGTAAATACTCACATTGTGCAATTTATAGTAGAGTCCGCAGGCATTACAAACCGGGTCCCCGTTTGCATTACGTCGCCATAAGGTCGTGGTGGTTGTCTGACAGTTGGCACAACAAGTCCCCGCTCTCCTGGCCGCTGACTAACCAAAAGAAAGAGAAAATTAAAAGTGTATCAGCAGGAGGGAGATCACGGGAAAGGTCGAGTTAGACTCGGGATTTAGGTTGGGTACGACTAGTAACTAAGATTTTACAGAGAGATCCGGGCCAAAGGAAAGCTCCTGGCAGTTTTACGTTAGGTTTTTGTTTAAATTCAAGTTTTCTATGTGTGTGTGGGGTGGGAATAAACAGTTCAGGGGACATGAAAACAAACAATACATCTCTAACTCCACAAACCTAAATTTTAGGGAGGAAAACATCCGATTTGTTCAGGGTTTCCCTTTGCAGGATTCCAGAATGTCATGAAAAGGCTTTTTTAATTTTTTTTTAAGTTACTTATTTAGTTTATGCCAATGTTGGGACTGAGTTTGAAAAGAATCTTACAAGAATGTGATTTTTGCCCATGCTTTGGCCCTTTAAAGATGGACACAAAAGAAAACAAACCGCATTACTTAACTGGGTGCAGTATTTATCAGAGCCATCACTGAAAATTCAGTTTCCATTTACAAGTGAAAGGGAGAAAACAAAACCGGCTCCAACTTTCTTTAAATATTTAGCAAACCAAATTTCATGCCTTGAAGCAGTGATTCCCCTGACCCGTTCTGCAGCCTCTGTGCCTCTGTCCCTACTCAGTTCCTTGGCTGACAAGTCCTCAAACAACTGTCTTTAAAAAAAAAAAGAAGGGGGGGGGAACCCCAAACCACTACCTAAATAAAACCTCTACCCCAAATCCACCACCCTTTCTGAAACTATTGTTCTGCTGAAACCAGGGGGGGGTGGGGGGGAAGAAAAAAATGCTCCAACATTCACCCACCTCCCAAAACAAGAACAGGAAAAGTAGAACAGCAGGCAGCCAGTAATTTCTGGATGGGCCCTGGTCTAGCAGACCCCACAATAATGCGGCCTTTGTGCAAGCATGGTATCAGATAAAATGTTATGGACGCACTGACTGCACCCCGTATTTTGGGAAGTAATTATGTATTGGAAAGGTTCAGCTCTGCCCCTGGAAGCGGTCAAAACATGGTCAGTTTTGTGCAATCCGATCAACACTGAGGACTGAGTATTTTAATTTTCTTACATTCAGAGCTTGCTTTCTAATGCTCATCAATCATGGCAATTTCCCCAGGGTCTTCCTCCCTGGGTATCCTCACAGTAAGTCACCCAGAGCCACAGGGTGAAGCAGGAGCATGCTGATGTGCAAGACCCCTCCAGAAGCAGAGTCCCAGAGCGGTGGGTTTCCCAAACAAGACCTTTTTGCACTTCCTCCTTGCCGGCTCCAGTGTGGATCTGGTGCCTCTGGAAGTACAGACCGACCCAGGGCTCTCAGAAAAGCAGCTCTGGGTTCTGTCCTCACTTGCTCCTGATTTATGCCTTAGCCCTCTGTAACTTTCCCAAAGCTGATGGACGGCTCAGTGGCTTAAGGCAAGAATCAGACCCTGGGAGACTCATATATTTCAGTCCCTTACTCTCCTGTGAGAACAGGCCGAAGGCAGAAAGAGGGGATATACCCCTTCCTGCAAGGACACTCATGCAACCCAAACACAATTAATGCCAGACCTCCAAACACTGACATTAATACCATCGCTTTGCTATTGCATGTCAGATGGACAAATTCTTAAAAGACGGCCACCTCATCTCCTCCCCGTAAACAAGTAAACTACAGTGGAAAAAGGGGCAATAAACAAAGCTGTAAATCAATTAAATCAAAACATTAAAACAACTGAACTAAAAGAAAACCACTCTAGTGCCCCCCCAAAGCCCCTCGCAGCGAGCAAAGTACAAGTCTCCCAAGGCCCTGGAAGGTGGAGAGCTATGTTTGCATATTTGAGATGGCTTACTGATACTCAACTATGCTGCTTAACTCTATGGCCTGTCCCATTCAGGCTGGAAAGCACTTGAGCCTGAGAGACGATAATGTTACACTGCTGTCTTAACATTTTTCTATATGTCAGTCACTTTAGAAGGCAAGTCATTAAGACGCTTGCATAGCTGAAATTCTGACTCACGACAGAAATCTTCTGTATCTCATCCCAGCGTTGGAGCCGTAATGCCCAATTTTCTGCTCTCCAAACCTCATTGAAACATGCCCCTGAATAGCTAAGAGACTTAGGCACCATAAATCACAAAGCTCCAAAAAAAAAAATATTTATTATTCTTAGCATTTTACGCATTATTTGTGGAGTAGAGTGTATTAGAAATTTCAAAACAGCAAGCATGACTGGCAAGGCTTGCCTATAGAAACTCTCTAAAGCTTTTAGAGTCAGGAAACAGATACACAAAGTTTCCTTATCTTTAACGTACAGATATCCGGATAGGAAACTACTACCAGGAGCTTAGAAAGGACTTTTTTTTTTTTTTTTAAATCACTCAAATGAAAATACAAAGTATAGGTGACTCCATGGAAAAATAATAGGGAGATTTTTTTTTTAAAAAAAAACAGTAGGGGATTGTCTGGGGAGGGAACCAATATTAATATTGCCAGAGAATAAGAGTGAAAATTACTTCATGGCTTTTATACAAATAATTATGAAGTAGGGAGCAGTAGCTTTGACTCATCTGATTTGTTTTGCTTTTTGGAGCTGGAACTTTTTTTTTTTTTTAAGTACATGGTGGAGGACATTCACGCTCCTAACCCTTTCGCTCCCACTGTGTGCCCAAAAACGTCCCAAGAGGCCAAATAAATGAGGAATTAAATTAAAAGCTGTCATCCGAGGCTAAATGGGGAGTCGCATTGTGAGCGGCAGGGAGGCTCAGGACAGAGGCGGGCTGCGGCGGCGGCACGGTGGTCTGTGCCGGGGGAGGGGAGGGAGGGGAGGGGATGGGGTAGGGTGGGTGGGTGGCAAGATCTGCCCCGAGGCACAGCAGTGACCTCAGCGTGACTGACCCCCATGTACAGTACAGCTCAGCGCTGAGCAGAGAGATGAGACACGTTTGAGCTCTGCCTGCGTGTGGTCCCTTTGCCCAATTTATCCCCAAACCCAGGAGAAACAAGAGACACCTACCAGCCTTCGTTTAGGTTTAATGAGAGGTCGGTTTTGACCATTCATTTTGTGGTAGAGCCCGCAGGCGTTACACAGGTAATGCCCGGTGCCGTCTCTTCTCCAGAGAGGGGTAGCAGTTGCTCCACAGTTCACACACTCTCTGCCTTCTAAATGGAAACACGAAGAAACCGGATTTCTTTCTTTAAAAACAAATTCACAAAAGCTTTTTGCATTGTCCTTTAGGCATTTTCCAGAAGTCAAAAAAAAGCGTGTTAGTTCAAGCACTATCAGACAGCAGTGACATCTACAGCGCATGCAGCAAGGAAGGAGGCTCAGTGTTTCAAGAGCGCCCAGGCTCCAGCGAGTAGTTTGTGTCACCCTGAAACCCAGGCAAGCACGGCTCTGCAAGGTGAGAAAGAGTGACACTCTCACGGTGTGGGGTGGAAGTTATCATTTCTCTAACACCGAGAACTCCCTCAGCGTGCGCCGGGCACCGCTCCCCTCCCGCATCTAAGGCGCTGCGGTGCTCAGGTCCTGTGTTGTCCTACCCCACACACACGTGTACATGAACACACACACACACACACACACCCTCCATGTAAAGGAGAGTCGAAGGAAGAGGGTTTTTCTGGAATTAAATCTAAGCAAAAAGACCTCCCATTCCACGCTTTCTTTTTGCTGCAAATGCTACGGGGACCACCAGTAAGGGAAGCTGAGCAGGCTGGGAGTGGATACAGAATGTCAAAGGCTCGGTTACAATTTTTGTTCAAAAGACAGAAAAAAAACCACTTCTAATGCTGATCCCTGAGAAAGTCCAGCTTCAGCAAACGCTCTGCAAACCACTGTTAAAAAAAAGAGGGGCATGGAGTTCTCGTCCATTTCTGTGATTTTTCCAACGATCCACTTTGTATCTGGCAGCGAGCAGTTTACCTTATTACTTACTTCATGATTAGTTTTAGTAGCAGTGTGTGGGAAACACAGCACTGTCGAGTGGCTCTATTAAAACCCAGCATGGAACTCCGAGCTATCCCTTTCTGCCTCAGAAAGCTCTCTGCTAAAAGTTCATTTGCCTCTGACGGTTCGAGGGCAGGTCTGCTTAATATAGAAATCTCTCTTAATATAGTTTATGCAAATCCTACAGTATTTAACTGGAGAGGAAATTCTTTTTTTGCCTAATAACTGAAGCAGGCCACGTTGAGTTCAGCGGGGCTTGCGTCTCCTTTAATCTTGGGAGTGGGTGGCTTTTAAACAACCCAGTCTACAGTGAAAAATGAGGGGAGCTCTGCGGCGCTGCATTTGTAGCTTTTGTCCCTCCTAGGGCAGGAAGCTGCAGGAGTCGTCGTGGCGTGAGTCTTAGTTTTCCTACAAAAACACTGAGTGGTCACGAACTTTCCCCAGTTGCTCGCACAGGGGGGCTCCCTTACAGGAAAAAAAAAAACCCACCCGTAAAACAAACAAACAAACAAAAAAAAAACCCTCGAAGAGCTCCTTCCCCCATCCAATAAAGATCATCGGCAGCTATAGGACAAAAATAAAAAGAGCAAGACCTGGGTCTGGAATCTCTTTCCAAACTCGTGAGGCTGGGGGGGTGGCAACTCCCTTTACTTACTACTCTGCATTACTGAAAAAAAAAAAAAAGTAAGACATATACACAGTAGCACCCACATTTAAATAACAGCAGCTCTCTCCTCTCGGATCAGCCACTTCAAACAGAGAAATTGGGAAATGCTGATAATTTTCTTGCAATAAGAGATCCCACTTCTAAATTATTGTCGCCTTTAAAAACGAGCACACGTGGTGTATTCCAGAGCACAGAAATGCTGTGATAGGTAAGAACACACACACCCCAAAGCTGATATAGCCACTTCTTTCCAAAGGGCTGTCTAAATTCAGTCCCAGTGTACCGTCCTGCATTCCCTTCCGTGGCTGGGGATGTCAATGCAGCAGTATTAGTGGAATTGCACAAATTGGCTTTAATTCATCTGTCTAGTTGTAGCGCTACTACGATTGGAAAAGTGGGATCAAAACTTCATCCATCCTCTAATTTGCTGATTTAGGACTGCACTTCTAGGAGGAAGCGCAAGGAAAGGCTGTGAACACGGAAAAGCCTGCGGTCAGCCGGCTGGAAGCAGAGATAGCTGGTTCAGGGGAAGGAGAAAAAAAAAAATCAAGTGTTTTTCCCTAGTTTAAGTTAGGCTGGAGTAAGTTAGCGGTGACTGGACACCTAAAGTCTTTCGCAGTGGTATGTAAACTATATTTGAACTTTTGCTCTTGTAAAACGTGAAGGAAATAAGGCCCTCTGCGATTTGAAGCGGACCGGCCGGGTAAGTTTCACTTTCATCCTGCGCTGAGGCCTTGGTTTGTATTAATGAAGAGACGTGGAAATTATTGGGGGGAGAAAAACTACCCATGGCGAAGAAAGGCCCCACGGGGAAGCCGTGGGGTTTTGTTACTGACTCGGGGGAGCGGGGTCGGGCCTGAGCCCCTCGGGTGGCTGAGGCCAGCTTTTTCTCCGAAGGGAAAAAACATTTTTTCCTCATATAAATTTCTCTTTGTACAGCTCCATCTGCCAGGTTACACCGCGCCGGTGCCCGTGTTCCTGGCCCAGTCTGAGGGTCTAGGGGCCTCTACGGGCACGTTGGCACGCACACAAGCCCGGTGCAAGCTTCTCCATTGCCTAGTTTAAAAAGGGGGACCAAGCAGCCACCTGCACCTCTGTCCCGAGGGGAACTGACCCAAGCACCCAACCTCGCTGCAGCCGGCAACCTCCCCCCAGACAGCCAGGAAAGCCACTCGTCACATGCACGCACCCACCTCCCCCCCATCCCCCCCTTTTCCACCTCCCCCCGGGACACAACCGATGCGTAACGGGGCAGGCCAGGGGGTGCACGACTTACCCGAACAGGATCTGGCCTTGCTTCGTGGCTTGGGGGTGAAGCTGGACGCGGGGCCCCCCAGAAAGCTGCCGGGGTGGAAGAGGCTGCTGCTGTAGTCATGGGCGGCCGGCACGTAGGAGGGGTAAGTGGGGATGGGGTGGTGGGTGGAGGGCTGGGCCCCCATACTGGTGAGGCTGCTTCTCAGCGGGCTGGCGCTCTCCATCTTCATCCCCTCCGACAGCGACACTTGGTACTTGATGCTGTCTTTGTCCTCCTGCCGGGCCCCGGCGGAGGATGACGGGGAGGCAGCGCTGGTGGAGTTGGGGTCCGGGGACACTTCCTTGGGAGGGGTCGGGGGGAAGCCGAAGAGGTGGGAGCCGGAGTGCGAGGCCGGGGTGAGTGAAGACACGGAGGCGGTGCTGGACGTGCTGCTGCCTGGGTACACCGAGATGGCCCCGGGGGCGCCGGCCGCCGAGGGGTGCAGGGGTGTCTTGGTGAAGGGGTTGACGGTCCAGGGGTTGTGGTGATGGGCAGACAGTGCCGCCTTGCTGCTGTCCAGCCAAGGGATCCCGGGGCTGTGGATAAGATGAGGCCGGCACATTTGACTCCCGGTCAGGCGGGCTGTAGGAACACAAGAGCATTTGGGATCAGCGTGTGGTTGCCTAGCCCGGAGCGCCTCCGGGAAGTCCCCCAGCTGCCGGCCCGGGCAGCTCCCCAGCCTGCGGGCAGCCAGAGGGGAGCCGGGCATGGGGAGACGTTTCACAACCCGGAGAAGAGCAGCCAGACTGGCGCAGCAGCCCCTTCGCCCTGTCCCCTCCGAGGGAGACGCCAGCCAGACCAGCGAGTAAGAGTCGTGGGCAGCAGGAGGGGGACCCAGCGACCCGGGAAGTAAGTTAGAGGCACCCCCTTTCCTCCCGCCCCACCCCGGGGAATGAGCACCGAACCCCTTTCTGCTCTGCCTTCCGAGCGAGCTGCTGCAACACTCACTCTTCGGTTCCTAAAAGCACCCCCTAATAAAATCCATCGCCGATTTGAATCGGTTTGTATTTTGCATCCGGGAAGTAGCCGTGTCTGAGAAGTTTTAGCCTGTGCGTACACAATTTCCCCTTCCTCTCTCACCTCCCCCCCTTTTCTTTCCCTCCCCTCCGCCAGTCCTTGGTATATCTCTAGGGTAAAAAAATCCACCCGTGCCTCCCTTTCTAGCCTGTTTTCTTATATCTCCTTCCCCCTCCGGCAGACCGAAGCGGCCCCGGAGTGAAACTCCTCGGTCTCCACGTAGGACACCCGCACGGAGGGGCCCGGGGAGCGGAGGCGGGCGGGGAAGGGGCCGGGGGTACAAAGGAGGAGAGCAAGCGGGTGCTGATTTACCGTGCGCCTGGCTGTAGGAGACTCTGGCCCGGGCATGGGCGGAATTGGCGTAGTAGGGGTTGCCCTGGGAGTCCAGGTGGTTGAAGAAGACGTCGACTTCGTCCGGAGGTAGGAGCTGCGCTGGTTCCATGTAGTTGTGAGCCAGTCCGGGATGGTGGCTCTCGGGGTGCTGCCCGTTGAGCACGGCGTGGTGGGCCATCCAGCGAGGCTGGTCCGTGGCCACCTCCATGGCCTCGGGCCTCCCACCCACCCCCGGACCAGGAGCGAGCGGTGCTCGGTAGGGGGGTGGTGCTGCTAAGGGGTGGCTTTGGCGCTGCTGGCGGCTCTTAGGAGACGGGGTGGCTTTTCTTAAAAAGAAAACCGGGGGGTGACTGGAGAGCGCCTTGGGAAGGGTGCGGGAGGACCCCCGGAGTCAGCGTGTCCCTCTGTCAAGAGGCGGAGGCAGGTCCGGGGAAGCGCCGGGGCAGCACCTGTAGGGAGAGACGGGAGGGTGAGCGGCTCGGCAGCCCCGGGGTGCGCTGCCCGCAGCGCCGGCTCCCCACCGGCTCCTTTCCCCAGCGGTAAATGGACGGGGAGGGGGAAGCGGAGCCCCTCCCCCCTTACAAAAATATCCTCTCCCCCAAAGTCCTCGCCTTGCGCCCTCCCTTCTCATTGCCCCACAAAATAAACAGAGATCCCATTTCAAACTCTTTACCAAAAAAAAAAAAAAAAAAAAAGGCAAAAAGCTGAAAAGCTGAAAAGCTGAAAAGCTTCCTTTCCCCCCTCCCGCTCTCGCTACAAACGTCAACAGGAGTTTTTCCAGCTGGCTTCAAAAGCGGGTGAAAAAAGGAAGATCGGCAGATCTAATGTAGCGGAGTTCTTATTAACTCAGGCAGACAGACACAAAAGAAAAAGGGAGGGAGGGGGGAAGGAAGAGAAGAAGAAGGGGGAGAAGTGTGTTTAGCGAAAGCGGCGAGTGCGCCCTGGCAGCGGCGCGGTGCACCCCCCTCCCCCCCCCCAACTCCCCGCGCCCCACACTTACCCGGCACGGAAGGCAGGCTGCCTCCGCGGGGTGGGTGGTGATGGATGCCTGCTTGGAGGATGCGAGTGCCGCAAAAACGGGGAAAAAGGGGAGGGGGGGGAAAGGGAAGAAAGGAAAAAAACAAACGGGGGGGGGGGGGGGGGGGGGGGGGAGAAAGGCAGACTGAGCGCGGGAGGAGGAAAGGAGGCTGGATGGAGGGTGTTACTCAGATGGCAAAGCCGCTGCTCTGGCCGGCTCGGTCCCATCCCCGCGCATCCTATATGAGCGCTGGCGCCAGCTGGCCGCGGCGCCGCAGACGGGCCGGGGCGCGCAGGGCCGGCGGCCGGGCCAGCCAATCCCGCCGCCCCACACCGCCCCCAACCGCACCCCCGGCCCCAAACGGAGCCGGCCCGGGGGGGGTGGGGGGAGCGCGGCGCAGACCCCCTCCTCCGCCTCCCTTCCCCCGCCCGCAGCATCTTCGCCCGGCAGCGCCGTGGGGGCTTTCCCCGCCCGGGCTCTGCACGCCCCTGCGGGGCGGGGACGGCAAAATAGGGGGGGTCCCGCCGGGGTGTGCGGGCACGCGGGAGGCATGGGGGTGGGGGGGGTGCCGTCGGGGCTGGCAAACGAGGACGGAGTGCGGGAAGGGTTCGGCGTTCGGGCCGGCTCCATCGGGTGCTGCCCGGCCGCGGAGCCGCAGCTCCCAGCACCACCGCCGGGATGCTCGGGGCTGGGGAGGGGGGATGGAAATCGGTACCGGGGAGGTACATACGCTAAGGTCCCCTAAATCGGGCACATCAGAGCTCAGGCGGCAGGGGAAGAAACCCAGCGTGGTCCTTCCCATGACATTAGTTTGAAATAACTGTCTGAATCGGGAAAACCAAATTAAAAACAAATAAATGCGAGGCTCCGCACCGGCCCCGGGGACCGTCAGGGCGAGAAGGGCCCGGGCAGCGGGGCCTCCGCTCGGCTTTGCCCTGCATGAAGCGCCGGGAGGGCTGCGGGACACGGACGAATCCTGCCCGGCTCCCCGGCCTGCATCGCTCGGGCCGGGCCCGGGCTGGTGGCTGTGGCAGCGAAGGGCCAGGCCCGGGGAACCGGGCCGGGACAGAAACGCGCCTGGGAACCGGCTACAGGGGAGATGGAGCTACAGGGAGATGGGGCTGCGGCGCTGCGACCCGGGGGATATTTTCTCCCTTCTCCCCTTAAAAAAAAACCAAACCAAAAGCGCACTAAGCAACCCCAGAAAACACCAAAACCCCCCCGGGGTTACTCTTTGCGATCACTGGTGTGCTTCGGGCCGGGGAGGCGCGGCGCAGCCCGTCAACAGGCGCTTGCTGCGGACTGGGAAGGCGCAGCAGCCGGGACGCGGGGTCGGGCTCTGCCAGCGCCGAGGGCGCGGATAAACCCGTCCGCTTTTGGGGCGGAAAATAATAGTAATAATAATGGGAAAGCCACATCCCAACCAGTCCCCTTAGAGCGCGGCCGGGCGCTGCTGCAGGTCCCGGTTCCGAGGCTCTCCCCGCCCATGCTTCAGCCGCTGCTTTCGGGGGAAAATGGGAACTGCTCGGTCGCAATCCCTTAAACGCAGGGCGAGGGAACGCTTTCGAACCGAAGCAGGACACGGCGTGGCTGGGAGCGGTCCCTCCACCCGCCGGGCAGCGGCTCCAACCCGACGGTGCGGCCGGGGCAGGGGCGCCGGAGCCGCTCAGTGCCGTGCGGGCTGTGCCGGAGCTCACCGGGGGGATGCCGGCGGGGGAAGCGGAGCAGCCCTAAGGATGCTGCTGCTGTTGTTGCTGCTGCTGCTGCTACCCCGAGGGCCGCCCCCCACCCCCCCGGCGGGCAGCGCGGGGGGCTGGGAGCCGGAGCCGACCTCCCCCGGCCCGGCCGCCCCAGTCACTACGACGCCGGGGCTCTGACGTCACCCGCCGCTGCCAAATTCGCCAGGAAATGAACTTTTTTTTTTTTAATAATAACAATAATAATAATGATGACGGTAATAATAATAAAACTCCCTTTCCTCGCTGCGGAGTCGGTCTGGCCGGGAGCGACACAGGGTTCCTTCCCTGTTACTGTTCCCTCACCGCTAGCCGTTGTCTCCCCCAAACCTCCCCCCCTGGGGACCTCCAGCGCAGCCCCCCGGGAGGACCCACAGCGCAGCCCGGCAGGGCGGGGAAGCGGGGGCCGAGCCGAGGACGACGGAGGCTGGGGCAGGGGCAGCCGGCATTGCTCCCCCCACCCCCGCCCGCATCCTCTCCTCTGCCGACCTCCTGCATCCAAAGCCCGGGTTTCCCCGTTCCCCCTCCCCCCCCCCCCGACCCCCTGCCCTTGGGGCTGCGCGGCGGCGCCGGGACCGCGGCGCCCCTCGCCTCCTCCTGCCGCAGGGGGAGTGGGGGGGGGGGGGTCGCAAGCGGCGGGCCGGGCGGCATCTCCTCCGTCGGCTGCCGGGCGCGGAAGGGGCGGTGGAGCCGGCTTCTCCCGGGATGGGCTGGTTGGCCCGGGCAGGCCGGGGACTGGCTCTGGGCCGGGCTTGGTGGGAGGGGGCTGGGGCTCGGAGGGCAAGTGCCCCCCGCGCTGCGGAGCTGCCCGCCCGCGGCGGAGCGTGCCCGAGCGCCTTGGGCCGGAGGTGCCAGGGAGGAAAGGGAAACAAAGAAGAAGAAAAAAAAAAAGTTAAAAAGCAAGGAGAACCAAGCGAGCTCTCTAAAATACCCTCCTTCTCCCTCCGCGGCCGAAGCGATTTTTCTTTCTCCACGCACCAAAAAAACCTCCGCCGCAACCCCCCACATGTATCCCCCCGAACGGATTTTTAATTCTCTTTTTTTCTTTCTTTTTTTTTTAAGAGGGGTGAGTACAGAATGAACGCGGGCGCTTGCAGGTAAGTCCCCCCCCACAGCCCGGAGGCTGCCGGAGCCGGGTCGCACCGTGCCCGGGGGCCCGTCCCGCTGCAGCAGGGCGGCGGCCAGTCAGCATCACCCCGGCCCCGCCGGCTCCGGCTCCCGGTCGGCGGCGAAACCCAGCGCCTCGCTACGCTCTTATTAATTAATACGGATGTTTTAATTATTGCCCGCCTGCCATCGGCACGGGGCCGCTATTTTTTTTTTGGGGGGGGTGGGGGTGGGGAGGAGTGAGGGGGGGAGTAGGGTGGACTGTTTGTTTTAGGCAGGTGATAAAATCGCAGTTAACGAGCTGATAATTCGTTCGTGTTTGTTTTAAAAGACAAATTGTAAAGATTAATCAGGCGGCTTGATTTATGGCGAGGCAGACCCCGGCGCTGCCCGGCCAGGGCTCCCTGAAGCCCCCCGTCTCGGGTTACCCGGGGGCCGGCAGGCAAACCAAAACAAAAGGGGTGAGCGGGCAGCGGCGGCTCCGGCCGCGCTGCCTCAGGCCGGGCCCCCGCCCCGGCGCCCGCTCCCCCTTCCCCGGGCCGGGGGTCCGGCTGTTCTCTCCCCGCCGCCGGCGGGGTGCTGGCACTGCGGCCGGCGCCTCTCTTCGCACCCAAATCTGGCGTTTGGCATCCTCGCTTCAAACCCTTTGCAAAAATAAATGACCCCTCCCGCCGGGACGGGCGATTTGAGCCGAGGGGGCGATTTAATTCCCGCGGCTCAAGGGGGAGATTTCCCAGCCGGCCGGCTCGTAGGATTTTACTTGATGTTTTTATTCCCTCCCGTTGCTTCCCGTCCCCGCTGCCCGCGTTTAGCGAGCCGGCTCCGGTCTCGGCCGCTAAACGCCCCGGCGGCACGGCTGGGGGTTTTAATTGAATTAATTCACCCATCGGGAACATCAGCAAGCCACGCTGGCTGCTGGAGGCGAGCAGCTTAGCTCCGCTCCGCAGCCGCTTCACACGGCTGGTTAAGCAGCTCTCCCCTCAATCCTCTGCCAAGCCTCCGGGGAAGGGGGCTGCGGGCCGGGCCGGGGATGCGCCCTGCACCCCGCGCACACACACACACAATTTCCCTTCTTTTCTCCATTTTTTCTCCCCTTTTTTTTTTTCCCCTCGACAAAACGGGCTCCGACACATTAACTTTTTTTTTTTCTTCTTTTTTTTTTTTTTTTTTTTGCTCCTACCGCTGCAAATTCTCTTCTCCCCCCTTCTTTCTTAACAAGGGAGCTTTCCCAGGTCTGGAAACACAACTGGTTATTTTGATTTGACTGACAGGTGATGTCATATTGTTAAGGGGGGGGACGGGGACACGACAACATGTTTTAGCAACAGTTAGTAGCGCCATGTGATGGAGGTGACACCTATGCCGGGGCAGAGGCGAAGGCAGAAAACAAATACTCCCGGCCGTGCACGCAGACTATTTATTTACACGCCAGGAGTGGGGATTCTTTCCTCCTCTTTTATATATATTTTTTTTTTTTTTTTTTTTTAATTATTAGTCTTTTTTTTCCTGCCCCTGGGTGTTTGGATCAGGGAAAAAACTGTACCTGAGCAAACGGGACGGAGCTGGGTGGGACCCGTAGCCCCCGGGACACTCTCCTCCAGCGAACTCCCCTTCCCGGGGAACCCCGGCAGCTCCCCCAAGGGGCCACGCTCCCTCCCGCCGCCCGCTGAACCGAGACCCGGCCGTTCAGCATCACCCCCTCCCCTTCCCCCCATCGCCTTTCCCCCCAAGTCGAACCCGCGGCGGCTGCGAGCAGGGAAGGCAGGAAAAACTCCGTGAAAAGAAAGAAAAAGCAGGAGAGAAGCGCTCAGCCCCGCCGGGCCGCCCTACGCGCCGCCGCCGGTGCCAGCGGGCGGTTTACGAGCCCCGGGGCGGGCCGGGGAAGGTGACTGCCCGCCGCCGGGGAGGGGGCTGGGAGGGCCGGCGGCGGGCTGTGGGCGTACCGCCCCGACACCCCCCCCTCCCCCGGGGGGCCGCGACAGGTAGAGAACCGCCAGCCGGTGCGAGCGGCTCCCGCCCGCCCGCCGCCCGCAGGTAGGAGCCCCCGCATCCCCCGGGGCGGCCGGCACCGGCTGCAGCGGGCAGCACCGCCCCTTGGGTTTATTTCCAGGGGTGTGATTTTTTTTGGGGGGGGGGGGGAGGGGAAGTTCTCGCTTTCTGCCTTTTTTGCGGTGTTTTCCTCTCTACGGTCTGGGCTCCACTTTGCTTTTCTTCCCCCCCTCCTCCCGCCCCGGTCTTGCGTTACTGGCACGTATTAACGGCTGCTAATAGGGTTATAAAATTACACAGTTGCCTCTTCACCACAGGACCCTATTTAAACTCAAACCCACCCACCCACCCCCCCAAAAAAAAAAACCCCTCGAGGAATAAATCACGGAATATTTAATTATTCCTTTTTTTTTCTTGGTAAATACCGTAGGCGCCTTCTCGCTCTGCCCCCATCCCGCAGACAATTTCTGCGGGGGCACGTCCCCTGCCTTGGGGAACCCGCAATCAAAACCTCCCTGCCCGCTTCCCACGTTCACCTGCGGTTTGTCCGCAATCTGCCCGCAGCCCCCCCCCCGTCTCGGCTGCAAATAAAAGGGGAGGAAAAAAGCTCCGAGCCGACCCCAGCCTGGCCACAGAAAAAAAAAAAAATTAAAAAAAAAACCACAACAAACAAAAAAAAAAGCCTTTTGTGCAAGTTCCCAAAGAAAAAGCGTGCGGGGAGCTTCGCACACATACAGCTCTGTCCAGAAAAAAGGTAAAATCTTTTTTTTCAGGCGCTGCCAGGGAAGATTTCGTTCGCAGGAGCTCGCTTTCATTGTACATATATTTTTATTATTATTATTTTTTCCTCCTTGCAAGGTTATTTCGGGCGCAGCTGTTACAGGAGGGAGGAAAGAGGCCGATCCCGCAAGTTTGATTTGTTTCTCCGCCGGCAAAACTTCGCTTTAGAGGGACCGAGCCCGGAGCGGGGCTCGCCTCACACCCGGCACCGCCCGCGGCTGCTCCACGCCGTTCCCGGTCCGGGAGCCGGCGCAGCCAGCGGCTGCCTTTCCCCTGCGAGCCGCGGGACTTGAGCCAGGCCGGGGTTTAGTTTTCCGAGAGGAAAAAAAGAAGAAAAAAATACATTTTTTTTTTTTAAAAAAATTGCATTTAATGAAGATGCGCTGGGGGAGAAAAATCCCCGCGACTGAAAACCGCTCCCCCACCTCCCCTTTAAGTGAAATCGCTTTTCTTATTGAAATCGCCTCAAATCCAGGCAGGCTCCGCTCCTGATTGCTGCTTTTTTTTCTTTCTTTCTTTTTTTTTTCCCCTTGCTTTCCAGCACCCCAAAGCAAAAGGAGGATAAAGAGGGGAACTTTGCACATAGAACAACAACCCAAAAAAAAAAAACCAACCCAAACAAAACCGGAGGGGGGAGGTGGAAGCCTGCGGAGAGGAGCGGCCCGGTCCCCGATGTGGCTGGGCAATTTTAAATCATGCAAAGCCCGTAAAGCTGCCGCACGGGACTGGGACGGGGAGGACTCCCTGGCAGGCAGGTGCAGGGGGAGCGTGGCCGGGCCCTGCCGGCTTTTTCGGGGGAAGAACAAACCCTCACATCTTTTTCTTCTTTTTTTTTTTTTTTTTTAATTTAATGCCCAAATCTGCCAACAATGGGAGCGAGGAGATCGGATGTGGCTGCGGGGAGGGGGAGCGGGGCTCTGCACACCCTGCTCTCCGGGAAGTTGGCTGCCTGGGCGCCCTGGGTGAAACGCAACTTTCCAAGATGGAGATTTAAATAATTACCCCGGTGACAATGTGTGAGGGGCGGGGGGGGACACACACGACACGGGGGGACAGGACTAACACACGACGACAAAACCCAAACCAAAACAACAGCCCTCGAACCCAGGCGCGGCCCGCCGGCAGCCCCGTTCCCCGCAGGGTGCCGGTGCGAGGAGCGCCCCGGGCGCTGGGCAGAGCCGGCTGAGACCCCGCGGCGCCTCCGAGGCGGCGGGCGATGCACCGAGCTCAGTCCGGCCCGGCAGCTCCGGCCGGCCGGGGGGGGTCCAGGCACGCCGAGGGCTTTTTTTTTTTTTTCCCGTCCTTTACAAACCCCCTGCCAGGTTTTTCCCCAGGGAAAACCGCCCGGAGCGATGATCTCCGGCAGCGGGACCCGCATCCCGGCACGCTGCGGAGCCGCGGTTGCCAGTACGGCAGCCCCCGGGCCGCGCAGCCGCATCCCCCTTACCTTGCCTTCCGTCCGTCCACGGTTTTCTTTCAGTTTTCCGCCCGGTGACTGGAAAGAGCCGCTTCTCCTCTTCCGAGGGGGGGCTGAGGAGGGGGCGCCGGGCGTAGGGAGCCTCCCCCGCCTGCCTGCGCCGGGAGCGACGGCTCTGCCGCGGGCGGTGTGTGCGCGCAGCCGGGCGGAGGGGCTGCCCGAGGTGTGCGCTGCTTCAAACTGGCAGCAGTTCTCGAGCTGAACCCTTTTTTTTTTCCTCTCTCTCTCTCCTCTCCCTTCCCTCCTTCCCCCCTTTTCCTTCCTCCCGCCTCCCTCCCTCTCTTTTCCTCTCTCCCTTCTTTCCCTCCCCTTCTCTCTCTCCCTCTCCTGCGTTCAAGGATGGCACGGCGAGCCGCCGTGTATTTATGTACATAATAAGGCAGCTCGTCCCCTCCACTTCATTTGCATCATTACAATATCTGTACAAGCACATCACATTGTCTGCTGCTTGCACCTTTTGTTACGGTTGCTGTCACAGTCTACGCGACTTGACTTTCATATTTTAAACGAATTGATATTATACCAACAACACGCGCTCGCATCCCCGGCGCTGGGAAACCGGGCTGGGGTGCGCTGGGAAACCGGGCTGGGGTGCGCTGGGAAACCGGGCTGGGGTGCGCTGGGAAACCGGGCTGGGGTGCGCTGGGAAACCGGGCTGGGGTGCGCTGGGCGCCGCCGCTCCAGCCTCTCCCGAGCCGCTCGCTTCTTCCACCGGGTCCCAAGGAAGGTTGGGGTGGGGGGAGCTGCTTTGTACCATCAATTATTCGTATGAATTGCTCCTATTCGTATTAATTTTGTTTTCGCTCCTTAGCGAAGGGCATGTTTGGGGAGGGGAGGGGTGGGTTTTGGTTTGGTTTGGTTTGTTGCACTGGCCAGCCTGGCTGTTGTATAACCTCGTGTGTTTCTTCTCCCCCCACCCCCCCTTCTCCCTTCCCAAACTCGAGCCTTTCCAGCTATGCACCTGCACGTAAGAGGGAGGCAGCGGAGCAGCTGGAAGAAGCTCGGGCTGATGTTACGCGACGAGTCGTTGTTCTCTCTAGGAAAGAGCCGGCGGAACGCGTATCGCGTAGGGAAATTCAGCCAGAACGAATGGTTCGGGAAAGGTTTGCGCTCCCCAGTCCTCACCTGCTGGGTTTTGTCCTCCCGGTGCGTGTGTGTGTGTCTGCGGGGGGGGGGAAACCCCCTCGCCGAGCTCCCGGTGGCTGGATGGGGCAGCGGGCGCCGGAGCCGGCGGCGGGGGGTCGCGCCGCGGGGGTCGCGCCGAGGCGCCGCGGGGCTCGGTGGGACTTTGAGGAGGGGGGGGGGGAGAACAAGCGAGACCCCCCCTCTTCTCCATCCCCGCCCGAGGCTGCGGGAAAACCATATTAATGGAGAGACAAAAGCCGGACCGTCCGGCGGGGGCCCTGCGGGACCGAGGGAACGAAACGCGGTGCGGGAAGGGCAGGAGAAAAGTTTCGCGGGAGAGGAATTATCATCATAATGGAGGTAAAAATGTGAGCAGGGGAAAGGAGTGCGGGGGGCGGGGGGGGGGAGGGGGGGGAAACAACCTATTCTGCTGGCATTTTCTGTCTGTCTTTGTGATATGGTTCGGGGGAAAAAGGGTCCTTGATATGCGGCAGATAATTCTTATCAGCCCCACGCAGCCCATTTCCAAAGTAAGTGTTTTAATTACTCCTCCTGTATTACCCTTCATCCTCTGAGAGGAGATGCACCGCCAGGTTTATGCGGGGGGGGGGGGGAAATACAAAATAACGCGGCATTAAAATACACACATATATATATATATATATATATATATATATATATATATCCCCCTCTTTTTTTCCCCCCCTTGTACCCAGGAAGAGGGAGACGCTCTCGCCAGCCGCGCCCGGGGATCGCCCACGCTGCACGGAACGACTCTGTAACGGGGGACAGTCGCTCGGGCGGGAAAACTACGGGAAAAGCGGGATTTGAAGCCTACAGATTTTTCCTCAAACGGGGACAGTCGAAAGGTGCCCGAGCCGGGGACTCGGTGGGCGCTGGGACCGGCGGAGGCGCAGGGCTGCCCACCGGAGCATCACCGCGCTGCTGCCCGCTCGCTGTCCCGGGGCCACCCCACCAAGTGCCACCAGAGGCGTTTGGGGCCGGAGGAAGGGGTGGTGGTGGTGATGGTGTGACTTTTTTTCTCCCCCCCTCATGCCCGCTAGAAGAGAAGGGTGTTTTCCTCTGCTGTTTAGCTTTCGTGCTAAAGATGTCATCTCCAAGTCTGTGAGGAAGGGGGGGGACACACACCGTGCTCCACTCTCTTCCACGGTAACAACCATATTCTGCATATTGAAAAATATGATAGACAGTGAGGAAGGCTTCTTTTTTTAATTATTTTTTTCCCCTTAAAAAAAAAAAACCCAGCCTTTTCAATATTGATTCAACAAAAAAAAAAAAGAGAGAGGGAGAGAATTTAAAAAAGAGAAGAAGCAGCACCAGCAGCAGGGAGAATATAGGCTCAGCAACTCTCCAGGTTCGCTTCCTTATTATTACTATCCAGGGGTAATTTTTCATCTCTGCTAGCTAATCTTTGTTCCTTGTGAAGATAATGAATAGCCCAATCCTTATCTCCTGGGCTCCTGGAGGCTGCTGGAGAATGGGGTTGAACAGGGTTGAAAATTGGTTCCAAAGTGCTGCTGAATAAATGGTGTTCCTTATCTCTGGCTTCCAGATTATCGGAACCCTTTCAAAACTCACACAACAAATACAGCCACCGCATCTAATGCATCATTTACCAGAGCAGATCTCCGCGTTTGATCGGCAGATAGGCAAAATCTATGTATTCCTTGCTTTACTTAGTATGCATGGATGCAAGGCTGCTGTGCCTACCGGGTGCCCCCGGACAGGCCTGGGACACCCCCGAGGCTCTTAGCACACTCAGGGCTTTGCTGTGGACTCCACCGAGTACCCAGAGTGTCCCCTGCCTGTCCCTGACCCGACCCGGGGGAGCATCGAGGGACAGCAATCCACCTTGCGAGGTGCTGCCATGCAGCATGCTTGGAAATTTGGGGTTGCTCTGCTGGGGAGCTGGTGGGTTTGCAGGGAGAGGAGAGGTGTGAGCATCACCCTGGGCACTCCAGGCATCCCCTTGCACTTGTGCTGACTCCTGAACCCATAGCTACGTTCACCCATACCCAGAAGCAGTCTGGGGGTGCTGAGCCTCAGCTGCATGACAGCACCCTTGCCACACACCCCCCACCCCCCACCAAAACAACTTTTGGACTCAGATGTGCCCTAGTCCTGCCCCAGCCCTCAGCAGCCTTAGTGCCCAGTTGGGTAAAATTTCCCAGGGCTCCCCCCAGCTTGTCCTCCCCCGAATCCCAGCATCCCAGCCACGGAGCCTGTCGGGTCCCTTGGGTGCCCCAGGGGCTGCGCTCAGCTTCCAGCCCCCCCCCCCCCCCCCCTTTGGTGCTGGGTGATCGCCCTGCCTACAGCTGCAAGCAGAATAGTGTAAATGAGGCAGCACGAATTTGGGGAGCAACTGGTGATACTGGGGGAGAAAAATAACCCACAAAAAAGGTGGGGGGGGTGTCCTTCTTCCCTCCTGGAGTTAGTGTGAAGCCCATCCCTTCCAGTTCAGGGCAATTCCAGACTCTTTTTCTCTCTCCCCACTAGGTTTTCTTGTTTCTTTTCTTCCACCCCTTCAAAAAAAAAAAAAATTAAAATAAGACAAACCCAAAACAAATCACCACCTGCATAACAGAAAACACCTCCCAGCATGTCCATGCAGCCCCTGGCTCCAGAGCAGGAGATCCCCCAGCCCCAAGCCTGGGACAGGTGTCTCCTCAGCTCTCACCCACCCTCCTTTCCCCAACATCACTTGAGTGGGATGCCCAGGTACCAAACAAGGTGACATTTCCTTTTGCACCACCACAGCACACCCCTGCATCTCCGGCACTGCCTGGGGGGGGGGGCTGTCAGGTTCTGGTTTGGGGACAGAACACCCACACTGTCCCAGGCTCTTTTGCCTGTCCTGCAAAGTTCCTTCCTCCCCTACCTGGAAAGGGAAAGAAACTTCCCTGGGAAGTTGTGGGTGAGCAGCAGCCCCAGCCAGCCCCTGCCTGTGCTCGAGAGTTTTGCAAATGTTCAACTTGTACTGATTTTTTTATGGCTGTATTCACAGTTGTTCCTTGTAAAAAACGGACCTGTGTTAGTTTATTAATAACCCAAACATTACGTATTAAAGACCTATGAGTGACACAAGATGACAAAAAGCTGTATTTTTCCAATATACACAAGCACACATTTAATAACCTTCTATTGCATCTCAGCTAGGCCTTCTCTCTGATGGTTCCCATGGCAACTGAGATAAAAAAGCAGCCATTTTCCATATCTCTATGAAAGTCTATTATATTGCAGGATTAGTTCATCTTCTGCTAAGGTCAAACACAAAGTCATACAACCTGAAATATTTAGAATCCATGTACATTCATTTTTTTATATGCCCTTTCATTTCCCACAAAAGACTGGGATCCTCTGAGGTTTTATTCCCCAGAAAATGCTAAGCAAAGCAATAAAAAAATCATGATTAGCAGCTGATGAAAAGTTCAATTGGTTGTTTTTTTTTTCCTTCCTTTCCCCAGGTTGTTCCCCCCTCCTTTCCCCTCCCCCCCCCCCCCCCCTTAAAAAAAATCCCCACACCAGTATTGTTGGGCAGATAGTGCCTTCCCCATTTATCTCTATCAGCAGCCGTGATTGCAGCCGATACCGGCCGCCTAATTGGGCTCGGAGCAATTTGCAGGCGGACGGCGTCACCTTCTGGCTAAGGAGGGTGAGACAGCGGCGGTGCAGGGTCAGGCCCGGGGGTTGAGGGTGGTTTTAGCATCCCCCCAGCCCGGCACCGCCGGGGATGGAGGCGGGAGCAGGGCGGCGAGGGGGGGATGCGCGGGTGTGGTACCCCGGGGGTGCGTAGGACTGGACCGCTCACCTCTGCGCTGTAGGAGGCAACACCACGAAGATGGGGAGTCGAACAGCACCCTGGGCTCCATCAGCAGAGGGGTGGCAGCAGGGACAGGGAGGGGATTGTCCCTCTCTACTCTGCCCTCGGGAGGCCCCAGCTGGATCCTGTGTCCAGAGCTGGGGCCCCCAATACAAGAGAGATGTGGAACTGTTGGAGAGGGGTCAGAGGAGCCACAAAGATGTTCAGAGGGCTGGAGCAGCTGCCCTACAAGGAGAGGCTGAGGGAGCTGGGCTGGTTCAGCCTGGAGAAGAGAAGGCTGCGGGGGGACCTCATTGCAGCCTGCCAGTCCCTGAAGGGAGCAGAGAAACAGGAGGGGAATCAGCTTTTTCAAAGGGCAGATAATGGCAGGACAAGGGGGATGGATTAAAGCTGAAGGAGGGAAGGTTTAGATTGGATATTGAGGGAAGTTTTTTACAAAAAGAGTAGTGAGGGGCTGGAACAGGCTGCCCAGAGAGGTGGTGGATGCCCCATCTCTGGAAGTGTTCAAGGCCAGGTTGGATGGGGCCCTGGGCAACCTTGTGTAGATCCAGGCATGAGGCTGATGTCCCTGCCTGTGGCAGGGGGTTGGAGCTCTGTAATCCTTGGGGTCCCTCCAACCCTTGCCATTCTATGATCCTATGATCACCTCTCCATACAGCCTGCAGACACGCTGGCAGTTGGTGCCTGCCTGTTCCTGCCGTGGTGAAACGGGTCCCACCACCCGCACAGCTCAGGTATCACAGAGCTGTAGGGGTGGGAAGGGACTTCCAGAGATCATCGGGTCCAACCGCACACTTAGGGGAATAATAAACACCTTAAACTCATTGGAGCTGTTCCCACAGTCCCTGCTCTTGCACACAGTGTGGAGATGGGAAGCAAAGTCTTTTTCTTCTTTCTTTTTTCCCCCTTTATTTCTCTTTTTTCCCATCTTCTTTATGAAGGAGTTGGCACCGTAACTCAGCTGGGTCTTGGTGACACCTAGAAGCACAATAAAATAAAACAAAACCTGGGCAGCCTTCAGACAGTTTGAATGGTGACAAACATGTTATTGCCCATGTCATGAAGAGCTATGGCTCACTTTTTTTTTTTCCAAGGTCACTCCTGAAAACCTGGAAAATCAGGGGAGAGGACTTGTGCATGTGGCCAGCTGTGCCTGTGGCTTTGTTCCCAGGTACCTGCTGCAATCTGACATTTATTCCAGCCCCTTTTAATGTGGAAAAACAGAGGCTCTGGAAATATGTTCAAAAGGGGAGAAGCTCATGGGTGGGAGAAGGATTGGAGACCTTTTTTTTTTCCTTCTTTTTCCCATCCCTCCATCCCCAGGTGGCCCCACAGGGATGTCTCAGTGGCTTTGCCCATGCTGTCAGAGCAGCCCAGCGTAGACCAGGTGGGGTGTTAGTCAGGATAGTGTATCCCAGGCTATCCCTGGAGAGGACCTGTGCTTGCTGCAAAGAGATAGGGTGGGAGAGGGGGGATAGGAACAGAGGATGGGCAGAGCCAAATCCCAGCCTTAGCCCTTTGTCCCCTGCTGCCTCAGTTTCCCCCAGCCTAGGTCATGTGGGTGACACAGGGCACACATCCACACAGCGTGGCCAGAGGTTGACACCTACCCAGAGGTGATTCTAATAAACTGTTTGCAGCTGGTGTTGCACAACGGTGGCCAGAGCCATGCTCACCTCCCCAAACCAGGCAGAAGCCCCTACTCTGAGCAGCACACCTGAAAGGGGGATGCCAGAGCAGCTTCCCCACGTGGAAACCGCTTCACCTGGGGCACCTGTGCACCTATAAAAGCCCACACCTGCACCCTTCCTACCTTTTAGGCTTTACTTCCTTCTGCTCCTTTTGGCAGAGGGCAGATTGCTCCATTTTTATGGCCAATGTGGCTTTATTTATAGTCTCATGGTTCATAATAAGGAGAAGCCTGGAACTTTGAAGGAGGAGTTCAGAGCATCACCAAACGTAGGTGGGTTTCTTTTTTAACTCCTGTGTTTTCTTTTCTTCCCTACCTCACCCTTGCCAGCCTGGGCAGCAGCAGCTGATGTGGTGTTTGCATGTCTGGGTCTGCAGCCTTGAGAAAGCCTCTGGAAATGTGGGAGGAGGTGTGCCTTTCAGCTAAAAAGGGGTGCTCTCCTGCCTACAGCTCTTGAGGGGGGTGATGGTGGCGATGGTGTTCTCTCATAGCTCTGGCTCCTGGGGTTAGGTAGAGGCTGAGCTGCCCCAGTGCTGGGAATATGGGTGCTACAAGGGGACTGTGACAGAGCAGTCTGTGAGGATCCTTGTCCTCCAGCAAGAGGGGTGTCTGTGTGCTTGGGAGGCTGCTGGGGACACTGCAGAGCCACACTGGGTGCTGCTGGAACCCAGCATGGAGAGAAAATTGGATAAAAACAACCCCAAGTCCCCTCGGGCTGCAAATACTTAGATTATTTCCAGTGGCCAGTCGCTGGTGGGGAAGCCTGGGGGCATGTGGGACTGCTGACATGTGGTGGCTTTTTGCAGGAGCTGGGTGGCTGCTGGTGCCAGCCCTGGGGGCTCTGGGGCCACTGGTGCCACCAAGGAGATGCTCCCTGCTCCCCCTGCCTGCCAAGCCTGGCGCCGTGTGGTTTGGGACCCAGGGCAGTGGTGAAACGCCCCGGTTTGGCTCCTGGTTGTTTTTCTGTCTCTGGGTGACATCTGGTGTGTTGCTGTGAGTTCCCAGAAAGAGGAGGCCCTGATGGAGGATGTCAGGGTAGGGAGAAAGGAGCTGACCTTGCTATTAAAAGGCAACAGAAATGGAAACGTTTCAGGCTGTTTCCAGCAGTTGTTTCTGGGAAGAAAAACCTTTCTCTACCCCATCAGGCCCTTGTGGGCAGCTTCTCCCTGCTAATTATCCACTTGATGCCATGCTGGAGATGTTTAATTTATCCTGCCCCCCACTGCTGCACCTGAAAAGGTCTTGTGAAGGTTGAGAAGGGGTTAAGCCCTATTGATCCTTTATCACTTTGTATGTTCCTGGTCTTATAGTGACACCAACAGTTCTGATGATCTTGGATCAAAAATGATCATCTTGAGTGGGAAGACTCTGGGGCCGGATCATGCTGTGAGTCCTGAGGAATCACACTGAATCCAGCCCAGTGTTCCCAGCAGCACCTCTTTTGAGAGGGAACTCCTTTCAAATCTGCTCCATGCTCTGAGCAGGGTCCCATGGAGGAAGGAAACCCCACCACTGCATGGCTGCCCCTCGTGATGGGGGAGAAGCAGAGTCATTATTGAGATTAGTGAGAATAAGCTTTGCTTACAGCTTGAGAGGAATGAATGTTTTAAACCCTCTTGGCTTTTTGGCTGAGATCACACGTGGCATCAGTTTAACATCTGTGCCCTTTATCTGGGGAGTGGGGAGACCAACCTTTCTTGATGCAGGGCATGAACTTGATCTCAAAGGGCTCTCCTTCAATGTTTTCCCCCCTGTGCTGTGCCATCCTGCTCGGTGATACCGCTGCTTTGCCTGCACAGGAGGGAATCCCAGAATCACAGAATCTTAGGGGTTGGAAGGGACCTCAAGAGATCATTGGGTCCAACCCCCCTGCCAGAGCAGGCTCCCTATCTCATATTACATAGATAGGGAAGGGGAGGAGGAGGAGGATGAGACCAGCCTGGGAGGCTGAGCTGGATATTTGCAGAATGAGAACTGCACATGTGAAACGTGGCTGGATCTGTGTGCTGGAGGGCAGCACGGTGACAGCAGGCAGCCATTGGGATTGGGATGTATGGATAGTCCTGGCTGGCCACGGAGCAATGGGCTCCACCAGTTCAGTCTCCTGCAAGCTGTTGTCTTGTGAGCTGCAACTAACAGTGTATCTTGGGAAACCCAAACAATGCATCTGCTGCAAAGGCATAAATCATCCCAGGTGCCACCTACCTGTGCCCCAGTGCTCCCCTGTGCCACACACTACGGCTCTCACTTTGTCCTGGAAGAGCAGGGCCAGGAGGGAGCTGACAGTCAGCATTTGCTCAGTGTGGGTGGTGGAAGGGGCTTGATAGCAGGCACTGGAGCTCACGATTAAATCATTAGCACAGGGCAGCTGCTATTGACTTCAGCCAAGGTGTTCATGTTGTTCAGGCTGGTGTTTTCCAGCCTTGGCCTGTGGAGATGCCACTGGCTGCAGCCTTGCCAGGGCTGCAGTGGTGGGATGCATCAAGGAAGCACTTCCCAGAAGCTCTGGGAGCAGAGACAGCTGAAGGCTTTCTGAGCTCTGCATTCAAGTGCTTTTTGGTGATGAAAGCAGCTGTTTCCTTGGGATGGGAGCACCTGGATTGGATTGCACATCATCCCCTTTCACCCATTACAGCTTTGGGGTGCTGAGCATGGGTGAGCTGTGCCTGGGCTAGTGTCCCACATGTTGCAGCAGTGGTTAAAGCTGGGGAGCGAGGCTGGTGTGCCCAAACAGGGAAGACTGGCATGGCCAAGACCGGGGCCAGGCTCTCTCTCAGGGTTTCTGCACCCTCCATCTATTCAGTCTGTATTGGGCTGAAGGTACTGCTTTCACCTTCCCCATTGCTTTTCCTCTGCATGCTGCTCTTGGTATGTGCTAAGGAATAGTCCTGAGCAAAAGAGCACCAAATAATTCTGGCTTGCACCCATTAGAGAGGGAGATGGTGCCTAGTACAGCCTGTGAGCCTCTTACCCTCTTGGGGCCAGGCCTGGCACTTGTTTGAACAAAATCATCCTGGGCTGGCCCTACCCATCCTTGCAAAGTGGAACCCCTGTGTGTTGGGAGGAGGTTTTGTTTGCTGGGCCAGAGAGAGTGAAACACAACCTGGGAGCAGGGCTGGAGCCCAGCTCACCCCCCATGCTCCAGCAAGTAGCGTGCAAAGCAGCAGAGCTGCATCCAGCACGCCTGGTCCTCAGAGCTGCTGCACACCCAAGCAGCCCCTTGAGCTGTGCTGTTCCAGCACTGGCAGCTGTCAGGTCAGTGGGTGGCTGTGATGACCATACCCACAGGGTCTCCAGGAAGGTCCTCTCCCCTTTGGATCCTGAAACAGACGATGCTGGGTGGCAGAGTGGGTTGTGCTTGACTGCTGTGGGCTCCAAAGGCCTGCTGGAACATCTGGCTGAGCCACTGCTGGGGACGGGATGCTGCAGTGGGGAAAATTGGAGCTGGTCCACCAGGCAGTTCCTGTGCTGTGGGGTATGTAATGCACACCAGTGTGGTGTATACTGTGTGGAGTGTGTCTGTGGATACAGTATTTTTTTAGGTGAAATGAATCTCTACCACTTCCCTCTGGGCTGAACCTTTACCTGCTCCCCCAGCTCAAAGACAACGCTGATGCTCCAGAGCACAGGAACCTCTTCCCAGCGTGGTGAGTGGACACTGCCCAGACCTCAAGAGAAAAGCCTTTCCCCCTCCCCTCTCTAATGAAATGCTCCCTCCCCCTTACCCATCTTCCCACTCACTTTTTGCCTGCAGTTCCAAAGGCTGGTTGGGCTGCTGCTCTGCCTCTTTCCCTTGTTTTTACCAGCTGTTTTGGAACCCAGTGGGTGGCTTGGGACAAAAACCTGTCCAGCCCACAGAAGCCATAGAAACACTTCCTATAGGGCTCATAAAAGTAGGAGGGGTTTTTTGTTTGGTTGGTTGATATTTCTTTTGCCAGAACCAAAAATAGCCATTTCCAGCACAACAGGCATGTCACCACCAAGTCAGCTCAGCAGAGTAGCTGCAGGTCCTGCAGGATGGTGATGCTTTGGAGGAGGCAGCTGTGCTGCTGCTCTTCCCAGCATACACAGGAGAACTGGGATCAGCGTGGCCACTGCAGGCATCCCTCAAGGCTGTGCTTTCCTTAACTGGTTGGTCTCAACCCTTGCCTGCTGGCCTGTTCTCAAGGCTCCTAAACAAAGCCCATCCTTCATTTGGTGAAGTGGCTGCATTTTTACTTTTTTTTTTAAAATGAATGGATGTATTTCTTCATAAATCACTTAATTTTTTCCACCAAATGAAGAGGGAAGAGATGGAAGGGAAACGCCCCAGTCCTTGTCTTGGTGACTTGTCATGCCTGCTTTTAATTGACAGACCTTGTTATTAATGTTTTCCAGCCACCCCTCATCCAGGGCTCAAACCTCTCTTTTAAAGCCCTGTCATGTTAAAAATTGACATGTGTTGACTTTGGCCTGGGAGAAGCTGGGCCCTGGCTGTAGGTAGGAACTGCACGTGTTTAGTCTGGCTTACATTTTATTTTCCCCTTTCATCAAATTAGTTCAGCTGTATTTTTTTTCTGAAGGAAAGAAAAGAAAAACTGTTTGACAATCTGAGGCTCTGGGTTAGAATTGCAGCATTGCATTAAAACAACAAAAAATAGCTTACAAATGGGGGCTGTGGCAGGCTGGGTGGGGATGGGGCCACTGGAGCTGGGATGGGAAAAGCCATTGCTAGGAAACACCATCTCCAAAGAGGCACAGAGGTTCCTCCTGCAACCCCACAGCCTTGGAGGTTTACTTCATTTGTACTAATTGAGGGTAGTTACATTTAGACTTGATGAAATTAGTGCTGTCCTGACTGTGACAGGGTTTTTTTCCCACCTTCCTCCTGGTTCAGTCCATGCAGGAGCCTTGCATCAGGTACCCAAGTGTTTCACTCCAAATCTCAGTCAGGGGTATGCTGCAGGCCCAGTAAGGTGATGGCCTGACTGTACTGGGAGTGTAAAGCCAAGGAAATTCTGCTTCTCCCTCCCTGGGTGCCTGGGATTAGGAGCCATCTGGTGCCTTCCATTTGGGTTGCAGTTAGGATCCACCCAACTTCCATCAGGGATGAACTCCATCCATCCATGAACTTAGTGAGGAGGAGCTCCCCTGTGCTGGGAAGAGCATCTCCTGCTTTCCCAGGGTTTTACTGACCCCCTTAGTGCCTTGCAGTGGGTGGCATCTGCTCAACCCCCTCCCAGTCTGTTTCCCCAGGTGGTCTGGGGTTAAATGCAACTGAAATGTCAGTGGGGTTCCTTTAACATCTGAGGTCTCCCCAGCCTGAAGTCACAAAGGGCCAGGGAAACATCAGCTGCTGCTTTGGTACCAAATAGAAAGAAACAGCTGAAACTTCAGGAGGTTACTGTGTGCTCTGTCACCATCCTGCCTGCACCAACTCCAGCCCCACTCTGCACAGATCTGGAAACTGTGGTAGGAGAAACTCCAGGTGGGATTGCCAGGAGGCTCCATGGGGGTAAAGGAGCACTCTCAAAGGCACGACAAGGCATGTCCTCCTGCTCTCACTGGGGTTTCTCCTGCAGCACATGGGAGTGATGGGGTTCGATGCCGTGTCCATGGGGTGCTGATATCACCCCTGCTGGGTGTGATTGCCCCTCTGCACCCAAACAGTGCAAGTGAAGTGGGAACTGTCAGAGAAGGATCTTCATTTGCCCTGGGGCATGTTGAGGACTGTCGGGGAAGACATCAGGCCTGCTAGCGGCCTAGCTCTCTTCTACCAAGATTTAGGCCCTGACAATATTCTCCTATTCCCATAGGAAAAGTTACTCATGCTGAGAGGTTCCTAATAATCACATTCTCAAAACACAGCGGCCTTGCTGATAGGGGTACAGGCTGCCCTAAACCAAGAAGCAGTTATGGGAAGGTATTTGGAGTAACAGAACATGTTAGGAACCAACCATAACAAGAGGGTCAAAACAGCAGGTGTGCGGATACTTTTAGGCATTAAAGGTAAACTAAGGATGTTTAGCTATAAGATAGGTTTATCAGAACTTGTTATAGTTACTGACCAATCAATATGGTGTGAACAGTGTGTGTAACCAATTAGCTGTTTTTTAGCTTGCCACGTTTGCAGCAAGAAAGGTATAGAATCTGGGTGATTTCGCCTAATAAAATGTCTGGCTTCCTGGCTTCACCTAAAATTCATATATTGAATTGTGTGTTGCTCCCTGCTGGATGCCACAGAGGACAACCTGCCCATCTTTGCCTCCTGTAAGGTCTCACAGGTAGGTCTTGGCTTAGCATCCCCCCTCTCACCAGCTCCTACGCAACCTTTTTCTTTCTCTTTCTGCATCTGGTGCTTCTGTGGCACCATGGGATGCCCAAAGCACAGCCTGGTACCCTCAGTGCCCACAGAGTGCAGTGCCAGACCCCACCACCCTGGCAGTCTTGGGACCCTCAACGTGCATTCGCCCCCTGTATTTTGGCAGCCCTCACAGGTGTCACTGCAAAATAGGGAACCTGGAGGGCTCCTGGCTCCCTGATGGACCTGTGATGCAACAGCTGCACCCATGAAAGCATAGGGAGACTTGGCACCACAACCTCTTCTCCCTGCAGCCAGGATCCCTTACCAAGAAGGGCTGGGCAGTGTGCCCATACGCAGGAGGACCTGGCCCCTCGCAGGGAAGGGGGCTGAAATATTTTCTAACAGCTACTTTTGTAACATTAGCAAAATCAAAGCAAAACGTGTCAAAATCCCCATTAAGACACATTTAACTTCCCTGATTTCCAGACAAAGTGCCTTTGCCTGGAGGCAGGTTTCGGGTTCGCTGTGGTGCCGTGGGAGACTATTGGATTACCGGCAGCACGGAGCCAGGTTTTGCTCTCTTCAGGGTAAAGGCTTTTTCTAATCAGGATCGGTTTAATTCTGTCATCTGAATTATTAGCTTGGCTCCGCTTCTGGCCTGTGCAGGAAGGAGATGAGGGAAAGGAGCCTGTTGCTGGAGGAGGGGGAGGTGAGCAGGGGAGAAGGTCTGAGCCCTGAAGGGCAGAGCTTCTCCCTGCCTGGGACCTGCTCCTTGCACTGGAAAAACCCCCTCCGTGCTCGTGTTGTAGATGGTGATGGATGGTGGGAGGTGTGAAGGCCTCTAAGGGTTTTGTGGGTGTGGATTGAGCCTCACTGCATGGTTCTGTTGTAGATGAGCATCGACCTGATTCACCTGTGGGGAAACTGAGGCACGAGGCAGAGACCAGGTTTGTGGAGCTGTGCTGCTGGCAATGCTGAGCCACCCTTGCCTGCAGGGAGGGAAGATGAATTCTTCATTAAACAGAGGAGACGGCAAAATCCCTCCTTTCCTCCTGGAAAAAACAGCATCTCTGCATCCTGGCTCATGTGTCAGGGGAGGCTGTTTGAGCCTTACCACATCCTTGCTTTGAAAAGGAGACTTTTTTCCCCCTTTTATCCTCCCCCTCCCCCCCAAGCCAGGGTGTGCATGGTGATTTGAAGGTGCTATTTCCTATGTTATTTCTCCAATGTCCTCCCTCCCTGGCTAGCTTTGTGGGTATTGCTGATGGCATCGTCAGGAGAGCATGATGGGGAGGGTTAGTGTGGTGGTACTGAGAAGGGCTGGCCTTGGGTGAGGGGGCTGAGCAGCCTGTGATGCAGATTTGGGTTGTCTGCACCTCTGAACACCTTCCTCTCAAAGGAAAGCTGGTACCAGGTGGTTCCTCAAAATGAGGGAAAGCACAAACAGTCCTGGCTGTTTCACCCCTGTGGCTCAGAGGAGAGGGGACCCTGGGTTCAATCCAAGGGCTGGATACCTGCTTGTCCAAAGCTGGCACCCAGACACCTAAAATGGGTAGATGCAAGCACTGGTGGTGTGGTCAGGATTGTCTGGGCCATGGAGGCAACACTGGGGTGGCTGAAGCTTACAGGAGTGTGTAAGGACTCCAGAGCCTCCAACTTAAGATGGTGAGTGAATCCACAGGCAAAGGCACCCAGCACAAAGTGATGCTGAGTCTCAGCTGTGGGGGCAAGTGCAAGCAGCATTACAACATGGGTGGTCCTTGCAAAATAGCAGGGCAGAAATAGGGTGGTGGGTGAAGCCACTGCTTGGAGTGAGCATCTGTGAGCCCTGACCCCACCTGAAAAAGGTAAAGGAGAATTGCTTTCAGCTGCCTCTAAGGAGAGGAGAGGGGCTGGTCAGGTGGTTGCTGGGTTAGCTGGTGGGAGGGCAAAGAGTCCTTCAGCTGGGCTGGTTGGTGAACTTGCCTGTAATGAGCACCCTTGGGAGACCCCAAGTTTCCTCCCATGCTGCTAACATCTGCCCTGCAGCCAGAGTGCTGGCTGCTGCCAAAGAGCACTTTCCAGAGCAAGGGCTGAAGAAAGCAGCACAGCACATCCTCTCCCTCACACCAAACAGAACGTGGCTCCTCAGGTGCATTTAGGCAAGAGGCAGTTCCATGAGACCTTCCCCACCCCATGGCAGTGAGACACCTATACATAATAAACTCTCTGCTCTTTGACCATGCTCAGGCCATGGGCACTCAGAGCCCAGATTGGACTGAGATGTGTTGGCAGAGCTGGGGAAAAAGGATGAATTACAAAAAAATCTGGAGAGTCCTTAGCAGATCTACCACTGCACCTTGTCTTACAGGGGTTTATAAGTTTTGCTTAACACCCATGAAAAGCAAGAGAGAGGTAGCCTATACCTACAGGGTCTTCAACACATTAGATTTGGTGACAGAACTACTTGTTCCCTGGCTGGGACAGCCCTGGGGTGGGAGCAGGCAGATACAGCAGAGTGCAGAGGGTGATGTGAAGAGCACTGGTTCTGTCTCATTGGTGATGGGAAACCCTTGATTGGGCCCATATTGGTCAGTGTGTAGGAGTCCCATGCATGGCAGGGCTCAGCTCCAAGAGGACAGAGGCTGGTGTGATGGTTTTGGCTTTGTTCCTTGCTGGCATAATCAATCTTCTGCAAGAGATGCTCTCTGCTCAGCATTTCTGACGTTATCTCATCCCCACTGTCAAGTGCAGGCTGAAAAAGTGTCCCAGCACTTTAATTTTCAGCCACTTAAGCCCTGAGCATCTTTGAAGCCTTGGCTCCATGCTTCCCTACATACCCATATCTCCTTGCTGATGAGCAGCTGTGGCACAGGAAAGCCAGCCTGTGTCTTTGATGACCTGTCCCTGCAAGGTTCTCCTTTCCCTGTGTCCTGATTTGGTCTGTAGAGTCCTTTAGGTTCCCTGTGTCAGGTTGTCTCTTTTCTCCTAGTTCAGAAGCTGATGGTTGCATGTCTGAGTCCAGGAACACAGTAGAACTGGAGTTGTCTTTCCTTGGCCTCCTTCATCTGATGGAGTCAACATGATGGGTCTCTTGCTGGGCCCAAAATTTTTCCAGAGAAGGTAATTTTGTGTGGGTACTGCTGTGGGGTGTGTTAGTTTGCATTTGGGATGGTGCTGGTCTGAGATTGTTGAGGGCTGTGAGATGTGAGGCCAATGTGGAGGTTGATGCTGAAAGTCAGCTTTGGGGTCGCTGCTGGGGGCCTCTTCGTGGAGCTGCAGGAAGTGGTGTCCAGGATGTGTGAGGGACAAGCTGGACTTGTGTCTCTCTGAACATCTTCACCAATGTCTTTCAGCCCAGGCCATGTATCCTGAAAGTCCCTTTCCCTCTTCTAGAAAGAGGCCAAGGAGATGGGAGAGGGGGTGAGCTCAGGTCATGAGAGCTTTCACCTCCTGGCATGAGTGACTGAAACTGGATGGCAGGGATGGCACTTCCCAGGGCTGTGAGCTGGAACAGCCTGCAGCCACCCTCAGCAGCTGGCCCACACCTCCACTGCGCTTCAGCAGTGCTTCTTCCCCAGGGAGGTTGGCACCTCAAGCCTTGTCTTGCAGCTACTTCTTGGTGAACTCACGCTCCGTAGCTCCCATCTGAGTGTTTCATGGTGTGCTGCCACCCACCCCTGTGAGAGGGACCTTCTCCCAGTGTCTAGGAGTGGGCAGACCTGCAAGCAAGCCTACTGGGCTGCTGTGCCTCCAAAGCTGGTTGGTGCCAGCTCCTCTCACCCCAGGGTGCCTCACCAATGTAGCTGCCATGGAAAGATGTTTGTTGACTCTTTTCCTTTTCTTTCTTTATATTATTTTTTTTTTCTTCCTGTGCTCAAACTCCCCCAGACCTCCTCAGAAGGCCTGGCATATCATCCTACAGATGTGGCATAGAAGCCCTGGTTGCAAAATATATCCGGCCCGGCAGTTGGTCGTGTTGTGCAATCTCCATCAACTTACGGAAACCACCCTGAGATACTAGGAGAGGGACCCGGTCCCCTCCATCACTCCAGCCACAGTCACGTGTCCTGCTGTCAGGCAGAAGGGCACAGGCGGTGCAGGGGGCTGTAGGCACCAGGAGAGCTTTCCAGTGCAGTGGGCGCTCTGGTGTGGGGGCAGATGGTGTATGACCCCCCCCATTCCAGGACCCTTTGCTGTTTGGACCAGATCTGTGGTGGTGTCACTTGTGTCCTGTATATACTACTTCAGTGTCTGCCAGTGCTGCTGGTTTCATGTCAGTGGCCAAATCTGAATGACTCTGAATGGCCAAGCAAAGCTTAGCAGGGAAATGTGACCGAGGAGGTGATGGTTATAGTAGCTCTGGTAGACTGGGTGTGGGATGGAAATATGAAAGATGCTCTTCAGTTCTAAATGTTTCCTTTTTCTTACCCCTTCCCCTGGGCTCCATGGCCTAGGCCATCCTCTGTGGCATGCTGTGTTCAGTCAGGCTGTCCTAGTGTGAGACTGCCTGTGCCACCACGTCTGACACCAGCCAGCACGTGTGAAGGAGCAGCAGCTGGAGACCCCAGGTATCTCCCTTGCAGGAGAAGGGTGTTGTAGGAACTCAGAGCTAGAGAAGGGAAGAGCTTGAAGGTGTTTGTAGGAACAAGGGCAGTCACGCTGTTCTTGTGAAGCTGAGTGGCTTTATTCAACCAGAAAGGAACCCTCTCAATGAGCAGTACTAAACAGGGAGCAGGAGTCCACCTGTCCATGTGCAGAGATGCTCACAGAGCCTGGTGAAGGGACATCCCCCTCCCATCCTGCATTTCTGTTCTCTGGGGCTCTTGCCAGTTGCCCTCCCAAAGAAGTGGGTCCCTGGGTGAAAAGGGGCATTTGTACAACAACCTGGGTCTCCTGGATTGGTAAGAACATCAAGGGCTGTCAGGATGGACTGGCAGCCTTCGACCACAGATACGCTTGGGCAAAGAGCCACAGCACATGAGTCTCACCACCCCTACCCATCCCTGTCCTTGGGGCACCTTCCCCACCAACCCAAACTGCTGTGGCAGATGCCACAAAGCACTGGGAAGGGACACCCTGCTGGTGTGAGCAGCCATCGCTGACGAGCCCAGCTCAGCGGGGCAGGCTCTTTATCACTGTGCCTTTATTGTACCTTATTGCACAGCACCTCCTGGCCTGGTTCACCCTCTCCTCAGCTGCCTCTCACCCACCCCTCTCTCTGCAGGCATATTAAATCCCTGAGGTCTGCCCAGGAGAAATTGCTGCTGCTCCATTACCCCGCTGTCAGCATCCGCTGCACTTGAGAATCACTCTCTGCATCAGAAAATAATAAAGGCAATATTATGAGCAGAGGGGAGAGGAGATTAAAAAACCTGTTTAAAGAGCCTTCTGGTCCCTGAGCTGTTTATTGTGCATCATGACTTTGGGTTATTTTTGTTGTCACTGAAGTTGGACTTTTAATTTTCCCCTGATAGTCAAATAACTGGTCTGTAATTTTCCCCCTGGCTCCAAGGATTAAAAAAGGCTGGGTTTTTTTTTAAAACTACCTGTTGCTTCCCAAGATCAGTTAGTGCTACTTCCTCTGCTAGTTGAAGTGCTAATTAAATCCTTTGTCTATCCAGACCACAGTCATGGCATGCCCTGAGTCCAAGCCCAAGGCTGAGCCAAATTCTCAGTGGCAGTGACAGAGCTGCTTGGGATGACTTGGTGTCCTGGTGCTGGGCTAGTCCTGCTCCCTTTGGGATCTTCCTGTCACACTTGTGTTTATCCAGGACATTTTTTTTTTAAAGAAATTGTTTGTTTGTTTTAATACGATTTATTTTCCAGGGTCTTTTGGTCAATTTTCACCCTGAATGCCTTTGGCTAATGAGCCTGCTGAATTTCACAGGCCGGTTTTCATGCACTGAAGTACCGTGCTGTGGGTTGGCAGCACTATAAAGGGAAGGTACTTAAGTCCCCCAGCCAAAAATGCTGCCTCTTCCACCCTCTATGCCAAATACTTTATCTGTGATAGGATTTTTTTGTGGTGGTGGTTTTTTAATTAATGTGTAACTGCAAGCATAAATCTCATGAGCCCCAGAAGCAGTGACAGGTGTGGGTACCATGGAGCTGTCATGGGCTGATGCCACAGCAAGGGCTGTATGGGTGTGTGGCAGCTCTGGTGAGTGTGCAGTGCCCAGCATGGATATTCAGCTGCTGCCAGCTGCCCTGCCTGGGTGCTGCTTGCCTTGGGAGCCGTCCCCATCTCCATACTGGTTTGTGTTATACCTCTCCTGACAAGGGGGACAAGATTACCTGAGTTGGTTACTCCTTTTATTGCAGTGCAGGTCCTTGTCAGCCCTGGAGAGTTTCACCAGTGTGAGTCTGGGATCCATCACATCAGCAGCTTGGCTGCAGCTCCAGGCAGATGGCTTCAGCTGGCATGGCCACAGAAGAGGAGGATCTGTCTTGGAGATGTTGGCTGGAAGTAGCTCCTGGAGGGCCCCAGGCTGAGAGTGCAGGGCTGTTGCTGGAGCTAGATCAGCTTGGCTCTGGCTTTGCTCATTCAAGTCCTGCAGACCTCCAGGGATGGGACCCTTCATCCCTCTGGGGAGCCAGCACACTGCTGCAACCTCATCCTGCTGATGGCAAGAAGGAGCAGGTAGGGGTGAGTGTGATGCTGTGTGCAGTTCCCTCAGGTGCAGCACTCGTGTGGGGCTGTGGCAAACCCCATCAATGTGAGGGCCTGGTGAAAAAAGATGGGCCATGACAGATGGAGTTGCTGCCATGTCTACACATGCTGCAGGCACTGTTGTGATGCCTGATATATGTGTCTGCACTGGGGTTACTTACTGCCTGAGATGTGAGTGCCATCAGACCTGGGCTGTGCGCATACCCAAAGAGAGCTGGAGGGGAAGACCCACTTCAGGAGCTGTCACTTCATTTTGGTTTGCTGTCCCTTCTTTCCCAGCCCTGTTCCCTGGGAGTTAGTGTGGGCAGAGCTCCAACATCTTCCCCAAAGGCAAGAACATTGCCTGGCTTTGCTGGAGATTAGCCCAGCTCCAGTCCCTGCCCTTGTCCCCTTGCTGCCACCACAGTGCTCAGCTGACAGGAGAGCAGTGCTCTGTCTCTCCTCCTGTCCATCCCTCTTCTCAATCCCAGGGAGATGGGTTTGGGACTTGCCTACCAAGAAGTCACACTGGCACCAAAGATTAAACTTAGAAAATAATTAAAAATCCACATTTCTAAAGAGAACTCCAGGCTGAGCTTTCCCAGCTGGAGGGTAGGGGACGGTTGCTTTGTAATCACTCCCAGCTTACTGTTAAAAACATCTTGGTCAGATTTTTATCAGTGCCTGAACAGGAACAGCCTTGAAGGACTGTCTCTGGGGAGATTAGGTGGTTGCCTAGTACATGAGAAGCTCCTGCCCAGCCAGCTGAGGTGCATTTTAAGTGACACTGATTTGGTGCTTCATGGTAGAGCTGCATAGCCCCTGCCTGGCCATGGGGAAGACCATTAGTTGTCAGGTGATGCCCACAGTGGGATGTAAACATACGGTTGACTCCTGCTCACTTGTGGTATCAAGGAAGGGCTGGGGATGCCCAGAAGGCAGGTAGGATGAGTTTTTTCATCCTCAGAGGGAGGTGACAGAAGAAAAGGGGCAAGGAGGCTCAGGGCTGCCCTGTGAGGAGAGGACCAGCATTAGGGATGAGTCTTGAGCTGCACCAAGGGGACCCTGAAGGGCCCTGGAGGAGGAGATATCTATACTACAGAGATGGGGTTGAGTTAAGACAAGGTGTTGTGAGGAGAGCTGGGCTGGAAGGGGTGAGATTTGATCTTTGGTATTTCTGAGCAGTTTTGGGGCTAAGGTTGGTTCCCAATGAGGTTACAGCATCCTCTAGGGCAGTGACTGGGGCTGGGAGAGGAACCTGCTCTCAAGGAGGTGGATATTGAAGAGCAAGAAGCAGAACGGTGGGTCTGGGGTGGGGTGGGATGGATGTATGTGGGCAGGGAGAAGACTGAGCTAATCCCCTGGGAGTAAGCCTGGGTGATGGGAGGAAGGGCAGGCTGGAAGGCAAGAGGAATGAAGAGCCATGTTCCCACCAGGCAGTTGGTATGTCTCTGGGAGCCCAAACCATGCAGGGATGACCCTGCTTGGCTTATGTTGCTGCAGACTGAGTGGGAGCATGCTGGATGATCTCCATGGAGATCGTCTGCCCCAAAAGCCCAGGCACCAAGTGGGATGGGTTGGACTGAACTCCCCATGGCCTTGAACATCAGTGTTGTCTCCCACTGCCACGGCTTCTGCATTTCTCCCTTCTGCCTTCACTGCCTCCTTCCCTTTCATATCCCCATGGAAAGAAAACATGCCCTGCCCTCTGGCAGCAGCACAAACCAGAGGGGACAGTGTGGAATGGGGGAGCAAGGCCGTGGCTTGTGACAGCTCTTTGCCACCTGGACAGTGTCAGTAGCTGGGCTGGGTGCACTGGGCAGCACTCAGTTTCCAGTAAGGCTGGGGCCATGGTGGGGGGCAGGGATGGGGGCAGGAAGCGTGCAGCAAGCAGCAGGAAGCTGGCTGCTGCGCCGCCCGGCATTCCTGCGCTCTGGAAACCCGAGTCACGCTTCCTGCGGCGTGCCGGGAGAGCCTCCGCCCCAGCAGCGCCTGCCGCCAGGCTAGGCCTGGCCCTGGGACTGCAGGGTCCCTGCTCTTGGGGATGGGAGCAAAGCGATGCTCGCTGGCTTTGGTCCTCAGAGCGGTGTGGGATGCAGCCCAGCAGCCTTCCTGAGGTTGCTCTGGGTATGGGTCCCAGCTGCAGTTCCTCTCGCGACAACTACTCCCCAGCAAGGGAGATGGTTACGCTGAGGTGAGGCAGCAGCAGCAGCAGGCAAGCAAGCATGTGCATGTGTGAGGTGACCTTGGGGTGGAAATGAGCACTGTGCCATGGCAGTGAGTCCCAGGGAGAGGCCTGTACCCCTGTGGCAGTGCTTCATCACTCCTCTCCTACAGCGGGCTCGTCCCAGCTCATGTCCTTCATGCCACATGCTCATATGGCTGCTAGGCTCCATTCTGTGCCACCTGGGGTTTGGCCCCAGAGGAACTGAAGCTGCCATGGGTTAGGATGCTTGGCAATGAACCCACCCCAAGGGATTGGGATTATTTTCTCTCTTCCACCCACATTCATCTGCATGACTACAGCCAGGAGCAGGGCTTGCTACCATGCCCCCTCCGGCTGGGGTTTCCTCCTGCCTATCCTGCTGGCTGTGATCTAGGCAGGGAGATGAGACTTTGGGTTCTTCTAAAATCTCTTCCTCAACTGTGCTTTGGGTTGTTTTCTCTAAGGTGCTCGTGCTTTAGCTGGCAAGACTACAAGTGATGAAGAATTCTTGTGATTACTTTTGCTTTCCCCCTAGATCTCTGCAGTTCCCCCTTGTTTATTCCCATGTAATAGTCAATGCATCCATGTGCAGATGAAACAAGCCCAGGCTCTGTGCTGGCACAGCAGTGCATCTCTGTGAGGGTCTTCAGCTTTGCTCTCCTCTGACAGATGCCCAGGTGAGTTGGACCCTCCACAGGTTACTCATGTCCAAGTTTGCCCTTGCGCCACACATCCCATCCAGTGCTTGTGTCCTGGCTGTGTTTCCTCTCACAGCCTTACCAAAGAACACTGCTTCACTGTTGCCGTCCTTGGTTGCAACACTGCTGCTTTGTCCTGTCTTTTGGAGCATGGGTGTGATTTCCCTCTCCAGGAGGTGTTGACAGCCATGCTGGGTGGCACTGGGCAGTGGCAGTGCGAGCCTGGGGATGTCTGCAAGAACCCCCTCCGAGCTGGGCTGGCACAGCTGGTGGAGGGGAAAGGCACATGGGTATAGATGGTGAGAAAAGTCCCACAGAACAGGTTTTTTGGATAGAGAGTCTCCTGTTCCCATTTGAAGGTGACTCTTGCCAGCGCAGCTTAGAGGTGTAAACCAGAGCAATTAGAGCCTGACAGTGCATGGCAGGGGGAAGCCTCATGTTCCCAACCAGCATTGTGAGGCTAGTGCCACTTATCCTCTAGGCCTATAAAACTTATTTTTCTGTTGTCTCACTCTAGGACAAGTCCTGGTGAACAGAGCAAGTTTCTTTGCTGACGGGTCTCTCCACTGCAGCTCTGTTCTGTCTGGTTCAGCTTGCAAACTCTCAGTGTTTTCTCCTTGGCAGTGTGGGTGCTGGAAATGTAAGCCTGCTGCTTAAGCCTGTCACACCATCAGTCTCTCTACTGTCTTGGCTACCTCTCATCACTGCATGCCTTGTTTGGAAGTCAAGTTCTACCTGTGAGCATCATCACCAAGCCCCTCAAACACAGCCCAGGCTGTGGGCTTCAGCTGCTCCGAAGCAGCTCACAGCGAGCCCCATGAGCACAGTGCCCACATCCCTGCCTCCTCAGGCCATCAGCAAACCCCACTTGCTAAAAAAACCCCAAATAACCCAACCCCCCTGCCACCAGCTGTCCTCTGGCCAATCGCTCCCGACAGAGGGGTCAGCCTTCTGCCAACCTGCCTCCGAAGGAAGCAGGAGCAAGGCTGGTGGCTGTGGTTTCCCGGCCGGCTGCTTTCCCTGCTGAGATTGCAGGGCTGGAGTAATGAGTTACCCAGCCCTCTGAGGAGAGCACGGTGGAGCCGGAGGCATTTCCAGGGAAGGAAATCCCAGCGCTTCATGAGCTCCACATAATCGCAGGCAGCAAGGAGCAGGAAGCACTTGTTGGGAAGGAGCGAGGAAACAGAGCTGCTGCCTCGACCCATGCACACTTTTTAGGACAGGAAAGTGGGAGTAGGAAGGTGTAAAAAGTGCTTTGAGCTTTTGCAGAGGATGGCAAAGGGCAAAGGGTGAGGGGCGAGGGAACAAATACCGGCGGCTTCCTTGAGGAGGGGGGACGCAGCCTGTGCGTGCTATGGAGGGGACTTCACGGTGGAGCTGCTAATTAAATAAGAAAGGCTCGTCTCCATGCTTGTTAGGTTAACTCAGCAGGGATATTGCAAAAGCAAATTCCTCCCAGTGAGTGTAATTAGGGGGCCGGAATTCCTCCGGTTCCTTGTCCTCCCTGAGAATCCTGCTAAAGCCATCAGGTGAGGACAGGGGGTGAGGGGGGGGGACACGCAAGTCCTGTGCAATCACAACCCCCCCTCCCACCACAGCAAGGATTTCACATCAAGGCCTGACATTTTTTTTCTCCCTGATTATTCCAGGGTGGAAAATACACGTTGTACAAAACAGGCTCCCTCTCCAGGCCGGGTCACAGGGCTGCTTCCCCCAGGTCAACACGCTCGTGTCGGAGGTGGAAAGAGGAGCCCAAGGGGTCTGGGCAGGGCACCAGCAGCTCCCAGCCCACAGGATTTGGGAGGTGTCCACACACGGCACAGCCGTCCTGGATGGTGCTGCTGATGTGTCAGGGGTCTGCCTCACCTTCCTTGCCAAGGGGCACGTGGTTGTAGCCCAGCACATCACTGCAGGGTTTGCCTGGAACATCATGGTACGTGCTGCCTGTGCAGGCAAAGGAGGATGCTCATGGAGGGCAACGCGTGAAGATGTCTCTTGCCTGGCACTGAGAGACATCAGGTACATCTGGGAATGTGGGGACAAAGTGGGATGTGTGGCATGGGTGGAAGGAGAGAGCCTAGGGCTGGGTAGAGTGGATGGAGGGCATGGATGGAGGGTGAGGAGATGGAAGAGGAAATGTGGGGGGAGGCAAAAGGGTGAGCCTGGGACCTTAAAGAGCAATTAGTCAAAGCTTGAATTGTTTTTCTAAACTCTTAATGAAAACAAAGAGTGGGGCATGGCCCAGATGGTGCCAGGGGATCAAATAAATGTCGCGCTCAGGAAGCAGCTGCTACTGGGAATGTTTCCTGCCAGCCCTGCTGCTGCTCACAGCCACTTTTATTATTTGTTATTTTTCAGGACTGCAGCTGGGGTTTCCCTCCAGCTGTGTGGAAATATGCTTAAGGCTGGTCCACACCAGAGAGATGAAGGGCCTGCTAGGGCTTGTTGCTGGCCCGCAGCAGCAAGCAGCCCCAGGGCATGCAGCCTCCCTGCCTGGCACCTCTGGTCACCCTCTCTTTGGTGAGCTGGCATTCCTCTGATGGAGCAGATGATGGCTGAACAGAAAGGGACTGCGCTCTGTCCCTTGTGCTGGCTGGTCTCATCCAGACCACCAGAAGCCCCTCTGCTCCCTTTTTTGGGGGCACAGGAGACTTGACTGTCTCACAGAGCCTTTGCTGTGCACATCAGTCATAAAAGCTCAGGCTGCACCGATCCCACAGACTTACTGGGCTTTCCAAGACCTCTGAAAATACAGAGACCCAACCTGGTAGAGAAAAGGGCCTGTTAATGCTGCTGGGGCAGGGAAGAACACTCAACCCCATGTTAGCCAGCAGAGACTCCATGTGGGGCTGCGCTCTTGTAGCACAAACCAGTTAAGCTGCCTACTTCAAGGGGCTTTTTAGATACAAGGACAGTCATAGGTAGGTGTGTTTTCAAGTATTTCATATGGAGGCTGGGTGGAGGAACTTGGGTCCCCCCCAAGGAACTGTGTGCTCATCTCCTGCTCCCTATATAGGAAAACCCCTCCGTGTTGAACATGCAACATTATAGAATATAACACATAATTAACTAAACATTCATACATCATGCACAACCTAATCTTTAGAGAGGATCTCATTTTGTACACAGACCCTTCTCCGTGTGCCCAGAAGGATGAGCATGGATGGCTTGCTGAGGCTCAGGGATGGTTTTCTGAAGCTTGTGGCTGTCTTTCATCCAGTGTCCCCATCCGGGATGGAGTTGGACACCTCTGAGCAGGCTGTTCCTCTGCCCAGGGGGCTTCAGGGATGGGGAATGTCCCCAACAGCAGGTCCAGAGCCTTGTGAGTCCATGAAAGAGGAGAAGGAGCTGGGCAAAAGGAAGTTGCCGTCAAGCAGTCGGCACCAGCCTGGCCGGCGCAGGAAATCCCTGCGCACCTGGGGTTCAGCAGCTCAGCCCCAGCGCTGTGAGCTGGCAGGGCAGGACCCTCGCTATCAAGCTGTGTCCCAGGAGTTTTGCTCCAGCCAAACTGTCTATTCCAGCCACTGTGACAATTTGGAGATGCCTGCTGGGGGGTTCAGGGTGGGGGGCTGCTTCCCGGCTGTGGCTGCCGAGGCTTTGCCAGCTCAGGCTGGAGACGCCGCTTCCCTGCCCGTCAGAGAGTGTCCCGGGATTTGTGGTTATGGCCTCAGAGCTGTTTGATCCGCTAAAATCACAGCTGATCAAAGGGGCAGTTTACGAGAACAAAACACTGGGTGACTTCCTCTGGCGGTGCCAGAGGCAGCTCTTCGGCCGAGATACAAGAAAAGATGAAATCTTTTAACTACTGAGGCTCTTGGCTCCTCGAATAGCTGCTGCTGCGGGGCAGGGGGGCTGCTGCTGTGGGGCAAGAGGGCTGTGGGGCAGGGCTGTGGCTGCGGCGGCTGCGGGGCAGGGCGGCTGCCCGGCCTGGGCGAGAGCTGAGCGGCGGTTTGGGCTTTATAAGAAAAACACCTTCTGATAGGTGTCCTTGGACTTCCACTTCTACACTGAAATGTGAATTCCTGCTTTTCCAGGCTTGGCTGCTGCAGTAATTCCAAAGCCAAAGCCTTCAGTTGCTTGCCTTCTGACCAAGCACAGAGCAAAAAGATCAGTGGGCCCATTGGGTTTGGGGTTTGCACATGAGTTGGGAGGGGGGAATAACAGTGAAAGCAGGGGCACCTGTCTGGCAGCCATAATGGCTCCGTTCTCTCTGGCCACATGTTTCTTTCAATGAATGTTTTGGTGGTTAATGTAGGATTTAATTACTTTTGCTTTGACAGGGGAAGAAAGAGACAGCCAAACGTGGTTCTCACGCAGCAGTGGCCACGCGTTGGCTTCCTGCCTGAGACATGGGGAGTGCCACCAGCATGGGATAAGGCTCATCCCAGGTATGTGCTCCCAGGCTGCATCTCAGCTGCAGGATTCCCTGAGGTCCCTGTGCTGGGTGATCCTCCAAAGCTTCCTGACTCTCTTTTTGGGATACTTAGTGATACTAGGTATCCTAAAAAGAGGTTGAACAGGGATGGTGTTTCTGGAAGCTGGAGCATCCTCTGGGATAGTTGCACCAACCCTGGTGGTTTCAGGAGTGATGGGATGAGCTTTCTGGAGGGACTTTGTAAGAGTGACCACCGCTCCAAAGGGACCTCAGGTAGAAGATCAGAGCAGCACTCCTGAGAGAGACCTTTCTGTGCTGGTCCAGATTATCAGAACATCAAAGTTCTGAAAACCGAATGGGTCCCGTTGCACAGGACTGGGAGGAGACAGGCAGAGAGTGGAAAGTCAGTTGGTGGTGGGAAGCATTAAAGAGGGTTGGGCAGAGGGGTGCTCCCCACCCGCCCTCTGTGCTCTGGAAAAAGCCCACTCCCCAGGTACTGGAGGAAGCTGGCAGTGATGTGCTCCGGATGTCACTGTGCAATCAGGGAGGCTATTTATAGGTTGCTGATTGATTAGGGTAGCCACAGCAGGAGGAAAAGACTTTCAGGAGAGACAGAAAACCACAGTGCCCAGCTAGTTTTGGAGAGGCCTCAGGGACAACAAAGTCCCAAAATGATCAGAACACTTTGGAAAGAGGCGCTTGGCTGGGGCGGTGCCTGGCTTGGGGTATGGCCCAAAGAGAAGTCGCATACCTGCCCCTGCTGTTTGTGGGGGTCACCTGGAGGGACAGAGCTGTGGCTGGCATGGGAAGTCCCATGGGAATGCTAGTGGTTGTCCTCTGAGCTGGCACATGTGACAGAGCTTCTGACCACCCCTCAAGGGATTCTTTATCTCTTCTGAGATCCAGTTAGACTCTCTGTCCCCAGGAGGGGCTCTCAGGATTAGTTCATTAAAAGCTGATAAGTAGAGCTCAGAGAATACCTTAAGTACCTGTTGATGTCCTCCTAGGTGGGATGCTTTTAATCCCATACTTCTTGAGTGAGACATGTTCCCTCCAGCCATGGGCTGACCTCATTGTTGGCCATTGAGCTTCTCGCATCAGAGTATCCCAGAGCAATTGCAGCTTTGTCTTACAGCCTGGTAGATGCCAAGCTGATCTCAAGAATAAACCTGGGCATTGTGATGTGCCATCACAGGGAAGAGCCCTTGAGATCCCCGCCTCTGGGGATGCAGATAATGGGGAGCTGGTCCTGGCCATGCTGGCTGGGGCTGCCCATGAGGCAAGTGTGCTGAGCTGGTGTGAGCTGCAGGAATGCACTGTCTCAGCGTCCTGCTCGTTTGGAAATGGTGCTCTTTTCAACGGTTCTGTTATCAGATGGAGCATTTCCTTCATCAGTGTTAATATCCATGTAGTGAAACAATGAAAGGGCTTCCTATCAGTTCCAAATAGGACGTGAAAAGCTCTCAGCGTTAAGAGTAGAGGATGCTGGAATAGGGCAATGGGAAACGCCTGAGTCACTGAAATGCCTCTTTGATTCCATGAGGCTGATATGTTCAAAAGGGAAGAAGAAAAAAACAAAAAGAGAGAGAGTGGAGCTTGTTAATGATCTGCAGCACAGAGGACAGGAAGGGACAGTGCTTGCAGTGGGCCCTGTAGAGGAGGAGAGGCACAGGGGGATGTCTGGCAAGCTCTTTGGAAAGTGGAGAGTGCCGCAGGGAACTGAGTGCAGTGAGCTGCCTTATTTGTTTTTCAGAGTGGGGGGAGACATGATGGAGCAAGCCTCCCCTGGCCTAACCCCGTACCCCTCATCCTGCTGCCACCATGTACCAGCTTTGTTCCCTTTGCCTGAGCACTGCTGGGCCTGTGACTCAGGACAGAGCAAGGCTGTGCAGCATGGCACAGTATGGGGCAAGGAAACAGCCCAGAGCAATGCTCTTCAGAGAAATTTGAAAGGGGAAAATGTGTCCCCAATGCTCTGTGCAGGTGTGGGACATTGGGATATCTTCACATCTCCCTTTTGCACTGGCAGACCCAGCTGGGGCACAGCTGCTCCCTGGGCACGGAGGGGCTGTGCTCAGGTTTTGTTGGGCAGCATCAGCAGTGCCATGAGGATGTCCTGGGGACTCCTGATGTGTAGAGGCAGCACTCGCCATCCTCCATCCTACGTGCAGGGAACTCGGCTGCAAGCTGCCTCTGCAGCCTGTGGGGTTAAGGTCTCTGCCCCATTCACCTCGGGGCCAAGGAGCTGCAAACCAAACTTTTAAATTACTGTGATTTAATGGTGTCTCTGAGCACGGCAGGCTTGGGGTAGGGGAGGGGGAAGCTGCTTTGCAAAGCACTCAAAGTCACCAGCCCACAGCACAGATGAGTTGCCGCTGTCCATTGCCCGCTGTCCCGGCTGGAGGGTGCGTGTGACTGCTCATGCTGGAGCTGTGTGCAGGAGCCAGGGGTTTGCTGAGATGGGGCAGCACCCACTGTCCTGGGACAGAAGGAGCAGGATATCCTGAGCCCACAGAAATCCCTGGCCTGCAGCGGGGCAGGCTGCCAGGGCAGTGCAGTCGCTGGCTGCTCCTCTGCTGGGGTGGAAGGTCTCCCTGCCCATCCCTGGGCCAGGTGTAGATCTCAAGGCCACTGAACAAAGGCACAGGCCATGCTGTGTGCCAGGTCAGGGGCTGTGAGCAGATTTTTTTGCTGTTACAAGAGCAGCAGCAAATGCTTTATATGTCACCTGTTCTCTGTTTTGCAAACTGTGCCAGGTCTCCTGGAAGCAAACATCCCATCAGGAATAACAGCGACTGCCTCTCTGCCCTCCCTGGGGAAATTCCTTGATGAAATGAGTTAGAAACTGCAAGGAGAAGGAACTAGAAGAGAGGAGGAGGTCGGACTTGCTCCTTCATGGCGGTAAGAGCATTTGGCACTGCGCAGTTCAGTGAAGAACAAGTCCCTCAGTGGGTAGTGGGTTCCTCCCCACCCTGAGAAGTGCCATGGAGGGCTGTACTGGAGCTGCAGGCTGCTCTCTGTGCAGGTGGGAGGTGTAGAGGTGCATCACCGCAGGTGGGAGGTGTAGGGGTGTCTCCTTGCTGGGAGGCGTGCAGGGGTCCCCGTGAGCGTAGGCTCTCCAGGGTTGTGTCCTGTCCTCCATCCTGGCTTGCCCAGGAGATGTATCAGGTTCCCTGTTTCCCTCACTCTGTGGGGAGCCCAGCACCCAGGTGATGCTCAGCACACACAGTCCCGCTGCAGGTCCCATTCCCATGCAGCACAGGGCTGCCCTTTGTGATGAATGAGAGGAGAGGTGATGAAAAGCCAGGGGGAGATGTGCCAGGGCTGAAGGGATCCCAGCACCGAGGGTGAGGGAGGCTGGGGAAGGCTTGCACACAAAGGGCCGTCCTGTCTTCACACCTGTGGGGCAGCCAGGGTGCTGACAGGGGGGATAATGCCACTGACAGAGGCACGTCGCCGGCAGGTAGCGGCAAGGCGTTTCAAATAAAGGCAAGCAGCGCAGTGACAAGAGACATGCCTGGGCTCCACTGTGCTGGAGAAGGTGTTTGCCATGTGCATGGGCTGGGGGCAGTGCTGGAGACCCTGCAGAGCAGGCAGGGAGGATGGGAGGGGTCTCAGGCGGTTGCCTCTCCCCCTGTGTCTCTGCAGTGCTGGATCCTAGGCAGTAATTTGCTGTTCACCAGGATGTGTCTTGGCCAAGCTGCTTCCTATGACTTTGGGAGAAATAAGTGGCTTGGGTGAAGGCTTGGAGAAGCTCTCAGAAAAAGCTCCCCCATCTCCACCTTCTTGAAAAACATACAGACCCCAGCCCATCCGTTGGGTCTTTCCAAGAGTTTGCTGGTGCCAAACCAGGAACTGCTGTGTCCTTCCAGCTATTTTCCCCACTAGTCAGGGGTGACTGTGTTTGAACCTCCTGCCACGCTGTTCTCTTGTCTTTCTGACTTGCCCAGGGCCTGTTTACACTCAGGCACTCACTGAGTGAGGACAAGGTCTTGCAGGAACCAGCATGGTTAAATTCAGGGGGCCATTCGGTAACGTTTGCCCCCACCATGCTTTGGTGGGTTCCAGCATGGAGCTGTGGTGGGAACCCTTCAGCAGGAGGTGATGAGCCCAGGCTACCCAGCCCTTTCCTTACAGTGTGCCAAACTGCAGTACTTCTGAATGGCTGGTGTTGCCTCTGGGGGGAGAGATGTAGCCCAGAGCTATGAGGCTTCGCTGGCTCCCAGGGAGGACCAGGAGCCCTCAGGGCTGTGCTGTGGGATCAGCTCCCTTCATGGGGATGCTGGGGTCCTGCTCCCTCCTGCCCATTGTCACCAGTGCAGGGGTATCTGTGCCACTTCTCACACATCCCCCTGTGGAGGTGAGCAGGGGTTAGAGATGCTGAAGGAGGAGGATGGGGAGGTCTGTGCGTTAGAGGGCAGGTTGGAGATTTAAACAGCTGTTCCGTGGCTTTGCAGAGTCGGTTTTGGGGACCGTCGGGCGGGGGCTGAGCCTCGGGTGCTCCCTGCAGCCGCCTTCCCCCGGCCACGGGCAAACGCGGGCGGATGGTGCCCTCCTGCGGCCCCGGGGCCGGGCTCGCCTGCATCCCGGAGCGCGGCCGAGGCCGGGAACCCCCCGGGCTTGCTGAATCAGCATCTGGAACGGGGAGTTTGGATATCTCTGCAGTGCTTTTAATTTGTTTGTAGGGATTTTTTTCCTCCCTCCTCCGGCCTCTGCTTTTCCCTGGCTTCCCATCAGCTGAACGCCCACCCCTGTACGGCAGCCAGGGAGCGGCTGGACACTGCCCAGGCACCGAGCTGCTCCCGTGCTGCTCCACCAGCCCCCTCCCTGGAGCGGCGGTGGGGTCCCTGCAGCCCCATCCACATTACCTGGGCCTCCCTGCGCCCCCAGCCCGGCAGGCTGCAGCTCAAGGGTTGGCACCAGTCCTTTGTCTTTGAGTTCAGGGGATCTGGGAGCCATCCAGTCCTGGGTGGGCAGCGAAGGAGGCATGAAGGGATGGGGTGACTCTGAGAGGAGCCTGGTGGGACAGGCACCCTGGGGTGGGCTCTGTCTGCTCCTTAGGTGCCCCCAACTCAGGCTCAGAGCACGATCCAGAGCTTTTCCTGTCCCAGTTGGGAAGGGCTGTGTCCCTGCCAGCTTTCCTGTTTGTGTTACACCCCACCGCTCCCCAGGAGACTGACACTCGCAGGGTGGGGGTGAAGGCAGCAGTGGTGCCCCAGGGAAGCCCCTGGGGCTGACAGGGCACCGCAACTCCACTCCCCTCCTCCTGGGACCCACCACGTCTCCCCTGATGGAGGGGGCTGGAGGAGATAGGTGCTGGGCATATTACCCCCCAACGAGGTCTGAGCAGTCCCAGAGCCCCTCGTAAGCCTCCCTGAGAATTGGGCTGCAGGTGAGGTAACAGGCAGATCCCACCGGTGGCTCGCAGGAGCCCTGGCCCTCCAGCTGGGTTTTGCTGGGGAAGGGGGAGCTGATGGGTTCCTGGTGCTGCCTCTGACAAGCTGTGCCCTCCCATCCTTGCGCTCGTACCGGGCCAGCGGTGAGAGATGCCTCCTGGAGCTGTCAGGGGACGACAACGGAGGCTCCCAGCCCTGCCCCACAGATGGGCGAAGGCAGGACTGCCTTCAAAGCAAAGCGTGGGTGCTCCCCTGCCTGCCGGGATTAGAAAGTTAAGAGCTGGCATTGTTTTCCCGGGTCTAGAGAGGGTGGATACCAGGCAGGATTAGTCTGGCAAAGCTTCCAAATGTGCTCAAAGGGGCACAATAGGACCTTGAACAGAAGAAGCTGCACTGATGACAGGTGAGAGGAGCATCTCTCAGCAGCCTCTGCCTCCTGACGCAGGCGGGATGCGCTTGGGGCAGGTGCTGCTGCTTTGTGGCTCTGTCCCTGCCCAGACACCCTTCCCCGTGTGTACTGGAACCCTGACAGTACTACTGGTCCTGTGGACCAGCCCATGGGGCCCTCTATGGCAAGGGGACAGAGGAGAGGTGATGGTAGTGAGGGCTCTCGGTGCATCTCTGCTGTTAACAGCCCACATAACCCCTGCTGCAAGGCCCTTGGGAGCTGTGCTGCCCATCCCTGGCTGTCGTAAGGGACAGGGCTACTCATGAGGTATGAGGGTACCTGTATCACTGGCTAGATATTTGCTTCCCCAGCTGTTTTGTAAATGAATATTTGGCTCAAGAGCTAAATGCATTGTTGAATTTGGGGGAGGCTTGTAGTACCTTAGGGGAGTAGCAGAGAGAGCATCTCGCTTTCCCCAGGGCATCTCTCTGCTGCCCAAGGCCTTTGCTCCCATCTGAGAGCTCCACAGCCCCCTGGGATGATATGGGACGTGTGCAGGCACCATCAGAGCCTGGGAAAAGGGAGAGGATGCAGGTAAACAAGTAGTGCATACCTGGGTTCTGGGTTTGGTTTGTTGGTGGGGTTTCTTTTTCTTTAAGTATTTGCAATCAGGAGCAATTAGAAGCAAAAACCTGGAGAGTGACAAAGGCCCTGCCTTGCTCCCCTGGGCTTCCCCACCCAGAAACCCACACCAGCAGCGCAGGGGAGGCCCCGTGCTCCTGTGCAGCTGTGTGGTTACAAGGGGACAACCGGTACGGGCAGCCAGCCGCTGGGTGGCACCTCCTGCCCGAAAACATGGTCTTTGTGGGCATGGGTGGGGGGCCCAGGCCTCCTCAGGGGTCTGGGGATGAGCGGTCTGGATGGAGCCCCAGCAGCAGGGAACAGAGAAGGTAGCACCATGGGGTGCTCCTTCCCTGAGGCACAAGGCGATGCCTCAGGTAGGCCCTGGGCAGGGGGAGCCCGAGCCCATTTCTCATTTCACTGAGCATACAGGCCCATTCTGTGCCAGTTCAGTCGTGCTCCTGCTTACCAGACATTTGCTGAAGCCTCCGGGAGCCAAATCTAACTGAGCAGAAGGGTGTACCTGAGCAGAGCTGCAGAGATTGGCAAACCAGTGCCTGAGGCATTTACTGTGGTGTGAGGAGCTGTTCCACCAGTGAGCTGCAGTGATTGCCTGGGCTTCTTGCTGAAACCACAGCTTCGCCTGGCAGCACACAGCACTAGCTTTTGTGTGTCTGTGATAACTTACTAGCCCTGATAGCTGGCGTGGTGGGGAATTTGAGCCTGTGCCATCCATCACCCGTCTGGCCCAACTCCTCCTGCGTGGGTTGTGCATGAACTTGGCACCATTGTACTCTGCAGGAGCCTGGCTCTCACAGTAATGACCAGTGAGGGCAGGTCTGTGCTGTGCCACGGGTGCAGCTGAGCTGCTGGGGGAAGGCAAACATCCCCCACAGAGCCTCTGCCTTGCCTGTGGCCCATCACATGTTATCTGAAGCGCTGCAACCCAGGCTGAGAACCAGAGGCTCAACACACCTCAGGCTTCTTACCCACTTGGCCCCAGGATGGCTGGCCTGGAGCAGAGACACCAGTCTCAGGCCAGGCTCCCTTTGGGGAGGTCGTGGGGGATCTTGCTGCCAGCGTGGTCTCACGGAGCAGCCGGAGCATCCGTTAGGCTGCGTGAAGCTGGCGTGCTGTGTTTGTGAAACCTGCCGTGCTTGCGGTTGACCAGAGCACTGAAATAAGCCCGGCCGGAATTGGTGCAGCGCTCTGTATCCTGATGTGGTGAGCAGCTCCGACTGGCAAGGGTGGGGGCAGCCTCACTGGGGAGACTGGTGGCAGCAGGACTGTGGGGGCTTGGCAGCACCGGCATGAGGACCACGCGCAGGGCCCCGCCGGCATCCGGAAAGCTCAGCCTGGCACTAACGGAACTGTGATAAAAATGAACGTGACCAGGACAGCAGGGAGATTAATGTCAGATTGTCAGAGGGGAGGAAACTAAGGCGGACAGCACTCAAACAGATACTGGAGCGTGCTGGGGGGGTGAAGGGGGTAGATGCTGCTTTTCCCGGCACTGCTGCATCTGCAGACCTGTATCCCCCCCTGTGGCCTTTGAGGAGAGAGGAATGGATGAAGAGTTTGCCCAAAGTGCATGCATCACCCTTGCCAATCCCTTACGTGTCCCTGCATAGTGGCCTGAGCACTAACATCAGCAGCACTTGCTGCCCAGCTCATTGCTGCACATCTCCTCTGGGTCCCTGCCCAGGCCAGGTTTGCTGGTGTTTCCCACCAGCAAAACTTTGGCTGTGGCAGGAGAACTCTCAGCTGCAAGAAGGTGCTTTGCCATGGCTGCGCCCAGGAACAAAGCTCCCTTTGTCATCCCTACCAGCTGCTCCAGCCTTGCCAGCACTGTCAGAGAAGCACAGTTGATTCAGTCTGGTCCCCTGGTATCACCACAGCTTCTCCAGGACCCTGCTTCCAGCCACGTAGGTACAAGAGCCTCACAGAGGCCTCCATCACTTTTTGGTGACCCCAGAGGTGGGTTTTCTCTCCATCCCTCCTTTCTCAGCTGCTCTGTCCCACCAGTTTCTTTTCAAACAAGACAACGTTCATGTCTGATGGGTCAGGCAGGCTTTCCCACCTGAACAAGGCACGCCCCTCATTCGTGTCCCTGCCCAGCCTGCCCTGCATCGCCTTCCCTCCCTGTCCCCTGCTGTGTCCTGGGCTCTCTTTAGGTCTCTCTCAAGGGAGCACCCAGCCCCTCAAAGCCTGCCCGTGGCATCATCCTTAACCAGTCTCACCAGGTGAGGCCAGAGAAACGGCAGCTCCAAACCAGGGCTTTAATGAAGCGACCCCAGGAGCTGGGCTGGAGTGGGACCGCTCTGCTCACACCTTCACCCCGCATCCCTCCCGCGTCCCTCCCATTCATGCCCCGCATCCCTCTCTGCGTGCGAAGCGCGGTGCGGCTCTGCGCTGAGCCGGCAGAACACCTTCAGAACCCCAACCTAGGGAGGGCAGAGGCGGGGGGGAACCGGGTTCCGCCTGCGGGAGGTGCCGGCGGTCCCCGCCGTGCCCGGTGCCGTGCGGCGGGCGAAGCGCGGGCCTGCAGGGACACCTGGTGGCTGCCGGCCTCGCTGCGGCCCCGGGGAGCCGGGCTGGGCCCGGGCCCCTCCGCGGGGCTGGGAGCAGCGACAGGGCCCGCGGTGGGGAATCGAAATGCTGGGCCGTGGCTGTGCTGCATGCGCAGCGACCCCCGGGCAGCTGCAGCTCCTCCTTTTCGGCCGTGGGACGGGGAAGAAGGGGGAACTAAAGGCTCTTCCCTCCCCTGGGCTGGGTGAAGAGCTGGGGAGAAGCATTTTCCATCTCAGCTCCTCTCTAGTTTGGGTTCCTTCTCCCCTCCTTGCAGGTCTGCAGGGTGAGAGGGTGGCCGGGCCAGCTGCAAGCACAGGCTCTGTGCTGACCGAGCTGTTCCAAAGGGGATGCTCGCCTGTTCGTGACGTGGCCGGTGCTGGAGCACAGTCCCAGGCACAAACAGCAGCCACAGGTGACAAAAACACCTTCTGCAAGCAACAAAAGGTCAGCCTCACAGGAGCAAGGAGCTGAGAGGTGTGTGCAGTGCTTGCCTGCCTCAGCCATGCTCCTTCCCTCACCCTATCTTGGACAACCAGGAATGCTGATGCAGGTCAGGAAACTCAACTTGCAAGTCATTAGTGAAGAATGGCAACAGATGCCTGTGATTTGTTGCCTGTTGGTAAAGCTGTGCGTGGAGGCACCCTGCGGCACAGGTGACCTATGTTACAAAGGCAGCAGAAGCTCCTGCCTGCTCTACTCCTGCACAGGGATGTCCCAAGACCAAGGCTTACACCACAGTTTGGGGGCAGGGCTGGCCTGGAAGGCCACCTGGCCTGTGCCAGCGAAGGCAAGGGGCACTGCGGGGGCAGGGCAGGGCAGGCAGGCTGCAGGCAGCTTGCTGACCATGGGATGGATGTGTGACCTCCTCCTGTGTTCCTGGCTCCTGCCAGAAGAGCTGGCTGCTGCCTGTGCTCTGTGCTTGCCACCTGCAGAGGTGGGTGGCAGAGGTGATGCTGTTCCCTTCGCCAGGGTGCTCTCAGGCACCTGGGATAAAGCAGAGATGTTTTCCCACCTATTCGTCCTGCTCAGGGACCAGGCTCACTCATACATTTATGTGGACGAGGCTGAGCCCTGCAGCTCTGTCCCACCAGTTTCTTTCAAGTAAGCCTTCTTTTCAGATTTTATATGTCCCAAGCAGCAGCCCCTGCTGTCAAGGACCAGTTTCTCCAGAACAGTGAGCTCTGTTAGGATGCTCGCTCTGATGCTCTGGTTCTACCACTCCTTTTTTAGCCTCAGCACCTAAGGAACTCACCTTCCCTGGTGCTGGTACTCCCTTGATCTTCCATACCTGAGCTCAAACCTTGTCCCTGCCAACTGCTGCTAACCCAGACCATGCGCACTTGGTGTTTCAGCACCATCTCCTCAGCTCCCCTCCAAAAGCTTCCAGCTTGTACTGTCTCCCCTGATACAAAATGTTACAGTAAAAGTACATTGGCAGAAATATGGGTCCCCAGAGCGGCAGGAAAGTGTCGTCTTGGCTGCTCGGGACCCGACAGTGGCACAGGGTAGGGAGCAGAGGTGTGATCCTGGTAGTTGGCCATGGGTTTGTCCTAGCTCTTCTTGACATTCAGGCAACAGTGGTATGAAGGACAGGGATGTCCCCTTCCACAGCGGAGTGAGGAGAGCTGTACTTCCGCTGCACAGCCTCTGGGGGAGCCAGATGAACCAGGTGACTGCTGGAAAACGATTGCTGGAGGAACATCCACCCAGGGATTTTGGTGGTGAGTTGACTGTGACTCCTGCCCTCAGCAGTTGGCTTGGGGTGAGGACGCCAGTCTGGCTTTGAGGAGCAGTGCCCCTTGGGGGCTGTCCCACACCTCCTCTTTGTTGTTTCCTTCACCAGTCCCTTTTTCTCCTTGCACAGCAGGTTTACCAAAGAGGTGCTGAGTGTCACCATCCCCCGAACCACTGTCACTGTAATGCTGCTCTGTGGGAGGTGGATATTTGGTAAAACAGTGTCTCTGGTCCTCAGCAAGCCCTGGACCACTCCACTTTGGACCAGTTCAAAGGTCAGAGGGCAAGAAGTGCTCAGGGCCTTTTTTCTTGTCTAGCTGGCTGAGACCAAGGAGTCATCCTAATGATGGGCTCCAGGGCAGAGCCTTGCACAGCTGCCCAGTAGTCTTGTACAGACAGGAACTGTGAAGGATGCTATGAGAAGAACTGTGTCCCCTGGCAGATGGATGTGGTGGGGCTGGGTGATGAAAGGGGTGATGACATGGAGGCAGCCAGCAGAACTCATGTGCCCAGGCCAACATCTGCTCTCGGTGAGAAGGGACCCAATGCTCCTGCCTTACCCAGGAGCTCCCCACTTCTCTGCTACCTACCACTGTGCGCTTGGAGGCATTAAGAAGGGACTCCTCTCTTTTGAGTGTCCGATGCCATGCCAAACTTGGAGATACGGGATGCACTCAGGTTGCTCTGAACCCAGGTCAGCTTTCTTCAGCCTGCTGCTGTAGACTTGAATCAGCTGCATCCCTGCTGGCCAGGGGATGCTCTGCATCTCATGGGTCTGTCACGTGGGCCACTACCACGTGCAGCTCTCATGCCCCCATGGGAGGAGGATGCTTGTCGGGGAAGACAGCAGGCCTGCTAGTGGCCTAGCTCACTTCTCCCAAGATTTAGGCCCTGACAATATTCTTCTGTTCCCATGAGAGAGGAAAAGTTACTCACACTAAGAGGATCCTAATAATCACATTGTTAAAACACAGTGGCCTTGCTGATAGGGGTACAGGCTGCCCTAAACCAAGAAGCAGTTATGGGAAGGTATTTGGGAGTAACAGAACATGTTAGGAACCAACCAGAACAAGAGGGTCAAAACAGCAGGTGTGCGGATACGTTTAGGCATTAAAGGTAAACTAAGGATGTTCAGCTATAAGATAGATTTATCAGAACTTGTTATAGTTACTGACCAATCAATATGGTGTGAACAGTGTGTGTAACCAATGAGCAGTTTTTTAGCTTGCTACGTTTCCAGTAAGAAAGGTCTAGAATCTGGGTGATTTCACCTAATAAAATGGCTTCATGGCTTCACCTAAAATTCATACTGAATTGCATGTTACTCTCTGCTGGACGCCACAGATGCTCCCCACCACCCATAGAGCCCCTGGCACAGCAGCAGCTTCAGGCCAGACACTGCGCAGAGCCATGCAGGTGGCACCTAGAAAGGACATCCCTGAGCCAACGTTGTCAAAGCCAGGTCTTGTCCGCCACCGCAGGTGAGGCCCATGTGGTCCCAGCAGAGCAGCTCCAGCCTCAGTGTGCTTAGCAGCTGCCCTCAGGAGGAGGAGTCAGCTCAAAGGCACAGGATGAGGCCTGGTACATGACAGCAGCAGGGCTGGGTGGGGAGGACAGGGGTCCGGGTGGTCCTGCCGTGGCCCCAGCAGTGTGGGCCACCTTGGTTCTGCCTCAAGACCCTGGGGCAGCCCTGGAGGAGCTCCCTGGGCGCAGGGGACGTTTCCTGTTTGCTGCCCGTGCTGAAGCATCGGCCTTTCAACCGCCGCCAGTCCTCCGCTTCCGGCAGGGGCTCCCGCCCGGAGCCCCCCTGCACTATCAGCTCGCCAGATGCCTTTTTCAGGATACTGTGGTAAAACTGTGCTGGGCAGGGGCTGTCATTTGGGGTTTTGTCTCATGTCAGCCTTGAAGACAAATTGGACGAGGAGGAGCGAGAGGGGGTGGGGGGGAAGAGAAATAATACATTTAAACAGAAAAAACAACAAGAAAAGAAAGATGCTTGTGGCCATCCTCAGCCGGGCCCGGCCCACACGCTGGTGCGGCAATGGGTCCCCCAAGTGGCAGGGCCGGCGGTGGGCCAGGGCTGGGGCAGCCTGGGGTGGCCGCCATGATGGTGTGGCCGCCCTGACCGGTGTCGGCCTCTAGAGGCAGTGAGGTACCATGGCGGCCCCATGGGCCCCACCAGCGCCTTGGGGACCTGATCCCATCCCTCCTGGTAGCGCAGCCTGCACTACCCAGCAGGTCCATAGCCAGCAGATGGTACTGAGCGGCCAGCAGACTGGGCAGACTGGGAGTGAGGCAGCCCCAGGAAGGACAGTGGGAGGTAAGTTATGAAAAACCACATGTGAAAGTCAGTCTGTCTGTCTGTGTCGGGGAAGACAGCAGGCCTGCTAGCGGCCTAGCTCTCTTCTATCAAGATTTAGGCTCTGACAATATTCTTCTGTTCCCATGAGAAAGGAAAAGTTACTCACGCTGAGAGGATCCTAATAATCACATTCTCAAAACACAGCGGCCTTGCTGATAGGGGTACAGGCTGCCCTAAACCAAGAAGCAGTTATGGGAAGGTATTTGGGAGTAACAGAACATGTTAGGAACCAACCAGAACAAGATGGTCAAAAACAGCAGGTGTGCGGATGCTTTTAGGCATCAAAGGTAAACTAAGGATGTTTAGCTATAAGATAGGTTTATCAGAAGTCGTTATAGTTACTAACCAATCAATATGGTGTGAACAGTGTGTGTAACCAATGAGCAGTTTTTTAGCTTGCCACGTTTGCAGTAAGAACGGTATAGAATCTGGGTGATTTCACCTAAGAAAATGGCCTCATGGCTCCACCTAAAATTAATATTGAATTGTGTGTTGCTCTCTGCCAGACGCCACATGTCTGTCCATGAAGCCACGCAGGGGGTGGCTGTCACCTCTACCATATGACTGAGGTACCCAAGGCACTGTGCCTTGCTGCAGGGATGCTCTGTGCACATGGATGGACCAGGGATGCTGTTGAACCTGGGAGCTTGCCAAAACCCCCTGTGCTCCAGCTGGTGCTGGGTGCCAATGTGGGTGTGTGTACCCTGAGGCTGTAACTCAGCAGGTAGGTTACAGCACAGCCACTTGCAGAGTGTTCTACTTGTGCTCTGCTCTCCTTACCTCGCGGTGAAGTGTCAGGGACAAGTCTGCTGGAAGAGGTGATGCTAAATAAAGCATGGTTTTGGCTGTGCTTCCTCAGGGGATACAGAGACACTGCACCCCCCCAGAGCTGACCAGAGGCCTACAGGAGTTGCTCGGAGTTAAGCCCGATCATTTGATTTGGTTGAGTGAAAAAGACAATTAATCAAAAAGTTGGAGCTGAAGGAAGGTGTCAGCATGGGGAAGGGAGACAGGGTTGATGTTGCAGAAATAGCACTGGGCCATGACCACCCACAGAGGGTGGAGGGGGGTGGCTATGGCTGGAGGGGATGTGTGGCAGTTACACTACACCTCACTATAAAACTCGACTTTCTCTCCAGCCCTGGAGCTTGAGCATCCACTGGAGGATGGGATGGACCTCCTGCTGTGTCTTCAGTGCTGTAGTTTTCCTTGGAGGACTGTCAGTGAGAAGTCAAAGAAGCAGCTGATCTCTGGCTGCCCAGGATGCCCAGAAGCTTGGGGTGTGGGTAGCACCCTGGTGAGAAGGGGTGGTGCAGAGAGGCAGGGGGGAGCTGCGAGGCACCACCACCGCCAAACCCACCACCCCAACCAGCCCCACCACTCCCCCACCCTCACAACTCCCATTACCCCCAACCCTCCCACTCCCACTCCCACACCCACACCCACCTCCACCCCTCTCACCCCACCCTCACCACCAGTGCTACCAGCACCAACACCCCCCCTGACCCCAACCATCACCACCAGTAGTAGTGCCACCACCCCTTTTCTTTCACCCCACCCCATGGATTGGTGGCTGCCCCCTTTAAATCAGGCAGAGGCAACCAGCTGCAGCCTTAATGGACCTGACTGGTGCTATCAGGTGCTGTTACTCTGACACTTGCCCCAGCTTCTGCTGATGCTGAGCTCCTGGTAGGTGCTGTGGTTTTTCCTCCTTTTCTAGTTTCTTCTCAGGAGTCTAGGAATTTTTCTGGTTTCTTGGTCACTCCACTGCTACATGTTTGTTGAGGGGGGTTCTCTGATGCATGTGCTGCTGTGGGTTACTGCTGCATGTAGCGGAGGCCCACCTACTCCTTTTGTAGGGCTTGGCAGGAGGGCTGTGTGCTTTGGGGTGTGTGGTGCCTCCTTGCTGTGGCTCCTTGACAGCCCTGGGAGTTGCTGGCACAGGGGAGCAGGTACAAAGGTTGGGGACCCTTCTGGGGGGGTGAAACTCACCTCAGGGAATGTCTCCATCCCATTTTATAACCCAGTGGAAAAGCATGCATCAGCCGGAGCCTGTGTCCCAAGGGGTCTTTCACCCACCCTGAGGAGCCGTGCTGAGCCCCGGAGCAGGGACACCCCGGGGCTACTTGCCCTGAACTACACCTGCCCTGTGTGTGAGCTGGTCCTGAGGGGGCAGCGCTGGGGGCTTGGGGTGTATGGTGTCGGAGGCTCTGGGTGCCTGGGGAGTGTGGGGAGATGAGCAAAGCATCTCTTCTTGCAGCAACTGCTTTATTCTCAGCCTCTGGAATTGGGTCAGCTGCCGCCGGGGACCGGAGGCCTTTATTTCTGGGGCTGGCTGTGTTCATCCTGCCTATTTATAGCTGCTCTCTGCTGCCATGCCTTCCGTTAGCAAGCAGCAGCCATGGGGGCAGAGGTGTATGAGGGTTGAGCACAACCCCTTGAGTAGGGAGGGAAGGACAGAGGTGCACCATCAGCCCTAGGGAGCTTGGATGTGACGGGGACAATGAGCTCTGCTGTATCCTCAGGGGCCCAGGCAGAGGTGGGACATGGGGAAAGAGGTGTGGCATTGCCTTTCCTCTGCCATGGGAAGTTATGGCTCTGGCATCATCAGTTTGTCTCTGGCATCATCAGTTTGTCTCTGGCATCATCAGTTTGTCTCTGGCATCGATTTGACCCCTCTCCTCCTCACCTGGACCTGCCTGTGTTGCCCCTGGTGCAACCAGCAGCTCCTGTCTGGCTGTGGATGCTCCTGGTAGTCCCCAAGGACTGTGTGGGTGTTTTGCCCCAAGGCATTCACAATGATTTGTTTTAGCTGCTGATCACCTCTGCCTCATCTCGTGATTTCAGGGCTCCCAGCAGCATCTGTACAGGGAGCAGAAAGGTGGGGGTCTAGGCTTGCCCACCCCACTATGGGGCGAGGTTTGTAGGCATGGGGGGGAGCTGGCAGCTAGGAGAAAGTGTGGTGGGTGCCTGAGCTCAGGCCTGCAGCAGAACATCTACCAAACCTGCTTTGGAAGCTGTGTGGCCTGGGGCAAAGGGCTTTCCTACCAACTGCACCCTCTGCAGAGGAAAGCATCCCAGGAGAGGGTAGGAGCAAGGACAGTCTGTGACATCTTGGCTGTGTGGGCCAGGGCCAGGCAGCACAGGGGCAGGGCAGGGCTGTCTGGTGTCCTGCTACATGTAGAGGTCCAGGCACAGGGCCACGGGGGTGTTTTCCCCCAGCCTCGCACAGAGGCAGCACAGGAACTGCAGCCCACCTCCCCAGCACAGACACTTTGGCACTAGCACCCTCAGGAGCAGCTCAGATCACTGTGGCCTACCCCTGCTGTCACCCCAATTCTAAGCAGCCTCCAGCCCTTCTGCCAAGCGTGCTCCCCACAGGTGACTGCAGCTGGAGAAGGCTGCACCCCACTTAACCAGCCCTGCTCTGAGACACATCCACCCACAGGGCATCAGCAAGGAAGGCAGAGGGATGTTCCCCCTACTGCTCTTTCTGGTCCCTTCTGTGTAGGGCTCTCTTGGGCCACAGGTGCTGCTGCCCCCTACCCCCTGCCAACACAGAGAGGCAAGGCAGCAGAGGGTTTATTTCAAAGTAGAACAAAGGCATCTTTTATTCTTTCTGGAGATGCAACATTCAGATTTGGCCCGAGCGTGCCTGTGCTCAGCCTGGCTCTGTGCACGTTTAGGCAGGGCACACTTACACAGGGAAAACCCACAGTGGGAGTCAGAGCCTGGCAGATAAACCCTGTTAACCCAGCCAAACAGCATGATGGTGTGTGGTCCCCTCACACAGCACACTGCTGAGCAGACAGGCTCTACCAAAAAAAATAATAAATCTAAACCCAAAAGGAACTTTTACACATTTCAAATCAACTTTCCCCTTAATTTTGCTGGGAAGGAGTTTTGGCTCAATGCATATGCACTCCCAGGCTTCTCATCTCCCTTCCCTCCAGTGGTTAAACCAGAGTTAGAGTGCATCCAGGATGTTGTCGATCCTGGTGACCAGGTCCTGGCGCTTGTTGGAATGCATCTTCTCGTTCTCGATGTACGTGTCCTTCTTCAGCTTGCCAGCCACCAGCCGCTCGGCCTCCACCGAGGACTTCAGCACCAGCTCCTTCACTTGGCCATCGAGCTTCTGAATCTCACTCACCTGATGGGAGTTAAGAAACAGAGGGAATATCAGAGGGGACAAAAAAACTATGCCTGGAGTGAAGCTGGAATAGAAGAGATGATAAAGCTGGAGCAAAAGATGAAGTCAGTGCTAAGTGGAAACACCTTGAGTCACTGAATTATTGCCTCCTGAGCCATCACCTCTCTTTGGCATCACCTTAAGAGGAACATCTCGTGAATGGATAATTAAGCACTGCAGATAAAAGGGCTCCAAGGACCCACACTGGCAGGAGACAGGTGTGATGACTGTTGAAGAGTGTTTAATGACAGATTTTAAAGGCTTCAAGCTAAACCACAACTGTTGCAGCTGGGAGCTCTGTCCATACAGTTAACATCAATGGTGAGAGAAGCAGGTCTAATGACAGAGCTACTCTTTGAGTTAGGAAAAGATTTAGTAAGGTGGCTGTTGGTTGAATGGACCTAAAGACCAGAGCATCCCTCACTTGGGGTTAAGGGGCTCTTCCAGCTAAGTGTTGATAGCAGAGGGAGGAAAGGATGGTGGGTGTGAGCACACTGTGCCATGGCTTTCAACAGGGTACAACGAAATACCCCGAGGAGCATCATGTTACCAAAATTCTGTCAGCACCAAATTCACGGGTGCAAGAAAAGAGGAGATGAGGGGGAAGATTTTGGGTTTTCTGGTGTCAGCAGTGAAGTCAGAACTGATAATGTGTTGATAGGTTCCATTTTTGCCTAAGTGTCGCTGCCACAAGCTCACTGAGAAGCATCGGATCGAGTTACAGAAGCACTAATCTCTACTCAGCTGGGCCAAGGGCTGTTTAAGGAACAGCACCAGCAGCTGTTTACCAGCAGCACTTCCAGGGCTGCACAGTCAAGATTACTGCAAAAAGACAAAACTGATCTTCACAGCCCCTGGCAGGGATCAAGCCATTTTCAGAGGGAGGGGGAAGGAAATAAATATACAGGCTGCAGGAACTAAACCCCAAATGAAAACTCACCTAGAATACTTCATAGAGCCAAGAACAGGAGAGCTTAAAAAAAAAATAAATTAGAATTTCTTACTTTATCACATAAGTCAGAGCCTTCTGTCTTCAGTTTAGACTGCAGAGAGGCTATTTCACTAGTCAGGGCCTTGTGCTCTGTCTCCAAAGCCTTTTTGCCACTGTTCAGGGTGGAGATGTCCCTTGACTGCTTGTACTTATTCACTGCTTCATCAAAGTGACGGTACAGCCCAAGTCTCTTGTTCACCAGAGTAAGCACTTGCTCTGTGATGCAAGCAACCTTCATCCTAGCTTCAGCAGCTGGATCCTGCAAGAGGACAGAAAGGAAGACCAAAGCAGTCACATCTTTGATCTGCATCAAGCCACACTTGCTGTCTGCCACAGAGCTGCCAGAGAAACTGCTCCCTTTGCAATTAAGTCTACTGACAGTAATTAGGCAAATGGTACAAGCACTGACTAGGACAAACACCTTTCAGCACTCAGCCTTGCACAACAAATAGCTTAACAGCAAGAACTGCAGACATCCCTGCTTCTCAGGGTGGGATTCTTTTTCAGGTTAGTGTTAGCACACCAGTGCAAGCCCTGCAGGGGTATTGAGGCGCAGGCAGCACAACATCAGGGCTCCATTGAAACATTTGGTAAAATACTGAATCATCAGGAACATTCAGGGAGAATTACTGGTGTGAAAAATCTCCAGCCATCAGCTGAGCAAGCTGCTGATGTTCCCACAGGGCCCTTTGTCATACAGCACCTTAGTGATGGAGAAATCCAGCCTCACATAGACGATCACGGTGAAGAACAAGATGTAAAAAGCTCCAACCACCAATAGAGGCTCCTGCAGCATCAAGATCTTGTTAAAGGTGTAATGAACCTAGAAGAGAGGTTTGAAAACACTGAGAAGTGCCCCACGTTAGTATGGAAGAGAAATCCTCTCCTTGGGCAGCAGTGGAACTGGCCACTCAGCCCAGCAGGTATGTCTGGGACCCAGCATGGGTGTTCCGACTGTGCCACTCAACACAGGGAGCCACAACCGCCCAGGCAAACCAAAAAGAGAGGCCACACTCACCACAATGTCTTGGATATGCTGCTCCACCAAGTTGTTCTTATGTGCCACAATAACTGGACGTCCAAAAGTGTCCAGGTAAGTGTAGTGGAGCTCATCTGAAGCACGATTGATTTCGTAGGGGCTGTCCACGTGGATGTTCCTGTGAAGAGCACCAGACAGTCCCCCTGTGACTCTACAGTGTTTGAGATGATGTAACCTGGGACTTGGCTGGCCAACTGTGGCCTCCAGCACAAGGCCAATTATGCAGTTTAAACAAACTAAAAGAAAGCAAAGCTGTGTTCTAAGGTCGGCTCTACATGCACAGTCATGGTTTTGTTTTACTGTCCTCAGGCCATTAGAGCAGGCTGGAGAACTGCCACCAACACGGCACTGTCTGCACATACATGCCAGGAGTAATGACACTTACTTGGCACCTTCTGGCAGGACAATCTTGACAGTCAGAGAGTCTGTAACTTGCTCATCAAACACGTGGTCAACAAACCTCATTTTCAAGGCATACTGATCACCTAAGGGAGTGCAGACCAGAGGGTGGTTACAATTCCCCAAAGAGCAGGAGGCAACCTTGAAGCTCAGCTCCCAGCAGCAGCAAGAGCAGAATTCTGATGGATCCACTGTGCAGCAGAGGGCACTAGTTCACTCAAATACATTTTAAAGAGCTGTCTACAAAACCCTGAAGGAAGCCCAGAAAAGGAGGTGGATTTGCATATTCTAGAAATAATAGCTAGCAACTGCTGTTGCTAAGGTGTGGCACACCATGGCTATGACTTCCAGCAACCACCTTTCAACAGAGAGGTGAAGGTTTCTTACTCCCTTCCCCAGTGCCACCCACCCAGGTTGTAGAGGTACTCGTAGCTTGGCAGGTTGTAGCCGATGATGTAATGGGTTTTCCAGCCTCCGAAAAGCGGGAAGCGGGGACGGATCTCCATCTCCACGGAGTCATCCAGGACAAGGAGGTGGCTGGTGGAGATGTTTCCAATTTCATCTCTGTAATAGACATCCTGAGCAGCAGCTGGGAGAATGGTCTGTAGGGAGAGGCAAGTCAGTGCATGGTGGCTGGGAGCTGTTTGCAGTGACACTGGCAGAACCAGTAAGGGCCGTTGTGCATCGTGAACGGTGGCTGCCACGTGAGAGGTGACACAGGATGGCCATTCAGTTGCACCAAGTGCTAAAATTGTGCTATTATAAGCACTCAGCCACAGAAGTGGCTGCCAGCACTAAAATCACTTGGCCCTAAATGAATGTGCTTTTGCCAGCCCCGTTTCAAACATCCCAGCCAGCAAGGGATCTCATCCTGCCCACCAGGACAGCAACTCCACTCTGGCTCCAGCCTGCTGCCCTAGAGCCTGCTGAACTTGCTGGCTTGACCTCTGCAAAATGAGGTTTCTGTCTGGCTGCACCACCTCAGAGAATTATAACAATCACTCCTGGAGGCTTCAAGCAGCAGGAAGGGTTTGGGTTCTGATGAAAAAACACAATACTGTTCACACCTGGCTAGCAGAGGCAGAGCTTTAACTCGAGTGCTCTGTGAGCAAGGAATGAATGGGTGAGCTTCCAATTAATACTGTTCAACATGATGAGGACACGACAGTGAAGGCAACTCTGGAAATTAGAGGGTATGGGCAGCATGAATGGCCCTTGCACAGTGAGAAATGGAAAACAGACAACAGGGATTAGGAGGTTTAGAGGGTCCCTGAGATCCGGAGGGCTGGGTGGGTGGAGAAACACCACAGACCCCAGGATGTGCAGTTTGTTTGGCCAATGGCTGCAATAAAGCTTATAACCTCCTAAAGCTAGCCCTATCTAGCAAGACTCTTTTCTGAAAATACATCAGGGCTCTAATATTCCCTTATTACTTGTGTAAAGAAAAGGCAAAGGGCAAATCTATTTCCCCTCTGAGGATGGAAGAAAAGGGGAAGCCACAAGAAGAAAGTTATGCAAAATGTCAACCTTAAAAGACTTGACTGAAGAGATTCCACTGTCTGGCTGTCTCTGGTAGTCATATCTGGAGAAAGGCCCTTTTAGCACTGCTCCTGTGTGCTTTAAATCAACTGTCTCTTCAACTGCAATGTTGCCCCAGTGAGACACCTCGATGACTCTGGTCATACTGGTGATGGTCAGGAATGGGCTGTTGTTTTCATAGTGCACCTTCAGAGTGTCCTAACAAGGAAAAAAAGAGAAACTGTTAAGACCTGAAGTAAGGAGAAACCTCTCCTGACCATCTTGTGTCTCTACATCCCAGGCAGCAAACTCCTGACAGACTTGTCAGAGGTGAAGCTGACTGCAGGGGGGGGTCTGAGCCACCCCAGCCCCATTCACACTGGGTGCCTGGAGGGTACTTACAGCACATCTGGCTGAGTTGTAACAGTGAGGGGGCTAGAGATCAAGTCCTCCCCCTTGACAGAACCAAGCACAAACTGGCTTGGTTTGCTCTGTGGGCACCAAGCTGCAGTCAGCAATCATATCTGCACTAGGAGCACGCTGCTGGAGCATGTTCCCAGCCTGCAGGCAGGCTAACTCGGGCCTGACCTGTGACTCTTATACAAAAGCCTCTGCTTCTCAGTCTGCAGCCTCTGAGATGGGGCATGCTTGCAAGATGCTCTCTGCAGAGCCACAAGCTCTTTGCACAGACACTCACCTGGCTGTATGGAGGAATGTCCTTGAAGGGACCATATTCGATCATGTCTTCAGTGCGGGAAGGGCTGCCCAGCTTGGTGTAACTCTCCACGTTCCTAGAGGCCAGTTTGACCCGGGTTGTTTGGGTCTTGGTGAAGTATGGGGAGTAGAAATAGTGATTTCCTTCAAAGACCACAAACTGCTTCTCACTCTGGGTGATGTGGGTGGGGTAGGGCTGCAGGACATGCGTGAAAACCATTTCAACAGAGACACGGACCTTGGCTCCTGGAGCCAAAGGGGATGGCAGCTTCACAGAGAAGAATTTTCCACTGGAAGGGAGAACAGGTAAGTCATGTGAGATCTCTGGGGGAGGAATCTGATCCCAACACTGCAGCATCCCCTCCTGTGCACACAGCCCATGTGGCGTGTGTGATGGGGGCCAAAGTTGTATTTCCTCCTCCAAGGTGTACAGATGTCTTGCCACAGAGGCCTGGGGAAGCAGGACAGGAGGCAGCATGGGGGAAACAGTGTCCAGGCACAGTTACAGCACTTACACCCAGCTCCCGTTTTGGGAAGGGAACGGTGATGCAGTCCCCTGCCTCGCTCTGCATTTATAAAGCATCCTTCAGCAGGGGCTTTTCCATTCTTCTCCAGATCACAAGAATGGCCTGAATCAGAAGAAGCATGTGCAAAAGCCCAGAAGATAAACCACAAACATCTTGAGCACCTGTTCCCACAAAGTCTGTTCATTCTCAGCTTTTTGCCCACAGGATCTGAACCTAAAGAGCATCTAGGAAATGAACATGGGTTTGGACTGAGATTTCACCAGACCTGTCCAGATGGACTTCAACTCATGCCTGGTAAGTCCAAGAGCAGGATCACGTAAGGCCTCCAGATGTGTAAGAAACCAGAGCCTACCCAAGTTAAATGCACAGCTACAGCCCTCTTGAAACCCAGCAGCAATGTGCTTCTGACCTGCTTTACCAGCACCCTTGATCTCCCAGGACCCATGGCTCAGGAAGCACCTGCCTGCCCAGCCAGCAGTGAACACACAGTACCCCAAGCTCAGCAGCACAGCACCTCACACAGAAGACATCACTCTCTCCCTGCCTGCAGCAGGCAACAGCCCATTCTGGGCCTCAGTATCCAGCTCACCAAGTGCTCCCCATGCTGTGCATTAAGAGCAGCGCTCTGGGTTTCGAGCCACAGGGCACTTGGAATCGCTCTGTAATCACCACTGCCAATCATTTGAGACCTCAAAAGGGAGCAGTGGGTAAGAGCGTGACCATAGCTATAATGCATCTCTGACATCCCTTGATAAAGGAACAGGGCATTACTTAAGGCACTGAGTACAAGAGATTAAGCACAGCTGAAGCCCCTTGAAGGCAGCTGAATTGCATTTAAGAGAGAGAGCCTCTACCTTAAGGGCTTTCCCTTCACTAGCAGCCTTGGCTGGCTGTGAGAAGCAGGTAAGTGCTGCTTGTGCTGAAATCAGTGCACAGATTGAAACCCATGTGTGTTATCTGTCTCAGAAAGAGCCTCTGAAGGAGGGGAATGACTTCTTGAGGGGCCTCTGGGGCTGCAGAATTGGGTGTGGCTGTCTGTGTGAACTGTGCCCCCTGGCTCTGTTGTACCCCAGGATGCATCCAGAGTACAGAGTGGCTCTTTACAGGAACGAAAAGCTCTAGTGTCTCTGGGTACGTGGGACTGGGGTTGCACTTCTGCTCCACTGTGAGGATGATGGTGGAACCTCTATGCATGACTCCAGGTACTGACCTAAGGGGTTGACACTCACCTTTTGCCCTTAACTTTAGTCTCTCTCACTTCCAAGGTGTTCTCCTCCTCTTCCTCACCCTTTACCTGTTCCAAAATACAGACTCATCAGTGTGCTGCCGTTTAGAAGACTTTATGTGTCCAGGGCAAGCTCCAACCTACCTTTTAGGTGGACGGCCCCCCAAAAGCACAAGCTGAAAGGCAACTATTTAAAAAACAGCCCTTTTACAACGTTTTTCCTGAATACAAATTGCAGTGTGTGAGAAGAGATAGTAAGGGGTTTCTGCTGAACCTCCCCAGCTCCCCTCAGCCCGGTTCCCCAGCCAGCAGCCGCTGTAGTTTATGCAAATGCCAGTCTTGATCGATCGCTTTTGTGACTTCTCGTTTATAACGTTTCCAGCGGTGGCTGGGAGCGGCCACGGGAACCGGGCCCGGGCAGCCAGCGAGGAGGAGATGAGAGCAACCGCTCCTGGGATCAGATGAGCAGGTGGGACCTGAGGTGCCCGGGGTGCAAGCACCGCTCCGCCCGAGGGGCCTCGGCCGAGCCCCGGCCCTCACCGCCCCCCGCGCTGTTCCGCCTCACGCCGCCCCCGGCCCCGTCACCGACAGGGGAGCGGCGCGGCGGGCGCTGGCTGGGGAAGCCTCCCCCGGCCGCCACGCCGGCGGAGCCCGTGAGGGAAGGAGGAGGGGGGGGAACGGGCGGCAGCGGCCGCAGGGCGGCGGGAGCCGGGAGCGCGGCGCTGTGCCGACGTGTCCCTACGCGTCCCCGCGGCCGGCCGGGCCCGGGCAGTGCCCGCGGGGGCGCCGCCGCCTCCCCCCCCCCGCCCCCTCCCGAGCCCGCGCTCACCTGCACGCCCAGGTAGGCCAGGCGCGGCTCCAAGCCGGGCTCCAGCGCCAGCAGGAAGGCAGACGCGGCCGCGCCGCCCGCCGCATTAGCCAGGCTGAGCTCGGCCGAGACCTTGGCCAGGTGGGTGCTGAGATCCACGGAGCGCCGCGCCTCCTCCAGCAACAGGTCGGCGGCAGCCCCGGCGGCCGCCAGGCAGAGGAGCAGGCGGCACAGCGGTCCCGCCATGGCCGACACACTGCACGGGGAGGGCACAAGATGGCGGCGCCCGCGCTGTACGGGGAGGGCACAAGATGGCGGCGCCCAATGTGGGAGGAGGATCACGATGGCGGCGCCCAGCGGAGCTCGAGGTCCCCCGCGCTATAGGATGCCCGCGCGAGTGCCTGAGGAGAAAGGCTGGGCTGGAGGCGCGGCCGCGGCGGGCTCGGCCCCTTCCGAGCCCCGCGGTTGGCTCTGGCCTCCCGCAGCCCCAGGCGGGCTCCTGCCTCCCGCCGCGCGGGGCCCGCGGCCCTGCTGAGCCTCCGCGCCTGTCCGCGCCTGGGGCCAGCCGAGCGCCAGAGGGGCCATGGCCGCTCCCGGCCCGGCTGCGGTCGTAGCAGCAGCCCGGGTGGGACGGGGCCCCCGCGCCCCGTTAAACCCCTCTCGGCCGCCGCGTGAAGCGGGTCCGTTCTCCCAGAGCCGCTCAGCGCGGCTGGGGAAGAGGCGCCTGAAGCAGGGGGCGGTGAGGGGCAGTGCCGGCCCGAGCGGGGTGTTTGCGCCTGTCTGACGGCTTCAGGCGGGGATGGCTCTCTGGGTCGGCCCGCGACGGCCCCGTGTCGGAAGGGGATTCCCTAAAAGCGAGTTTGGATCTGGAGTCGACTGGGCTCCATCAGCAGAGGGGTGGCAGCAGGGACAGGGAGGGGATTGTCCCTCTCTACTCTGCCCTCGTGAGGCCCCAGCTGGAGTACTGTGTCCAGAGCTGGGGCCCCAATACAAGAGAGATGTGGAACTGTTGGAGAGGGGTCAGAGGAGCCACAAAGATGCTCAGAGGGCTGGAGCAGCTGCCCTACAAAGAGAGGCTGAGGGAGCTGGGCTGGTTCAGCCTGGAGAAGAGAAGGCTGTGGGGGGACCTCATTGCAGCCTGCCAGTCCCTGAAGGGAGCAGAGACACAGGAGGGGAATCAGCTTTTTAAAGGGTAGACAATGGCAGGACAAGGGGGAATAGAATGAAGCTAAAGAAAGGAAGGTTTAGATTAGATATTAGGGGGGAAGTTTTTTACAGAGAGAGTGGTGAGGTGCTGGAACAGGCTGCCCAGAGAGGTGGTGGATGCCCCATCCCTGGAAGTGTTCAAAGCCAGGTTGGATGGGGCCCTGGGCAACCTTGTGTAGCTCCAGGCCTGAGGTTGGTGTCCCTGCCTGTGGCAGGGGGGTTGGAGCTTTATGATCCTTGGGGTCCCTTCCAACCCTTGCCATTCTATGACTGGCAAAGGCACAGTAAGATAGGATGTCTCCTGGGGTGCTGTGTTCAAAACAGCATCACCGCTTGGTTGGCCTTCCCTCCCCCCTCACCATCCCCCCAATTCTGATCATGGAAATTTTCTTGGCAAAAGTCTTACATTTCCCTTTGATTTATTTAGGCACCAGACCTGTGAATTTGGCAGCTGGCCCTGCCAGCACATCCTAGCAAAGCAAGCCAACAGTGTCGTCCCTGTTTTGTGTGACTGAGGGGCTGTCTTCCAGCAGCACAGCAGGAGGTGGTCGCAGGGATGGGCATTCAGCTCCTCAGCCTCATGCTTCCAGCTAGGAAAATGATCCAGGTCCTTCTGCTCTCCAGGAAAAGTATGTTTATCTTGGCCTTGTGTTCCAAAGAGCCAGGTTTTGGCGCCAGGGAGCTGGGTGGGCAGGTTCAGGGGGAAACTACTGGGAAACATGAAGGGCTGAGCAAAACAGCTGGCTCTGATCTAAGGCTGGGCAGTGGTGCTGTGTCTGGGGACTCCCTCCAGTTGTCTGGGTTGTTTTTGCTGTGGAAAGTTCCTCTGCTAGGAGTGGCTGTCACTGCCCTTCCTTCAACCCCAGCCTCCATGTTACAGGGAATAAATGAACTCCAAGCTGTGTCTTTCTTTAATAAGGCACAGCTCCGGCCTTCATTTCCCCTCTCTCCCTCAGGGCTGTTTCTCCTGGCAAACTGAGGGGAAGAAATAAATGCACATTCCCCTTGTGTCTGGAGATAATTGGGCTTCAGTCATTACATCCCGGGCCAAAGGTTGCTCTCTGGGGGTTTCAGCCCAGAGCCTGGGTCTGAACTTGCTGGCAAATGCAAAAATTTCAACATCTGACCCATCCCAGACCCTGACAAGCTCTGAATCAGGCTGTTATATGCTAACCCCGTGTTCAGATCCATTTCTAATTGTGACAATTGAGTCATGCTGAGCCTGTGCAGTGTCTGCTTCAAGGCTTCAGCCCTACCATGTAGGCTAAATTTATCTTTGGGTTGAAAAGCCCCTGCCTTTAAGCTTGCTTCAGGGATGAGCTTGGCTCTGCAGGTCCCCCTGACTGCTGCCCCACATGTCATGTAGACCCTTAACCTCTCACTGAGTGGTGTCAGGCTGTTCCTTTGGGTACAAGCTTGGTTAACAGCTGGCACTGGGAGAGCAGAGGCCCTGGCTGGGTACACTGGTCATGGTGGCTGGGATAGCTCACAGTCTGTGTTCAAACAGGGCGATGCTGCCTTTGCTGATGAGGAGCTCTGTGGTACCTGCTGCCTCCTAATTGTCCCAGGCTGTGGTGCCTGCCTGTGCATCTGGCCACCTAGGGCCACTGCCAAACAGCAGCAAAAGCCAGGGAGTCCAGAGTCACCTACTTTTTCCACGTATTTGAGCTTTCTTAATCCTCCTGTTAGGAGGAATGTCCCCCTCCAGCAGTAACTCCCCGGAGAGCTGCAGGTCAGGAAGACCTGCTGCTGTCTGGGCACAGACTGGCAGGTGGCCCCAGCTCCTGGTGACGTGCTGTGGAGAGAGCACGTCCCCCTCAGAAACACCAAGCAGTGGGAGGGGAACAGCCACGATGGAGCCAGTGCCAGCCAGGCTGTCTGCCAGGGCTGAGGGTTGAGAGTGGTCTAATAAATGCCTCTGGCAGGATAAGCCATGGACAGGACTGCACCCCAGGAAAAAAAATACACTCTTCTGTTTTTACAGGGCTGATGCCAAACTCAGAGCTGTGTCATCTGTCAGAGCAATTTGTTCTCAAGGAGGAAAGGAGAAGTTGTTTTCCTGCAGGAGTGGGTTGGCTGTGACCACAGGAGTGCACTGAAGGCTGTAGCAGCAGGGAACAGGGCTTATCCTGGTATGATCCTCATGGAGAGCTTGCACCAGGGATACATGGGGACTGTGGTATCATGTGTTGCATTCTGTGAGGAGCCCTGGTCAGGGGCAGGAGATATTAAACAGGGCTGTGCACATGTAGCAGAAACTATACTGGCAACACCTTATCTTGCAAATTTTAGTAGAAATCTAACAGTGATCCCCCCCCAAAACCCAGGCATGGGGCTGTCATGATGACTGAGGGGAAATAAACCCCCATGCTTCAGATTTTATTGGAGTTTCACTATTTAATCCTGTCTGTGTAAAATCAAGGCAGCTTTCTGGCTCCCAGCAGGAGGCAAAGGACACCTCTCTCTATTCAATCCCCACTGAGGTTTTGCAGTTTCCAGCCATGACAGCCCTGGTACAACCTGGCTGAGTGATGCCAGAGTTTACTTAGCCTCACCAAGGCCCTCAAAAAGCAGCTGGAAAGAAAAACAGAAGAAGTCTTCCAGTTTTGTTATTTTTACAACCTCATTTTTCAGCTAGTCAGCACAACTCCCGCTGAGCCTCTGCCAAGCAAAACACACTGTGGTTTTTGCTTGGGGCTTGCTGGTGATTTCCATGGGAGCAGTGGGCCTGGAGGGGGGCTGGTTGGGGCTCAGCTCTGGTGCTTTGTTCAGCTGCCCTGGAAAGGTGTCCTGCCTTCATACAGAGACAGTGCTGATGGGGCACTGCCTGCTTGGGGGCTGCTGCTTTTGGGGTTCTGCGACTTGCTTCAGAATCTGAAGTAGTAGTAGCCCCCCCTGGAATAGTCACCTTTCCAATAATTTGTTCCTGGATTTAAAAAAAAATGTTTTCTTTCCCACATTAGACCATGAGACTCAGGAAAACTAATGGAGAAAATGGCACAGCAATTGCAAGAAGCATCAGGAAGCACCCAGGAAAACCCACTGGAGGAAAACGGGAGAGTGTCTGTGAAGGGAGTGTTGTGTGGGGGTGAAACCTCTGTGTTACAGGTATTGTTGCAGTAGGGGTGAGACAAAAATGCAGCAAGGAGGACACTTCTTTACTGTAAAGAGTATTTTTAACTCAGTTTTTAAAGCTTACTAGAAACATAACTGAAATAGCCATGGACAGGCAGTGGTGGGCTGCCAGTGGCAGTAGAAATCCACTGTGTGAGTGTGGTTAAAATGTAGAGCCTGAGCAAGAAATGGGTCTGCTGCCCACTTGAGGAGACCTCCTTCAGCTGGGGTGAGCCTGGGTTTTGTCAGAGGGTCGGAGTGTTCTGGATAGGGGGAACAGTGCAGGCTGAACTGCATGGCATAACTGGGCTGTGATCAGGGCTGCCACTCGCGGGCTGCCCAGCACAGACAGGACAGGAGAGAGAGGTGTATTGCATATTAGCCCGGGGTGTATTGTGTACCCTGCCACCAGTGATTGTTCTCCCTTGCAGTTCTATTTTGAATTATTTTCCTAACTTCTTTCAAGAACTCTTTGCCTCCTCCCACTTTGGGTTGTGAGGCTCTGGGGGGCCCTCAGGCATTTGCTGCTGGCAAGAGTTAAAAACCAGTTGTTAGAGCTGATTGTAAATAGGGTTTTTTTTCTCTCTTTGGAAGAAAACTCTCGTGTGGTTTGATAACCCCCTGTGATGTTTGGCTTAGTTCATCCTGCTGGGTGCAGCAGCCCTGCAGACACCTGTCGGTGCCACGCTGCAGCCTGGGAATGCCTCTGGCAGGTGGGCCCTCCAAGGCAGGCAGGGGGCAGCCCTCGGTTTGGAAAGACAGACGCTGCTTTCCAACAGAGAACCGGGGGGACACGGAAGCTGCTGTCCTTCCCTGCTCCAGAGGGGGAGGCTGGGGGTCCTGGCCATGGGCAAGAGGGGTGATGCTGGCTCCTGGGGCTGAGTGGCGAGCGGGCTGGCAGTGGGCTCCTGACAGGCCCTGGTGCGGGGTCACGCCTCTGCGAGCCGATTGTTTACCCCAACACTACAACCTCCCAGGGCCAGCGCCGGGCAGAGCCGGGGGGACGGGCGCGGATAGAGGGCGCCCAGCCTGCGCCGGGGTGGGGGCACCCATGAGCTCAGAGCCGGGCTCCCTGGCCAGGCCGGGGCGCGCAGGGCTCCTGGGCTGCGAGGCGGAGCCGGTCCCTGCGTGGCGGGTGGCTAAAGGCCCCCCTCCTCGCCGTGCCCCCCCGCTCCCCGCCGGTGCCCCCCCCCCCCTCCTCGCCGTGCCCCCCCCCTTCCTCTCCCCGCCGGTGCCCCCCCCCCCCTCCCCTCCCCGCCGGTGCCCCCCCTCCCCCCCCTCCTCGCCGGTGCCCCCCCCCTCCCCGCCGGTGCCCCCCCCCCCCCTCCTCGCCGTGCCCCCCCCTTCCTCTCCCCGCCGGTGCCCCCCCCCCTCCCCTCCCCGCCGGTGCCCCCCCCCTCCCCCCCCTCCCCGCCGGTGCCCCCCCCCCTCCCCGCCGGTGCCCCCCCCCCTCCCCGCCGCCGTCCCGCCCGCGGTGTCCCCTCGTGTTCGCAGCCGCCGCCAGGGGGCGCCCAGGCGCCCCGCAGCTGGGGGGCGGTGCCGGCGCGGTGGCGTAGCGCCGCCCCTTGGCGAATAGCGTGCGCTACGCGGGTGGCGTGCGGGCTGCGCGCCGCTCGGGGGCGGCTGGCCCGGCGCGGGGGGAAGGCCCTGCCCGGGGGGAAGGCCCTGCCCGGGGGGAAGGCCCTGCCCGGGGGGAAGGCCCTGCCCGGGGGGAAGGCCCTGCCCGGGGGCTGCCGCCGCCTCCTGCCTCCCGCTGCCGGCCCAGCCGCCCCCTGCGCCGCAGCTCTGGCCTTAGTGATGAGAGGCAATGAAAGGCAGGGGCGCTGCCCCGGGCAGGACCCCGCGGTGAGGTTGCACCCTCGGGCTGCGGTGGGGCCGTGGAGCAGCGTACAGGGAACCGCGGCGAGCCTCAGCAGGCTGCGCTGCACCCGCCGGGGACATCGCACCTTGGTCAGGCTGCCAGGCTCTGGGCTGCTCGCTGCGTCTCCTGGGGCTGCTGCAGGGTGTGAGGTTTGTCCCTGGGCTGAAGGGCAGGGAGGGGTGGCACACGTCTCCCCCAGGTGAGAGGAAGGCTGTACAGTGAGTCAGTGCCTGGGTCTGTGGGACTGTGGTGCAGCTGAGGCTCTTTGATAAGCAGTAGTGTGGTTTTCCTTCTGACCCTTTAAGGTCCTGCAAATGCAGTGCCAGGACCCACTGCAGAACATCCCAGGGCTGCTGTCTGCTCGCCCATGGCAGCGAAGCCCAGCAGGGAATGGTCCCTGGCCACCCACACAGGAACTGAGTTTCCCTCTCTGCATGGAAACCTCTCTGCATGCATCCTCTTTCTTGGCTTGTTTTTGGAAAGCACGTGCTGGTGTATTTACCTTGCAAGTCCATTTGCCCTGTAGACTCTAAACCTGGATTGTGGAACCTCGGTTTGTGTATCTGCCGCGGACAGTGGGAGGTTGAAGATCCCGCTAACAGCAGCAAGGGGGTGTCATTTAGAGAGTGGCAGCTCCTGCTGTGCCTCCTGCTTTTCCTCCAGGAGCCTCGTGTTTGTGCTGTGCTTGCTCTGAGATAATGCAGATTTCTCACCACATTACTAAACTTTGGAATTCGCCACTGGGCACTTCCCAGGATGATGCTCCTCAAAATATCAGCTGGGATTTAGATTCCTGCTGCAAAGGCAGCCCCTGTACCCGTGCCAGGATCAATTGAAACCTCTGACCCAAGCCTGGCACTTCATGAATCTCATGTTCTGGTGGTCCACCCACAGTGTCCCCTTCCCCAGAGACCACCACATTGTGCCCTGCCACATGGCTGGTGGCAATTCCTTCCCACTGTAGGCTGTTTAATGTGTGACCCAGAAAGGAGGAGCATTAACCCTCTGTGAACAGCACTGTTCTGCAGCAGTGAATGCAGTCACTCCTTCCTGATAAGAAAAACACCAACAGTAAAAGAAAAAAAATAAACAAGCTTGAGAATAAAAGATCATTCTCTCTTACTACTTTCTTTGCTGGGAGGGTCTCAGGCTCCTCACACACAGCTCTCCTATCTGCCTGCTAAGAAATGCCTGATACAGTGTTGGCACTGTTTTTCCCTGAGTCCAGGAGTCGCTCAGTAACTGATCCACCCCAACAGAAAGGACGGCAGGCGGTGCAGCCCTACACAGATCACCCAGAAAGCCAGCTCTGAGGCTGCCTTGGCTTCTGCCCTGTACTCCAGGAGGCCAGCCCTGGCTCTGAAGTTGGGGTAGCCCTGGTGTCTGAAGCAATTGTCAGAGGGCAGGAGTGCAAACTGGGCAAAGCAGATGTTCCTCAGGCTGGCAATGTGCTAGTGGAGATGGGATAATGCATCTTTTGTAGCCTGATTGCTCTTGAGTTGGCTGAGGACTTCACTGAAGAAGACAAGCACAGGGAGATCCTGTTCATCTACACAACAAAGTAAAAGCTGCCATTTTCTATGTGCCAAAAAACTCAGGTAGGGATATAGAACCAGCCCTGAGCACTCAGACTGCATACTGAAGCTTTAACACCCACCTAGAAGCATTTCAGTTTTAGGTGATTGAGCTTTGCAGGGCATACCTTCAATTTGGCAGCTCAGGGGTTTGCAAACAGTGACTCATAACTCCCTGGGGTCAAAAATGCAGCTGCTGAAGCACGAGGCATTGAAAAGTGTTGTCCAAGATAAAAGCAAAGCAAACCTCACTGCCCACACACCCTTATCCTTCAAGGCTGAGTATCTTTGTCACCCTCTTGGAAAACATGGGCTCAGAATTATGCAGGCTTCTTGTGGTTGCCATTGATACGGAGTTTACTTCTTTTACAGCAGACAAGAGGGGATGGCAAAAATCTGTGAGTCGCAGGAGTTGAGGTAGATAGATCTGAAGGTAATATGCAGCACCCTGTGCTTGCAGGGGGCAGCTGGCTTTTGTGAGTTGCAGGAGTTGAGGCAGATAGATCTGAAGGTAATATGCAGCACCCTGTGCTTGCAGGGGGACAGCTGGCTTTTGAGAAGGGAGTGACACTGTAGGACATGTCCATGTCCTTCCCAGGGAAGGTCCCAGAGGAGCTCCCTGGGCCTCTGCAGGCAGCCCCTTTGCATCAGGGCTGGACCTGCAGGTGCCAGAGAGCGTGCACGCAGCCAGCATGGCTCCTGCCCACAGCGTGCTGTCTCTGGGATCCTTGCTGTCACTGACTCACAGCTAAGGAAGAAGCGACGTGCGAGTCACCTGTCCCATGAAGTGTCCTGCTCACGTGGCACTGGGCTCCCATCCCATGATACATTCTGGGTACAACAACACCATGACAAGGCCACCTCTGCCACCAAACCGCCTGGCTGCAGAGCTGGCGGCTGGGCCAGCCCATGGCAGAACGCCCTGTGCGGAGTGGTGGCACGCAGCCTGCATGCCAGGGCCTGTCCTGCCCGGCCCCGTGGCTCCAAACCCACCAGTGTCATGAGCTGGGAGGTCTCAGGGGCACCAGACCTTCCCTGTGAAGGCTTTGGAGCTTGGTAAGTAACATCTGGCAGAGCCTGCCGTGTTGGTGATGCGCTGCTCTAGCAAAACCTTGATTCCTGAAGGAAGGCTGGTTCTGCAGAGGCCTGTGCTGTGCTGTGCTGGCTGTGTGCACCTCTCTCTGTAACTATTTTTATACCATTCCTACGGTTTAAAAAACCTTTCAGAAATGTCCATGTTTAGAGGGACCCAGATCTGACAAAGTAACTGACTCACTCTGACCTCAGGGAAGTTACTTCACTCCCTGGATCATCTTCTCCACTTGAGTACTGGGAACAGTCATATGCAATTACCCAGCATACCTCCAACGCAGCTGTAAAAAATTAATTAGTTGGTATTTAGCACCAGCTGTAAAAGTGGGGAGGTGTTGGTGTTGTTGGAGAACTTCTGTAACTGGGCAGGCCAGCTGGGAGACCTGCAGAGGATGTAGGTGATGGTCAGTCACTGTTTGTCTGACAGCCTCTTGGGATTACAGCCATAAATAGGATGTAGACACCTGAGCCCAAAGGCTGGACCATCAAAACACCCCTTTGCCCTGTGACACTTGAACTTCCCATGGACTTTGGCTTCCACCAATCTAGGGTCCAGTTGGTGCCAAATGGCTAGGCACAAAGCTGTGTGGTGCCCATCTTAGACCAATGGCCCAGCAACATGTGGTTGTTTCTCCATGCCTGTCTTGCCAGGGCCTGTGTAGGCACTTGCATAAGGGGATGTCCTCCGTGCTCAGCATGTTGTCCATAGCCTCTGTAGGAGGCTGACTCCAAGGCCTCTCCAAGGGCGAGGTTTGGCCCTTCACATCTCAGGGAGTGAGCTGGCATCTAAGGGAGGGTGCCAGCGTAGCTGCCTCCCAGTATCAGAGGGATCACAGCTCTGCAGTGGTTTTGTGGCTCTTGCTCTTAAGCAGGGGGAAGCTGTCAGGCAAGTCCAGAGACATCTCTTGTATGTGCTCATGTCCCCAGTGCCTGGTGTGAGGGGATGTGGCAGAAGCAGGCTTTGCAGCGCTGCAGGTTGACCCCCACCCACTGTGGCACCAAAGGCTGCAAATGCAGGTGCTTTTTCAGTGCTTTGGGGTTTTTTGAAGATGTTCAACCTCCAGCAATTGCATTTTATCAGTGGTACAGATGCTGGTAATCCCTTGTGCTGTATGCAGTGTCCTCTGCCCCTCAGCAGCAGCTCAGATTGGAGATGCACCATGAGATAACACGGCTGCAGTTCCTTCCTATGATTGGTATCTGGTAATCAGGCCTTGTCCAGAGCTGGCTTTCTGCTTTCATGTGTTGCTGCTGTATGACTTAGAAATCAGCTGAGGATTGCAAAGGTGAAAGTATTAGTAGATTACTGGAGCAGTGTTTGTACTGCAGGCAGGGGTTAGAGGCAAGAGGCTGTGGCTGTACTCTTTGCCAGTGGAAATGTGTACGTGGTCATGCCACAGCAGAGGACTTCTAATGAGCAAAATGCCAGCAGAAGCAGGGTGAGCCTGCTTTAGGCAAATCAGAGGGTGACAGAGCTGGGAGTACAAGTGCAAGATGTTGTGTGTTTACTGCATTTTAGTTCCCCTTTTTTTATTTTAGTAAGTTAGATCATTATAATTGTAATTTGAGGAAGCTGGTCTGGAAAGCCAGAAGTGACAAGAGGAAAGCGTTGCACGGCTAGTTGAGAGAGGATGGCTTTATGTGAGAGACTGAACATGAGCAGCAGTGGCTCTTGCAGCTCACAAGGCCAATGGGATCCTGGGCTCCATCAGCAGAGGGGTGGCAGCAGGGACAGGGAGGGGATTGTCCCTCTCTACTCTGCCCTCCTGAGGCCCCAGCTGGATCCTGTGTCCAGAGCTGGGGCCCCCAATACAAGAAAGATGTGGGACTGTTGGAGAGGGGTCAGAGGAGCCACAAAGGTGATTAGAGGGCTGGAGCAGCTGCCCTACAGAGAGGCTGAGGGAGCTGGGCTGGGTCAGCCTGGAGAAGAGAAGGCTGGGGGGGGACCTCATTGCAGCCTGCCAGTCCCTGAAGGGAGCAGAGAAACAGGAGGGGAATCAGCTTTTTCAAAGGGCAGATAATGGCAGGACAAGGGGGAATAGAATGAAGCTAAAGGAGGGAAGGTTTAGATTGGATATTAGGGGGAAGCTTTTTACAGAAAGAGTGGTGAGGGGCTGGAACAGGCTGCCCAGAGAGGTAGTGGATGCCCCATCCCTGGGGGTGTTGAAGGTCAAGTTGGATGGGGCCCTGGGCAACCTTGTGTAGCTCCAGGCCTGAGGTTGGTGTCCCTGCCTGTGGCAGGGGGTTGGAGCTCTGTGATCCTTGGGGTCCCTTCCAACCCATGCCATTCTATGATCCTATGATGTGGTGATCTCCAGACTGGCAGTTTTCACTGCTGTACCACAGTGGGCTGGCATTACATCTTTCTGTGCACAGAGGGGAAGGAGGCTCCTAGGGCTGTGCCCAGCAATGAAGAGGAGGGGCTGCAGGACTCTGAAGAGCTGAGATACACCTGGTAAGCATCAGAGCAATGAGCAGGTTCTCCCCAAACTTTTAATATCACAGGTGGACAGAGTGGCTGTAGATACCTGGGAAGAGGGTGAATGCGTGAGGCAACGTGGGGAATGTCAGGCAGTCACAGCTCATGTTGAGGGTTTGTAGATACTACAGCTCAGGCAATGTGCTTCCTGGACCTCTCTGCAGTCCCTCCCAAACTCAGCAGCCACCAGGTGTTTTGTATCCCTGCTCTTTCTGATCACCATGCCATTTTACAGAGAAAGGGAGGGTCCCTTTTGGTCCAAGGACAAAAGCAAAGAGATGGTGTAAGATACATCGTGTTTTATTGTCTCTAATTAAATCAGGAAGATCAGTAAATAGAGATTAGATGTCACAAAGGGAAGAAAATCAAAGCTGGAGACATTCTTACTTCCTGGTTTTGAGGGGTGAAGGCATTAAGTAGGCTGAGGTTTCTGCACTGGTATATGTCTATATCTGTCACTAACTTCAGGGATCCCCTCACCTGTGTGAAGGTCCCTCAAAGGCAGAGAATGGATCTCTTGGGAGCCAGGTTAGTGACTGGGAAGGACTGGCATGGGCTTTCAAACAGACCCATTTTTATGGGATTTCATCAGGTTTTGATGTTATCAAATAGGTGTTCAGGTGAGGATAAAGTTTTCCTCACAGGCTACTGCAAAGAAGTGTGTTGGGCTGCTCACTGCACCACACCCTGTTTTCTCTGTGGGTTTATTGGGGTGGGGAGGGGTGTGTGTGTCTGTCTGTACAGCTGGACACACAGAAACACAAGAGCCACTGCTCAGTAGTTCCATTTGCCACTGTCTTTCTACTCTCATTCTGCTGCTGTGAATGTAGCTCTTGTCAGTGCCAAAAGAAGGGCGTCCAGCCTGGATGGCAGGGGCCTCTCTGCTGAAGTTGGTCCTCCCAAGTGCTGGGATTCAAATGTTCTCCAAGGCAGGAAGGATCTTGCCTGGTCAGCCTGAGAGAATTCCCACAGAGGATCAGAAACTCATCAGGATCAACTACAGGATGACACAGCTGTTGGTCATGCCAGGAAAGCCAGCAAGTGGCACAGGCACCTGGAGGGAGGTTATCCTCTGTGTAAGACAGGTATGTGCTAAGGGGTGCCAGGATCGTGCTGTGGGGGAAGAGGAAGGAGGAAGTTTCACCCACAGTTTCTGGTTGTTTTTCATGTTCTGTATAAAGAAGGAGAAAAGGAAACTTTTAGGAGAAGAGAGTTGAGGAATGCTGTGTATCTCACCATTGATGTCTGCTCTTAACAGCCCAGCGAATGTGTCTCCTGCTAAAGGAAATGGCCTGGGGAAGGAAGCGCTGTCCTGCCAGCTGCTGATGGGCCCAGGGCCCACAGTCCTGGGGCTGACCTGAGAGGATCCTTTTCTCCCCACCCAAAGAAATCATGTGTGTTCAGGAGGCTTTTCTCCTTTATTTCACTAATCAAAGCTTTTCCTCTTTTGTCCAGTTTGGGTTTTAACTGGTACCAGGTTCTTCCTGCATCTCTTTGCATCTAATGGGGCACCTTAAAAGTCGCAGGCTCTCCTCTCTTGTGAGATGGCTTGGTAACAATGATAGTCCTGCAGAAATGAAGGTACAAAACTGTAAATGAACTTTCCAGCATCACAGGAGGAGAGGCCAGCAGCCCTGGCTCCTCTTTGCCCATTCTTAAGTCTGCATTTCCACAACTTAAAGCAGCCCAAGGACCAGGAGGACGTGTCCTGCCTCACCCACTCCTTCCCTCCCATGAGGTCATCTGAGCGCACTAAGGCCAGCTGAGCACACTCAGCTGGCTCACAAGTACCCCTGCTGCCTTCCTTGCTGGCTGTCAGCAGGTGTAGTGCTGAAGTGGCTCGGGGCAGGGTCAGTTGAGAGCCGGCACTGGCGTGCAGGAGGCAGAGTGTGTCAGTGTGTACCTGAAGCTGGCGTGGGCAGGGCTGCTCTTTGGAGCGGAGGCGGTTCCCACTGCAGGCAGCAGAGACACCCAGTCAGGCTCTAAAAATGGGATTTTTCTAAAGTAGAGTGCTGTAAGGACCCCCTGTGTGCTCTGCAACAGATACTCCTCAGAGGGGATTCAGCCTGGGGCCCAACAGGTGACAGTGACGTTAACAGCACGCTCACTGTGCTGCCTTCACACTATTGATCTCAACCCCCTCTGTGAGCCTTAATCAATCACACCTTGCAGCACCTTTCCCAGGTAAGCCTTCCTTTTCCAGGTGACACCCAGGGGAACTGTCACCCTCCAGGGGAGGCAAGCCATTTGCCTAATTGGATGTGGCAGGAGAGCAAAGGTCTTCCGACAGCCAGTTCTGCAGTCTCTGCACATCAGTCCCTGTCTTTCACAGAGCTGGGAGCAGTCTGCTGCACGCAGCTCAGAAGTGATTCTCTTTTTAATGTAGCTCTAAGTAGCTTGGGGCCTTTTATCTCTTTAATTAGCTCTAAAAATCCTTTTTTTTCTTTCCTTGGTTGCTTTCTGGAGTTTGCAGGCTAACTAAACCCAGTGACCATGTGACCTGATGAACAGAAGACAGCATTCAAGTAACTGCTGACTAATAAAATGAACTTGCTGCCAAGGTGCACGGCAGAAAATAGGGATTTCTCTTGTGCCACCAGGGAGGTGGTTGTCCCATGGCTTAGGGTGCTGGAAATCCTATGTAGTCCTGTTCTACTTGCCTGCTGTATTGATTGTGGAACTGGTGACTGCCTTGTTATAAATGATTTGGTCCCAAACAGGATTTTAGCCAAATCGAACCATTTATTAAAGGAATAAAGGCAGCAAATGGTGCTGGGGGGCACGGGCAGCACCGGGTGCGCCAGGAGTCTCTGCCCCACCAAGATGCACCCCAAATGGTTCCAGTCCCTGGCTTGTAGACCTTCCAGGGGTAACACAGCCCCCCTGTGTAAACTGACAGGCTGGAGTGCTGCCAGGCAACCCCCACAAGACATAACCATATACACCTTAAACTGACATGCTGGAGTGCAGGCCAGGTAACCCCCACAAGACATCCTGTAGCTTTTGTTTTGTTAATGGTCGGGCAGCTGGTGCTGCTGCTTCAGGGTGTCCCTGTTGATCACTTTCCTCTCAGAGACAAGATGTTTCTCCAGAGGTATCACAATGCACACAATGTGCTACACTGTGGTCCTTTAGGCAAAGATTTGCACATCCTTTATATAGTTTATTGCTGTTTCATTCAGTATGTGCAAAATCTCCAACTGTCCCTCCCAGGCCCACACAAGGGGCTGTCATTATGCACCCCAACATTATTCCGTGGTAGCAGGCATCACAGCCTGATCCACCAGCCCGGGTGGATCTGTCCTACCTGTCTTTTTTGCCCTGACAAACGCTGTGGGCGCTACCTCACCCCGGATCCCCAAGCACAGACCTGTGCCCTGGTGTCCCTGGCCTCTATTTCTGGAAGCATGGAGCAGGGAGACACCTCCTGCTGCCTCTGCCTCCCCTCAGGCCGCTGCCTGAGGCCTGCAGCTGCGGGCAGACAGCAGCCCCGGTGTGCACGGGGCAGGGGCAGCGGGGTAGGCGGGCTCCTTCCCGCCCGCCCCCCCGTGCTTGTAACGGTTGGTGGGGCCCCGCCAGCCGCCTCCGGGGCCCCGGCGCCAGCTGGAGGCCGCCGAGTCCCGCGTCTGGGGCGGGGCGCTGCCTCGTCGCCTCCTCGCCGCCTCAAGATGGCGGCCGGAGGCCCTCGGTCACATGACGCGCGCGCGCGCTCCCGCTCCCCCCCGTCTCCTCCCTCCGCCGGCTGCCGGGCCGCGTTCTGACGTCAGGGCCAGCGGGCGGGCCCCGTGACCGGAAGTTGTCGGGGGGAGGCGGAAGTGAAAGCGGGGAGGCGGTTGGGCCCATTAAAGCCGACCGAGGCGAGCGGGGGGTGGCAGCGAGTCTCGGGCGGCCGCCGCGGTACACGCACCAGGTGAGGCCTCGCTGGGGTTGGGCCGCTACGCTGGGGATCCCCTACCGCCGGGGCCTGCGGAGGCGCCTCCGCCCCGGCCTAAGGAGTCGCCGGGCGGGGGGCGCCGCTCGGGGCCCCTCCCCGCGGCCGGGTGCGGGCGGTGGGGGGGCGCTGGGGCCTTCGCTCCGGAGGGGGGGTGACGCCTTCGCGCTCCACGGGCGGCTCCGCCACCGGGGCCCGGCCCGCCGGGGAGGGACAGCGCTCGTCTGCCGCCGTGGCGGGGTCGGGAAGCCGGCGCGCCGGGTGCTGAGCCTCCCCGGGCCCAGCCCGGCCCGTCGCTTCCCCTGGAACAATAGGACGGGCCCGCGGGGTGTCCTCGGGAACGGGTTTCTCCGCGCAGCGCCGCGGGGACCCGCGGGCCTTCTTGAGGTTCGCCTTTCTCAGGGCCTTTGTGGCAGCCTCCGCTCCTGAGAGAGCTTAAAGAGGCCCGAAGCGGTACCTCCCGGGGAGGGGAGCGTATTGTCTGTGACATGTGGTGCTGCTGCAGCTTCCTCTCGGAGCTTGAGGAGGCCTTAGGGCAGCTGGTGGCCGAAGGGGGCCCGAGCGGTGGGCTTTGGGGAAGCGCTGGCTGGGAGTGCTGAAGTGCTGCGCTGGGTGGTCGGTGGGTGTTGCTTTTGAGCATGAGCACGCTGCGCTGGGAACAATTAATGTGGCAGGCAGACAGCTGAGGAGCCTGGCAGTTATTGCGAAAGTACCTCTCAGCGTGTGTAAAGCCTGAGTCAGTTCTAGGAAGCATTAGAGTGGATGTTAGAAGTGCTTTGGGCTGGGAGTGTATAATAAGGTAAATTAAATGATAGATATGTTATTAGTCTCCAGGTATATATAGACTAATAAATATGGAAATGCCTAATTGTTGTGCTTAATACAACTATGTTGTTGTCCCTGGAAATAGAGGGATTATTTTAGTAGTAAAACAGCTGTAAAAAGGCTGCCTACATCTGAGCTGTGATAGGTAAGCTCAGCATCAAAATGAGTAACTCAAACCCTTTCAGTCAAAACTGGAATTCTCAGTTTTTATCTAACTAAAAATACTTGCTGATAAGCAGGGCTGTTGTGGTATGTGTATCTGAGGTTTTTGATATGTAAACTGAGCACACAGTCCTCCTAACTGTAAGCAAACTGGTCTTTGCTTGACAATTGTAAGTACAGAGCCTTAAAGCTTCCAGTACTGGCCAGCCAGCTCAGGGAGGACACTCCATGTGTCAGCGTGGGAACTGGGGCTGGGAGCAGTGCAGAGCGCTCTTTGTAGAGGAATGGCACGTAACCAGCTGTGCCACAGCGTTTGGCTGGCTACAACTTAGAGGCCTGCTTGTGGCTATACCACCTTCACAGGCTGCAATGGCACTGTAGCATAGGATCGAAGCTGCAGCCTTGCTGTGCTTCCAGTAGAGCCAGGCTCCCAGAGCTGATGTACCTTGTTCTCTCAGTAGCTCTATTTGAGGTTAAAGTGGGTGGAGTCATTTGAATATTCCTTGTTAAATAATCAGGGCTTCGTTGCTGTACTTATTCAGGAAGAACAAGTATGCTTGTCTTTTTTTTTCCTCTCCCCCCTCCCCCTTGTGACTTCCACCAGCTGACTGAACACATGACTTGCCCTCCATGAACTAATGAGTAGACCCACCATGCCTGGCCTGAGTCCTCAGAATCCAAAGCAGCTCTAATACTGTTACTTTCAAGTGGTGCCTCTGGTTGGGTTTTTTGTGTGTGTGTGTGCCTGCTGTTATGTTAATACTCTACTTCTGGTGTAGAAAAGCTGTAAAATGGGGTTAATCTGACCCCTGGGTAAGGAAAACTTTGAAATCCAATAGTAGTTTCTTGCTCTTGTGACCTGCAGTGAGAAGTATAAGGTGCAAGGCAGTAGCTACATCAAAATTTCCTCCTCCCTGTGGTGTCATGCAGTGATCTGTGTCCTCAGATACCCTACTAATAGTTCAACATAGCATACTAAGAGCTGTACCTTAAAAGGCAAAGGTGTAGTTAAGGATGTAAGTAACTGTATTGCAGAGGCTGTGCTACAGGCTATTGCAGAGACTGTGCTACAGGCATCCTTACCCTCCTCCCAGGGAATCAAACTCTGCTGAGCAGCACAGGCATGGGACAAGGCTGATGAATCCTTAACTGAAAGTGGAAAGTCTACAAGTTCTGCTGTAGGCTCTCCTCTGAAATCACCTAGGGATGATACCAATTTGCTTGGTTCACTACCCAAAACGAATGCTTGGAGGCAAAAGAGCTACCAGAGTCAATTTTTGTAGCCCCTTCTTCAAGCTCCTGTTTTAAGACTCTTGTGTTGGGAGGTGATGTGAATGACCTGTCAGAGCAAATCTCTGGAAATGCTTGTCCTTGAGGAAACATGATGATTACTACAATCAAACCATCTGTGCAAAACTATAAATAGCTTTGTCTCCAGCATGTATGGGATTTTGGTCTGACTTCTCTGTGAAAATGAGACTGGTTTATGCAGAACTTGAACATTTGGCTGTAAACAAAATTGTTTGTGCTTGGTTAGGGTGCGATTTTTAAATGCTGCATTGAGCTAGGAGTCTGGCAAGCCCTGCCTTGGGAATAAAGGCTGTGGAATAAGGCACTTGAATGTTTGCATTCTCTAAAACTGGTGGATGTGTGGGCTTACCAATACTTACTGATAGCTGTCCCTGCTGTTACAGTATACCAGTTTGTCCAGTAACTGAAGTAAACTGGGCATTTGATACGCAAGTACAGAACTCTCACCTTGTGTGCTGCCTGTGTTCCCTCGTGTCTCCTGTGCTGCTTGGCTGTGACCTGAACTGCTCTGAAGCCCTTGTTACTCGGGCCTGAGAGACCCGAGATTCCCTTCCAGAACTGTAGTGTAATTTAAAGCTTGTTGCCGTGGTGAAAGGGAGTCGAGATAAGAGCTCACCTAAAAGCTCAACTTGGCTGGGTACTAGCACACTCGCTTGTTGGTCTGACAGCAATCCTGCCTGCATCCTTCAGATGCTGAAGTGCCTCATCCTTTCGCGGCATTGTTTTGATAATGACAGTTTAATTGCCTGATGAGTTGGAGTTCAGTTAGCTTCCCCCTGCAGCTGCCTGGAGTGAGCTCTTGTAGCTGCTGTACAGCAGTCTGCCTTCAGCCTGGCTTAAATTGTGACAGACTCTGAGGATAAAAGGGTCATAATCCAAACGTGGGCTGCACATCTCAAACCTGGATTAGGTGTGGATAATTAAGTGATAGCAGCTAATATACCACTTTCAGTTCTGCAGCTTGCCTCAGAGATCATATTTCCCTTTAAATGCACCTTGAATAAAACTTCCAAATGAGTGCCCAAGGTCAGTGACTCCATGTGCTGCTCAGGAATAGCAGGCAGTGAAGGAGCACCCCTCTGCCACACGGTTGCTCTCTGACTTCCAGCATGCTTGTTGCTTTTCTGATCTGTTTGGGGCGATGCAGCGCTGGAACCCCCCGTGTGCTGCTGCATTTTCTGCTCGCTGGAGATCTGCTGTGGTGATGTCATTGTTGCTGTTAGTGCTGTTCCTGAGAGACTGCTCCTCCTCTCCGGTGCCAGCAACGAGTGCTCGGCCCGTGAGGGAAGCTGTGTCAACACTGCTGTTGCTAACTCATGGTCAGTGATGGGGAGGGAAGCAAGCTTGTCAGGGCATCTGGAGTGTGTTGATTTACTGCTGGTCTTAAATATCCTTGGTTTTCTTGCTAGGGAACCTCCTCTCAAGGCCATGGCTGCTCTCACAGAGCAGTGAAACTTCAGGTGGGGTACACTGCCTTTGGGATGGGACTGAAGTGTGAACCTGTGGCAGAGAGTCCTAATTGTATAATATCATAGAATGGCAAGGGTTGGAAGGGACCCCAGGGATCATAAAGCTCCAACCCCCCTGCCACAGGCAGGGTCACCAACCCTAGGCCTGGATCTACACAAGGTTGCCCAGGGCCCCATCCAACCTGGCCTTGAACACTTCCAGGGATGGGGCATCCACCCCCTCTCTGGGCAGCCTGTTCCAGCTCCTCACCACTCTTTGTGTAAAAAAACTTCCCCCCAATATCCAATCTAAACCTTCCCTCCTTCAGCTTTAATCCATCCCCCTTGTCCTGCCATTGTCTGCCCTTTTAAAAAGTTGATTCCCCTCCATCAAATGAAGGCTTTGGATGTAGTGACTGATTTGCTCTTGCTTCTCCATAACTATTTAAATGCCAACTTAAGGTGACTAATTGTATCTAACTGTACCTGCATGAGTTTCAAGCAGGAATTGCCAAATTGAGTAAATCAGGGCTATGAAGATGATTAGGGGCCTGGAGCATCTCCCCTATGAGGACAGGCTGAGTAAGTTGGGACTCTTCAGCCTTGAGAAGACTAAGGAGGGACCTAATTGAAGTCTAGAATTACCTTAAGCAGGGGATGCAGGGGCAATCAGCCAGCCCCTTTTCAGTGTCTGTGGGGACAGGACAAGGGGCAATGGCTGCAAATTGGAGCACAGGAAGTTCCACACCAACATGGGGAGGAACTTTTCCCAGTGAGGGTGCCAGAGCCCTGGGACAGGCTGCCCAGGGAGGTGGTGGAGTCTCCTCTGGAGATATTCAAGACCCATCTGGACGCCGACCTGTGCAGTATGAGCTGGGGAGCTGCTTTGGCAGGGGGTTGGACCCCATGAGCTCTCGAGGTCCCTTCCAACCCCCACAATTCTGTGATTATATTGTCAATTAAGAAAACAGTATTTTTCTGGAGCCTGTCCTCTGTCACTGGATACTGTAACCCTGGTCACTGGGCAGGCAAACCAGACTAATGAAGTGGTAGGTGAAAGTGAAGGCGGGCAGCTGGAGCTGCATTGGGGGCTACCTGGCTGGAGTACATGGACCTTGGTTGCTGGAGCTACCAGTTTATCTAACAGTCTGTGCTGAACCCTTGATCCCTCCCCAGCTGAGAAGCAGCATCCTCTTGAGCAGGAACCTGCTTGGTGCTTGTCTCCCTCAAGTGGGCTGAGTCACTTGGCTGTGTAGCCATCTCTTCCCCTCAGCTCCCAGACATGGCTAATGATGCCCGAAGCCCGGGCTGGCCCAGGGGTAACGGTGCCCGAAGCATGAGCAGTGAGATGGCTTAACTGGGGCATGCCTGGGCCTGACCCTCCCACCCCTAACAAGGAGATGCAGTTTATTACCACTGCTCTCTTAATCACTCTGTGAGGTTTTTTGATCCTTTGTGGAGCTCCAGCAAGAGAATGGCTGAGCTGGTGGAGTACTGATGCAGGATCTGTGTAAGGGTATGAAGGATGAGTCTGAGGCTTGAGTTTCCACCGTATGAATTCCTTGTTAGGCACTGACTCAGCTGTCATGGCAAGCTACCTGTTACACTCCCATCCTGAGACTGGTATGGAAATACTTGTCCTTCCTGCTCTGCAGACTGCATTAGCATAGTAAGAGGTATTGTGTGCAGTATCAGGAGTTCTGCTCTCAGATCAAAGTTTAGTTCTTAGATTGCAAGAAGAAAGAAGAGAGAGGGAGAGGAAGCCTCCTCTCTAGGAGACTCATTGCTGAGAATGGGATCTCCTGGAATAGATGTATGGGAGCAGGGGCTTTGCTGTTGGTCTTATTCTGGTATTTCTCCACATCTGTTTGTCTGGTGGTAGGATCAGTATTTGTCCTCTCCTCTATTTAGCTCCTGGTGCTGACATAAAGACAATATTCACTCAGATCCAAACAGCAGGTGTAAGCTACAGGGTCTAGCAGGCCTCCTGCAGGCTGTGAACCTTGGTCAAAGTCTCCCTTCAGCCACTTGTTTTTTGCCCAGCCTCTAGGAACTGGTGGAAGGTACAAGCCAGGAGTAGATAAGCAAGACTTGTTTACCACTGACAAGGTCTAAGATCTGTGCTCTGCTTACCACTGCAAAGGTTATCTAACACCTTGTATTTGTGATTCTAAAATTGAAAACATGATGGGAATGTGTGAAAACTTAGGAAGCTGTAGACAAAACTAGAAATTAATCTGAGTACTTGAAAAATACTGTCAGATATGGCAGAGATCTAACAACTTTGCTGGGGTTTTTTGTGGCCTGGCTGACTCATAATATTTTGAACTGATTGGCCTTCTGGACATGAAGATTAAAACCCAGCTGCCCTGGCACTGTGCTTGATTTATAGAAAGTACTGGGTGTCATCTCATTTGATGGGACAGCCTGGTGTGAGACCCTTGCTAGGCTGCTTGTGTCAATGTAGAGGTCACTGGAATGGCTGGCTGGCTGTGTGGATCCTCCAGGCTGCATGGGCACTGTAGCCATCTTCCAGTTAGTAGTGTCAGATTTGTCTTGCTTGGCTTGGCAGCTCTCCACCAAGGAGACTGCTCTGGTAGAGGCATGGCAACATGGAAGCTATACTGGTAGAACTGAAATGCTTTGCGTAGGCAAGGCCCTTAGTCAAGACACATGGCTGGCTGCCTAGTGTCTCCCAGCAGCCAGCAATGTGCTCAACTCTCCTCCCACATCCTGAGATTGTCTCCCCCAGGGCAGAATAGGGGAAGTTGAGCTTGCTCTGATAAAGGGGGAGGGGTGTTAAAGCAAGCATGCCTGTTCTTTTAACAGCTTGATCCTTGGGGGAAATCAACTGGGAACTACCTGAAATCCTGTAGGATTTACAGGGGAACTGCTTCCTTCTGGGTGGTGGGGGCACAGCAATACTGATTCTTGGACAACCTAGCTTGGGCCTCCACAAGAAGAGTAGCTGAAGATCTTCAGACCCTGGCAGCCAACATATACAGTTTGGGCTCTGTATATGTCTGCCCATTCCATATTGTGTAGTATAAGGGCTCTTCAGCTGTTGGAGGAATCCTAGAATGGTTAGGAACTTGTGGACCAAGAAGCCTTCATCTTCCAGTGAAGCTTCAGGGTCTGGCCTTCCTGCAGCCTGAAGACTTTAGCAGCACTGGTTTCCTGCCTGGGAATCCTGGCTTTCTCACTGTGTAGCATTAGCTCTGAAAGGGCCTTCCTCCACTCCTGTCCTGTGCACAGCTGCAGCCCCAAGTACCTGCAGTGGAGATGATGGTGGTAATCCTCAGGTTGCTGTGGAACAAAGCTGTGCATCAAGGATGGCTGTCCAGCACAGCTGGCTGCACTGCCAGGGATGCTCTCTGCACTCCTTTCCCTCCCTTTGGCTCAGGGCACTTGTCACCTGGAAAAGCCTACAGGTGCTCAGGTGAAGCAGTGATCTGTTCAAAGTAGTGTTGCCTGTAGGCAGTAAGAAATGACCTCCAGACCTTTCCCACTGCTCTGCAGCATACTGGTGGGCTGACTAAACATGCCAACCCCAACACCTGTGATTCTGCCATCTGCCTCAGTACTGTACTCAGGTCTGTTTCTCTGTGCCTTGCTCCCACTCCCAAATCATGCAGTCAGGTCAACATGGTACCTCCTCAAGAGGAGGTGTCTGCTGGGGTATCTGAACCAAGAGAGATGTGTTTCTAAGCTTTACTCCTTCCTGGATGTGGGGGTGGAGGCTAGTCTTGCCTAGCTTGGACCCTTCCAGGGTGGAGTCATGTTTGAGAATGGCAGCTTTAGGGCAAGATACGTGTTTACTTCACATCTAGTATTTAAACATTGTGTAGGCATAAACCAGCCCTGATCTGAGAACTGCCTGGAGGTGTAACAGGGCTGTGAATTAGTGAGGCTTGGACTGGAGAGCTTGGCTTTGATAACTCAAGCTTTGAGCCTGACTGATCATGTGCATTAGTGCCCCTCAGGAATGCACTGCTCTCCAAATCCCAGCGCTCCGGCCCTGCAGCAGCAGCTGAGCTGAGACCTCAGGCAGGGCAGACCCCTTCTCACATGCAAGTCCTGTGACTCCACTGCAGGCATGGCTCCTACTGGGCACCAGTGGCAATGCCTCTGCCTTCCCTGTATCATCTGCACTCTGGCTGTTGGCATATCCTCTTCCAAGGAGCTCTGGGCCCTTGCCCACAGCAGGGATGTGTCCTAGAGCCTCCAGTTGGGGTTTGAGGTATGTCTCAGGCACTTTATTGCTTCTCAAAGGAGTGTGTTCCCCAGCACTGACTCTGGAGCTTCCTTGATCACACCAAAAGCCTGTTCTGCTTGCAGCCTTAGGAGAGCTTTTGCTTTCTATGTGGGTTTCCTACACACTTCCCCAAGTTGCATATTGCCCCATCATTCTCTTTAGCACTGAGCTGTCTCAAGAGCATGTTATCCAGGCACGGGATGCAGCAGATGTGTGTGGGCCTGGCCTTGTGCCCACATGGGAGCTAGCTCACAGACTGGGCCAGTTGGGTTCTGGCAGCATGTCATACCAGTTTGGTACTTGTATTGAGGCAGCCAGTGAACTGAAGTTGAAGCTGTGTGGCTGTGCTGCTGCTGCCTGGTTCCTGAGTTTCACCTAGTCCTAGAAGAGCTTCTCTGGCACTGGAGGCTGCAACTCCACCCTCCAAATGGGGTGGAAACTTACTGCAGACAACTGTAATCTAAAAAGTCGATTCCTCTAGGATCCTGAAACGTTCTAAGCTTCTATTTTAGTCTGAGCTGTGTCAGTGTGCTAGCAAGCATCTAAAGCTCCAGGCTATTCATCAAGGAGGAGTTTTTAGCTCAGGTGGGGGGGGGTGGGAGGCACTGGACAGCATACCTACACCTGACAACCTGCAATATAATGTTTTACATGAGGGATGACAAATGAATGTGTAGCTGAGGCTCCCAGGTACCTGGGCAGAGGTGACTCCTGCCTTATGGGGCCGGCTGGGAGCGGCAGCGGCTGCACAGGAGCCTGCTCTTGGCGCTGCCGCAAGGAGGAGCGGGCAGCATCCCTCTTCCTCCCAGGCAGGGAATGATGAGCTGTGCCTGAGCTCTTGGCTGGGTACCAGCAGGAGGGAATATGTTGGTTAGAACAGCAACACATAAATGTGTGGGGAAGAAGGAGGTGGAAAGCAGTTTTTGAGATGCTACTGATGCATCCTTCTGTGAAGCTGTTGCAGGAATATCTTGGCAGCTGCTTTTGGTGTGATGAGCTTTAATTTGCCTGCTTCTCTCTGATGCTTCAGTGAGGCCTGAAAGCACCTCTAAAGCACCTTTTTTGACCGTAGGAGCACGTTGCCCTAAAAAGCAACCCATTTTCAGAGAGCAGTTCTTGCAAGTTGTCAGCCCAAATGGCAAGATGTTCCTAATTTGCTTTTTAGGCACAAAGCCAGCACATGTCCCCACTAAATGTGAGGCTTTCCTAGATGGAATCTTGAGCTATTTAGCTGGGTAAGTGGAGACCTGCTAGAGGCCTACTAGTAGACCTGTCATGGGGGTGGAAGAGGGTGCAGCCCTGCTCGTGCAACCCTTGTTTTAACAGCAGGCAGAGTCTTGCTTTGACTTCATGTACTTCTGTAGCAGCCCTCAGTGTGAGGATGCTAGGCTCTTGATCTACTTCTAGAGCACTCTGAGAATAACATGGAGGCTCTGTAGCAGTTAAAAAAAAATCAAAGGGAGGCTTATTTCTAATTTGTTTCTTCAGGGCAGCTTGGCACTCCTTAAGCCACGTTCATATGAAAGTAACAGCCCCTGCTGATTGCTCTCTGGCTAGCTCTCAGCTTTTTTCCCAGCTGAAAGGACAGGGCTTCTGCTCTGTGAGTGGCTGCGTTGCTCTCAGTACAAAGCAAGTGAGAGATGTTAAAGGTTGATGTCTGCTGGTCTCAGGTAGGTATTTATGTTGAATTGCTCAGGCTGTTGCTTTGCTAACAAAATATTTGCTAATGCAATGTCTGCATGACTGGGTAGTCAATACTGAGCTGCTGCTCTTAAATCTTATTGGTGAAACTTGTTCAGCTCCACCCTGAGCTCCTGCTGCAGTTGCAGGTTGGGGTTTCAATACAAAGGGTGTCTGGACCACTTGAGTGCTGTGCTACTGGGAGCTGTGGGCTTGGTCAACTAATAGCAGTGGCAGGCAAAGTGCCTTTCCTCAGGATGAGGCCTTGCATTTCCAGAGTCGCTTAATTAGAACAAACTCATGTGTCTACTCAAAGCCCAAGCTAAACTTGATAAGTCATGGCAGGGTACAGCGTGACCATGGGGCAAGTGATGTGTTCCAGCCTGGTGTTCCTGATCCTGTAAAGACAGGATAAACAGCTGGTGAGCATCTTATTTCAGTGGCTGGAGGTCTAAGCAGATATAACCCCGAGGTGCCAAGCATGCTAGGGAACTTCCTACTTCTGGGAAGGAAGCAGTTCAATCTGTGCTGGTCTTGATTCATTCTTCCAGTTTCCTTGAAGAAATGGAGAACTGGCAGGGGGGGGAGGAATAAAAATAGCTCTCCAGTGTAGTACAGAGCCTCAGCTCCCTGCTGCCTCCCCCGTGCGAGGGAGCAGCGAGCAGGGGCGGTGTTCTGGTGTCGGAAGCGCTCTTAGCTGTGCTTCAGGACAGAAGAGTCTTCCAGTGTTCTGGTGTGCCTTTCTTCTGCTCAGGGGCAAGCCCACCACAGTGCATGGTATCCCCTCATGGAGCACTCATCTATCCAGATTGGCCTTCTCATGGTTGGGTGTGTTTTTGCTAAAGGTCCTGGGGTATCCAGTGAATTGAATGCTCTGCTTGCCAGCCATAGCACCCAGAATGGACCTGTGGTACTTCAGGTTCAAGTATGCCTGTTTTGTGGAACACCTTGTTCTTGTGCTGCTCCCCTGTCCCAGCAGGCTGAATTAGGTACTTGTAAGTGCCACAGTGAGTTTAGCTCTCCTTGATGCCTACTGCTTTGCACCTCTTTGACATATTGCTAAATATCCCTGGCAAAGGACACAAGGTGAGAGGTGCAGTTCAGCAGTCTTGTTTCAGTGCTCATCTGGTCTCTAGTGGAAGGTGTGGATGGCAAGCTGGTAGACAGAAGAGCAGAGAACTCCTGGTCAGATGTCCCAGTTCCTCTAGCCTCTGCATAAACATGCTTTGGTTCTCTGTTGAGCAGTTCCAGTCACAACCCTAATATCAAAGCTGCAACAGTAAGTGCTGCTCCAGCAGTCTGTCAGCAGGTTCAAGACTGGTACAGGTATGCTACTACTCAGGGAGCTGTTGTCTCCCATGAAGGTGATAGTTCCCCCTCCAAGGCTACCAACTCTCAACACTAAAACTGTCCATGAGGAACCTCACAGGGTGCTCCTATTGCAAGGCCTACTCCTGTAAGGGTTGCTAATCTGAGACCTGGTGGGCCATCGATGCAAGCCCTCCCTGTTCTTTGCTTGTACCAACCTAATTAATATTAAATGCCTGCATTGTGCCTTGACACATGCATTCTCTAAGGAATCCTGAACCATTCATTTTGCTTTGAGTTAAAGCAGCTGTCTTAATATAGCAAGTGAAAGGAGAGTTGTACTCTGAAACAACAAGGGGAGCCTAATTAGATTTGGTATAGTCTTTGCTCTTGCATCAGAGGAGCTGTAGCACTATGGAGCTTCATAGGACAGGTTCTGACTCTTCCTTTCAGGTCAGCTAAGCCAGTAACACTTAAGGTCAGATGTTAGGGGTTCTCCCTTGCTGTTCCAGCAGGCTTGCCTTTCAAAGGTAAGGAGGCTGCTGAGGGAGAGAGTGTGCTATATCAGGCTTAATCTCATGAGGGTCAACATACTGTTAATGGCTTGCTTGATTAGAGGGATAGACATTAAAAATTGAATGAAGGACTCCTCTCCTGAACTGGAGGCAGCTGTGTCATTCCTTTGGCAGCAGTTAAGCCAGGAGGAAGAATGATGCTGACTGGTCTCCTGATAGATGGGAAGCTTCTGATGGCTCCTGAGCAGGGCTAAGCTGGGTGTGCTGGTAGACAGTGTTCTGAGCAGTCATGCAGGTGACCTCACTTCAAGAGGCTTCACACAGTGTAAAACAGAACTGATGTCTTGAATCAAATCTTAACAAACAGGTTTTTCTTCCTGGTATCTCTGAAGAGAAGTATTTGCTCAGAAATGCTCCTGGGACTGGCTGTGAGCCCTGTGAGAGCTCACATGCTGCCATCTTAAGGGCTTGTGTGACTCTTACAGGATGCTGCTCTAGAGTAGTTATACCAGATACCATAAAGCAAGACAAGCTGCATATGTAGTGCAAAATAGTCTTTGACTTAGATGCCACTGATTTGTTGCTATCACAGTCTTGATCTCAACCCAAGCTGAGGCTGCTGTTTGCAAGAGCATGGGGAAGCCCTGCACAGCCTACATCTCAGTGTAGCTCAGTAGTTCAATGGTTCTTGCAGGTGTGACTGGAGAAGCTCATGTGAACTGACTGCTCCTTCAGGTATTAAACTGACCTCATCTGTGAGCTGAAGCTGCATTCTTCCTGGTCTCCCTTAGTTGATTTGGTACTAGTAAGGCTCACCACTGAGATCTCTGTAGCTTACAGCACGTATGTAGGCTCTGTTTGTGGGGCATGGGGCAGTAATGAACCTTCTCAGCACCATGTAATGTGAGAAACAGCCTGTGTTAACAAGGGAATAACCATGAACTGCCTCTGACTGGGCAAGCAAGTTAAAGTACTGAATGTGGCCCAGGGTTGGTTGCACCTTGTTCTGCTGACACAGCAAATGGCTTGCTGTAACGAGGATCAACTGAGGTATCTCTGAGCTGACCTGGACTGCTGTGTGTGGAAGCACCCTCTGTATGTGCTGTTGGCTTAGTATGCAATGCAGGCACTAAAACCCTTTGTGTGGTGTTAAGGAGACTGTACTAAGGCTTCACTTACAGGGCCTTCAGAGACCACTGGTGTCTTTCACTTCCAGCACCTCAGCTTACCAAAACCACCATGGCTGGAAGCAAACATTGGAGGAGGCATGGTATCCTGTCCTTGGAGTATTTTGACCCTTTGGGTTGCTTCCTAAGAACCCCCAGTTGAGATAAAGGGGATGTCTGCAATCCATCTACACTGCAGATCTTGCTGGGACCGGTCAGACCTCTGTTCAGCACAAACAGTGGCTGTGAAGCTGGAGCTGAACATGCTAATCATAAGGGAGACAGCACAGGTGGTGCTGTAGAGAGCAACATGATGCTACATAAACTTGGAAGGGGTTTCCTTCTGTAGGAAGGCTCCAGGAGATCACACACTGGTACTTCCTCAAGACCTGGAGGTGTGGTCTCCTTTCCAAAGGCAAGGGCTCTTGTACTGGGCAAGGAATAGCTCTGAAGTGTTGGTCTGATTATACCTGTAACGAGAAGATTAGTAAGGGGGTTTGGCCCATCAACTGACTGGGCTTCAAAGCAGCATAGATTAAGTGTACTAGCACAAGGCTGGCAAACTCTGGGCAGTGTCCACTGCTGGCCACTGGCAGAACTGGAGTTCCTCAGTCCCATTGCCCAAATCAAACAGCCAGCTGAGGCAGCTCCTTCTGTGCTATGGCTCATGTCCGTTGCATCACCTGGGATAGAAGCTGAGTGTCTCACCTGATCGGTGCTCATGAGGCAGTAATAGCCCTTCAGGCTGCTGGGGTAGCCTGTCAGCTATGACAAGAAGGCAGTGTCAGGTCTGACTCAGGCTTCCTTCCCATGGCTGCTCAGCTGAGCTACTTCCAAGGTAATGAGTCTTGACAGAGCAGTTTCCCTTCTCTTTTTAGGGGGGCTTAGGGCTGTGTTGAACTCGGGTACTAAGCATCCAGTGTGACTTCAGTGTTGTAATGCAGGGCTCTGAATCCCTGCCTGGGCATGAGAACTAATGCCAGCTTGTCCAGAGCTGCTTTGAATACCAGGAAATGGTGAGCTGCAGCAGCCCCTGGCCGGTGATACTGAAAACACTCTGTGGAAAACAGAGGCAGTACATGCTGGGTTCTGGCACAGCCAGTTCAGGGGGAGTTGTTTTCCTCCGTCCTGAGGAAAATGGGTGACTCTTACACTGGACCTGAACCCATACAGATGTTCTCCATGACAGTTCAGTGTACACAGCTGTCTTCAAGCTGTTTTTTAAAGCTCTGTTCCTTGCTTCTTGCTCCATCTGGGTTGCTTGTACTGCAGAAGGCTCTGGCTCGGCTAGCACAAGTGTCGCTTGTGCTACGTGCTTTGCAAACACGGGAGGTGCAGTCTGCTTGAAGGAGCTTACATGGGCTGTCCTCCCCATGGCTCTAGAGGAGACAAGCTTCAGAGTGTGGATCTTGGCAAGAGCAGAAGCAGGACTAAAACACTGGGGTTGTTGACAGCTTTTAGCTGGCTCTATCTGAGCTAGTATAGCTGGGCTGCCAGTGGGATCGTTGAGCAATGCACAGGCAGCCTTGGAAAGGAGAGGTGTTTACACTCGGAGAAACTGCCCTGTGCAGGCTCTCTGGCATCAGTTAGCACCCATCTAAGGGCAGACAGCCTGAGCTGTCACTGCTTGTCACTCAGTAGCCTCTGGCTGTTACCTTCTCAACAGTGTTTCCCATCTAGATGTGTTGCTAGACCCATGAGGAGGATGTGGTCCAACCAGGTGTAGCTGTAAGTGCACCACTACCTATGGTGGCCGCAGGAGGGCTGCTTCAGCTTGTGCAGCACTTGCTGATGGCCAAGTTGTGTGTCTTTAACGTGCAAAGCTGGAGAGTAAGACCTCTTTCTAGTAGATGCAGAATCCAATGGCAAGGCTCCTGTGTCTTGGAGCACATTCCCTCCTGCTGCAGTGGGATGAAGCAGGTTGCAGTTCTCCAGCAGCTTAAGCTGCTGCCTATCCCAGGGAATGTATGGGACTGAGTTGCCCCAAAGTATCCATGGTGTAGAAGTGAGGGCCTCCTTAGCTGTGAAAGGAATAGATCCTGAAGAGTAGGAGCTGTGTGGTGCAGTAAATGTGGTATAGCAGGATGGGAATTTGAATCCATGAAAGACTTAATATGTAAAGGCTGCTTTAAGGGTCTCTTGAATTCAGTTAGCACAGCTATAACCATCTGCTCTCTGCTCTTGCTGTATGAAACTTGCAGAGCTCTGCAGGGAAGTCTAAGAAGTCCTTGTGCTGTGGACCAGGTCAGTGCCAAGCCAGGGTCTGATCTGGTCAAGTCTGAGCATGTATTGTCCCATCCCTTCCCCACAGAGGTGGGCAGAAGGGCCTACAAGACTCTGTATTGCTCTCACTGTGCTAAAGCACATCCAGAAGCCTATTCAGGCCTGCTGCAGCTGATGTACTAATCTGAAGGAGACCTGGGAGCCAAGCAAGCTCAACTCTCCCTCTTGCTAATTGGATGGACCATTAATGGCCAGTTTAGAGCCATCTGCCTATCAAGTGGACTGGAGTCATGGCAGGGTGCAGCTGAACAAGCAACTCATTGTTGAACAGAGCTGTAGACTGAATGTTGAGAGGTTTGTTGCTGTGGCCTTCCCTGTCCTTCCACTGAAGGTGAGGTGGCAGTAGTTAGCTTCATACACTCTACAAAGGCCAAGTCTGGTAGCAGTTTGCATTAGCATTCAGCTTTCAGCTGGCCTCTGTGGTTGTTTTGTGACCACTTCAACCACAGTATCCTTGGGACTTGACCCTTCCACAAAACAGCTGCTGGAGAAAGCTACAGCTTCTCCAGGCTGAACCTGAAAGGTGGAAGAAACATATGCTGTTCTTTTTTCTACTAACAGCATAAAAAGCAGCTTGAGGACTGAAACTGCTGGAAAACATAAGTGTGGTATTAGCCACATCTCTCTCCATGTCTCACTTGGTAGCATGTGTAGGAATTATCCTGTGTTGGGAGCTGATCTGCTTTACTGCACTGCCTCCAGGGAGGCTAAGGGAGATGGCCCTGGCTAGTATACCCACAAACCAGCCTGGAAATAGGGTACAAAATGGACTTGGTACTTGAACAGGACAAGTGCTTGTCTCACCTACCTGTTGGTGCTAAGTTGCTGCTGCTGGTTTGACATGGCCCAGCCTATGAAATGGGTAAGCACTTGGCTAGTGCTCAAGGGTAGCCTTGAATTGGAGTCTGGTTTCAGGAGCACTGGGCCCTCTGGCTGCTGGTTCCTTGCTGGGCTTCTTGGATTCCAAACCTGATGCTTTCTGCCTAGAGGAATGCTGTGCTAATGGTGTCTGATGGGATTGTTCCTTTCCTTTCTAGTGTAAAAGATGACTTCTAGGAAGAAAGTATTACTGAAAGTCATCATCCTTGGAGACTCTGGGTAAGTGGAGGAGCCTTTAAACTGTTAATCTGGATCTGTGCTCTTGGCTAGTGCAAGGGTGGATATACACTGTAAGAAACCAGCAGTGCTGGAGGGGGACATGTTACAGCCCCAGGTAGCTGTGTTGCCTTACAGCTTTAAGAATTCTTCACTATCTGCTGTCCTAAATGCCTCTGCAGTTGAATGTCCTGAAGTCCTGACACAATATTAAACAGGGGAGATCTGGTGGGCAGACCACTCCAGTGACAGAACTGGATAGCCTTTCTGCAAGGAGGATGTGTGGTGGTGACATGAGTATTTGACTTAAAACCCAAACCAACACAAAGCTGCTAGTAAGCAAGCCTGGGTGACTTAACTCTGCCTCTGTCAGACATAGTTTATACTGAGCCATCTGCTTCACTCCTGTCTGACCTGGGTAGAGCCTGCCCCTTGGAGTGCAAGGCTCTGCTCCCTGCTGTTTGGCAGAGTCTGCTCTGCAGCTCTGGGTTATTTGCTCTGCAGGCTGTAACCTGACTCTCATGACATAAGGCTTATTTATACCGCTGTGCCCAGCAAGCTGTTGATCAGGGAGTGTTTCTCAGTCACAGAGAGGGCATGTGAGCCTCTAAGCTGGCTCTCTGGGGAGGATTTCCACCTCTGGGTGCCTAGCAGATGTGTATGTGAGCTGTTGTTAGCTGACACTATCTGTTCCTCCTCCTTCTTCAGGGGCTGAAGATGACTTTCTGGTGGGTTTCTCTGAGGCAGTTCCAAAATTGCCCTCATGGTCACAATGTGATCTGTATTCCTTACCAAGGATCAGATTACTGCTGGGGAAACAAGGTTTCTCAAGGCTGTAATCCTCTGTATCCTTAGGTAGCAAATGCTCTTACTCAGCATGTTGCTTCAGCATCTCTTGCTGTAAGAGCCCCTTCTTGCAGAGGTGGGTACACTTTCCCTGGCTGAAGGACCAGGAGGCTGTGGTAGAAGGTGAAGGGCATGGGATGGTCTCTACAGGGTGGTTAGACTGTAGAAACAGTCTGAGTCTGTTCTGTCTTTGCAGGGTGGGGAAGACATCACTCATGAACCAGTATGTGAACAAGAAATTCAGTAACCAGTACAAGGCCACGATAGGTGCAGACTTCCTGACAAAAGAGGTCATGGTGGATGACAGGCTAGTGACAATGCAGGTAAGGAGTGACCCTGCTCCCTGCTGCAGGGGGTGCCTGGCTGCCTAGGCCATGCTTGTGTGGAAGCACCTGTTCCAGTACAGCCCAGGGTGGTGTAGCAGCCAGTGTTTGTGCTGATCTGCTCTTGGCCCTGGGTGCTGCTGGGCTTCTCTAGATACCTGCACATGGGCTGAGCAAGGGAAGGCAAAGGGCTTGGCTAAGAGCAGCTTTGCCAGGCCTGGTTTAAAAAATGGCACTTTGTACTGTCAGTAAACTAGATCTTGTTAGAAAGGTGCCCTTCCAGTGTTGAGAAACTGGAAAGGGCTGGGGAAAAACTGATGAGTCAGGTCAGCTGCTCGTGGTGCTGTGGGTGTAGAGCTAACCTGCTAGTCTGCTGGTGTCTGTAGTATCTGAAGCTTTCATCTCTCCACGGTGAGACTGGCTGCAAGGCAGCAAGAGCCCTGTTGCAGCTGTCTGAGGAGTGTTTGGACTGTGCTGGTGCCCAAATGCACCCAAGATTGAAAGCAAGTCACCTGCTGCCCCAAGTCCTGCTTGCCCAGAACAAGGCCATGTCCCTTGCTGAGGCAGAACACAGAAGGGGTTAACTATCTTCAGAAGGGGGTCTCTGGCTCTTCCTACTTCATGCCTACAGAAATTCCCAAGCCCAAAGGTGCTGTTCTGTGGCTAGCTGGGGGCTGGAGGTGCCTGCTGAGGAGTTTTGAGAGATGTGTGGACTGTGTCAGAGTAGAGCTGGCTGATCTGCCCTGTCTTTTGCTCCAGATATGGGATACAGCAGGACAAGAACGATTTCAGTCTCTGGGAGTTGCCTTCTACAGGGGAGCAGATTGCTGCGTGTTGGTGTTTGATGTCACAGCCCCCAACACATTCAAAACCCTAGACAGCTGGAGGGACGAATTCCTCATTCAGGCCAGTCCAAGGGATCCTGAGAACTTTCCTTTTGTCGTGCTGGGAAACAAGATTGACCTAGAAAACAGACAAGTGAGTGCTGAGGCTTGCTGCAGCCTCCCCTTGGCAAGCTGCTGGGGTGGGGACACCTTGTGAGAACACAGGTGGCTCATGGAGACACAGGAGTGGGAGGTGCCTGAGTGTGGCTCAGCTGTCCTGTGCCACTGGGGAAGAGGTTTCTCCTGCCTGGAGGGGTGGGAGGCCTGTGAGCAGCATGTTCCTGCACACTGGTGGAAGGACAGCAGCAGCTCCCTGGGTAGATGCAAGGAGAGGAGCTGATTCTCCTTCTCCAGCACTGCTGAGAAACCTCTCTGGGAGCAAGTTCCCGCTCTGCAGATGCCTGAGCATTCTGTGTCCTGTGCTCTTGCCTTCCTTGGGCATGGTGCTCCTTGCCCTGGGCCTCAGTTTATCTGGTGGTGGGCAGCAGTCTCCTGTGCTGTGGTTTTGATGGGGTCAGAAGTGCTGTCTTAGCTCTGGCTGGATTTGAGGGGTCCCTGGAAATAAACCCCCCTTTCCTGCATAGCAGAAGGTGGTCACACTGCTCTCTGTCCTCCCAGGTCACCACAAAACGGGCACAAGCCTGGTGCTACAGTAAAAACAACATCCCCTACTTTGAAACCAGTGCCAAGGAGGCCATTAACGTGGAACAAGCTTTCCAGACCATTGCACGAAATGCACTTAAACAGGTAAGGAGGGGCTGGTGGGCTGCTGTGGGCAGCCTTGTGCTCTGCAGCACCCTTTCCAGGTTGGGAACAGCTCCTTGCAGGCTGGGAGCTGTGTGTAGAACTGCAGCACTAACCACAAAACTCCTCTCCCCTCAGGAAACTGAAGTGGAGCTTTACAATGAATTCCCTGAACCCATCAAACTAGACAAGAATGACCGAGTGAAGGCTTCTGCGGAGAGCTGCAGCTGCTGAGGGGACAGGGAGGGGTTGAGCACAGTCCTTCACAAATGAATATCACACTTAGGCCTTCAAACACACAGCCCCTCTTCTGTGTTTAAAATGAAATTTAAAAAAAATAAATTCCATCTCCAGCTGCCAAAATCCACCCATCTCCCCTGAGCATCTGAGTCCTGCACTTCAGAGCTCACCTCCCCACACCATCCACATCACACTTCATGGTAACAGACCTTTCTCTTAGTTTAAAATGGAAACTCTTATGTATGTTTGGAACTGAATCTGATTCCAGGTGTCCAACGGAGAGAAACTGTTTACAGGTAATCTGTGTAACAAGTTACATACATTTTTAACTGTCTGGTGTTTTCCCCTGTGAAGGCTGCAACTGGAAAGGCTGATTACCCATAGTTCACTGCAAGCTCAGCACTCAGTCCAACTAGGTTGAGTTTTGTATGTATCTCTGTTAATGCTTGTTACTTTTAACTAATCAGATCTTTTTACAGTATCCATGTATTATGTAATGCTTCTTTAGGAAAAATCTTATAGTACATGTTAATATATGCAACCAATTAAAAAAATGTATAAATTAGTGTAAAATTCCTGAATTACATGTTCAAGTACTGAAACACAGATTGTGTAGAAAGTGAGGAGGACACTTGTGAACTGCAGCGTGCTGGCAACACAGAGTCCAGATAGAGGCAGTATTCTGTACAGTAGAGATGAACTATGTAAGCCTTCTCCTCCTGAGGCCAGAAAGGCTTCATCATCTGGGAAAAAAATAAATCTGTCTGGCTTCTTTGTATCTAAATTCTCAGATCTGCATAACTGCATTGATATGCACACTGGATTATTGGATTTAAAATTAAATACAGCTATGAAATGACCTCATTTGTTCACCTCCCCTACTGCTTAACTCCTAACATCCTGGAGCGAGTGTGAGGAGGAGCCAGAGCTGAGGTGTCTGTCCTGTGGAAGGAGCTCCTCTCCCACCTGGGTTGTGGTAGCTGTTTCTCAGTGAATGACCTGGACTATGAATCTTCCCTTTCTTCTTACTGACTGCTAATCTGGATTTTTGGTATGGGAAAACTTGGCAATCTAGTCCCTTTCCTCTCTTCCTTTCTTCCTGGTATTTGTTCTTGCGTTTGTAGCTTGCTTAAATGGAGCCCTTCTACCTGTTTTCCAGAGGTCTACATTCTAGTACGTAGGCTGAGCTCTTATGTAAAGAGACAAACATGATGCCAATAAACTTAACAAGAACAAACCTTCTTGTTTACTCCTGTTTCTGACTCTCTTTTTTCCCTTTACTAACATGCTTGCCTTCCTCTGTCTAGTCACCCTTAGAGCAAAGCCCTGCCTGCCCCTTGCATGGTGTTTGTGCTGCTGGCTTAGTGCAGAGCCTTGAGGGCACAGGTCAGGAGGCCCTGCTTACTGGAGGGCAGCTCCTCCTCTGCTTCTCTTGAAGCTGTTGACAGTGGCAGGAGCAGTGCTGGGTTTGAGCGTGGTTTGAGCCTGTCCTAGGCTTTTGTGGAAGGATCATAGAATGAATCATAGAATGGCAAGGGTTGGAAGGGATCCCAAGGATCACAGAGCTCCAACCCCCCTGCCATAGGCAGGGACACCAACCTCAGGCCTGGAGCTACACAAGGTTGCCCAGGGCCCCATCCAACCTGGCCTTGAACACTGCCAGGGATGGGGCATCCACCACCTCTCTGGGCAGCCTGTTCCAGCCCCTCACCACTCTTTCTGTCAAAAACTTCCCCCTAATATCCAATCTAACCCTTCCCTCCTTCAGCTTTAATCCATCCCCCTTGTCCTGCCATTATCTGCCCTTTAAAAAGTTGATTCCCCTCCTGTTTCTCTGCTCCCTTCAGGGACTGGAAGGCTGCAATGAGGTCCCCCACAGCCTTCTCTTCTCCAGGCTGAACAAGCCCAGCTCCCTCAGCCTCTCTCTGTAGGGCAGCTGCTCCAGCCCTCTGAGCATCTTTGTGGCTCCTCTGACCCCTCTCCAACAGGTTGGAGGGGAGCAGTGCTGTTTAAGTTCCTGCTGCCCCCCTCCATTAGGGGGTGGTGAGAATTGTGGGCTTCCCTGCTCACCAGGCAGGGGTTTCAGCTGGAGGAACAGCAGGGCTGGCCTAGGATACCTGGGTGAGTTATGGGCCTTTCCCTAGTGCAGCCTAGTCAAGGTTAAGCCTTTAATTTCTAGATGCTGGGCATGACCCTCTGCTTGCACTCTGCAAGGCAGAGCTTGCTATGCCTGTGCCCACAGGAAGGTGGAAAACAAAGTACAGAGAAATGAGGGCAGTTATTTCCAGAGCCTTCTAACAGTCTTTGTGCTCTATATCTAATTTTATGGCTTTGTCCTGTCACGCTTTCCTCTCACTTGGCTGGGCTTTTGCTGTTACCCACATCAGTTCCCAATAACTGCTCTGTGATAGCAGTGTGCCCTGGTGGGACTGCTTTCCTGTCTGCATCTTTTTGGAAGACTCAGACCTTCTGCTCATCTCCATTTAAAGCATTGCTCTGCACTTCTCTGTGAGGAGAAAGCAGAGCTGGGGGAAGGGGATGGATGGTCTTAATTCTGTACCTACCTCCTGCTGCTTGGGTGGTGGAGTGGGCCTTGGGTGGTGGAGCTGAGGTTGGAGGGGTGCAGCTAGGGTTAGGTTAGCCCCTGAGAGACACACTTTAATCTCTCCCCCACCAAATAAACCTGCAGGGACAGGAGGCAAAGGCAGCCTGCTCCTGGGGCTAGGACAGTTGTGGAGCTCCTTGTCCCAGGATGTTTGGTGTGCTCGAGGGGAGGGTGCTGCTGTTACAGGCAGGAGTATGATACATGTGCACACGAGTGTGCAAGAACTGGTGTGGGTCACAAACAACAAGGGAAGGGGTACTCTGCTGTCTTACTTGGGGCTGATGGTGTCACAGGAGGGGACTGGTGTCCCAGCAATAATCCTGATGGTCTGAAGGAGCCTGGGTTGGAAGCTGGCTGCACTGACTGTCCATGCAGGGTACAAGTGTGCTTAAAACCACTGTTCAAGCCCCCTCTTAGCCTCAGTGAGGTCTCCTCCTTCTGGGCTGATCTTTTTGCCTGGGGAGCAGCAGGTACAATGATCACATGTGCAAGGCTCACTTGCTGCTGGGCAAACTGCAGAGAAAACCTGTCCCTGGAAGAGGCTGAGGGGTTCAGCTGATGCCCAGAAACTGGGAGGCTGGTTTTGATCTTTGCCCAGGCCCTGCCTGGGTAGGAGGCAGCACCCTAAAGAAGTTTGTGGATGACACCAAGCTGAGTGGTGTGGTGGACACCCTAGAAGGAAAGGAAGCCATCCAGAGGGATCCTGACACGCTGGAAAAATGGGCCCGGGTGAACCTAATGAGGTTCAACACTGCCAAGTGTCAGGGGTGGCACTTGGGCCGGAAGAATCCCAGCCATAGATACAGACTGGGAGAAGAGCTCCTGGAGAGCAGCCCTACTGAGAAGGACCTGGGTGTCACAGTGGATGAGAAACTTAACATGAGCCAGCAGTGGCTCTTGCAGCTCACAAGGCCAATGGTATCCTGGGCTCCATCAGCAGAGGGGTGGCCAGCAGGGACAGGGAGGTGATTGTCCCTCTCTACTCTGCCCTCGTGAGGCCCCAGCTGGATCCTGTGTCCAGAGCTGGGGCCCCAATACAAGAAAGATGTGGAACTGTTGGAGAGGGGTCAGAGGAGCCACAAAGATGCTCAGAGGGCTGGAGCACCTGCCCTACAGAGAGAGGCTGAGGGAGCTGGGCTGGTTCAGCCTGGAGAAGAGAAGGCTGCAGGGGGACCTTATTGCAGCCTGCCAGTCCCTGAAGGGAGCAGAGAAACAGGAGGGGAATCAACTTTTTAAAAGGGCAGATAATGGCAGGACAAGGGGGATGGATTAAAGCTGAAGGAGGGAAGGTTTAGATTAGATATTAGGGGGAAGTTTTTTACACAAAGAGTGGTGAGGGGCTGGAACAGGCTGCCCAGAGAGGTGGTGGATGCCCCGTCCCTGGCAGTGTTCAAGGCCAGGTTGGATGGGGCCCTGGGCAACCTTGTGTAGATCCAGGCCTGAGGTTGGTGTCCCTGCCTGTGGCAGGGGGGGTTGGAGCTCTATGATCCTTGGGGTCCCTTCCAACCCTTGCCATTCTATGATCCTATGATAAAGAAGGGGACTGGCTGGGGGTAGGGAGTCGGTTCCCTGATGCACACTAAGTGTAATAGCTGCAACCAGCCCCTGGGTTTGGAAGGTGGTGTGATCCTGGCCGCTGCCAGCGGGTAGAACACAGGTTGTGGTGGGGCAGGCAGGTGTGGGGCTTGGCTGCTCCCTGCCCAGGCGTTGGAGCCGTTTGCAAAGGCAGCTGTGTTTTGTCAGACACTGGGGCAAATATGAGAGCTGGGGAATCACACAACTGCATCTGTGCTGCGGGGGCTGCTGGGGGGGGTCAGCATCAAAGGAATTAAAGGCTGACCCCTGGCACATGGAAAGCTGCAGAGGTGCCAAGCTGTGAAGCCAGGGATGGGAAATCTCTGTGGGGGAAAGCTGGGTGTGTTGCTTGGTGGTGGCACCTGGATGGACTTTGGGGCTGGGCATCCCCTGCACTGCAACCTGCCCTGAACCTGCAGCAGGAGCCCTCCTACCAGCCCAGCACAGCGCTTGTTGCTGCTGCAGCTGCTGTGGGTGGGCAGGGTGCCAGCCCCATCCCTGCACACCTGGAGCCCCTAACGGCTGCTCCACCGCCACCCCAACCACCACCCCAACCCCCAGCCCCGAGGTGTGCCTGAACCTGGCCCCTGCCCCACGGTGCTCACGGGGAGACGCGATAGAAGCACAAACACCTTCAGGAGCCGCGGGGGACACGGGGGGGGGGTTGTGCAGAACACTGACACACACACAGTGCCAGCGGCCCTGTCTCCATGCACGGATTTATTGAGGCACAGAAGGGCCAGGGGCCATCAGAGCACGGCCAGGGCAGCGTGGACACTGAGCATGTGTGTGTGTGTGCACATGTGTGTTGCTGTACCACGCTTACACAGACCCTGTGGCACAACTGAGTTTGGCCATTTGCTGCCATTTACCCCACACCCATCAGCTGCACCGACGTACCTGCTACACACACGTGATGTGCTGCTTGCTTCACACACGTGTTTGTGTTGAGAGAAAGAGAAAAAAGCATCTCACACAGAGATACAGAGGCCTTCACATACCTTCTGCTTTCATCTTTATATAAAAACACTTAAAGAGGAACACAAAGAGGTACAGAGACATCCATGTACGCCTGTGTGTTACCTGTCACCCCATCTATAGAGACACACGGGTGATCATCCACACCCAATCACTTCTTAAATTGCTTTCTACTTATATTCTTGCATTTCTTTGTGTGCATGAGTGGCTCTCTCTACAGCTACACACAGAGATACCCCCCCCATTCTATTGTTTTAAATTTATACACTTATGTGTGCTTTAATATATATATTTAATACATATTAAATATATAAATTAAATATATAAAGATATAAATTAAATATATAAATCGATCTTAAACATATCTTAAATATAAAATAAATATATATAAAGCACACATAAGTGTATAAACTATATATAATCTGTATATATACATAATGTGTATAGACAAATAATGTGTGTATACAAATAATGTGTATACACATACATATAATTCATACATCTTTACATATTTATATTATATATTATTTCTCCATGTGTTTTTTGATATAGAAAGGGGTCATACATGCAAGTGCATGCAGGTGTATGGAGTTTATCTGGTTTTTTATATTTCTTTGAGAAAAAAGGGGGGGGTGGAAGCAGGCAGGGCAGAAAAATCTAAGAGAATAGAAGACATATAAATAAATCTCTAAATAAATCTGATGTAGGGGGGGATATGGGGATGTTTGTGTGTGTGAGTTGAGGGTGCAACCGGCTCCCTTGTGCTCTTGCCATATACACACACATGCAGAGAAAAAAAAATAAATATATATATATATATATATATATATATAAAAAAAATATAAAGATGGATACAGACACATATAAATGTATATGCACCCCAGCTATTTATATATATATATATATAAAAATATATATATACTCTCTATATATTATATACCTAGTATATAGAATAGATTATATTATATATAATACACATGGTATATTATATAGAATAGAAAATATATAGGAAGATCTAGCAATATATGAAATAGTACGTTGAAATAATGCATGACATATAGTATATTGTATAGACATAATATAGAATATATATTTTAATATGCAGGGGCAGAAGAGAGTGGAAGAGATTGCATCCTTGCACACAGCTACCCTCCATGCGTTCTTATACAATTATATTAAATATATTATATACATACATATATATATACACATACTCACTGAGTGTTCACAATAACGCACACAATCTATATGTGTATATAATTTTATATACGGATTTTTTATACATTTATATACTTATATATAATTTATACACACACACACACACACACACACACACACACACATATATATATATGCAGGGAGAGATAGGTGAGTGAGCAGGTCACTGTCCCCTGCATATGTTAAGTATATATGTGTATATATCTATCTATATATACAGACAAGAAGAGGAAGGGAGTGAACAGCTGTCTATATATGTGTGTGTATATCAGGAGAATTTCTGTGTGAAGAGCACTCTTTCCTTGCTAAGTGTATCTATATGTGTGTGTGTGTGTGTATGTATGGACACAGTGTGTGAACAGCTTGCATGCTCTCACCCTGTACATGCAGATGTACTCTGTGTGTGTGTGTGTGTGTGTGTGAGCGCAGCTATTGCTCCCTCGCTCCATATTTATAGACATAAAGACAGAGAGAATATACATTAAGATATAAACATCTATCTGTATGTATTTATGCACCCTAGAGATTATATGGGAGGGTGGGGGAAGGAGAGAGCATTGTAGCAGAGTGTGTGTGTGTGTGTGTGTGTGTGTGTTTGATAAGCTCCTGCTCTTTTTCTCAAGCATATAGGCAAATCTATCTGACTATCTCTATAGCCACTGAATATATCTATACACACATCAGGAGTGAGTAACGTATGTGCATGGCTGAGGCTCGCTGTGGGGGTGGGGTGCGGAGATGGCACGGGAGGCTGTGGGGTGTGTCTTTGTGCACCAGCGGCTCCCTCAGTACAGAGGTGTATCCTGGGGGTGGGCAGGGCGGTGTGCCACAAGCCCTCACTCACTCTCCACCTATATATGTGTACGTGTGTACTGATAGACCAGGAGAGGAGGGGGTGCAGGGTGTAGTGTGAGCAGGGCTCTTGAAGCATATATGCCTAAATAGGGGGGTGTGGGGGTGTGTGTGTGGGGGTGTGTGTGTGTGTGTGTGTGTACAAAATACATATATCCAATTATATATCATATACATTGTGTATATATTATATACAACTATGTTTGAATGCATGTGATCAGTCTTTCTGTGTATATATGCTGATATATGTGCATACATAGCAAGAAAGGGGTGTGTGTGTGTGTGTGTGTGTGTGTGTGAGAGACCAGTTCTCTAAACATCTCAGTATATGTGTATATATGCTGCAGGGGAGGGTAGGAGAGCCAGAGACACTTGTTACCTCTTCCTCCCCAATACCTAAGTGTATATATGTGTATATACATATGTGTATAGCAAGAGAGAAGTGTGTGAGTGACCAGTGCTCTGTACATGTATGTATACAACTCTGTGTGTGTGTGTGTGTGTGTGTGTGTGTGTGCAGGAAGAGAAGTGAGTTACCAGCTCTCCAAGGGTGTATCTATGTAGTGAGAAGTGTGTGGGAACAGCAGCTTGGCTCTATAGGCTGCATGTATGTATACATATAGCAAGGGAGAGGGGGGCATCGTGCATGGAAACAGCTCACTAAACATAGACATATGTATGCATACATATGGAGAGAGAGAGCAGTGCAGTTCTGTGCAGTTTGTGCTTTCTCCAGTTCTATATGTATGTATGTATAGAGTGAGACCTGTGTGAACAATCGCTGTGTATATATGCATCTCTATATTAATCTCTCTCACACACACGTGTGGCATGTGAGTGCAGCTTTTACTAGCACTACTTATGTACATACATATATCTATACATATACATACCTAGAGACAATCCAGAGAGATATCTCCATATACCTGCATATATTTGTGCACCCCAGAGGCTATACATGGGAATGGGAAGAAGTGATGGGAAATGCCTTTGTGTGCATGGCTCACTCCTGCTCCCTTTGTTATGTATATATGTCTAAACATACAGAGACAGACAGAGAGGTGTGGGGGCAGCTCTCTGTATGTACCTGCACAGAGTGGCTGTGCTGTATGTGCATCATGCTCGAGCATCTCTCTCTATATATCCAGGTATAGCTATACAGCTTTCTATAGGGGCTGGTGTGAGGCTGTGTGGGAAAAGTGAGCTGTGTGGCTGTCAGGGAGCAGATAAACCAGTATATATGTGTATATACATATGCATATGTGTGTGTAGTGGCAGGCTATTGTTTCTGTCTGAACAGCTCTCCCCCTTCTCTATGTAAGTAAAGGGCTGTGTGCCTGTGTAGTGACAGACAACTCTGTGTGCCCCTCTCACACACCCTCTGTATATATGAGCATACACATATATATATATATATACACACACACACACACACACACACACATACACACATGTATATAGCTTGCTCAAGAGACAAAAGTGTGTGAGAGAAAGGTCTTTCATTAGATGTATATTTATATATGATGAGAGCTGTGTGTGAACAGCTTGCGCTCTCCCCAAGTACATATGTATGTATGTTTATGCAGTGAGACAACTGAGAACAGCTCTCTACACACACACATACACGATATATGCATGTGTGTGCGCACACATGTGGGGCAGAGAGGAATCTGTGTGAGACAACAGCTCTCTCTCTCTCCTGTACACACATGTATCGTATGCATATATACATATATAATTGGAGAACACCGCTTACACAAGCACACACTATTCTTTCTCCATATATATGCATATGTATCTGCATACTGAGCTGGTCTCATGAGCACCATACTCCCTTCTCCTGCTGTATGTGTGTATATATATATATATATATGCATATATACACATATCCTCTGCAGAGTTGTTCATATACACACATAACTCTCACCACACACATAGACCTAGGCAGAGCTCTTCACACACACAGTTCTCTTGCATTTTGCACACACACACATACATATATATATATATATATATATATATATATAAAATGTCTGAGTGGTCTATATATGTAGGCATACATGGCTATATGCATCTACAGAGAAAGAGCACTGTGTGTGAGAAACACTCCTGCTTGCTCTCTACACGTGTATAACCACAGAGAGAGGGTACCTACACACATACACATATGTGCACATATGTTTATGCACCCCAGAGATTATATGTGTCTATGGAGTGGGGAGGGAAAATGCACATGAGAGTGAACAGCTCTTGTTCTCAAGTATATATATATATATATATATATATATATATATATATATATATATATATATATATATATAGACCCCTACATATCTATAGAGAGAGCAGGAACAATGGGCACAACCAGCCCTGCTCGCCCTGTGTATGTATGTACCTATGCCTTCACGTGTGTGTACAGCGAGGGAGCACTGCCTATGGGCTTGTGTGTGAACAGCCAAGTACAGCTGTATATAGGTAATTCTGTGCACTGCTGGGGTAGAGTGTGTGTGTGTGAGAAATACCCCAGGCTCGCTCTCTGTGTGTGTGTGTGTGTATAGATGTATGTATGTGCATAGAGAGAGGGGTCAAGAGGTCTCTCATCCCCCCTGTATCAGTATATATACACACATATATGTGTGTATAGTGAGACTTCTGTGTTTGAACAGCATGCTTTGACACACACACCCCACACCCCCCCATTTCTGTATGTGCCTAGAAATGCCTATGGGCGTATAGAGTGACAAGAGCTGTGTGAGACCCTCTCCCCCTCCGTGCCTATATATGTGCATATACACACACAGACAGGAGTGAGCACTGTGTACAGTGCACACACACACACACACACACACACACACACACACACACGAGGTGTGTGTCCCCCACGTTTTGCTCAAATATTTCTCTCATCATCCATTTCCACCCATGGTTCTGTTTCCTCCCATCTCTTGGGGGGGGTGGGGAACGAAGCACACCCACCCATATAGATTTTATTACACCCCTGCCCTGCCCGGCCCCTCTCTCACACCCACCCATATAGATTTTATTACACCCCTGCCCTGCCCATATGGATTTTCTTTAAATATCTATATGCCTGTGTCAGGGTTTCGAATACACCCCCCCTCTCCGTGCTTAGGCGTACACACACATTGACCTTGCAAATTTACACACAGCCTTTACCATAAGCAGCACCCATGATATATCGTGTGCGTGTAACACACGGATGACACCGCCCCCCCCCCCTCGCCCCCCCCCAGGGGTAACATACAGCGCTGAGCTGTTTCCACTCGGTTACAGCACTGGGTATGCACATGTAGGCATTGGCATGTTTGCATGCTCCACACATATATCTATCTATACGTTCCTAACACCCACCCCCAGTGCAGCCGTGCAGGAGGGGCAGGGGGGTGCCACGTCCCAGGGGTGGGTGTGCGATGCTGCCTGCGGGGGGTTTCATTAGGACATACACACGCCCCCCCCCCCAATCCCCACCTCCTTCCCCCCCCCCACCGCCTGCACACCCAGGCTCCCTGCACCCACCCGGGCCGACGCCCCCTCCTCCCGCCCGAGCGCTTCGCATCTCCTGGAGGCCGGACGCAACTCATCACCGGAGTGCCTGGCCACGGCTCTCTGGGGGGGGGGAGGTGGGGCTGAGCCCCGCTGTTATGGAGGGGCCCCTGTCCTCGGGGGCAGGGGGTGGCGGGGCGCGGGGGAGGGGGGGAAGGGGAGGACGTGGGGGGACGGACACGCACGACCGGGCAGGATCAGACCCCGGTAAGGGGAATGCCCGGCTGGCGGCCCCAGGGGCTCCCACCACCGCGGGCGGCGGGGGCTCGTCCTCTCCGGCGGCAGGGGCCCGGGCGAGGGAAATGGCGGAGAGGAGCCGGGGGATGGGGAGAGGAGGAGGAGGAGGAGGAAGGGGAGGCGGCAGGGCTGTGCGGGCTCGGCGCGGCGTGCGTGGGCAGGGGGCGGGGTGCGAGTGTGTGCGGGTGTGTGCGTGCATGTGCAGGGGGGTGTGTACGTGTGTGCCGCGGGCGGTGACGGACACCCGTGTGCCGGCTGCAGGGATGCCCACCGCCGGAGCACGTTGATCCCACTCCGGGGGTACTGGGGGAGAACGTCCTCTCCGGGCCCGGCCCCGCGGTTCTGCAAGGGGGGCGTTGTGCCACGCCCCCTCCCCCTGTCCCCCGAAGCCTCCTTCTCCCAGTGGGATTTCGAGGGGGGTTGGGGTGGGGGTGTATTTTGGGGGATTTCACAGCACCGCTGCTGCTCCCCCCAACCCATGCATCAGTCCGGCCCGCAGCGGGGCTGGAAGACGCCCCCCCTCCCCCCCTCGCGGCACGCAGGGCTGCGGGGGCGACAGGGGTTCACCCACACACACCCGCCCACTGTGCCAAGCTGGGGGTCTCCCCCAGCCCCCACCCACCGACAGCCTATCTGGACCCGCCGCGCTGCCCGCATCCTCCGCTGCGGGGCGATACCCGCCGCGGGGGGAGGGGGGGGGGGGGGGGAGGTGGACACAAGCACACACCGCGGACACGCAGGACTCTCCGCTCGGGGGCCCCGTCGGGGTGGCCGCGGGGGGTGGGGGGTCGTTGTGGGGGCGGCCCCCGTCGCCGGGGCGGGGACCCCCGGCCTCAGCGCGGCGCCTCCGCGCTGCTGGCGGCTGCCGCGGGAGGGCGTCGCCTGTGTTAGTTCCCTCCGGAGAACCGGGACCAGCGCCGCCGTTGTGGCCCCCCGCCGCCCGCCGCCTCCCCCCAGCTGCGGAGGCCCCTCTTGGGCACCGGGGGGCGGCGGCGGCGACGCGGGGGGAGGCTGCCGCGGGACGCCAGCCGCCGCCGTACCGGGCGCCCCCCTCCTCGTTCGCGCCGCCGCGCTGGGCGCACCTCCGAAATCGCGGCGGGGGGCGGCGGGCGGGGCGCGGGGGGGCCCGAGGGGGCGGTGGCGGGCTAGAGGGGGGCTGGCCGCGGGGCGCCGAGCCGGCGGGGAGGCGCGGGGGGGCCCGGCGGCGGCGCGGGAGCCCCGCGAAAGGGCCCCAAGAAGCACAAGTTGGAGCTGGCGGCGGACCAGGCTGTTGTTGTTCTCAACGTGGTCCGCCCCGCGCTCATATAAAGGGCGGCGGCGGCGCCCGCCCCACCAGAGCGCGGCGGCGGCGGCGCGGAGCCGAGTGGAGTCAGAGAGCAGCGCGCCGCGCCGGGCCTCCGCCACGCCGGGCCTCCGCCACGCCGCGGCCGCCCCTGCCTGCCCCCGCCTCCGTCCCGCCGCCCGCGCCCCCGCGGCACCATGTCGGTGGAGCTGGAAGAAGCCGATCTGCCTTTGACCGAGGCGGAGGAGGTGCCGCTCGCCCCGGAGAAGAAAGCGGCCGCTAAGAAGGCGAAAGGCGGCGGCTCCTCGCTCTCGCCGTCGAAGAAGAAGAAGAACAACAAGAAAAAGAACCAGCCGGGCAAATACAGCCAGCTGGTGGTGGAGACCATCCGTAAGCTGGGCGAGCGCAATGGCTCCTCGCTGGCAAAGATCTACAACGAGGCCAAGAAGGTGGCCTGGTTCGACCAGCAGAACGGCAGGACTTACCTGAAGTACTCCATCAAGGCGCTGGTGCAGAACGACACCCTGCTCCAGGTCAAGGGCACCGGCGCCAACGGCTCCTTCAAGCTCAACAGGAAGAAGCTCGAAGGCGGCGGCGACGGGGGCGCGGGCAGCAGCGCCCACAAGTCCCACAAGAAAGCGGCGGCCTCCGCGTCCCGGCGGGCGGAGAAGAAGCCGGCGACCAAGAGCAAGAAGCCCGAGAAGAAATCCCACAAGAAGGGAGCCGGCGGCGCGGCGACGAAGAAGGACAAGGGCAAAGCCAAGAAGGCCGCCAAGAAGGGAGCCGCGTCCCCCGGGGGCAAGAAGGTGAAGAAGTCGGCAAAGCCCAAGGCACTCAAGAGCAGGAAGGCATGAGAGCGGGGCGCAGGCAGCCCCCCGCCCGCCCCCTCCCTCCCCCCCCTCCCCCCGGACTGTGAACCCCGCGGCACGGACCGCTCTGAGGACGGACCCCAGGGGACCCGCTTTGTCTTTGTGTTGCTGACTCGGCTCCGCTGCCGCCGCCGTGCGCGGTGAGCGGGGCCGTGGCCGCCCCAGCCCCCTCTTTCCCTTCTCCGACGCCTTATTATTTCCCCCCCAAATTCCCCCATCCTCCCCCCCCCCTCGCCCCCCCCCATCCGCGGCTTCTGCCCGATCGCGCCCTTTTGTTTTCGGCCGTGCCCCTCCCCTTGTGTAGACGGTTCCCGCCGACCCACCCCCCCACCCCCCCCCCCCAACATCCCAACCTTCCCCCCCCCAACCTCCCCCCCCCTCCCCCCCCAGCCCCGTCTCCCCGGTGCTTTACAGGGTTTTTTTCCCGCCCGGTTTCCATAGCAGCCATTTTGCGGCAGCGCCCCCGCTGCCCCCCGCGCCACGTGGGCCGGCTCCCGCCGCCCGGGCCCGCTCCGCGCCCCCGCCCCGCCCCTCCCGCCGGGCGCTCCGTGCCTGCTCCCAGCCGTTTCGAAAAGCCACGGCGCCCCCTATTGGCTCACGCACCCCCGCCCCCCCCCCCCCTCCCCTCTCCTTCCGGCGCCATGGCAACGGCCCGTTGGGCGCCAATTGGCCGCCGCGGCGTCGGGGCGCTGGGAAAGGGACGGCGCTCGCGGGCGGCATCCCCCTCCTCCCCCTTCCCCCCCCCCCCAGTCCGGCGGGGCCTCCGGCCGCCGGTTCAGGTCGCATCTTGGGTGGCCTTTGATTTATTTTTTTTTTTAACCGGTTTTGGGTTGGATGTGGGGGGGGGGGGAAGGGGGGGGGAGGGGGTGTTTCCGTTGTTTTGGGTTTTTTTCGGTGTTTTTTTCTTTTTCTTTCCGGGTTTTTTTGGTTTAGTTTGGTTTTTGGTTGGTTTTTTTTTTTTAAATTTCATTTATCGCCGTTTCAAATAAATTCTTAAAAAAAAAATAAATGTGTGTGGGGGGTGTCGTGTGATCCCTGCGGGGGGGGAAGGACAGGGCGGGGGGGGGGGGACCTGGCCGTGCTACATTGGCTCCGGGGGGGGTGGGGGGGAGTCTTTCCCTCGCTGCCCAGAGGCTGTGATGCTGTGGGGGAGACCCAGGGCTCGGGGTATGGGGGGGCTGGGGAGGCTGTGCCTGCCGCAGGAGAGGAGCAAGGGCTCCCCTGTCGTGGGGGCTGGGGAAGGGAGCCATCCCTGCGCAGCTGCCAGCGGCGGCTGCAGCGAAGGGGTGGGTGCCTGTGGACTCGGTCCCCAGCCGGCATCTGGCTTCCCACACCCCCGCGGGGTCCAGGGCGCACCCCGCATCCATCCCCCCAAGCTGGGGAGAAGCGTTGTCCCCGCGAGGCCGGGGTTCCTGCCGTGCCCGTGAGTGACGGCAGAGGGAAGGCGCTGGGAGCCGGGGCCCATCACACGCCCCGCGGAGCCACCCCTCGCCTCCATGGCTGCGCCTATTTATAGCGCACGGCAGCGAGGTTGCATAAAGCCCTGCCAGGGATCTGGGACAGCCTGTTCTGCCTGGCTGCTGCGCCCGGGGTGAGCGCACAGATCCGCCCTCATCACTGGGGACCCCCAGCTTACACCAGGGTGCAGGGGAGGGGGAGAGAAGGAGCCACGCTCGCACATCCACCCTCTGCAGCAGGGCAGGGAAGATGCAGGATGGGTGGGAAGATGCAGGATGGGTGTGCTGTACCTCACAGGTCAGCGCAGGCACACAATCAATCAGGAGCAGCCTTGCACCAGGGTCCTGCCTCCACCAGCAAGGGAGCAGTTACCCCACAGGAGCATCACCCCAGGGCTGCTGCCAGCCCCTCCCAGGTGCTGCACCCAGAGCAACAACATGTGCCTGGGGACCGCAGCACGGATCAGCCTCCATGACAGGTCAGCAGCCAGCCCCCTGCCCAGGCAGAGACCTTCCACAAGCCCAGGAAAGGAGCAGCCCCTTTCCTCCAGGCCCCATGACCACTGGAGCATGAGCAGGGAGAAGGGAAGCAAGTTTTCCCCTGAAGAAAGGCCTGCAGCTCAACTGAGCCAGAGAAGTCACCTGCACTGCTGGAAGAGACCAACGCTGTTCTGCTTCTGTAGGTCTGTCCGTAGGGTGGGCAGCTGCCAGGTCAGGCCAGCCCCCATCCCCCTGCAAGTCCCACCCCAAACCTGAGCACCTACCAGTGACCTCAGGCACATTGAGAGCGCTGCTGTTCCGGCACCGATCTGCAGTTGTCTCCTCAGTCAATAGATGACACTGCAGGTTTTGAAGGGCTGGAGGAAACGATGCCACTGTGGTCTGCCTGAGCTCACAGGCAGCAGCAGCGTCACACTTCAGACTCAGCAGCTGGCTGGAGGCAGAGGGGTCCCTGCTCCCCACGGGGTGGGGGAGGGGGGGTGTCAGATTAACCGTGTGTCAGCAAGGGCACAGCTCTGCCCTCAGCACCCACCTCGAGGTGAATTGCTCAACTGCTGAGGAGCATCACCTCACAGTAACCCCACCGGTCACGTCCCTGTAGGCAGACTGGGCAGGTGAGGGCAGAGGGAGGCCAGCGAGGCTCTGCCTGCCTGGAGAGGCAAGGCAGCAGGGTGACACACTGTGGGTCCAGCTGGAACCCTCACCTCCCAGTCAGAGGGGCTGGTGGCATCTTGCCTCACAGGCTGAGACTGCCAGGAGCTGTGATGCCAGAGCATCCCCCAGCAAGCTCTCGTGGGTGCTGCCAACCATGAGGGCCAGGCTCTGGAGAGAAAGCCAAGCCTTGAGGATGTCCAAGGGCCAACGTCACCTCAGCAAACACTGATGGTCCCAGAGCTGTGGTACACAGAGACCCCACTGCACACGGTGAGATGCACAGCAGCCTCCTGCAGCAGACTGCTTCGGTTCCTGGTCTGTGCTTACCCCACCTTCAGCTGCCCAAGAGGAGGCAGGGGAAGAGCTGCAGCCTCCCTGCCCTCTCCTTGCAGGAAGCAGAGACCAGCAGGCACCCTTTCGGGCTTGTGACCTCAGGGAAGGCTCTATTCAGCCAAGTCCTTCACAGTTCATAAGCTCCACTGCCCTGGTGCTACCAAGCATTCAGGACCAGCAACATTGTTCCACAAAGCCCTGAGACCGCCGGAGCTGCAGGCTCAAAGGTGACAAAGTCCACTCCAGCTTTCTAGTAAAGACCAAGACTCTCCTGGATACAATGATGTTCAGGGGCGCAGTTTGGGAGGTGGTAAAGGCTAAGCACTTTAGCAACACTTGGCAAGACAGGATTTCCTTTGGTCTGCCCGGGCACAGCCCAGCTTGCCTGCCCATCATGTGGCTGGCAGAGGAAGTTCAGAAGCCCACCGGAGCTCCCACGGAGGACACTGCACATGCCCCCAGCACCCAGCCACCAGCTCCTAGTTATGGCTGCAGGCATCGCCCTGCCAGCCCACAGAGAGCCACAACAGCTCGGGTGGCTGCAGAGCCCCCGGTGTGCAGTGCAGCAGCCTGACCTGTCCCCATTCTGCACCCAGGGACCCCAATTGCTTTGTACTCAGTTCTACCTTTGTTCCCAACAGCGAGCTTCCCAAAGCAGAGGGCAGCTTACTGCCCCATGGACCAGCCCAGCAGCTCCAGTCTTGACCTGCACCTTCCCCAGTCCAGGCAGAGCTCACCAGCACCCAACCCCGACTGCACTGGAAGCTTCCCACAACGCCACCTCCCCAGAACCCAAGCAGGGAGCAGCTCTGCCTCGCACACCAGACACTGGGACAGCAAACTGAAGATGTCCAGCAAAGGGAGAAGGTGCTGCAGTAAGAAATGGCACTAGACCTCCACTGGGCCTCCTCTCTCCCCTTCACAGTCAGCTTTTCCCATCTCCAGAAGCCCATCTCTGCCTCCTTGCCTGCTATGTCACACAGAGGGCCCCAGGGCAGCCCATCAGGTGGGGAAAGCACCTCCAGCACTGGGGAAAGAGGGTCCTGGGTCCAGCCTCACTCCTGCTGCTGCTCCCAGCTCAGGGGCAGTTCAGGCTTCCTGGCACTGGCAACAGAGCAAGTGGACAACGTGACACACTCATAGCAGGGAGAAGAGCCCAAGAAAGGTTTTATCAGCTCCAGTGGTCAGAAGACTATTTGGCAAAGGGTAAGCAGGAGTGCTGCTAGGTCAGATCTGGTGTTTTACTAGTCCTTCCCTGCTCAGAGAACACCAGACACCAGGCTGCCACCAGAGAACCTGCTCCTGCTGACGCTGCCGGAGGTTTGGTGAGGTGGCAAGACACAGCACATGGGACAGCATTCCACAGGGAACCAGTTTAATCAGGTATCAGGTTTGCACCATTCTTTTCAGTATCACAAGTTCTGCATTTTTCTAAGAAATACAAAGCACTCTCAGGGTGTACAGAACACTGGTCCTGGAGAAAACAACACTCTGAAACAGACACATCGACCACCACGCAGGGCAGCAGGAAGGAAGCCCCTCACCCCCACGTTGCTGCTGGTAACAGTCGCTTTGCAGGAGGAGGTGAGACCCAAGGGGGTCTGTACAGCAGCAGCGGGGCTGTGCCCAGCTGCCCCCCACCCCCTGCCCCAAGGCCAGGTTACCCCAGCACAGCTGCAGGGGTACACATCTGCACCCCCATTAGCATGACACTAACGAACACACCAAACACACTGCTTCCACGTTCCACAACGGAGGGGGAAAAAAAACCACCCCACCCCTTCATAAAACCAGTTGATAAGCATCCAGGTTCAACTACTCTAGGTAACAGTAAACTCAGAGCCAGGGTGAGTTACTTCATCCACAAGATTAACAGCTGATTCCACAGGATGAACACATGCTACTTACGGCACATAAATAGAAGTTGCTCATTTTTGATGGGGGGGTTTTCCACCCCCATTTACTTAAAAAAAAAAACCCCAAACATGTTATGAAGGTCTATGGCCTGATTACCTGGGCACTGCTGCATGCACACGACTATCAGCCTCCATGGAAGCAGGCTGCTCTGGGCAGCAAGGAAAGCTGTCTCTGCATCAGCTATTCCCAGTGTCACGGGACAGGGAGCCTGCCCCCATGCTCTCACGTTACCCACAGCCAGGAAATAAACACGGTGGTAGCTCAAGAGCAGGCTTTGATGCAAACCCCAGGGCTGGTTTGTTTTTTGGTTTTTTTTTTTTTTAAAAAAAAGAAATATTAATCTGTAGAGGGTTACAGTTAACAGAGATCATCATCACTTTATTTCTCAGAACCAGAGATAGTGCTGAACAAACAAACAACAACAGAAAACGAAAAGAAGACACAGCATGTCGTTTTTGGAAGTGCAGCCAGGGTAGAGGGTAGCTCTCGGCAAGATGAAGGGCTCTGCAGCCGGGAGAGGAGGGGAGCCACGGCAGAAGATGGCAGCTCCCGCTCCTGGCGGGCGCCTGACCTTGCGACGCTCTCCGAAGGGATTTGTCACCGCACCCTCCACGCACCCAGCGGCATGTGGGACCACCAAGTCCCCCCCCCCCCCGGGCGCCCACCAAGCCGGGGAGCTGCAGGAAGGTGACTTGGCAGGGAGGTACCCCAAAATAAAGAGACGTTAAAACAAACGGGACCGGAGGTTCGTTACAGTGGGCAATGCACTAGCTTTACCGTGAAGGAAACTAAGACTAACAGTCACTTCTTGCCGAAGGAGAAACTTTTCCTCCCTTTCACATTTTCCAGCCCCCTGCCCTCCCTGCTGCAGTGCAGCCGGGACGGCATTGCTGGGGGGAGGGGGGGGGAGGGAGGGATGCAGCAGCAGCAAGTCCCATCCTCACACCGGAGCCAGCAGGGCCGGTTGGGGGGGCTCCTGCACAGCCCCAGGGCTGGTGGAGAGGAGAGGCGGCCGGGGATGCCCATGCCCGCGCCCAACCCCCACGTCAGCCAAAACAATCCTCAGCAGGTACCAGCAGCTCTGCACCGTGACCCAACCACACGCCTCCAGGTGCCACGACTGCCGGCAGCTGCGACCCAGCTGCCTCCTCCAGAAACACTTCTTCCAGAAGGAAGAGGGGCAGGGTGGGGGCACAAGCAGGGCCTGACCTCACCCCAGCACCCCGCCGCAGCCCAGGCTGGGGAGCTAGCGGAGGGCTAGCGGGGTGCTGCCAGGGCTCACCACCCAGCCCGGGCTGGGGGGCAGGAAGGGGAACCCCAGCCCCATGAGGAGGAGAGCTGGGGCAGCAGTGAGGAAGGGGCTGGGAAGGGGCGGGGGCAGCGCTCACTTCTTGGAGCTCTGCGTCTTCTTGGGCAGCAGCACAGCCTGGATGTTGGGCAGGACGCCGCCCTGGGCGATGGTCACGCCGCCCAGCAGCTTGTTGAGCTCCTCGTCGTTGCGGATGGCCAGCTGCAGGTGCCGGGGGATGATGCGCGTCTTCTTGTTGTCGCGGGCCGCGTTGCCCGCCAGCTCCAGGATCTCGGCCGACAGGTACTCCAGCACGGCCGCCAGGTACACCGGGGCGCCGGCGCCCACCCGCTCCGCGTAGTTGCCCTTGCGCAGCAGCCGGTGCACCCGGCCCACGGGGAACTGCAGCCCGGCCCGCGACGAGCGGGACTTGGCCTTGGCCCGCGCCTTGCCGCCGGACTTCCCCCGGCCCGACATGGCCGGCAGGCAGCGGCCCCTCGCCGCCGCCGCCTCCTCCTCCTAAGAAGCGCCGCGCACAGACGGTCCCGGCGCCTGCGGAGAGACAAACGCCGTTACACCGCGCCGGGGCCGCGCCGTCCCCGCCCGCCACTGCCACAGCCGCGCCGCCCTTACCCGCAGCCCGCGCTGCCGCTCCGCCCTGCGCGCCGCTCGCCGCTGCACTGCCGGCGCCGCCGCTGCCGCGCCGCGGATATGGCTGCCCGCCCCGCCGCCAGCCTCTTCCCATTGGTGGCCGCCGCGGCTAGCGCGCCGCTGATTGGTCTTCGCGTCGATCCCTGATTTGCATAGGGCTCGCAGCGCCCCGGCTCCGCTGCGGGGCCGGCGCCGAGGGCAGCGCCCGGCGGGGAGCGACCCGGCTCAGCCCCTGGCTCCGGGGTTCCCGGCTCCCAACCGGCCGAGACAGGGAGCAGCCAGATTCGCCACCCCCCCCACAGCCCAGAGTGCCCTCCCTGGACAGCGGGATGCCTCTCCTGGGAGCGCGGCAGCGGCTGCGGGCAGAGAGGAACGCTCCGGGGGAAGGGATCCCCTGCATGGGGAGCGGGGATCCCCCGCATGGGGAGCAGGGATCCCCTGCATGGGGAGCAGGGATCCCCCGCATGGGGAGCGGGGATCCCCTGCATGGGGAGCATCCCCCGCGCCCGCCGCCCTCCCCGCCCGAGGGGAGAAGTTGCTCCCGAGCCAGCATTTGGGACGGGGTCACACCGAGCTGACCGCAGTCACCTCCTCACCGGGGTGCAAGTGCTGCACCGGGAAGCAGCCAGGCTCCGGGTTAAAGGCGGTGTAGTTCAGCAATACCACCTCCTCATTCAACCCTCAGGAGAAGGGGTTTTTTGCTGGTATCACTGGTGCTCAGAGCCTGGGGGGAGATAGTCTGTCCCCTGCATCTTCGCCTCGCCGTGCCTTCGGGAGGAAAGGATTATATTCCCCAGAGCCAGGAAAAGCGAGCATCCCCACTCGTGCTCAGCATCTTGGCTCCCTCCACAGCAACTGGAGACCTGAAGTGAATTTGAGATGAGCTGGTGACCTTTGGAAAAGCCTCATCTGCAGTTAGCATCAACCAGGGCAGCTGAGCTGCTCAGGCAGCAGGAGCGATGGCTGGGCAGAGACAAACCTCCCTTTCAGCTCTTGCACGGACAGGAATTGAGGTGGCAGCCCCAGCACCCAAAGACATATTTATTCTGCCAGGAGCTGCTAATGCAGCAACTCTCTTGCCTCAAGTCACCACAGGAGTGATGAGGAGCCAGCTAACAACAGGCTTTCCGGCTGGAAATCATAATCCCACCCGTTTCCCATAAGCCAGGAGCCCTTCTGGGCTCAGCCACCCCCGTGGCACACGAGGGATTCAGAGACAGATTTGTCTCAGAGAGCCCTCTGGTCTCCCCAGCTGCCCATCCTGCAGATCTTACCCTGGATCTACTGTCTCACCCCAGGATAGGACTAGGCAGTAAAACCCCAAAAGAAAACCCCAGAGAGCATTTTCCACCAGCAAATGGAAATGCTCCAGCACTGTGTCTCAGCGCTGGGTAACTGGTCTCCCCCTCAGCAGATGGAGAGGTACGAGCGCTGCCTGAACAACACATGGGCAAGGGGGACACAGACATGCACACAGACAAGGGCACTGCACAGTCCACGAGTTTATCTCATTTTATTGTTGCTCTCCAGCAAGGGTCCCACCATGTAAGGCTTTTGGTCTGTAACATCTGGCCATTTACAAATCCCTGACCTCAAAAACAACTGCCCTGTGCTGTTCTGTAACGGCACTTTGGTTATCTGGGCTTTAACGAATGACCTTTATGGGCACAGCAGAGCACATCCCTCCACAGATCAAGAAAATCCTCTCTAAGTCTTCAAATCCCATTAACAAAATGACTACAAACAACGTGACCAAGCCATGCTGCCCCACCCCACTGCCTGCAGGGAAACCCAAGCACAGTCCCCTTCCTCCCAGGCACCACTTGAACATCTCCCTGCTTAGGAGCTGGGAAAGCATGTGGCAACGCTGGTGCAGAGTGGGACAACCCTGGCAGGTCTCCCCAGCCAGAGGTTTCCACCTGGTATTCACTGCATGTTCCTCTGCGCTGCAGCTACCTTGTCAGGGCAGGAGTATCAGACAGGAATTTGTAGGGAATCAATATGGAATTAAGTGGAAAAGAGACATTGGTTTAATACCAAAGAATAGGGAAAGAAAAAAAAACAGGAGACATGAAACAGAAGGCAAGAGCCACACCTCCCTGGCAGACTGAGACGCCTCTCAGGGCTTTATCTTTGCTTGGCACAAAGAACTGGCAGAGAGGGAGGCCAACAGGTTACAGTCACTGGCGCCAGCGCAGGACAAAGCCAGAACCTTTTTAAAGACAAACACCAACCTTTAACAAAACCCACACAGACAATGACCTAGAGCATCGGCTCAACACCGGAGAGGCTTAGAGAACCTCAACAGCAGCCTGCAAAGCCTTCAAAAACAACCCAAACCAACCCCATTCCTCATTCTGCTTAGGAAGATCAGGAGGAAAAATGATGTCCAGCCATCCCAGCCAGTGCCTAAGCCTTGCGCTTCTTCGCTGCTGGCTCTCCCTCCTTGCCCAGCCACTGCTGCAGGATACCCGCGCTGGTTTTCTTGGGTGAAGGGCTGTGGATGAACTGACTTGTCCACCTGGGCACCTCATTTTCTTTCTTCTGGGGAGAGCTCTCCTGGGAGCTTTTTAACCAGCCCAGCATCACTTTGCTGCTCGGGGTGGCTTTGACCTCCTGGAGAGACAAAGCAAACGTGAAAGTCAGAAGCATGGCAAGAGCAGGGCAGGCAGCAGACTGCAAGAGCTGGTCCAGAGCAGGGCACAGGGGCTGGAGCAACAGCCCTGCCCACAGCCAGGCACATCTGCAGGAGGTTCCCTGGGCTGCTGCGAACAGGCTTGTTCCAAGCTACAATTGCACATGGAATTTGCCTCATTTGGCAGAGAAATCCTGGCACAGGGAGACAGTTTATTTCTGGAAGCAGAGGAAAGGGAATCTGTTCAGGGCTCTGCACTCCAGCATCAAGCACGGTCATGCCCTGCCGATGCCACTAGCTGCTGCCCTCCCGCAGCCCGGCAGTGCCAGCCCTGGCCAAGCTCTCTCCTGCCAAACCCCCACCCCCAGCACCCACCTTCTTGCCTCCCAGCTCAATGGCTGCCAGGCACTCAGGCGTGTCGTTGCGGATGCTGTTGACAATGGTGGACACTGGGTGGAAAACGATGTTCTCTGCAGGCTGGATGAGTTTAACTGCTTCTTGGGTTGGCACTTCAGCAAAGTCCAGCCATTTCCTGATGGCCTCGTCCCCATCCAAGATGGCTGGCATCCTAGGGCACAACAGAGTTGGAGCCAAATCCCAGAGCCAGTATTGCACAGCAGGGTGGCAAAAGCCAGGCCTGTAAGCTAGCAAGGAGCTGGCAAGTTGTGGGGGCCGGGTGGGGGGCAAACAGGGAAAATCGACACAGCAGGATGCTCTTCCACAGAGCAGAGAATGTGCTTGCTTTGCCCACGTTGCTGCTTTGCTGGAAGAGGCAGAGGGGCTGACTGCCAGGCCCCGTCAGGCAAAAAGCGATCCAACTCTGGCTGCCACCCACCAGGCCACCAAGATGGTGATTTATGGAAAGGGCATGAGCTGGTGACCCAAAACAAGCTAGTAACGCTGTAGTGCTTTTCTCAGAGGGCATCAGGAGGCAGGACTCCCTGCCAGACCCATGTTTAAAGGCATAGCTTTCCTCCCTTGCCTCCCCTCGCCCCTGACATGCTCACTCTCACTTGCCTGTGATGGATGAAGCTCACGTCCTTGGAGGCATCAACAGTGATGATGGTGTAAGTGTACAGCGCTTCTCCTCCTGAGGGTGGCTCCCAGCAGTCAAAAATCCCAGCCATGGTGAGTGGCCTCCACCCTCTCCATTTCTCATCTCCCTCCTCCTCCTCCTCGACCTGCCGGGAAGAGGCCCCATCACCCAGGTCACTGCTGGCCCCGGGCAGCTGAAGCATCACAGATTCCCAGTGCTGAGGCAGGCCAATGACATCTAAGCTGTGAACTGAACTAATCTGAGGACTTTCCAGGAGCCCTTCTACTAACTTGACATAACTCTACTAACTTGAAGTAACTCCAGGAGAGGTAACAGGAGCCTCATCTTCCCTCTGGGAAGTCAGCACCCTCTTTTCCCTTCTGACCACCCTGGCACGTGGCTCAGCCAAAGGAAAGAGGTAGTGAAACTCCCAGCCCAGTCCCCTGAGAGACACACTGCCCCCCCATGCAAATATCCGGGCCACGAGGAGCAGCGAGCGTGACGGTGGGGACACCGATGCTGCCGCACTGTTTGTAGCCAGGGGACCACAGCTGCGGGGACCACCAGCCACAGAGGGATGCCAGAGTGCCAATCCCACCATGGAACAGAGCCCCTCAGAGATGGGCACAGCTGGAGGGAAGGGGGCTTTTCCCAGGGCAGCTGGAGGAAGCAGGGGCTCAGCGCTGGGCGAGGGCGTTCAGACACAGCGAGGGACTCCGTACCGTGCCATCCTTGGTCTGGGGGAAGTAAATGAAATACGGCTGCTTCCCCCCACTCTGCTGCTGCCACTCGTAGAAGCCATCTGCCAGCACCACGCAGCGCTTGCCCTTGAGGAGAGCACCCTGGGGAAGAGAAAGCACAAGCAAGCCATGAACAGCAGCCTGGGACAGTCCATGAGGGAGGACCTGAGCTCCTGGCCTGCTCCCTTCTTCTTGGAGCTCCCCTGAACTGCCCCAATGGGGTGCACAAAGGCCACCGCCATCACTGCGATGAAAGGTGCAGACACAGAGAGGGACTCTGCACTGTGGCATCCTTGGTCTGGGGGAACCAGCCTCACCAGCAACAACCTTTTCAGCTCTACTTTAATGAAGCTCCCCAGCTCTGCACTTGCTCCCCCGCGCAGCAGGCAAACGGTGACCAGTACCCACAGAGGGAAGAGACAGTTTTACCAACTGCAAGATCCCTTCACGCTGGACACCAAGACAGTAGCAGCTCACCTTGTAGGAGGACTTCTTCAGCATGGTATCGCTGCGGCAGTTGGAGGTGTTAAACTGCATTTTGGAGGGGTCATCGTTTTTGAACCAGGAGGGGATCAGGCCCCAGCGCATGTCCATGAGGACACGCTCCGAGGAGTCGGCATCCTTTTGAAGGAAACAGAGAAACACCTCGGGTCAGAGCCACACTGCAGGGAACATGAGCATCCCCACAGCTGGAGAGGGGCTTCACAGAGTCCTGCGCAAGCAGCTTCCACCCCCTGCAAAGGGGGGAACAGGCCAGCGACTCTGCCAAAAGCCAAGGCGGGGTCACAGCCCTTCCAGCACCAAATCTGCTGCTGCTGCTCCTCTTTTGCAGGGACACACAAGCTGTGTGGAAAGAGCAGCTGATTATAACCCTTTGCATGTTCTTAACGGCTTTCCTGTAGGAATTCATTAATCTTCAGCAGAAGACACGAGATATATGTCACAGGAGTAACTAACCGTCTCGGTGAGGCTCACCCAGCGACTCTCTGGAGGAACAACCACGGTTTTTCTTCAGTGGGAAGTGCTGGACACACACAGCTCTTCAGCAAACAGCCACGTTGGGCCAGCGTTAAGGTCCTCAAAACTTCCCCCTCCACAGCAAGTGTCCCAAAGGGCGCAAACCTCACCTTCATTTAAATAACGTGATTTCTGCTGACCTGGTTCACTTTCACTCCCCACGCTTTGCATATCGTTAGCACTTGGACAATGGAAACGGCTCGTGGCTTTCACTTCTCCCCCAGCTCGCTCTTGCTTTCTACCCACAGCTGCCAGCCCGGGGCAGACACAGCTGGGGATAGCAAGGCCCAGGGGATTTGCTCCTGAAGAGCTGCAGTAGGTACACACACCTAGAGCAGGAATACATGTGTGTACAGGGAGATGGAGGTGCCCAGTTTTGTAAAGTCTTCCAGAGCCTCCAACAGGTGAGGGGTGGCAAAAAGGGACGCCTTACACCACACCTGTATCCCAACAACTTAGAGATGGAGGGCAGAGCCTGTGACCTGTATCCTGCCCCCAGCTCTGTATTCCTCTGCTCCATCTGTTTATCACCGGCTCTCAGGGACACATGGGACCCCAAGGCAGCAAAGGAGGGTACGAAGGATGCCCGCTGGCATCTCCCACCACACTCCCACCGAGGCATTCCCACCCCATCCCCAGTGCTGCCCACGGCTGCAAGGCCTCTTTTGCTGCCCCATGGGGGAAGCACGGAGGGAGCCCAGGCTGGGGTGTCTCAACCCAGTGCCCCCAGCTTCACCCTGTTGAGCATGAAAGAGCAGCAGCTCACTGGGCACCTTCTTATGCAGAAACCGTTGTACAGGCTGCTCAGGCTGTCTGGGGAAGGCCTGGCCAGGCTTAAATTAGCCAGGATAACGGCTGCTACAGGCGTACAGCTATTTTACCACTCTGAAGTTGGGCTGGTGTTTTTCCTCTCCGTTCTCCCCTACCAGCGCAGCCCGGACATGTTCAGCAGTGTTATAAAACACAGGGGATGGGGGGGGAAGGCTCAGGAAAGGAGAATAAACTCAGTAGAGCAACAAGAGACAGCGGGGGAAGTTCCACCGCCGTTAATCATTGACGGGCGAGTGTTTGCAGAAGGTACAACGCCACGGTGGAAGCAGGGGACCCATCCCCCGCCCTCCTCAGGAACACGAAATGCCAGGGAGAAGAGGCATCCGCGGTTAGAAGAGCGAGCGCCAGCCCGGCTGCAGGCCGGGCCCCGCCCCGCCCGCAGACACGGCCCCTTCCCACCGCCCCCCGCCCGCCCGCGGCAGCCGGGCACCCGGCGCACAGGGCTGGAGGCCGGGCCGGGCCCCGGCGCCTTTGTTTTGGTTCGCAAAGCGCGGGGAGAGAGGGGGAGGGAAGGAGGGAGGTACCTGCTGGAGGTGCCGGCGGGAGAGCAGCACCGGGCCGCTGGACTGCGGGCCCTTGTTGTACGAGGGCCGGTACCTCTCCGCTCGGATCCACTCGGGCTGCCGCTGCCGGCCCCGGCGGTCGCGGTAGGCGCAGGCCCGACGGAGGTTGTCGGCCCCCAGGGAACACGCCGTCCGCCCGCACATCCCGCCGCCACCTCGGCTCTGCGGGCCCGGGGCCCCGGGACGCGGCCTGCCGAGCGCTGCGCTCCGCCCCGCCGGGAGGCGGCGGGCGGGGCGGGACCGGCCCAGGGCGGGGCCGGCGCAGCGCGTTCCCCTCCCGAGGCAGGCCGGGCGCCACGGCTTTATTGTACCGGCACCGAGGGGCCAGGGAGCGGCTGGCGGGGCCCGGTGTGGCCTCTCCCCTACCCCCGCTGCCTCCCCGCGCCCTGTGGCACCCGCTACAGCAAGGACAAAGCACTTGGTCACATCGGCCCTTAAAAACACGTTGATTTTATAGCGAGCCCCCCAGACAGCGGTACGGCGGAGCACACGAAGCTGCTGTAGTGAAGGAGATGCCCGGGGCGCTGGCAGGGAAAGCAGCGCTGCCCGCGGGGCTGTGGGTCAGCCCTGGAGGAGGCAGGGTGGGTTATCCCACCGAAGCCATGATCACATCCACGGGGAGCTCCTCGCTGCTGCGCGCCGTAACCTGCATGGTCACCGTGTCGGTCAGCACCAGGCGAGAGCGGACCAGGAGGTCGTGGCCACCCCGGAACACACCTGGAAGGCAGAGGGGGAAGGAGTGAGGAATACCCCAACAAGCCTAAAAATGAATGCTCCTGCTTGGAAAGGGCAGGGTTCCCAGATGTCGCCTGGCACAGCCCCAGCGCTGGACCAGGAGACCCTGGAGCAGCTCACTTCTCTCATTATAACACACCCAGGACTCCTGCTACTGCAGAACTCATGGAAGCAAAGTCAAAGTGAGCTCCAGCTGAGAAGAGGTGCAGGCACTCCTTCAGTGAGTACCAGTCACACGTTTAGGAGCTCCAGTACACATCCATTTTGCTGGGCCAGGGTGCTGTATCCTCCCTCCCATGGGCTCACCCCAGACCAGGATGCTACAGAGCATGAAGACAGCAAGTGGCACCTGGCTGAGCCCAGGACTGATCCCAACATCTCCCCCCCACAGCACCCTCCCTAATCCCAACACCAGCTGCTCCACTCTCATGTGGACAGAAACCACGGCAGGGACAAACCACTGAATCCTCCCAGGAGCTCAGAGGACTCCATCCTAAAACTCCTGCCCTGATTTTCAACTGGCAGCTCTGTGTGACGTCCCAAAGAGCTTCACCCCAAGCCTCACCTGCCAGGTACAGCGTATGAGAGTTCTTGTTATCGGGCACTTTATCCGATCGCTCGCAGGGCTGCATCCCCAGGAACTTCACAATATTACTAACTGCCTCTGTTAAGAGAAAAGCAGTGACAGGCTCCATGTCACAGGTGTCCAGACAGGGAGACACAAAGAGCATCTGAAGGTGCCAAGTCCTCCCTGTATGTTAGGGTTCACATTGCTGGTCCTGAGAGGCACATAACACTGGCCAGCACTGTGCTATTGTAGACCACCAAGGAGGCAAAGGCAGCACACAAAACACACCCTCAGTTCTGGTATCTGATGCAGCAAAGGTGCAGCAGAAACAGGAGGGTGAATGAGTCACAACGGAAGTAGGAGAGTGCAGCTGCCTGCACGCTTACTGCAGAGCCCTGCTAGCTTCTCTGGGGACAGATGCAGAAGGGAGACACAGGCCTTCAGGAGGAATGTGGAAAGGCTCCAGGGAGAGTATCTCAAACCCACGGCACTGTGCAAGGAAGAAGAGACGGCTATAGGACAAGGATGCCCTTTAAGCCATCAGAACTGACTTTTTACAGGTTTCTCAGGAACAAAGTCGTTCATACATGATGAAAGAGAGCAGGGCTTACACCACAAGCCTGCCCACTAACCTCATGTCTTCTGCTCTTTGCATCTTTTTTTAATCAGAAGTGGGAGCTCACAGCTGAACTGCAGTCTGCCTGCTTGGGAGGGGAGAGAGCAAAGCAAGACATTCGCTTGCCTTCTACAATCCAGTCTGGTCTCCACAGGGCACAGAACACTCACTTGGTTGTCTGGGGTCTTTTTGAAACCTGAACTAACTTGTCATCATGGTAACTGTAGCTCCACAGCATCTGTGCCCCAGTAACACTGCCCTTCTAGCCTTTCCATAAGAGGTCTGATGTGAGCCTGGCTGCACCTCTGGGCTTTGCCTGCTGGAAGGAAGGAAATATTATGAGCTTGGCTGGGCTCAGGCACCCCCATTACCTTCAAGGGTTTTAATAGCAGACAAAGTAAAGGTCTCTTCCTTTTCATACTCATCACCCACTTCATCCCAGGCAGCTCCAAAGTTTGGCTTCAGGACTCGCTGGATGTGATCAGCCACTGTTACCTCCAGGTCTTCAAGCTGAGGGTAGAAGAGGTTAAGTGGAACACAGCTGTTTCTAACCCTGCTCTCTTCAGAGTGAGACACAGATGGGATTCCCTGAGCTCAGGCAAGTAGAGAAAGCAGCCTCCACTTCCACTCATAGATATGTCAGAGTGAGCCCTGGTCTGCTCAAACAAATGTGTGGCTGAGCTGCTGCTTGGCCTGGAAGGCCACTGGCCACAGCATTTCTAGGGTTTACAAAGCATATGCCCATTCTGAGCATGACCCTTGGCCTGACAGAGATCAAAGCACTGGACAAATATCCAAAAACAGAGGGCAAAACAGTAATAAGTAACTTGAGCATCTGTTTCCCTGGAATGCACATAAGCCTGTGGTTTGCCTTTCTGGCCTATTGGCTTGCAAGCTGGTAAAGCACAGCAAGATGCTGTCAGTTGCTTGTGATCACCTAACACTGCATGCCAGGTCAGCTGAACTGCTGTAGTGACTACATCTGTGCAAGGCAGAACCAGGCTTGTCCCTCCAGAGCATGTACTGAAGAGCAGTTGGTGCCAGAGCTGGCTGGACACCAGCCCCATTCATTCTGGCAGTCGCTGCAGGGAAGAACCTCCTCCTGGTTCTAGTTGAAAACCACGGAGGAGTTTGTTTAAATAGCACTCAAACACTGTGGTGACTGGTGAGAAGCATAGAGAGGGGTTAACCTTGCATGTTCCATTGGTCCCCACTCCTGGGAGGATGCTGCGTCCTCAGTGACCCCCTGCACAGCAGCATTTCTAATCAGATTCCCAGCAGTGACAGGCAATGCATAGAAAACAGCCTCTGGAGCTAAGAGGGCAAGCTGGGGTTGTGTCCCAGCATCCCTTCCTCGCCACCACCGCTGTGAGCCAGTCATCATTTCTGACCAAGCATAAGCTCAGCTTCTTCCTTTGTGGTAAAACAGCCTGCCTGAAAACAGCAGAGCCCAGAAGAGAGGTGCTTCTTCAGCACCAGGGCTTCCATTGGTCTCGGGGGAAGCCCTGCTTTCTCCAGAGCAAGAACAAGGACAGCAATCTCCCTGTACCAGGCAGGCCATGAGGCAGTTAGCTGTGCCACCACAGAGAGAAAGAGATGCCTAATGGCTCTCTGTCTCTACAAAACTCACTGTGCAACTGCCAGAGCCCACCAGGCACAGGCAGCCAAGTCTAGAGGACACACTATGACCTCCCAAAACACAGGTATCATGCACAGTCAGACACCTGGCTAGACAGCAACAGGAGAGTACTCCAAATGGGTAATGACAAAACAAGCTCTGCAAACCCACATCGTGCTTCCTGGGACAGACACCTCTTCACATGAGGCTGCCCACATCAGCCTCAAGAGTCACATCATGGCTTGTAGGGATCCAAGTACAGATCACAAAACCCCTCAGAAGGAGGGCAGGTCCCCTGAGCAGGTACCCATCCAGCTCCTTACCACATACTCATCCTCGTAACCCTCATCGTCCGTCTCGCCCGTGTTCGGATCACAGTCCTTGACAGTGAACTTCATCATGCAGCTGAAGGTACAGGCCACTGGGTGGGGGAGGCAAACACAAAGCTCACGTTACCACCAGCTCTGCAGTGCTCTGCAGCACACTGGGGCTAGGTCACTTGTGGCAGCTGGGTTGTCACCATCACAGGCTTAGCCAGGAACCTGGAGAGGACACTCCAAGTGTTTCTGTCTCTTGAGGGCTTGATATTTATTTATAACATTGAGGCTAGCAAATAATGATAGAGACAGGCTCACGATGGTTGTACAAGACCATAATCCTCAGATCAAGTGCTATTACTGACAAATATCAAGTTGTGTTGGGAATAGTACCCAACATGCCCCACTGGAGCGTTGTGAAGAGGCAAGGTCCTTATCTAGGGATCAGTTCACCTGCCTCTGAAATGAGACTGCCTTGCACTGCAACGCAGCAGCTGATTAACAGTACTCAGCTGGGAGAGGAAGCAGTGACTCATCTCTAAGAAGATGGGCACTGCTGGGTGAGCAGCAGCAACACACACAGGAGAGCAGTCCTAGAGCACAAACCAGGGATATCAAAGCACAGGTAAGGCCTGGTTCACGTTCTGGACAGTGACAAGTGAGGGGATGCTCAGCTCAAATACACATCTCAAATTCCAGCTTTTTCTGTCCCCTTTGCCTCTCGGATCACCTGGCCACTCACAGCACTTTACGAGTACCAGCCACCTACATACTAACACAAAGGACAGACAGGCTAACAGACACACCAGGGTGCACAGCAGAGCTCTGGGCAGAGTGCTGAATGCTCATCTGCCAACTCTCATAGCCTGACTCGGCAGTGCTACAGCACAAGGGAACCAGGAGAGGAGAAGGGAGGCTCAACAGCCCCAAACAGCAGAGAGAAGTCAGGCTCAGCATCGCACAGGGCTGCGCCCACACACAGGCTATAAATATCTGGCTAGGATGCAAGGTAGAATGTGTGGGGGTGAGCAATACAGTATGGCTAATTTGGGGAATGTCAGGAAAACAGAGAGCAAACTGTTTACCTGCTGTCGGATCCTCTTCAGACAGTGCCACCAGTGTGTAGCAGGTGCCTGGCTGGTTGTACACCAGGGTTTTGGCAGGTACATAGCCAATGACCTCATACCCCTCTGTTGGCTCCATCTGCACTGTAACATTCTCCAAGATCTGATCATTCAGGGTGTTTGTGCAGTCAAACTAAATAGAGAAGGAGAAAGGAACAACAGCTTGAAGCTGCTTGCTATTGATCTATTAGCAGGCTCACTTTGGGAGGTGAGAGCACGGTATCAACTTGTGAGCCCCTAGCTCTTCGTGTTCCCACAGCCCATCTCACTATTCAGCTGCCTGGGTTCATGCATTCCCCTTTAGCTACAGAGAAACTCTGACTAAAAAAAAAAAAGTAAATACCCATTTAAATGCTTTAGGGGAGAAAGTAAAACCCTGAGGGACTCCAGTGTTCCAGCAAACATTTTTTCCCCCCACTTAAAACCAACCAGCACACAGTTATCCAGAGCAACCCAGGTAGGAACAGAAATTCAGTGAGCACAGGGAGATGCCAGCTTCTGCCTGTTTCAGTTCACCAGTTAGTATGGAACTCTTTTTCCTGCAAATGTACTTTGTCCTTCCTCCCAGGATGGTAATTCCCAGTTTTACTCTTTGCAGTATGGAAATGTGAGCACTGTGTTTCCTATATCTTCTTACTTGATGCTACAGGGACATGGCACCCCATGAAAGATGGGAAGACCATCCTTTGCATGGCTCAAACCAAGGATAGTCTGAGCAAGGTTCAGCAAGTGTAAAATTGCTGATTAGACTTCATTCCTGCTGCAAGGACAAGTCATTTAACAACTGCATCTGGGGGTTGGACAACAGAAAGAAAGATCAACCCCCACGAGGGCTGTGTAAGCAGTTCTGAGCTTTCGAGGAAGGAGCTGGCTAAGGACAGAACGCTGTTGCTCACCAGCTAGCGTAAGGCTCGCTGTGCCTTGGACTCCCTGGGGCCCAGGCAAAGATGCTGGCACATGGAGCCTAACATCTCATCAGCAGCAGGGTGGTACAGCAAGGCCGAGGTGCTCAGGAACAAGCAGCTGTAGTACACTGGCTAAAACCAAACGTAGGAGGGGAAGAGCTCTCCCTCATCACGTCCCTGCCTCGGGTTCCCTTTGCAGCAGACAAACGTCCATTCTTTTATGCCCAGAGCATATGTGGAGATCCAGCCGCCTGTGCCAAGAGCTCAGTGAGAGCAGCCCCACCTAGTGCTTGTCCATTTACTCTGCCGGTCCCTGTAAGCGCCGCTCAGCTCACATTGTTCAGTTCACACATACTCTCATTTCTTCTTCTGGAGCTCTGCTGCCCTGGATGAGGAACTAAGGATCCTTCATTGCTGTGACACGCTTTGAACAGAGATGTCCCTGAGCTACCTCTTCCCAGTGAAGCTTTTTAAACTGGCAGTAGCTCATTTTGCAATCCCCTTTCAGCACCACACTCCATAGCTACCCACCTGGAACACCATGTGGCTGACAAAGGTGTGCTTGGTGCAACGAACCACGTATTCTGTTTCCAGCTCTGTCAGGGCAACAGGCTCTGGGGAAGACCTGAAGAGTGGGCCCAGTCCCCGAAACTCTGGGATTGCCCCCAGTTGCTCTGAAACAGAGGACACAGAAATCATTGCCTTCCTAACCTAGAGGAAGGTGCTAGCAGTTTCAAAGCCCTCACCTAAGCTGCCAGAAGTTGCTGCAGCAATGAATGACCCATCAAACATCTGTAAACATTCACTAGGGGCTTTTAAATTGAAGGCAGAGCCAACCTTTGCCCACATCTATTGCAAGCTAGAAAGAAGAGGACTGCAGGAACCCCACCCCCCCAGGAGTGAAGAGTAGACTTCAAGTTGAGAGCCCACATCGCTCTCCACAAAGAGATGGGAAAAAGCCAGAGGGGGTAGGCAGGCTCAGCAGGAGGTGGCTATTTTGTTCTCCACACACACATAGCAGAGGCCCTGAGGCAGTTTACCTTGGAAGATTTCTTGCCGTGTTGCTGCCACCTTCTCTGGCTGTTTGACTACAGCAGCAGGGGCATTTTCTGTCAAGGAAAAAGGGAAAACCAAAGAATAAAAACCCTGAAAGATTTGAATGTGAAGAGTAAGAAGTAACCAAATCAGAAAACAGATTCATGTCTGGAGAGGGATTTGACTAAGGAAAGGAAGGGAGCTCATTTCTCACCTTCTGATGGACTAGACACCCATATTTAGCTTCCTAAACACCTTTGGAACTGCAGCTCCAATGAGGATTACCAACTACTACCTCTACTATTAGCAGCTGGACTAAGCTGAAACACTAATGTGGGATCAACCAGATTTGCTGGCCTTAGTCTTTACAGAAGATGTAATCCGACAAAATTCAAATAGGATGGAGCTCAGCAACTCCCAGCAGGCCCAAAGCAGCCTATTGTCTGAGGGCTGGAGCTGCTGGGGGGCTTCTAGAGGTCTGGAACAGCATCTGGGGGACTGTTCCTTACCTGCTCTTTGCTCCACTATAGGAGCTGTTGCCAAAGGAACAGATTTCAAGTCGAAGGGTTTCTCGGAGGGCTCCAGGGTGTACTGATGCAGAGCCCGCTCCAGGCCAGGGATGGACACAGTCAAACCTGGGGACAGAAGGGACAGGTCACTGAAACCAGAGAAAATACCAACTCTGTCACCAGTTAAACCAGGAAGGAGATGCAGGCTTGTTTTGAGGACTTCCTGTATTTACCATTCAGGATGTAGCCAGCATTGAGTGCTTTCTGCTTCTGCTCCAGCACATTCAGGTAGAAGGTGGCTCTGTCTCTCACTTCATTGTCATCATCCATCACACACCTGAGAAGAAAGTGGAAAACCTGCTTCAGTGCCAGGCAGCAGAGTCCATCCAAGTGAATCCAGGCAACTAAGCCATGCCATAGGGCCAGGAAGAACACACCATAGAAGACAACTGGCAACATACTAGGAGTTGTACTAGACAAGCAATCATCCACCACACTTGGCTTCTCACTCTGGAGAGCTGAATACAGGGGTGATCCCACCACAGGATCCCAGGTACCCACTGCATCTTCTGAAATCTACAGCTACAGGAGACTGGACACTCATGGGGGTGCTAGCAAGCTCTCAAGCAAATGAAGGCTTTCACCCAGGATGTTGAGGAACTCCAAGGTACAGCTCACCTTTTCAGTAACACCAAGATACTGGGTAACATCTCCTCATTCTGAGCTCCAAACTTGGCAAGTGCACTTACGGCACCTGTAGCACAAGTCATGAAAACAGAATTAAAACAAAGAAATCACCTGAAGTTTCTTCCATTTCCTGGCCTTGTTCAGAAGCCACATCAGAGACATGAGCAGTGGTATAAAGCATTACTGTGACTGCAAAGAGGCAGATGTATTACAGCAAAGTGCCTGCAAACCTCCTGTGTCTAGTTTCAGAGTGAGTGCAGCTCCCTCCCCATTTCTTGGCTGCTGGCCACCTCCACCCATCAATACTTCTGCAGGATCTTTGCTGTGTAAGAGATCTGCTCAGGACTAGAGTGAATCACAACCCTCAAACCCAGAGGTGGTCATGCATTGTATTTCCTTGGAGATCTCCCACCAAGCAGACAGTTTTCCAGGTCTGTCTCTTACCTGCCCGGACTTCTTCATGCTCCAGGACAACCCTGTTGTAGATGAAGCGAATATATTTGGAGGGGTTATTGGTTTTGGGTCCTTCCTGCCCCAGGAGGTGGAGGATACGAGTAGCCAGCACAGTGAACTCGCAGTCCTCAATGAATTCACAGAGGTGAGACAGGCCTGTCTCCTTGCTCTCTGAGTTCTCCTCAATGATGCTGATGATGCAGTCCACAATGGCTCGCTTGTATTCAAAGCCACCCTAGGGAGCAAAGGGAACTGCTCAGCTGGAAACCTCAAAGTATTTTGGAGACTCTGAACTAGCCAGACAGGAGAAAAAAAAATAAAAATCCTTCAACAAGGGTCACTCACACTATGTGCTTTTAAGCTGTGTTTGAAAGGAGAAGAGCAGTAATGCTGCCCTCACTTTTGACCCTCTTTACATCCAGAGGACCAGCTAATATTCAAGGTCTATTGCCAGCCCCTTTTGGAATGGCTGCAGTGAAGAAAAACCCCAAATCCTGAAGAGGGTAAAAGAATCCATCAGTCTGAAAGGTTTACATCTCCTTCAAAACCTTCTGCTGCTAGAATCAGTGCATAAAAACAGCCATATGGGAGGAGAGAAAGCCCAACCCTCTCCCCTTTAGCACCAGACATCTGAGGATGAATCACAAGAGAAATATATTAAGGATCATATCTGCCACAGCAGGACCCAGCAAACAGCCCCAGTGGTGTGGAAAGATAGGCAATCCATACCTCCCCAGACACACCCCATAACCCAACACACTGCTAATGCCTAGTTATCTTCAGATATTATTTAATCATGTCCTCAATACACACTAAGGGATTAAACTGCACACTATCCTCTGCCAATTACATGCACAGTTGGGGAATCTTTCTGGAACTGCTTTGGATTAAAAGAGCTGTAAATCTGTACGGTTTGAACTACAAAACCACATTCAGAATGATACCATCCACCCACAGAAAACCTGGGAAAGGAGAGCGGTCCATTTATTCACAAGAGCAAAATGAGATGCTCTGGTTTGTTCCCAAATGAGAGGCTATGGTTGGCAGAAAGTGATGTCAGAGCAAGCAGTGGTGCCAGCTGTGCTGCAGGCATATTAGCTCATTTAGAAATGGCAAATCTCTATAAAGCTGTCTTCCTGCAATTCTGTGTCTGGCTGAAAGCAGAGAATGGTTACAGGTACTCGTGATCCCTCTGCTGCCACAGCCCAGAGAAGAGAAGAAAAGTGGCTCTGTGTCATCAATAAATAGATTGTTACTGAATCTTTGTGTACGAGACAAAACTGCTTGGAATTTGCTGTCAAAGTATAAAAGAACACTGGTTCAAATGTGAAGCACACATGGACTGCCACCAGATCTGCTGCTGCCTGCATTTGCTTTGAGAGTTCATAAACCCCCAGAAAAATCAATGAAAACCACGTCACAAATATGCCTGGCAGTAAGTGTATAAATTCCTGTGCACAGCTAAACACTTCTGCAAGTTAGACTGAAGCCTTTTAGAGAGAGAGAGAGAGGCTGTAATTGCACAGCATTATTGGTGAAAGCCTGACTCTCACCGGCGCCACTGAGCAGCCCTGTATCATGCACACAAACGAGGAGCAGGAAGAAGCTGTCCTGGCAACTCACCTCCTCCCGAAGCATAGTGAAGAGGAAGTTCATGAGGACAGCGTGCTTGCGAGGGTACTTCTGACACAGCGCGTTGATGGCCTGCACCACTACGACCTGGAGGACAAGGGGCACACGTAAGAGAGGATTCTTTCTGATCAGGCAGGAAAAAAATAGTTAAATTGTGTCAATTTTGTGCTGGAAACTATGGATTTATTTTGCTTATCCAAACAATGCAGTTCCAGGAGGTACCATTGGAAGAGATTGATCTTTATGCACTGGCCAGCCCATAGCAAATGCCCCACACCCACTGGAAAGAAGAAAAAGGGATTTAATTCTCCAAGGGCTTCTCCCCAGAAGAGAGTGTATGACCTCACAGCTGGGTGCTGTATGACTGAGGCATGCCTTAGGCTGATAGCCTCCTCTTCTTACTTCTTTTTTTCCTCTAAAAACATGTTTCAGCCCAGCTGCTTGGATTCCATGCAAGCTTCAGAGTGCACACACAGACACAGACAAAGGCCAAGGGGTTTGTCTCTTCAGGAACCTGGATGTCCCCTGTCCTCCCACTTCCTTACTTTGAACTCATCTGAGATCTCTGACATGAAGGAGGAGATCTGCTTCATGAGCCGGTCGATGCTGCTCTCGCTGCCGGTTTTCAGCAGCGTGGTGATGGCCAGGGTGGCTATGCTGCGGTTGGAGTCTGTCACAAGGTTCTCCAGGTCGAGGTTACAGGCAGTCACAGCAGATGGGTGCTTCATGGCCACCTGCAGCACAGGAGGAAGAGTGGAAAACAATGAACAAAAGGCCCAGAGAGGGCAAACCCCACAAAGAATCTATAAGCTCTTGCTCCTTCCTATAAAAAGAAAGGCTACAGAGGAGTCATCTTAGAGAAACAACTTATCCAAGGTTAAAGTAACAAGTTCTTTCTTCCTTCACAATTGTATCTCTTGCCGGAAGAGAAGCAGTAGTAATAAGCAATCTTCTACTTCTTTCTACCACTACTTCACTACTGTCATTCTCTATACACTAAGGTTCAGATTCTGCAGGGCAAGCTATGATCTCCCACCAAAAATCCATCCAGCCTAGCTGTGCAGAACATCAGTGAGTGCAGCAGTTACCAGGCACTGCCTTTCTTTTTCTCTTTAGAGCTGACAAGGTCAAGGGAAAAGCTAGAGACCGCCCCAGAGCAGGCAAGAAGCAGCATCAAGGTTTGACCACTGCTTTATTTACAGGGAGCTCCTTCTCCACAGGAAGCTCAGAAGGGGAAGCACCAACACGTAAGGCCTGTGAACATGACTGCTATTTCTCCCCTTCTGTAAAGTGTTCTTTGAGGTTTTATTCTGCTCAAAGCAATGAAATGTGAAGGCTGCAGCCCAGCACAGAGGTTATTCGTACAAAGTCATCAGACAGTCTGCCCCCCTTTCTCTTCTGAAGCCTGCAGCTCCCTGCACATGAGGAATTATTACAGCTCCCAGGAGACTGGTTCCTACCTTGTTGAGGGTACGGACAGCTGCATACCTCAGCGCTGCTTTTGGAGAGCTGCAGAACAGCTGCAAAACTGCAAGGTGGGAAAACCAGAGGTAGATGTTTAGGCAATCTATCATTGAGAAGCATTTTGTACTTAAAGCAAGAGCTGCAACGAAGAGACAGCTGCAAGCACAAGATAACTAGAAGGATGCTTAAGAGGTAATGGTGAGTTTACCAGCTTGCTCCCTTCCTCCCCCTTGTCCCCTCTGCAACAATCCCTGCTGACAACTAGCTCTTACCCACCTCCCTCCTTCCATGGTGCTGCTGCCCTGCATTCCTCCTGAAAGCCAATTTCATCACCTTATCTTTCTTATCAAGTCAATTTGAACTGCTGTTCTCCATTTCCATGCAAATCCTCTTATTTGCCCAGGGCTGACCCGTGAAGGACACCCTCCCTGCACAGAGAGGTGACATGGAGCTTCCCTACCCAACAGTCCCAATTCAGGACTAAACCAAGCTGTGAAGGAAGAAGCCCAGCACCTTGGCTTCTTGCGCTGTTAAACTCAGTCTAAAGCATCGAGATTGGTCAGAATTCATCCCTGTTTCACTGGAAAATAGAAGAGACCCCTCCAGCAACCCACACTCAAACACATCAGCCAAATACCTTTACAGGAGCAAAGCTATTCACACACATCACAGGCTCTCAGCAGCAGTATAAAGCAACAAAGGGTACAGCAGCATTACAAGCCTGAAACTACACAAGGTTTCTTGGGGTAATCAGCAGGTGTGACCACTGCAGGCCCATAATCCCCCCTCATTTACCTGAGACAGCTGGAGCCAGCTCTTTGGCAGTGCAGTTGGGAAGGTTAACGATAGCAGAAGCAGCTTCATAGACCACCATCTCATGCTTGTTTCTTAGGCAGCTCTCAATGAAATCAAACAGGGGACTATCACGGCTAAGGGACAGGAAACACAAGAACAGATTAAAACAAAGGTGCTAACAGAAGAGAAGACTCTAACAGCAAAACCAGGCAAGTCCCACAGCCATAAATCCACTGTCCCCAAACTTTGCAGTGGGCATTATACTATACTGCCAGTGTGCTTGAGCTGAGAAGACACCTTCTGCCTTGCAGGCCAAAGGGAATCTCCCTCAGTAATCACACACAAAGACCTGACTGTACACAAGTCTTACCCACCAGGAAGCCACACTGCATCCGTGGCAGCCAAATAATTAGAGAAGACAGAGAATATCTCAAAAGTAGGATATCTCAAAAAGAACAGCTATGCAACACAGCCCAGAGAAGCAAGAAAGCATTCGAGGTGCAAGCACACAAACAAAACTCACAGAAGCCATCTCCTAACAACCAAGATAGCATCCTGTCTTTTCTCTGCTGCCTTTTGCCCAATAATAAAATGGTAGAAGGTGCATGCTGATCTTCAACAGAAATAATTGCCCTCATGAGATGGTGAGAGGAGATGGAAGCAGGACTGGAAGAAATTCTTCCTGCAGCACAAAGGACTGCCCTCACCTGCCAGCCTCCTCCTCCAGCAGCTTGCTGGCTATTCGAATCATCATGCAGTAGGCAAAGGGTGACTTGAGGCCGTGGCGTGTGAACTTGCTGAGCATCTTGTTGACTGCCAGGCGGTCGTTCTTCCGCAGGTGGTAGAGCAAGCCCAGAGCGTGGTACTGTGCAGAGAAAGAGATCGTCACAAACCCACAGTGTGTTCCTTCCACTTTTACCCCCCCCGATGCCCAGAGGTGCCTGAGCAAGCTCTAGCACTCCTCTGCTCCACTCCCAGCTGCTGCTTGCTGTTGCCTGTGTTAGCAGCGGTTTTCCTACCTGTACCATGATGTTGTCACTGGAAGCTGCTTCCTGAGCCTCATTCACCCAGCGTTTCACCACATCGTAACTGGTCTTCAGCAGGTGCTGGGGAAAGATGAAGTCACAGACAGCCCGTGAGAGGAGGATAGGGGAGGTTTTGGGAATCACAGCTCATTAAGAAGCAACAAGCCTTTCCCATGAGGGTGCTGGCAGCAGCCACATAGAGAAAAGCAAGGGATCACCACCTGGAGACCTGGCCATGACGGCTGCGGCCTCAAGTGGGTCAATCATCTCCCACAATGTCAGGGTCAAGTTCCGCAGTTCCCAAAGAGGAGAATGGCAACAATGAAGCCCTGTAACTCCCAAGATGCCCAGTCCCGCCACAGATGACTGCTTCCCTGCTTGACCAGCCCTCAGGCCTACTCTGCAGGGACTACCTACCAAAGAGGACACCAGAGCAGAGCTGGATACACTTGGCACTTTGTCAACAATCGCCTGCTTCATGTAGCGCTCGATGGCCTGCAACATGGTACTCTGCAGGGAGAGGAAACAGCTGATACAGAAAAGCTGCTGCTCTGCCAAGGGGGGGACCCAAAGGCATGAAAAGCAGAGTGGGAAGTGGGATGGGTGAGGTAGGGAAAGGTGAAGGGCCTGTGGCTGCCCAAGGGAAAACCAGCACTTACGTCAGTGATTTGACAGAGGGCTCTCACAGCAGGGCCTCGGTAATTGTCATCCTTCCCAGTCATGTCTTTGGTTAAGCTGGTTGAAAACAGGAAGCTCTCAACAGTGCACTCCTGAGCCAGCAGCTCCCAGGTGCACACACACAGAACAGCAGGCAGCCAGCATCGCTGCTGAATGCCAAGCAGGCAATTGCAAGTCTCCAGCAAGCCTCGCTGGGGAGGGGAGGCAGGAGGAAAAGATCACAGCAGACTATATCCTCAGGTTCCTCTGTCTCCCCAAAAGGCACTGGTCTTTCAGTGGGGTGGTCAGCAATGCAGGAATGACTCACTCAGGGAATTTTGTTCCCTGGTGAAGTCTACCCCTGTGCTCCCCCAGGAGCAGTAAATCCTCATCTACCTCTTGAAAGCCTTAGGATTTCTGACAGTTTTTCAGAAAGCTTCAAGGCATTCAGACAGCAAAGCAGGAGTCAATGAAACAGCCTTTTGCTGCCATATCATGTAACCAGAAGAGACAGTCCAAACACCCGTGGGCACAGCACATTTCACATGCACCACCAGGAGTTTGGTGTCTGTATTTAACAGACTCTTTTAAAGGAAAACTTTCCCCTAGCCAAGCCCATTCCATGTCCTTGCTCTGCTTAGGGACCACAGCTATCTCCAAGAGGCTGGATGGGTGTTACTGCAGGACATGCAAATGTAACAGTAAGAAAAGGGAAGCTACTGACCTGCTAGTCACAATGATCACATCTTCTGCAATAGAAGACATCTCTTTGATGGTCAGGTAACACATCCTGCGAAGAGTGGGCTGACAAGGAGAGAGGGAAGACAGACATCAGTTGAGAGGATCCTGGATAGGATGGGATCTCAGTTTTCCCTGCTTCAATGATTCTATTGTGAAGATCAAGAATCTGATACCTTCAGAGAGCCCCACTGAGTGTGAAAGATGTACAAAACCCATATTCATTAACAAAACACCTCTTCTGCATCCCTCAGTCTTAGGGTGAAGCCACAGAGAGACTGGATTTAGCTGGACCTACAGTTTCATCTTGTCATTCACATGAACAAGGAGGAAGGTGTGGAATCATTAGCTGAAGGCACCCTGTTGCCTCAAAATCAAGCAATTGATATTCCTGGGTCTGGGGATTTCTGCACTGGTCTCATGATTTCAATGCCTTATGGTTTGGAAAACAACTAGTGATGGTACTACTGCTGTGGGTAGGTACAAGTTCCTGGCCTTCTCCAGGACACAGAGTCAATGACTCTCTTTGAATGCTGGCACAAGATACAGTGTATTCTAGCTGATTATACACTCAATCTGTGCCTAGCCAAGTCTCAGGGGTTAAACAGCAATTCAGAGGGAGGAATTTCCCACCTCAAGAACAGGGAATGCTTGGGCTAAGCTGCTACAAGATCTGTGAAGGGCTGGGAAGCTGATCTCTGTTTCAAAACGTTCATCCTACTCTTCCTACTCAGTTCAGTCAGCTCCAGGCAAGAACAGAAAAACTGGCTGTGCATAAACATACCTCAAGGCTGAAAAAGACACTGTTGACAACTTGTCCCACCAGATAAATACAGAAGAAAATAAGCAGCAGACTTACATCATTGGACTGAAACAGCTTGGTCATGGCAAAGAAGGATTCAGTAGCTTCCATGACACCCAGGTGCTCCCCCTAGAAGATGTTTGGAAAGAAGGAAGGAAATGCTAGTCATGGCACCCAGCTTTGGGCCTGCTGCAGGTGTCCTGTACAGGTGTTAATTTTCTCTCCCTTACCTGGTTTATGAGATACAAGATCTTGGTGAGGATATGAGCACATTTTCGTGGGTTTATGGGAGTCTCATTAAACACTCGTGCCTGGAAACAAAGCACAGACAAGGGCTCTGACACCAACATCCCCTCACAAGCACCTTTTCATCTGGTCTTGGTCACTGACACAAGCAAGACATTTTGAGCATGGTGTGGCAAGATTCTTAATGACTTTGGATCAGATTTCCCCCCAGTTGCTGTTAAACACAGAACCCTGTTAAACAGCTGGTTCTACAGTCTCATCCAGGGATCACCAGTGCAATTCAGGTTTAAAGGGCAAATCCTCATCACACTTTCACCCACACAAGTCTGGATCTAAAACACAGAGCTACAACACTGCTCTGCTGACAGACAGACAGATGCTAGCTCTGCAGGGCTAACAGGAGCCAATACCACTCACAACAGTGCAAGCAAATAGACAACACTGAAACAACAGGGTCAGGGGATTGAGACATTTACCTGCTGTTGAATAGAAAGGCATATTTTTCAGAGCAAATTCACAGACTATTCAATCACCACTCACATCCTACTCACTAACTTTTGTCATCTACAAAACATACAGGGTGTTCAAGGCCCATTTCCCAACCTTCCTGTTTCAGGCTGAGATTTCCCAGATAATTTTATTACTATTTATAGTTCACAGTCTTTAAATTTGTTACAGAGACCACGTCAGCTTTCTCCCTTCCTCCCTCCAATAATAAAATAAGAACAGGAGCATTGTCCATTTCTTCCAGAGCTGGCAGGACCCTAACAAACCCCCAATTCCCTGCTGAAATTCTCCAGTGATGTATTCAAGAGCAGGTGAGACTCCATCCAGAAAGGGGTACAGAGAGGAGAATGCCTGAGGATTTACCTCTTGCAAGACTGCACTCTTCTCCAGGTGCTGGAACGGGTTAGAACCCCCACCTGCAAAATAAAGAGAGTAAAAGTCTTTTCAGGGATAGTAACTTTCTCATCATGATCACACTTTAAAGGCAGACTGAGCATTTTTGGGTAACTTTTTCCACAAGCATCAAGCAACCAGAGCTCCCTCTCTGAAGTGATGTTAATTGGGTGTCTTCACAGCAGTTAGGGAAGGCAGAACAGATAGGACATCCTTCAATTTGTCATTTCCCTTGCTCATCCCCTCTTCCTCCCCAACAAAAAAAAACTAGCCATGAGCCTAGGCAGACTGATTAGTTGCAAAGTAACTGTGCTCCACTGTTATCCCCACAGACCTTTTTCCAGCCCTTGGGCTGGGAGCTTACTGACAGTTAGAGCATCAATAAGACAGGCCTAGACAAAATGAGCATTTTGGGCTCCATCACTAATTAAGAAACAAGACAGCAGACTAGAGAGTCTGGACACAGAGCAACTTTCATTGTTCTACTTAATAAATTATATTAAATAATTAAATCCCTCACCAATTAAAGATGAAATAATCAGAGGGATAAGCACTATCATCCTGCATGGTCCCTACTAGCTTGCCTCCTAAGCACTTGTGAGCTGCAGCTTTTCAAAAGCTGTCAGTTATTGATAAGCAGGGTTTAATTAGTACCGATGTTCAGCCTGGCCCTGGGACAAATCACAGCAACTTCCAGCACAGCTCCAATGTTTAACCACCCTGATCTGCTGGGAAGCCCAGCTCCTGTGCTTAGCTCTTACCTGGGCCTAAGGCATCCTACCCTGGTACCAAGAGCCTTTGCAGGAGTAAAGTAAACTTAAAGGCAAACACAAACACATCCACACCCTGGCTCCTTCCCAGCTCATAAACTGCCCTCCTCTGGGAGGCCAAATAAAAGGTGGCCAAGTAAATGTCAGTGCTTTATGTGGGGTTGGGAAGAGAAGAAAACATAGAGAAAGACCAAAAGCAATGTCTCTAGTGGAACAATGAGCCAGTTCTAGTATGAGCATGTGAATGTGTTCCAAAAATCCTCCCTAGCAGCAATCCCTAAATCAGCCATCAGCTGCAGAGCATGGCCTGCTCATCTTCCACAGCACTAAGGATCCTGAAATGAGGTCTTGGTCCTCAGAGCACTCTGTGTCAAAGTGTTGTTCCATCAGAGGAGAAACAGACAAGAAAGGCAGAGGCCACATGTTCAGAAAGTTCCTATAATTGGATGCCTAACAACGATTTGTATTCACTGGCAGAGAAACAGTCACTGCCTGAGCAAGGATCTCAGAACTATGTGCCCAAAACCACTGTCTCAAAGAGCATTTCTGAGAGCCAGGGGAAGCAGCTCACCCAGGACTACCTAAACCAGCCATGAAAAGCAAAGAAACAGCAGCCAATTAAGCAGGCACACTGATCTCAACAAAAAGGCTGACATTCCTGGCAGAATGGATATAAAAGGCCTGGAAACTGAGGGCTGATAGGCTCAGCCTAAGACCAAGGGTGATGAGCATTCATGCTATACATTTTGGACATATACACAATCCATAGGAGAAAGTCAGTATGTTCAATCCTCTGAATCTTCCTTTGAAACAGAAGCAACAGGACGAGGAGGCACTGATGAAGAAAAGCCATTAAGAAACATGCCAGCAGCAGTGCCAGAAGGGAGAGCTCTGCGAGCTCTCACTAGGAACAGAGTCATCAAGGGCCAGCGACCCAACGCAGGGCAGCGACCTCCTGCCAGCCCTGGCCATCGGCAATGCACTAACTCGCAGCGTGCAGGAGGGGAAGGGGAAGAACAGCCCCAAAAACGACAGCCAAGAGCGATTCCCCAACAGCTGCCTCACGAGATTCTCCGACGGCACTGCGGCGGGGATGTCACCGGAGGCTCCAGACAGGGGAGAGGAGGGTCAGGCGATTCACACCCACACTACGAGCCAGCAGAGCCACACCGAGCAGCCCCGTCGCCCAGCGGCCCCGTCGCCCAGCAGCCCCGTCGCCCAGCGGCCCCGTCGCCCAGCAGCCCATCACTGAGCCCCGCGCTGAATCCGCTCGCCGCGTCAGAGAGCGGCCCGGGAGCTAGGCCCGGGACTCCCGGCGGCTCCAGCGCCTGGCCTGGGCTGGGAACGGGGCTCGCCCGCCGGGCGGTGCGGCTGGCGGCGCGGCCGGTCGCCCCTGAGCGCTGAGGCCTCTGGCCGGTTCCTCCGCGGCGCTTCTCCCGCCCGGGCGGCGGCGCCGGCAGCGGGCCTCCCCCCAGAGCCCCCGGGGACGCTCCTCCTCACAGCGAGACCCAGCCCCCGCCGCGGCCCGGGTCCCCCCGCCGCGGCCCGGGTCCCCCCGCCGCGGCCCGGGTCCCCCCGCCGCGGCCCGGGTCCCCCCGCCGCGGCCCGGGTCCCCCCGCCGCGGCCCGGGTCCCCCCGCCGCCCCTCACCCGACTCCTCGTCCTTCTTATCGAACTTCTTCAGCATGGTGGTGCCGAGCGGCCCCGCGGTGCGGCCCCCCCCGCCCCGTGGCAGTCCCGGTGCTGGTCCCGGTGCCGGTCACGGTGCCACCGCCCGCCCCTTCCTGCTCCGCGCCCCTTCCTGCCAGCCTGTCACTGCCGTCGCCGCCCGACACACTGCGCAGGCGCGGGCCCGCCCTTCCTGACGTGGCTCCCTCTGCTGCGGCCCGAGCCGGTTTGATTGGCGGAGAGGGGAGGGCGGGGCTACCAGGGGTCCGGGCAGCGCGGGCGGGGCTACCGGGGGCCGCGGGACGTGATGGGGGGGGGCAGGGGGCGTGGCGTGGGGGGCACGCGCTGTGGCTGGGGGACCTGAGGGGACCCCGGGCAGGGGGCACCCTGTGAGCGGCAGGGGAAGGGCAGAGCGGGGACTCGGGGCACCGGGGCGGGAGCGAGGTGGGGACGCTGGGGCTGGAGGGGACCCTGGGTCTCGGGAGGAGACCCCGGGGCTCGGGGGGGACCGTGGGACTCGGGGTGGTCCCTGGGACTCGGGAGGACCCTGGGATGCGGAGGGGACCCTGGGACTCGGGGAAGCGAGGGGGGGCAGGACAGGGGAAGGGGCAGATCCCGGCAGGGGCCCGGTGCCCCGGGGGACAGGGCAGCCGCAGGGCAGGCAGAAGCCCCTCCTGAGGACGGGCCGTTCCACCGTCACTGCCAGCGCTGGAGCATCCCCGCAGTGACACAGCTCCTCCTGTACCCACAACCCCCTGAGCCCAGCCACATGGCACCCACCCCTGCAGCAGGGTGTCCCCGGGGCCCGGTGCTGCCTGGAGCCCTGGGGCAGGCTGGCAAGGCAAAGGTCCCCTTCCCCACCGGGCCACCCTGCTCCACCCAGCCGCAGTCAAATCCCTTTGCTGGCCACCAAAAGACGTCCCTCCCTCGGGGCACAGGGTCACTCGGATTGCTTCTGCCCCCTTCCCAAAGTCAGCGCCCACGCTGAGGCAAAGGGGCTGCACTCACCCTGCAGCAGGTAATCATCAAAGATCATGGCCATGTCCCCCACCAGCTCCAGCGGCCCCTCCGGCGGGTGTCCCCCAGCCTCTGCCTTGCTCACACCGCCCTGTACTTTGCACAGGGCGACCGCACTCTGCTCCGCACGGCTCTTATCTCCCAGCCCTGCTGAAGACGGCAGCTCTGGCAGCACAACCCAATGTCCCAGTTGGCCCAGAGCTGCTGCGGGCACCCTGGGCCAGCCCTGCTGCCAGCGCAAGGCCTGACACCCCTTGCTTGAGCTTCAATGAGCTCCAGCACTAGCCCTGCCCTCACTGCAGTTCCAAGGAGAGGGAACATAAATTGGGGGTGTGCAGGGGAGTAAGACCAGTATAAACCACACAGGACTCATTTGGTGCCACCTTTTATTGTGCGCGCTCACCACCGCTGGCTTTGGGGCTCAACTGGGCTTTGGGGTGGATCTCTGTGTGTCACAGCCCCTGGAGAGGGGCAGCACATGGCAAAACCTGCTTGGCTGCATGCGGCCCCTTCAGTGACATCCCAGCAGAGGGTGAGCGGGGAGCAAAGCGGGGCACAGAAACCCCCTCAGTGCCTGGGACTGGGACCTGGATCTGCTCCAGCACTGGCCCCAGGACAGGCAAATCTGTCTTTGTCTTACCCAGTGGTGCTGAGGTGAAGGAGCACGCTCGCACGGGTGCTGCCTGTGCCATGGGGGCTGGGACGAGGCTTTGTGTTCGCAGCCCTCTGTGGGTACACCAGCCCACTCCACCTGTGCTCTCCAGCAGTCCCACTGCCATCTTCACCCCGGGTTGAGGAGCCGTGCCCCCATGGGGGAGACTTATTTCCTGCGCCCCAGACGGGCCATCAGCTCCTTGTTGGCAGCCGCCTTGGCCTGCAGCTCCTTCTCTCTGGCCAGGTCGATCAGGATTTTCAGTATGTGGGTGGGAACATCAAGTGACAGGGACACCTTCCTGGACTTTTTCACAGGAGCAGGTCTCTTGGTGGCCAGGCTCACTGGACAGGGCAATATTTTTCTGGCTGACCCCTCTAGCAGTGGTGGGCTGGCTTTGTCCAGATGAGACCCTTCCCCACAGCCAGGGTCATCTCTCCTCATTTTGGGAAGACCTATCAGCATCTCGTTAGCATCATTGGTTTCCGGCATCATCAGCTTGCCTTCATCCCTGGCTCGGGGTACCGGAGGGAGCTGCTCATGGCTCAGCCCCTTCCAGGCGCTTGCTGGCACCCCAAGAACCACCAGGAAGGTGAGCAGCATCCTGCAGTGCAGTGTGGCCAGCAGAACCTGCAGAGAGCACATAGTCAGTGCTAAGCATCACCCCCATCATGCTGCCACAGTCCCATGGCCCCCCAGGCAGCATGTGTCCCTACCAGGGCTCCACACACAGAGCCCACTCACTCCCTGTGCCAGCTGGCCATGCCCAACTGTGGGGGCTTACCTTCCCTTTGGGAACCCTTCTGTTTTCCACCTGATTTTAACATTCTTGCATGGGGAGGAGTTTTGGGGAGGGTGAAGGGGACATGGGAAGCAAATCAGCTGGATGTCCCCATCCTTTCCTTTCCTGCAGCCCCTGGACAGACACTGGCTGTCCCCTCCCTTTCACACCCACCAGCCCTTTGCCACCCAAAGGGACATTCCCACCTAGGGCAGGTGGCTGCCTGGAGACCTTGCCTGCTCCCCAGACCTACCCTTTGGCTGGGGAATTGCTTTGTGTCTGTGCTTTAGAGGTCAGGCAGGCTGTAGGGCTTTCCTCCTCCCACGCATTTCCCGGAGGATGCTGTTCCCTGAGGGACTGCTGAGCTCTCTGGGGCAAAAGCCACCCTGCCAGGAGGGACACGAGCCACTTGACCTAAAATACACATTGGGTCGGTAGCAGTGACGTGACAAGGATGACTCATGTCCAGCCACGGGCACTGAGTTGTGCCGAGCCTCAGCATCTTCCTCTACCCTGTCCCCCACCCTGTTTGCAGAGAGGGCCCCAGGGGATGCAGGATGCTGTGCTGTGGGCGTGGAGTCAGAGTGGGTATGGGGGCACTGCCACACAAATCCTGCTGTATGGCTGTCTCTCCCCAGAAATCAGTCTCCCACTGGGGTTTGCCCAGCTAGACGAGGACAATGAAAGGCATCTGACCTTCTGCAACCCATCTCTGGGGTGAAACCCTTCGGAAAGTACCAGAGCAGGCAGCTGGAGATTCTTAAACTCACTGGGAAGTGAGTAGTGAAAAGCATCCAACCCCCTCCTGCTAAAAGCCCCCATTTCCCAGCTGGAAGACCCCAGGAAAGCACCACTGAATGGTGCAGCCTCACCATTTCCACCAGTTCCTCGTCCACTCAATGTTCAGGCAGTGCTCCCAGGGTGCAGGCACCGTAAGCTGGGGGTTTGTCCTGCTCCCTGCCAAGCTCTGGCTCTTATCCTGCCCCCAGCTCCACCTCCAACCCACAGAGGGGGTGATGGTGACATGTGGGGTGGAGGGGGGGGGTAATGTTATTAATACATTTTGCCTAATAGCTGATGAAATCATCCCGGGTCATGGGTGGGCGTATGCCCCTTCACAGCTGTGTTTGGTGGGGATTCCAGGAACCTGGGGTAGCTCAGGCATAATTATTTCACATCTGAGTTGTGAGATGTTTTTTCTCCATCTAACTGAGCCTTCCTGCTCCTGATCAGCCTTGGTTAATCCCTTAAGGAAAGGAGAAAACACACATGCTGTTGGCTGGCATATGTGGCACTGGAGGTGAGTGCCAGCCACCCGGGCATCGTGCCACACAGGGCTCCCCAGTGTCACCGGGTGCCAGTTTGGTTGCTGCCATCATGACAGACTCCCTGGCCTGGGTCAGCTGGGGGATGTATCTGGAGACATATCACCTCCCTGCTGTGCCAACCCCGAAGCGCTGCTTTGGGCCACCTGTTTGTAGCCAGCCGCACCAGTTCAACCTCTGCCAGCTGCCCATGGTGGTTAGCAGTTGGGGTGAGCCCCACAGGGATCCCCTCTTAGCAGCTGGAGAACACCCAGGGGCTCTCAGGCTGGGTAGGCACCAGCATGAGATGAGTTGGTGTGTGCTCAGCCCAGAGGGCTGGCCAGGGCAAAGAGTCAGGGTGCCCAGGGCTACAGCTTCGACTGCTGGGGGTCTTGCCCACCCCCGTAACCACAGAGTGAGTGTCCTGGTTCTGTGGTGCTCAGCCACTGTTTGGGGCTGAACCACCACGGTGATCTAGCCTGTGCCAGCCTCCCCCCCAGCAGCAGGGAGAGGAAATAATGCCAGCTCTGTTCTTCCTCCCAGGGATGGCCAGGAACTGACCCCCAGCAGCCAAAATTAGCCAGGGGTGATGATTCACCCAGCACATCACGCAGCACCGCAGCCCCACATGCCAACACGTCACTGCCTGGCCAGGGGTCGTGGCCTGGCTTGCTTCAGCTGGGCACGTGTTGGGCACGGGGATGGGGCACTGGGGTCCCTGGGGGGTGAGGACCCCCAGCTGGTGCTGGCAGCAATGAGCAGCTGACAAGGGCAACCCAGCTTGGGGCCGGGGAGGGTAAGGGAGCACGCTTGGCTCAAGAGCTGGCCCCAAACTCCACTGGCATCTCGAGCAGTGCACCAAGAAGCATCTTCCTGTGAACGCAGCTTTAATATCACGGGCCTCCCCCAACATATACATTCACTGTATACAGACACACACGGAGGGCAGTGCTATGTATGGGTGCCAGAAAGCACACACAGCAGCCCCCAGGCCCCCAAGCAGTGGGGGGCATGTCCCCACTTGGGCCTGGGGCTGGGGAGATACAGGGGCTGTGGACCCCTGGGAGTCAACGTTGCTTTCATGAAGCCTTTGACAGTGAGCATGGGCGAGCAGGAACCTCCTCTAACATAGCACCATCCACAGGGTTTCCCCAATGGGCCGAGGGGTGCAGGCAAGCCCCCCTGGATTAAAGACAAATGTGCTGCTGGCAGGCGTGGGAGACAGAGGGTAGTGCACAGAGAAAGTCTCTGGCCTCACCCCAGGTCTTTGCCAAACCATCGCAGCCACAAAAGGGGAATTGGGCCCCAGTTGAGGTTAAGGTGAAATTTATTCAGACAGAGGTGGTTGCAGAGTGAGGCTGAGGGATGCTGTGCAGGGAGGCACCGCCTGGCCCAGGGACATGGGCAGCTCCATCAGCAGCGAGTGAGGAGCGTGGGGGAAATGGGGGGGTCTGTAGGGGGTCAAGGGAAGGGGATGACCGTGTTAGATGAGGAGAGGGGAGCCCAACCATGCCAAGTCCCAGCTCTGCTGATGGGCCACTAGAGAGGGGGCACAGGGCCAAGCAAATAAGTTAAAAATCAAACTGGGAACAGCCCAGGAGACCTCCAGGTGGGAAAGGGGGCTAAGAGCATTAGAGGGTGGGGGGTAGTTTGATATAGATTTCACCTTAACGGGCAATAAAATCGATATGAAAGGAAAAACCCACGAGCAGCAAAAATACAGGTTAGAAATAGCACCAGGTTCCTGCGGGGGGCTGGCAGCACGCAGCCCCCACCACCACGGGCAGCTCAGCCCTGGCTGGGGCAGCAGCCAGGCCCCGCTACTGGGCAGCCCTACCCGCCGAGACACTGCCTGCGCCTACACCTGCGGCTGCCCTCCCGCCTTGCCACCAGTGACCCCGGGGGCACCTGCGGAGAGAAGCGAGACGGTGTCGGAGCCAAGGTGGGAGAGACCAGCATCGTACCCCGGCTCCGCGCTGGGCAAGCGGCACCACGGGGGGATGCTGCCGGACCTGCCGATGCCATGGCCATGCCACGCCATGCCTACCTGCCCCTGGGTGCTGCTCGCAGTGCAGCTCACACTCCTCCTTGCTCTCAAAGCGGTTGAGGTTGCCCTGGCAGCCGCTGTAGACAAAGGGCCGGCACTCCTTGACTCTTTGGTTGTAGTACCACCGCAGCGTGTAGCGCTGGCAGTCCCCCTCATCCAGAGGCAGGCTGCAGGGATCAGCTGCAGGGGGCAAACAGTGATGGTGAGGGGCGGGCAGGAGCCAGCAGCGTGCCAACAGCGGAGGCAGAGGAAGAGAAACCCCAGAGAAGAAGGCAGGGGATGGCTCCCAGCTGAGCACAGGCAGTGTTTAGCTGGAGGAGACATCTCTGTGCCCTGCGCCTGAGTGCTGGCAGCAAGGGCAGGAGGTGAGGTTCTGGGCAAGCTGTCTCCCCACAGCAGCTCCCAGCAAAGGCTGAGATAGAGTTGAGAGGGAGGTGAGCTGGGGACATGATGGCAAAAACATCCCTTGGAAGGGTACTGGAGAGACCCTCCACATGCTGCTGCTGCTGCTGAGGCTTCTCTGGCCTCCTGGGGACTTTGGGATGCCCTTCTGTGGCTCATGACCAGGAGCACAGGAAACCTGTCAGAGGTAGCAGGTCCCACCAGCCCAGCAAACCGCCCAACACTACTGGTGATGGCTTTGGTGAGGGGACAGGCAGTGAATGCTGCACGGCATGCACAGCAGTGCTGCGACTGGGAACGCACACCCTGCCTGGGTGCCACAGAGGGCTGCAAAGCCCAGAGGCTGCAGGGACCCCCTGCCAGGCAGGATGCAGAAACATCACCCTCGCAAAGCCCAGGCAGCCCCGCAGCTTCTCACAGCAGCTCAAACCTCGGTGCCAGGTGGGTGCAGGGAACCTCACCACCTATCGTGTGCTGCTCTGAGCTGTCCATCTCTGGGAGCTCACTGTAGTCCTCCTCCTCGTCCCCATACATGCTCTCATACTCGAGGTCATCGGTGTCGACCATGACCTGCCTGTCCTGCCCTGGGAGACAGTGCCGAGTGTAAGCATCCCCTCCCATCCACTCCCTCCTGCTCCCCCCCACCACAGCCCTGGCTCTGCAACCCCCTGCACACCCCATCCCCCAACCCTCCCATACACTCCCTTGCTGCCCTCTCCCATCCCCGCTCTTTAATTAAAGCCCCATGCGACCGGTGGCATGGCCACTGGTGGGTTATCCATCTGTGCCCGCAATCCAAGGGCAGGGACATGGCCAGCCACACAACGGAGCAGGGGAAAAGGGTGATGGGAACTGAAAGCACAGGGATTATACTCACCCTCCTCTTCCTCAGCATGTGATAACTTGAGCACAGGGACTGCATGAGTGCTGTCAGCAGGGAACGTCTGCGGGGCGAAGGGCCCTGTGAGGGGAAGGACATGGCGCAGGCATCAGGAAGGAGGCGAGAGGGTCCGGGGCATTTCCACCCTGCATCCTGGGGGAACCACCCCTTGCCAAGTGGGAAACAGCCCAGCACTGCCCTGGCACTGCTGCAGCCTGCCAAGGTACATGACCAGGGATGGGGGACCTGGGGACACCCCATCCTCTCTGCACTGCAGAACAGGGCTGCTGGAGCAGGGACAGGCAGGAGAAGCTGCTGCCCCAGCATCCGCTGGGAGCCTCGCAGGATGGGGATGGGGGTGATGAGTGGCACAGGGAGGCACATGTGCCCATGGGGCCAGATCGTGTGGGTGCTCCAGGCTCCATCACCTGTTTGGCCGTGCTCCCTCTCCTGGCGGACGATTCTTCCTCCTCCCTGTGTAGAGTGGAGGCTGCTCCTGGCCTGAGCCCCCCAGCCTCCTTGGAGAGAAAGCACCCACCTCATCCCAGCCCACCTCTTGCCCCTGTCCCTCCAGCCCACCGTCCCCTTCAGCAGCCCTGGCCCCTGCAAGCCCGCCTGTCCCGGTCCTGGTGCTGGGCTGGGCGCAGTTCCCATGGTCCATTCCTGATTGCACAGACCCTGGAAGCACCCAGGCCCAACTGGCACCATCCCAAGCCAGCTCTCCCTGGGGAACCCTGCTGCACCATCACCATCCCCTCCTCCCTGTGCACTGTCCCATGCTAATGCTAACCCTGACCGAGATGGTCCCAGAGGGTGCCAGCTGCCTCTAGCCCCCCAAAACCATCAGACCCCTTCAGTGCCATACACACAGGGCAAGGGCAAAGGGACAGGAAGGGAAAGCTGCAACCTGAGTGCTCACGTGAATCCACGCGCCGTGGGAAGTGGCCACCGCAGGCTGTAGGAGAGATGGGGTGGGGGGGTCAGGGGCCGTGTGGGCTGGACCCCCAGCCGCAGGGCAGTGTGGTGGGGGGTGCTCACCACAGTGCTGGCTCATCTCCTGCCTGACGAAGGTGCGTATCTCCTCCTCCTGCCGGGCACGCGGAAGGGCGAAGGAGCCACATCGCAAAAGGGGACAGTGTAATTAGAGAGGAGGAAAAACCCCCTCCCCAGGCTGGACCAAGCCTTTTCATCAACGGCAGTGGGATGGATCCAGCACCTCTTCCCCCACCCTGGTGACCTCAGTGCCACAAGCCCATGCTGGCTCCCTACTGGCTCCTTACCGTCATCCCGGGGTCCCCCTTCTCTCCACGGAGCCCATGGATACCGGGACTGCCCTAGGGACAAGCAGAGGGGAGGTGTGGGGCTGGCCTTGGCTGGGGGTTATCCAACAGGTCTGGGAACCTGCTCACCCACCTGCTCTCCTCTCTCACCAGGGATGCCTGGCACACCACGGGCCCCCGGCACCGACTGTCCGGGGGGGCCTCTCTCCCCCTGCAAAGGACAAGTGGCCAGGGTATGTGTGGCAGCTGTGGAGCCTCTCTGCCCTCCCCAGTGCCACTGATGTGCTCCTTTCCCCACCCCTGCACCTCGGGGACACCCGCGCAAGTGGGGATGGGAACAGGGATGGGTTTAGCCCAGCTCCAGGACAAGTAGGGTCCCAACCCCCCAGGCTCCCATCCCCTAGGCAGGGGGACACAAGGAAGGAGCCCAAAGCCAGTGAGCTGGCAGGGCAGACACAGAGCTGGGACATGGCTCCTGATGCCACCAACCCTTCATGTGCTCAAGGGGCAGGGCTGTCCTCCCCTCAGTGGCACCGAGAGGGGGGACCACCCACCCATGGTGGGGACTCACCTTCTGGCCCTGCATGCCCTCGGGACCTCGTGGGCCAACGTTTCCTGGGGGGCCAGGGGGACCAGGAGCACCATCGCTGCCCCGGGGACCAGGGCCACCGATAATGCCTGGAGCGCCCTGCAGAAGAGCAGACGGTGAGACCTGGGGAGTGTCAGAGTCCCCTGACCCCAGAGCAGGTTCCATGGACATCCTCTGACCCCACAGCTCCACATCCCTGAAGCACCAGCACTGGTGCCTTCTTGTAAAGAGTGGGGATTAATTGTCACTCATTAGGTTAGTGACATGATTTAGATCAGTGCTGGACAGCTCTTCTGGGAGTGTCGGGATCTACTGTAGATCAGACCAAGGCCTGATGCTGGTGACAGCAATGGGTGCAACACACACCATCACTGTACGGCCTGCTCACCCGCTCTCCTTTCTCTCCCTGGTCTCCTTTGGCTCCCTGCTGCCCATCGAATCCCCGGTCACCCTGTGAAAAGGAAAGGGCAGGCAGTGAGGGGCAGGCAGCAGAGGGAGGCAGGCAGTGAGGTGGGTTGCAGGCAGTGGGGTGGGGCAGGCAGTGGGGTGGGGGGCAGGTAGTGCCAGCAGAGCTTTTCCCAGCACTGCCCTGACATACCTTGGGTCCCATGAGCCCCTCCTTCCCAGGGATGCCTGGTGGTCCCAACAGACCCAGCTCTCCCTGCAGGACAAAGCAGATGTGGGTCAGGCACCGGCTGCGCGCCCGCGTCCCAGCCCAGCACCAGCACAGTGCTTACCGGCTCGCCTTTCCTCCCTGGCAGCCCCGAGCGCCCTGGGATCCCTGGCTCTCCCTATAGCAGGCAGGAGAGAGGCAGGGGGGTCAGGTCTGTACCCCACAATGCTCACCCCAGAGCCACAGGCAGAGGAGGGCACCCCGTGCCCCTGCCATGAGGCTGAGCTCTGGCCTCAGCCGTCTCCCTGCTCTGCCCGGCTGGTGGAGGGATCCAAAGAGCCGCAGCCTCCAGGCACAATCCGGGCTCCTGCAGCACCCCGTGGGCACCCACTCACCTTCTCACCCTTGTCCCCATCAAGGCCGCAGGCACCTTTCATGCCCCGGTCACCCTGCAAGGAAGAGAAGGGGAGTCAAAGCCATGACATGCTGGCATGGCTCCTGCCCGGGGGAGCACCACCAGGCAGAGGGACAGACCCACCTTGGGGCCACGCATGCCCAGGGGTCCCATGTCCCCCTTCTCTCCGCGGGCTCCAGGGATCCCATCACGGCCGGGCTGGCCCTGTGGGACAGCACAGTGTGACAGGGTCCACTCCTGCCCCGCAGCGGGGTAGCAGCGGCACCGAGACACGGCTCCTCACCGGCTCGCCAGGCTCTCCCGATGCTCCAACCTCTCCCTGGAGAAGGCAAAGGCATCAGTCAGGGACCAAGGAGGGGTCAGTGCCCCCAGCAACCCCCCAGCACCCCCGGCAGCAAAGGGTGCCCAGCTCCTCACCTTCTGCCCGCCAGGGCCACGTGCCCCGGGGAAGCCTGTGGAGCCCTTCTCCCCTTGCTCACCTCTCGCCCCCTGCAAGCAGAAACCCAGATCAACACAGGGCAGGAGGGAGAGCTCCAGCCATGGCAGAGCTGAGGTACTGACAGGGTGGCCTCTGAGGCCAGCTCTGGCAACTCCCCTTGCCAGAGTACCAAGCACCATGCCAGGATGCCCACAAACACCACCAAATGGGGCACCGGAATGCCACTAAGCCCTGGTCCTGCTGTCCATCACCACATTTGCAGCCCTCCATGGTCCCCAGCCCAGCCACTCCCCCAGCCCCATACCTTCTCTCCAGGCATGCCTTGCTCCCCCTTGTCTCCCTTGTCCCCTTCTGTGCCCTTCAGGCCACGGTCTCCCTGAAAAGGTGGAAACACGGGGAGGAGTCAGGGGAGATGCTCAGACACACATTTGGGTGGGAGGACAGACACCCCCTCCTAGGGCAGGGAAATGGGTGCCCATAGGGTGGCTGAAGGAGAGGGGACAACATGGTCTGTGAGGGAGGGTGCCCTCAGCAGCAAGAAACATCCCTCAGCTCTTCTGGCAGGCAAAGGCAGAGAGGAGGTTGTTCTATAATGCTCAGAGAAGTGGGGTGCAAAACCAACCTCGTAGGACTGGGAGCTGCCCAGGGCCAGGAGCTGGGCAGGCAGGACCTTGGGGAGGGGGCTGTGCAGGAGAGCCCCTGCCCATCAAGACAAGAAGGATGATGCAGAGGGGAACAGGGAGAACAGGGATAGGGAGAACAGTGACAGCACTTACAGGCTCCCCCTTACTGCCCCGTACTCCAGCAGGTCCCTCCAGCACCACAGTATCACCCTGCACACCCGAAGGAGAGAGGTGGGAGTGAAGGGGGGGTGGAGGTCAGCACTGACACCCTCCCTCCCACTGCCCCCTGCACTGGGGTCTCACCTTGTCTCCTTTGGGCCCTGGGGCCCCACTGTCTCCCTGCAAGGAAGCAGAGATGATGAGACACCACAAAGGATGTGCAGTGGGGAATGGGGACTCCTTGGGGACCCCAATCCCTGGGGGTACATCGTTTGCGCCCCCTGGCTCCCCCTTACCTTGTCACCACGCTCCCCCCGGTTTCCAGGCAAGCCCTGTGGGAGAGAGGAGAAGGGTGGTCAGGGAGGGACCTGGCTGGGGGTGCAGCAGGAGAGTAGGGGTATTTACCGCCGGCCCACGATCCCCTTCTGGCCCCGGGCGCCCATCTTCACCCTGTGAGAAGAAAGGGATAGGAAAAGGTCTAGGACAGGGGCACCCCTGGCATTTCACCACCCCAGGGACAGGCATGGTGCTGGCTCACTGTCCCCTTGGGGTTGTGCCGTGGGATTTCCTGTCTCCGGTGGCAGGGACACAAGGGAGATGTAGGGGGGACCACGGTGGTACCTACCCGCGGCCCTGGGTCTCCACGCTCGCCTCTGGCTCCTGGCAGCCCAGCCCCTGCAACACCCTGCCAGGGGAAAGGCAAGAGCTTGTCCCTGTCCTTGCTGTCCACTGCTCCTCCCAGCCGTGAAATATCCCCCACCACGCCAGGGGCACCCCCAGCCCCTTAACATCGCCTGGATGCCTAGCACAGAGCAGGCTCCAAGGCGGTTCCAGCATCACCCACCCAGGGGGCGACTACAGCAACAACACCCCACAAGAGAAGCAGCCCCATACCCCTCATGCTATAGGGCTGTCCTCTGTCCTACCTTGTCACCCTTCGGGCCAGAGGCCCCTTGTATGCCCTAAAAGAAAGGAAAGGGATGAGTGAGCCACAAGAGGAACGTGATGACAGGCACCCCACAAAGCATCCCCAGGTCTCCCAGAGCAGCTCCCACCCTGAGCTGGAGCCCCCCGCAACCCTCAAGCCCAGGGGCTGGGAAGGTGCAGAGTGGGTCCCCGTCACCCTGTCGAGCTGGCAGAGGAGCCAGGGCAGGGCCTGCACCCTGCCGGGATGCTGCAGCATGGAGCCCCATACTCACAGCTGGCCCTGGGGGCCCTGCGGGTCCTGGTGGTCCAGAGGTGCCATCTCTCCCAGGAAAGCCAATCAGACCCTGGCAGGGAAACACTGATGAGCAGGAAAGGACCATGTCCAGGGATCAGTGGGGCTTGCAGGGACACTGCTGGTGCTGCCTGAGGGTCCAGAGTCACCTGCACCAGCAAAATCGAGCACTGGCTACAGCCTTTACCCTCTCTCCTGGAGAACCCGGGGGGCCAGGTTGCCCATTGTCCCCTCTCAGGCCAGGCTGTCCCGGTGTCCCAGCAATGCCTGCTAAGCCTGGAGGTCCCGGTGGTCCTGGCAAGCCAATGTCACCCTGGAGCAGAGAGGAAAAAAGATTGGGCCTGTGAAAACAGCCCCTTGGAAGCATGCTTCTCTCTTGGCAAGCCAAGCTGGAGCAGCACCTGCGCACTGCGGACACAGTGAGTCGGGGGGGACAAGGATTACCTTTAAGCCTGGAGGCCCATCCTGTCCTGGTGGTCCCTGCACACCGACACCTGGTGATCCCTGTGTGGTGACAGAGATCACACGGTGTGTCCCCTGGCTGGTAGACATGGAGGTGCAGGGGCACTGTGCCACCCGGAGCTGTCCCCCAGGGCTGGGACCAGGGGACACTTACCTTCTCTCCTTTGGCTCCAGAGGACCCCTTGGCTCCCTGTGAAGACACCAAACTGCTGGGAAAGGCTGGACAGTGGGTGGCATGGGCATAAGTCCCCCCCACTGACAGCATTCACTTCCACCAGCATCCACTCCCTGACCCTCCATGTGCTTCCTACTCACATCTTCCCCAGGATCTCCTGGCTCCCCAAATCGTCCTGGCTCGCCCTGGCAGGGGGAAACAAGAAAAAAGCAAGAGCAGATGATGATGTATGGGGTAAGCAGCTGCATCCTCTCCCCTGCTGCTGTGGACAGACAGCCAGGTAGCCCAGGGCTCCCATGGTCCCCTCCCCACCAGCCCCCTAAGTAGGGTTTACCTTCTCGCCCTTGGGGCCTGGCAATCCTCTGTCACCCTTGGACCCCTGACAGGGGGAAAGCAGTGTTAGGGGAGGGGGCAGCCACAGGGCTGGCCAACCCCCCAGAAGGCAGTGGGTGGTGGTAACGGGTATAAGGTTAAAAGGGGGTTGAGTGTAACAGGGGGGCATAAGGTCAATGGGGTCAACTTACAGGTTCTCCCAGCAGAACTCCCTCCAGCAACGCCGGCTCACCCTGCAACAGCAGGTGGGTGCTCAGGCATGCCATGCCCACAGCAGATGCCAGAACCCTGTGGACGCCCTGCCCACCTCAGCCCCCATGGCTTTGGCAGGAGTGGGAGTCCCCCCATCTCACACCTCAGCTTCTTACCTTCTCGCCTTTGGCACCAGGAGGGCCAGCGATGGCCTAGGGCACAGAGGAGAGAGGTGAGCAAGGCTGCACAGGGATGCTCCCCTTATCCCAGCCCAGAGAGCTCCCAGCTGCTACAGAAGCAGCTCTGCACTCACCTGCCCTGGGGGTCCAGCATCCCCTGGCTCTCCCTTGGGACCGGCAGGGCCTGAAGGTCCTGGCATACCCTGGCAGAAGCAGCACAGCCCTCAGCTGCAGACACCCCGAGCTGAGCCCCATGGGGCTCCCACTGGAATGGGACAGGGCGAGCAGCAACCTACCATCTTCCCAGGCATCCCCACCTCGCCGTCCTTCCCTGGCACGCCATCCCTGCCCGGAACACCTGGCTTCCCACTCTCCCCCTGCAGCCGGTAAGAGCGGGGCTGGGGCGCGGGGTGCTGCAGCCCCCCGAGCTGCCCCGAGCACCCACACTGATGGCAGCGGGACAGGGGAGGAACTACACACTCACCACTTGTCCTGGCAGCCCAGGGACGCCTGGCGGGCCCTGCAAGGGACACACAAGCAGAAATCAAGCACCAGCCTGGACACCAGAACCGCCACAGGGCAGGTTGGGGGCTACAAGTACCTACCCCTGGGCCAGGGGGGCCGGCAGGGCCTGGCAGCCCCATGCTGCCCTGGGGACCGGGCAAGCCCTGCAGTGGAAGGAGCCACATCAGAGAGGGGATGGCAGGCTGCTCCAGCATGGCTGGGACCTCAGCTGCACCCATGGGAAGGTGCGTGGCAGCAGAGCCGGCCAGCTTTGGCGGGGGTTGGATGGTGTGGGGAGGTGGGGGTAAGACAGGTGCTAGCAGAGAGGGCACAAGTGCTCACCCGGATGCCGGAGCCAGGTTCCCCTGGATTGCCCTGCAAAGAGATCGCTGATGTCAGCCCTGCTGTCCTGACTCATCAGCCACCAAGGTCACAGCCACGTCCCTGCCACAGGGCTGTTCCTCAGGGTCAGATGGATCCAAGAAGGAGTGTTGGGGGGGGGGGGGGAGCCCAAAGTTTCCCTCCTTCCAACACTAAAAGCCCCAAAATGTGTCCTTCCCTCCAGCCCCCAAATCTGGCAAGGCGCCACTTCCCTCTGCCAGGGTGGACATGGCAGCCCCGATGCAGATGTTGATGTCATACCTTGGTCCCAGCTGGGCCCTGGGTCCCTGGTGGGCCAGCGTTGCCCTGCAAGGGACAAGGGGGCATTTCTTTGGGGTGGTGCAAGATGAGATGGGATGAGGAGGGGGCAGTGGGGCAGTGTAGCCCCAGCACTGCCATCCCTCCCAGCTCCCCAGGTTGTCCCTTGCATGACAGTCCCCTGCACATGGTGCAGGGTGGCTCCTTACCGGAGGTCCGGGAGGTCCTGGGTCTCCCTGGCTGCCCTGAAGGGAGGAAGACAGGCATCACTGGAGGGATGGGCTTTCCCCATGGGGTGTCTGCTGGGAGAGGACACCCAGAGTGCCAGCGGCTCTGGTAAGCAGGTGGGAGGGCACAGTGACATGGGGGACACACAGACACTTACCGGGCGTCCCACCATGCCGGGGAAGCCTGGCAAGCCCTGCAAAGAACAACGTCAGAGGTGACGGATGAGCATGAGCTGCCACCACCAAGCAGCCCTGCCAGCCCCCACACCATTCCTGGTGCAGGACCCAGCCCAGGGTACTCATGGGGGTGAGGGGCCAGAAAGCCCCCTAAAGCCCTGTGGGCCCTGTGCAGGGTCAGGAAGGATGTGAACAAGACATGAACACTTCTGCTGGTGCCAGTGGTGTCAGGTGTGGGTCCACAGAACCCTCCCCCCATCCCAGCCCAAAATCCCCCTGGCATGTCCCCACTCACCGGCTTCCCCTCGGGGCCGGCCAGCCCCCTCTCACCCGGGAGACCCTGGAGCAAGATGGGGACAGGTCAGTGCCAGTGAAGGGTCTGGTGTCAGCACCAGAATGAGGGGACAGTGTGGCACTCACCGGGGCACCGTCTCTGCCCTTCTCGCCCGGCTCCCCTCGCTCACCCCGTGGGCCACCCTCACCCTGCAGCAGAAACAGGCGCAGGGTTGTAGGACAGGCAGGGACCTTCCTGTTCCACCCCCCCTCAGAGGCTGCAGACACCCAAAGAGGGGTGCCTCAAGCAGTGTCCCAGCCTGAGGCTTTGCTTCATGGGGTTGCCCCATTGGCAGTGGGAGACTTACGACCGCAGACCTTATCTCCTTTGGGTCCCCGCTCGCCCTCGGCTCCCAGCTCGCCCTGCGTCGGGGAGAAGACAGATGCCATCAGCCCCTGCTGCCCTGCTGGGGATGCCCAGCCCAGCTCATCACGCTGCTCCTTGGCTGCCCCACTCCCCCCTGCCCAGGCACGCACCTTTGCTCCCTTGGGTCCAGCAGGGCCACGCTCGCCTGGGAAGCCCATCAGGCTGCCCTCCACCTCTGCCTGCAGGCAAGGTGCAGTCAGGTCCAGCACCCAGGGGACCCCAAGAAGGTCGCCCCAGGGGCACAGCCCTCCCCAGGCCCCTGTGCCAGGGGACTGGACGTGTCCACCCATCCCCAGAGGCGCAGTCTAGCACCCCTTGTGGATGGTCCCTAGCAGAAACCAACACCTACCTTGGGCCCTGGGGGCCCTGGGGGGCCAGGCAAGCCATCCCTGCCCTGGAGAGGGGCAGAAAAAGAGGTTGAGAATCAAAGGGACAGCAAGGCATGGGGGAGCAAAGCCATCCCAGTATGGCCACTCCTGGTCCCCATAAGGCATCCCCCTGCCCCCAGAGAGTCCCCTGTTACCCCGAGAGGTACACAGCACAGGGGGGATGGAGAGGGCCATGTCCCCATCCTGACTCACCTGTTCACCCCGGTCACCCTTCTCGCCTCGGTCACCCTGGGGAAACAACGTGGTGACTGTCACGTGGTTGTCCCCAAGCTCCTGGGCCAGATTCCCCTGCCCTTGTGCACACTCACCTTCTCACCAGTCCGCCCAGCCTCCCCCAGCTCTCCAGCACGTCCTGGCACCCCAGGGATGCCCGGCTTGCCAGGCTGCCCTGGCTGACCAGGTGGCCCCTCAGGACCCCGCTCGCCCACGGCCCGGCCCATGGGGCCCTGGGGACCAGGGCCACCGGGGTCCCCCTTGTCACCTTTGGGTCCTCGCTCACCGGGGAAGCCTAAGGAACCCTGCAAAACATAACGCCATGCTGCCAGGTCCCCTTGAGCGTCCCAGGGCTGAGCCAGCCACACATCCCCCCCAGCCAGCCCACATAATGAGGACCAGGGCAGCATAATCGGGCATGGCATCAAGCCCTGCTCACCTCTCGGCCTGGAGGCCCTCTCTCTCCAGGCTCCCCCCGGCTGCCCTTCTGGCCCCGCAGCCGCTCAGACACTGGCAGAAACGAGTCCGAGCTCCCGTCATAGGCACCTGTCAGCTCCTTCAGGGATGAAACCTGGGGGAAGGAAAAGGCCACCAGCCACAGGGTCAAGTGCAGCAGAGCCATAGCATCATAACACATCCCTGCCAACCTGTTCTGGGGTGCTCAGCTCTCCCACCACCTCCCATGTCCCCCCACCAGATGCACAGCACGAACAGCCCCCAGCTTGACACATGAGGACTACACACCTTGATGCCAAGCGATTCCAGGCTACGTTCAATGTTCTGCAAGAAAAAGACATTAAAAACAAAGCCAGTGCTGCCCTCCTCCAACCATGGGTGTTCCAGAGGCTCGGGGCTGGTGTTCCAGCACAGCAGGTTAAGGAGGACTCACCACTGCAGTCCCAGGGTCTCCACGTGCTCCAGGGTTGCCAGGTCGCCCCTAGGTTTGGAGAGGGAATGCCAAGATGTACAGAGGCACGTTGGGTGAGGTGAGCTGCACTGATGCTGCCCTCAGTAGGTTTCAGAGGCAACACTGCCAGGTGTTGCCTGGGCAGGGGCTGCAGTTGCCACCACCTTAGGGTGCTCGCAGCTTGTCAGGCTCAGTGACAGGTACTCACCGGCTCCCCTCGCAGTCCTTGCTCCCCTGGGTCCCCCTAAAACACAGCAAAGGCATTGGGGGGAGGCAGAGCCAGGCTGGCCAGCACTTACACCAGTGCCAGGGTCCTGCCCAGCCAACCTGGGGACAGGGAGTCCCCGCAAGGAGTTGTCCCCATCTAGCACAGGGTCTACCCAGACCTTTGCCTTGGAGGGCTCAGGGGCACACATACCTTCGGTCCGGCCACACCACGGGGGCCCGGTGAGCCCTGGAAGACATGATGACACCTGGCACCCATGTAGATGAGGCAGTGCCCCAAGGGAACCATGGGCAAGGGTCCTGCCCACCCCATGGTAGCCCGAACTGCAGGGGTTAGTTCTGGGTGGCACTGTGGGCTTGAGGACTACGTACCTGGCCTGGGGGGCCGACCTGCCCTGGGATGCCGGGGAGACCAGGGGGGCCGAGGGGACCTGGCACACCTCTGTCACCCTGCTCGCCCTTGGCACCACTGCGGCCCTGCCAAGAGAGCAGTGTCACCCCCAGGACCCGGGTGCCCAGGTCTGTCCCCAGCCAGGGGTATGTACCCACCACCCCATCACCGCACTCCGCTAAAGGGCGATACTGACCTCTCTGCCAGGGGGTCCTGTGTCACCTTTGTCTCCCTAAACAGGAGGAAGGAAAGGAGTTAAGAGGGATGCTGTCCCATCCCTGTGCCCCAAAACGATGCTCCTGCACCCAGGAGGAGCAGTCACTGGGTTTGTAGGGACCATGCAGGGACCATGCAAGGGCTGCACAGGGACTATGTGGGGCTCAGATCCTTACCTTTCTCCCATCCTCTCCTGGTGTCCCATCTTCTCCCTGAGGATACAGACTGCCAGTCAGTGCCCTACTCAACCAGGCACCACATGGGATGGGGACAGGTGCTGGGGACACGGCTTAGAACGTGGGAGCTCTTTCCACACCTTCTCCCTGCCCTTGCCTTTATGTTGTATGGGGGTCACCAGCCCCCAGGACCCACAGGTCAGCCCTAAAGCCAAGCCCCACACCTCCTACTCACATTCTTGCCGCTGAGACCAGGTTTGCCATCAGCACCAGGTTTGCCCTGGGAGGAAGCAAAGGCAGTAAGAGAACATCCCCCAGCACTCCCCCCAGCAGCTGGGGGGACCCAAGTCCCACTGTAGCCCCAGTGCGCAGCAGGGAGCTGGGAAGAGGGTGAGCCCTGGCAGATGGAGCCGGCTGGGACAGACTGGACAGGGCCTGGGGCAGAATGTATCCCCTGGGCACAGGGTGGTCAGTACTTACAGGGATGCCGGGTGGTCCCACGGGGCCTATGGGGCCAGGTGGCCCCTGCTCCCCACGCAGCCCAGGCAGCCCCTACGGGGAAAGGGAGACAGAGAGAGCACAGGGTGGCAGGACCCCACCTCCCCCAGCTGTGTATGGGAGGACAGAGCTTGGCTGGGGTGGTGGCACCCTGCTGGGGTCAGGGGATGGTCCTGCTGCACTGTCCCAAACCAAGGGGCACAGGACAGGATGTTGGTCCCTTGCAAGCTCGTTGGCCCCAGCAGGGGTACAACCCAAACGCGCCCTCCCCAGAGGTACTTACATCACGACCAGGGTCCCCCTGCTTCCCTGGATCCCCCTGCAGACAAGGTGGAGGTGAGGGTAGGGACATCCCCATTCTGCCATGGCACCCCACGAGCATCCCCAGCCCAGAGCAGAGGGTGTCAGGGGATGTGGCTCCTCCCACCCCATCACCCCTTTGTCCCTCAGGTCCCACCCAAGGTGCCCAGGGACAGCTGTGTCGCCCACCCAGGACCACACTCACCCGAAGCCCAGCAGGGCCTGGGGGCCCAGGTTTGCCTTCCAGCCCATTGCGACCATCCAGCCCGGGTGGGCCAAGGTTTCCCTGTAAGAGAGTAGAGCGGGAGTGTTTGCGCCATGGGGAGGGACAGGGTGCTGCGCGGCATCCCCCAGCCCCCTCACCTTCTCTCCTGGCAAGCCTCGGTCCCCAGGGTCACCCTGCAGAGTGGGAAGAGGAGTGAGCATTGTCCACTTCAGAGCAGGGGCCAAGGGGAGTGGGAGTGGACCCCCACTTATCCCCACATGAGGAAGGGGGCACTCACCCGTGCACCAGGGGGGCCGCGGGGGCCCTCCACACCCTGCAAAAGAGAGACACACTCAGCAGCAGGGCATGGGGAAATAAAGGTGGTCCCCAGTGCCCATCTGCATCCCCCACCCAGCAAACCAGGACCCCAGCTCTCCCACAGAGCGTCATCCATCTTGCTGCCCCCTGTCACCTCCCACACCTACCCTCTCTCCAGGCAGGCCAGGAGAGCCAGCGTCGCCCCGAGCGCCCTTTATGCCATCCTTGCCAGCGTCCCCAGGGTCCCCCTGCCAGGGAAAAGCACCATGATTAGAGGGCACTGCCCTGCCACCAGTGCAAGGACTTGTGCCGAGCCTGTGCTGAGCATCTCTGCTCACACTGTGTGGTTTAAGGATGGGATAGCAGCAAAGGTCTGAAAATATGGGCATGGGCTGAAAAAAAGAGCCATCCAAGCCAGAAGGAAGGCATCACCCATGGCCAGGGTCCAAGGCACCCTCCAGCACCCTGCAGAACACAGCCCATGGTCGAAATTGCCCCAAGCTCAAGCTGGCTGGTAAAGGCAGAGCACCCAGAGCATGGAGTGCTGCAGTGGGAGCGTGGCAGAGTTGGGGAGCCATGAACATCATGGCAGCACCTTCAAGGACGTCAGCTCTACAGGGACTTTTTGCCCCATTGCCCTCCTCCCACCACCACACAGGAGCATGAGCCCACATGGCTCTGGATTGCACGTGACCACAGACGCCACATGCACCCCATGTGCCCTCCGCTCCCCCTGCAGCTCAGCCACAGTGCACACCAGTTCCCCATGGCGGGAGCTGTTTTGGACAAGAAGGGCTGGGTGCACCAGAACCCCAGCACACAGCTAGAGCTGTGAGGGACAGCACAGGACACCCCCCTGCCAGCATCCCAGGGACCCACTCGTTACCTTCTCGCCTTTCTCCCTCACTTCTCCAAGCCCCAGGCTGACCTGTGGGGCACAGAGGGGCTGTCAGAGTGCATGGGGCTGGGTACCAGCCCGTGGGCAGGGACAGGGCTGTGGGCAGAGCTTACAGTTCGTCCTGGAGGTCCGGGAAGCCCCTGAAAGAAGGGTAAGGGGTTAAGGGGAGCTGACACAGCCCAGAAGAGGGCTCTGGGGTGGAAGCCAGGTGGGTGGCCCCTGTGCACCCTCCCACCAGTGTCACTCACCGGCTCCCCGCGGTCACCCTTGATCCCCGGTGCTCCAGGGCTGCCCTGTGGGAAAGAGGGATGGGGGTGAGGAGAGGAGGGGCAGGGGACCCATTGGGCAGTGGGTCCCATAGGGTGGAGGGTACCCCTGAGGTAAGGGTGGGTGCGGGGCAGTGGGGTGCATGCGGTGGTGGGTGCCCATGGGGCGCTGGGCACACACGAGCTGCTGCTCACGTTCCTGCCTTCGGGACCTGGGTCCCCAGAGTCACCCTTCTCTCCAGGGGGGCCACGGTAGCCAGGAAGGCCCTGGGTGGGGGGCAGAGGGAGGGTGTGCATTAGTGGGAGCCACCCTGAGGTCACTGGGCATGTGGCCCACCAAAGGTGTCCCCCAGCCCCATACTTACCCTGGGACCCCTGTCTCCAGGTTTGCCAGGCAGACCCACTTCGCCCTGCAGGGAGAAAGGGGGTGAGTGGGGGGCAGTGTGGGTGAGGACAGTGGTCCTGGGGGATCCTCACTTACTGGGGTGCCTTCGTCACCCTTCTCTCCACGCTCTCCCTGTGGTGCAGGTCAGTTGGCATGGACCGTGAGGAAGAAAAGCACAAGTCATTGGTGTCCCCCCAACTCCCCCACCTCCTTGGAGCCACAGTGCCCCATAGGCTCCTGGTCTCACTGCCCCCTCACCCCACGCTACCTCTTTGCCACGCAGTCCAGTCTGCCCCGGGGCGCCCGCTCGGCCTGGTTCACCCTTCTCCCCTGGCTCCCCTGGGTCACCCTAGGCAGAAGAGAAGGAGCAGTGGGTCAAGGAAGTGTGCAGGGAGTGTGGGGGCTGCTGCTGGGAGGAGGAGCTAAGCATGGCCCCCTCTGGTCCCCAGAGCAGCATGATCTGCAGGGACAGCCCCTCCAGAGCCCAGGAGACAGACAGACAGAGGGGTGATGCCTCCTGCAGTGACATTACCTTTGGGCCACTCCTGCCCGTGAGGCCAACGATACCCTGGTTGTGGGAGAGGGAGAACACATGTCAGTGGGACAGAGGTGGTCCAGTGCCAGTGGAGGGACCAGGGCCAGGAGCTGGTGTCCCCAGGGCATTGCCCATCAGTCCCAGCCCTGGGCACACCCAGACTCACCCGATCACCCTGCTCGCCTTTGGGGCCGGCTGGTCCGGGGATGCTCAGGCCAGGGGCACCCTAGTCACAAAGGGATACAGCTTGGAGCAATGGCATGGGCACCATGAACCCCAGGGGGCTGTGCTATGCCCCCTGTGCCCCCCATCCCCAGGCAGTACTGACAGGAGCGCCTTTATCTCCCACGTTGCCCTTGGGGCCAGGAGGTCCTTCTGGTCCTGGCAAGCCTCTGTCACCCTGGAGCAGATGAAATGGCACCATCAGCCCCCACCCCTTCAGACTATCCCACTTCACCCCACTGCAGCTGGGGACAGCCAAGTCTGGTGCCCAGCATGGGCATCCCCTCAGTTTGATGCCCAGCAGTGCTGTCTGCCTCCACTGCCCATGGCTGTGCCCCAGCATGCCAGCCTAAGGCCAGGGGGCACAGCCATGGTGGGGTTACCTTCTCTCCTCCAAAACCTGCCACGCTGGGAGCCTGGGGGAGAAGTAGAAGGGACCATGCTGGGTACTGCCCAAGGCTCCTTGTCCTGGGGGTGGGGCAGGCAGAGGTGGGCCCGTTGGGTAGCATCACTTACCGGCTTGCCAGGTGGTCCTGGATCACCCTGCGGAGAGATGGGTGTCATTGCCAGCCCCTTCCCCAGCAGCCCTCTGCTGCCCTGCTGGGATCCAGCTTTGCCCTCACCTTCTCCCCCCGGGGTCCAGCTGGTCCTGGAGCTCCCTGCATTGAGACAGGAGTCCTCAGGGGACTGGCAGTGCCTGGGGATGCCCACCCAGGGCACAGCAGCCCTCTGCTCCAGGGGTGGGGTCTCAGCACCGCAGACACTGCCCTGACTTACCTCTCTGCCCGATGGCCCTGGGCGTCCCGGGGCTCCCACATCACCCTGCAGGAGAGGAGGAAGAGAAGGGTGTCAGGGGTATCCTTCCACCCTATGCCAGTGTGGCTGTTCCGGGGCAGGACAGGCAACCCCAGAGCAGCTGTGGCTGCCCCAGCCCACCTACCTTCTCGCCCTCAGGGCCTGGCATGCCGCGATCTCCCTGCAGAGTGAAGCAGAGGAAGGTGTGAGGGAGCCTTCCTCCTGCCACGTCACACTGTCCCCACCCCACGGGCTGCCCCAGAGCCCTTAAGGGTCCGACTCCAAATCCCATCCAAGACCACTGGGCTTTGACAGTGACCCCCAGACACAGCCACCATTGGCCACAGGGACCTCAGAATCCACTGATGCTGCCAAATGACATGGTCCCGCTCCAGTGCTGCCTTACCTTCTCGCCTGTTTCTCCCAGCTCACCCGGTGCCCCACGATCTCCCTGGAGCAGGAAAAGATGGGGTCAGGGGGAGCAGGTCATGCAGGGGACATGGCACAGCACTCAGACCTATTTTCTCCCTACCAAAGGCAAGGTGGGAGCATCCCTTCGGTCCCTGCACCACTCACCTTCCTGCCCTGCTCTCCCGGAGGTCCGCGAGGGCCCTGCAAAGGAGGGTGGAGATGTCACCTCCAGCGTGGCATGGCAGATGTCCAGCCCAGGCCAAAAGGAGGGAGGGGCAAGGGGCAGCGAGAGACCCCTGTGTGGCTATGCCCCTGTGCCTAGGGATCATGGGGTGCATGGGTCACAAGTACTCAGGAGCTCTCCAAGGTGCCCTTGGGGCTTGGCTTCCTGGCAAGGCCAGCTCCTGCCCACCTCACCTCTCTTGGGAAACTCACCCGGTCTCCTGGGTCCCCAGGACGGCCAGGCTGCCCTGGGAAACCTTCTGTGCCATCTCCCTGGGAAAGAGGAAACACAACAGTCATGTTCATGAGACGGGGATGGGCATCTCCACCGAAGAGCAGTGCAGGGTCCAGCCTCCGTGCAAATCACCCTCACCACCCTCTTACCTTCTCTCCCTTCAGGCCAGGGGGCCCAGCAGGTCCCCGTGGTCCAGGGTCCCCAGGCAGGCCCTGCAAGAGAGCACAGCTCAGCCCCTGGGGACACAGCTCAGTCCCAAGGGAACGTAGCTGCTGTGGCTCCGTCCCCTTCTGCTGTCCTGGCTGGTCCAGGGGCCAAACTCACCGGGGGGCCAGGCTCCCCTCGAGGTGCTTCCCCATCCACAAGTCCAGGGGGGCCCTGCAGAGACAGGAGTCAGCTCCTGTGTGATGACCCAGGGAGGGATAAGTCCTTCCCAGCACCCTGGGGGTCTGCAGTGCCCTCAGGTACCCATGGGACCTCCATCAAGGAGGACAGAGCCAGAGAAACGTGAAGCCACTCACCCTCTCCCCTCGGTCACCCTTCTCTCCCTGTGAGGGGGGGAAAAAAAGCAGGTAAGGGCAGGTCTGGACTCTGTACATGCCCACCTGAGTGGAGGGGAAACACGCTGGACAGAGCCCATCATCAGTGGTATCAGGGCATATGCATGCCACGTGCCTCTCCCCACACTGCCCAGTGCCAGCACCAGCTCATCCAGGTGGTATGTGTGCATGGCCACAGCTGAGGGGGGAACAGCTGGAGGGGGATCACAGGGGAGCAGCTGCAGGCTGCTGGTTGTCCCTCCATTCCCCTGTCTGTCTGTCTGTACAGCCACCCAGCTGTCCCTGCGCAGCACCAGTGGGGACGTACGTACCTTCACAAATTCTCCTGGAGGTCCTGGTGGCCCCACAGGTCCAAGTGGACCAGGGGAACCTGGATCACCAAAGGGCCCCCGTGGGCCAGGGCTGCCGGGAGCGCCAGGGCTGCCCTGGAGGACAGAGACACTCCATTGTTTGGGGCTGTGGTATAGGCTGTGGGTGCTGGTGGAGACCCCCCAGTCTCACTGCCTCCACACCTACCGGTGCACCTGGCTCCCCTTTCCGGCCTGGCAGCCCCTGTCCTCCATCCACAATCACCCTGGGCTCCCCCTGAACGAGGAGGGAGAGGAAAAGTCAGTGTCTCCAAACACCCTGTTGTGTCCCCCATGTGGGATGGGGGACACAGTGCCATGAGGCCAGGGACCCTGCAGGGAGATGGGGAGACCCTGGGGACACCCAGACACCAAGCGCCAGGAGGTGCCACGGGCTGTGATGTGCACACTGGGGTCTCCACTGCTCCCCAGAGACCCCTGGCAGAGCAGCCCCATGCCCATCACCTACCGGCTCACCCTTCTCTCCCTTCAGGCCAGAAAGCCCTGTCGGCCCCCGCGGCCCCTGGGAAGGACAGGCAAGAGTGAGGAGGGGGCACAGGGTGGGGAGCAAGGCTGGGGAGGGATGTGACCATACTCACGGGATCCCCTCGGGGACCGGGGCTGCCCTGGGGGCCCTGGAAAACAAAATCTCAGGAGGTGAATATGTGTTTCTGCCAGCCAGGGGAATGGGGACAGGATGGAGGGGAGAGGGGATGGGATGGGATGAGGGAGAGAGGATGGGATGGGATGGGATGGGATGGGATGGGATGGGATGGGGTGGGGTGGGGTGGGGTGGGGTGGGGTGGGATGGGATGGGATGGGGTGGGGTGGGGTGGGGTGGGGTGGGGGAGAGAGGATGGGGTGGGGGAGAGAGGATGGGGTGGGGGAGAGAGGATGGGGTGGGATGGGATGGGATGGGAGCTCCAGTGATGGCAAAGACACGCAGTCCCTGCCCAGGGACTTGGCCTGACACACACACGCACACCTGGGGGCAGCAGTGGCCCTGCCAGCTACAGAGATGCCCTGGCACAGAGGAGGCTGGCTCAGGGAGCAGGCAAGGCAGTCAGGGTGATGGGAAGAGCCGACCATGCCGCAACAAACCTGGGGGGACACCCCCACTCACCGGCTGGCCAGGTGATCCAGGGTTCCCAGGGCGGCCAGGGCTTCCCGGTGTCCCATCAGTTCCAGGGAATCCCTGCAGGAGAGAGGAGCATCACACCAGTACCCAGCACACCCTGGCATGCCTGGACCTCACAGTGCCCCAGGCAATGCTGGTTCTGGCACTGGGAGCCCAGGACAGCCCCATGGCAGAGCCTGAGCTGGGGTGCAAGGGAGCAGCGTGGGGCTGGTCCAGATCCACTCCAGCCGGGGCCAAAAGGAGGGAGAGGCAAGGGGCAGCGAGAGACCCCTGTGTGACTATGCCCCTGTGCCTAGGGACCACGGGGTGCATGGGTCACAAGTACTCACCCTGTCCCCCTTCTTGCCTGGCTGCTCAACACTCTCTCCTGGCAGACCCCGTGGCCCAGCAGGTCCTGGGGGGCCAGGCAGCCCATGGCGGCCCTGGAGGAACAGCAGAGAGGACAGGCTGGGTGATGGGCATGGCATGATCTCCCCTCTGCCCCTGGGGCCAGAGCTGGCTAGGTGCCTGTCCTGGCAGCCACCCACTGGCAGGACAAGGGGACATGGGCACTGTGCTACTGGCCCCTGACAGGCAGCTGCCCCCCATCTCTTCCCCACCAGGATATTACCGGCTCGCCAGGGGGGCCCGGTTGCCCTGTACGTCCCTGTGGTCCCTGCAGACAAAGACAGTGCTGAGCATATCCTGCCAGCTGGCATCAGTGGGGTGGGGGGATGCAGCATCCCCCTGGAGCCACCAGTTGTGGTGGCAACATACTCACCGCCTCGCCTCGGTCCCCCTTCTCACCCTGCAAAGCAACAGAGGGGACAGGTTAGGGGCTGTACCCCACGCTCACTTCCCTCTATGCTTTTGCCATTGCTAAGCTTGGAGGTCCCTAAGCCACAGCAGCATGGCATGGCATGGCACAGCACGGCACAGGGATGCTCACCCTGGGGCACTGCACGGTGCAAGGCTGCGGCTCTGACTCCGGCTGGCAAAACAAGGAGAACCTGTGTGAATCCGAGGGCAGGAGAAGCCCCCAACCCCCTGCAAGGTTGCTCCCCCTCCCAAGCACCTGCGGCACTCATCTCCTTACCCTGGTAGAGATGATGGTGCAGAGGTCATCAGTGAGCTCTCCCTCCAGCTCTGCCAGGGCACCGCTGTCATGGTAGATGTACCGCGGGTCCTCGCCAGTGACCACACGCCGCAGCTGCTCCCGGTCTGCCCCCTCCAATCCCACTGCCAGCACCTGGACCCCTGAGACAGGAGCACCCTCAGCACCCCCACAGGACATGGCACCCTCCCCACATGCTCCATCCTCATCCATCCTCACCCCCAGACTTGACATCCCTGGCTGCAGCGATGGCATCATCCCCAGAAGGGCCGTCAGCCAGGACCACCAGCACCGCTGGCACGCTGGGTCGGCGCCCTGCACCCGGACTCAGCAGGTAGGTCCTGGCAAAGGTGATGGCCGCCCCTAGGGAGAGAGAAGGAGAGGGGTGGTCAGCAGGGTCCCACTAGTCACTGCCCCGACTCCCAGCACAGCCCCTCACCGATGGCGTTGCCGCTGGGCTCCTCATAGCGCATGGTGCGGATCTGCTCCAGCACGGCCGGCAGGTCACTGGAGCGGTTGAGGAGCAGCCAGGGCAGGCTGCGGTAGCTGTATGTGGCCAGGGCCACCTGTGAGGGTGCAGGGGAGCGGTGGGTGCCACTGCCCACTCGCACCCCTTGGGCCCTCCCCCACCATAGCTGCACCCTACCTGGGTGCCCTCGGGGCCCAAGCGCCCCAGGGCAGACACGGTGTTGGAGAGGAGGGTGCGGACAGCATCGGCGCCAGAGGAGCTGTCACGGGTTCCGTGCACCAGGAAGACGATGTCACCACGGGCATCCCTGCAGACTGTGGGCAGGGAAGGGGTAAAGTCACCACCAGATCACAGACAAGCCCAGCCCATCCTGTAGCAACCCCACCATACCCGTGCGCTCGCTGATGGAGGTCTCGGCGCCTGGGGCACTCCCCAGGAGTGGTCGGAGGGTGAAGGTGTAGCGCTGGCCCAAACGAAGCCCAGAGACCCGCTGGGAGCTGGCAGCGCCGGGCAGCGTCTGCCCTGTCTCCCCTCCAGCTGCCACCAAGGGGACAGAGTCAGGGGGACTTGTGAGCCCCCTGCAACAATGCTGCCCCCTGCCCAGGGCTGCCCTCCTGCCTCACCTGCTGGGGGTGTCCAGGAGAGGACGTAGCTGGATGCACCAGGGACAGGGGTCCAGGTGAGTGTCACTGAGTCTCTCCGAACCTCTGTCACCTGTAGGTTGGTGACTTGGCCTGGGGCAGCTGCCAAGGATAAGGAGGAAAGAGTGTCCTGGCACCAAGGGGCTGCCCTCACGCACCGCCCTTCCTCAGCCCAAGGCTGGGACAGTCCGGTCCCTGGGTTCCCTTCTAGGCTCCAGCCCTATATCTGGGGTCCAAATCCCCCTTGTCCCCACACAGCCCTTACCGGTGATGGCAGTGACTGTAGCCGGCTCGCTCTCTCGGCCACCGACCAGGCTGGTGATACTGATGTGGTAGCGCTGGCCCGGCTCCAGCCCCCCCAGGTCGTAGGAACTGGCGGTGGCCGGGAGCTGCTGGCTGCGCGGGGTCCCCCCTGCCCAGGGGGAGAGAGGGGTGAGGGGGTGCAGTGCAGGAGCTGCTGGGGATGCATGGCTGCCAGAGGGCTGCACTCACCCTCAGACAGGCGCCAGACCAGACGGTACCCGGTGCTACCAGCCACTGGCACCCAGGTCAGGCGCAGGCGGTGGTCAGAAGCCTCTGTCACCTGGAAGCTGCTGACAGGGGACAGTGGGGCTACCTCCGCTGTGGGGCAGAGAGGCAGGTGTTAGTTGCAGGTGTGAGGGGCAGGAGTGCCCAGCATTGCCCCAGGGTGCTGGCCGCTGCCCCAGCACTCACGAGTGGTGACGATGATGGAGACGGGGTTGCCCTCCCGGTTGCCAATGAGCGCTGTCACCTTCACCGTGTAGGAGACACCTCCCTCCAGGTCAGGGATGTCAAAGGAGCTGATGTGGCCAGGAACTCGCCGGCTGTTCTCCGAGCCCCCTGCCAAGAACCGTGGCATCAGCCCCCCACCCCACTGCCCTCACAGCCCGTCCCCCCTCACACCCCACAATACCGTCCCTGCGGCTCCACACCACGCGGTAGGCAGTGGCTCCTGGCACACCGACCCAGGTGACACGGGCAACGTTGCTCCTGGACGCCTGCACCTCCAGCCGAGACACCGTCCCCACCTGCTCAGGTGCTGCAACACCGAGAGGGTCACTGTCACCCAGGCTCTCAGAAAGGAGCCCCAGCCAGCACTGATAGGCAGGGGGACACCTCACTTATCCTCCCCGTGGTGGTGACAGGGCTGCCCTCGCGGCCCTCCACAACAGCCGAGACACCGATGGTGTAGGTGATGCCGGCACGCAGCCCCTCGATGGTGAAGGCGGTGGGGTCAGCGGGAAGGAAGCGGGACTGCTCCAGACCTAGGAGACAAGGCGATGATGGGAAACGCTCTGGCGCTGCTGCTGCAGCATCCCACGGTCCCCATACTCACCGTTGCTGCCTCGCCATGTCAGCAGGTAGCCCCCAGCACCTGGCAGCCCTCGCCAGGTGACCCGCAGCTGGCTGGGACCAGCCTCCATCACCCGCAGCTCTGAGATGCTGCCCACCACTGGGTACTCTGCATTGCACCACAAAAATGCAGTGTCACCTCGGGGTGCTCAGAGGGGCCCCACAGCCACCCCAATACCCCAAGGGCTTGCCAGGGGATAGAAGACAAATGCATGCTGGCAGGGGAGGGGGGAACAGTACTGGGATTCCTGGTGACAAACCCCAGTGTGGACTTACTGAGGCGGACGGTGAGCGTGGCGGCACTGCCCTCCCGGCCCCCTGCTAGTGCTGAGACACGCACCAGGTAGGTAATGCCCTCCCGGAGGTCTCCCAGCTCCAGCCCCGTCTGGCTGCCTGGGATGCGCCTTGTCCTCTCTGTGCCATCTGCCAGGAAGAGGGCACCTTCAGACCCTCAGCGCCAGCAGGGACCCCTGGGTGCTGCCCACACCCCCCCATGCACTCACCCTGGTTGTTGCGCACCACCACTTTGTATTCGGAGGCACCAGGAACACCAGTCCATCCCAGTCGCACCCGCCTGCCCGACTCCTCAACCAGCTGCAGGTCTGACACAACACCCAGGGGCCTCTCCACGCCTGCAAGGGGATGGGGTGAGTATGGCTGGAGCTGTGCAGCTTGGACAGCACAGCCCCCATCTTAACCCTGGGATGAGAGCTGAAGGGGTCCTCAGGGCCAAGAAGGTGCCCAGGATGAGCAGTGCCATGCAGGATGACCTCAGTCCTAAAGGCTTGTGAGGGTGGAGGACAACCCAGAGGATATGTAGTGGTTGCTCACCTGTCTGGAAGGTGGTAACGGGGGTGGCCACCTCCCCACCATCATAGAGGGTGTAGAGGGTGATGCGGTACTCAGTGCCTGGCTGCAGCCCTGTCAGCTGATAGGTGGTGGTGCTGCTGGGGAGTGACACTGTCCTGGGGGGCTCTGGTCCTGTAAGGAGAGGCAGGTCACTGCTAGCTGCTGGCATGGAGGGGTGGGGGGGCGGGTCCAAAAGGGTGACCAGGCACCCTGAGCCCACCTGTGGCTCTCTTCCACTCCAGGCGGTAGCCGCGAGCATCTCGGGTGCCAGTCCAGAGCACCTGGATGGACGTGGGGCCCAGGATGTTGGTCCGCAGCGTCTGCTCCACACCTGCCCCTGCAAGAGGGACCCCGTGAGCCAGGCTGCTCTGAGCCACTCATCCCGGCATGTCCCAGCCATCACGGCTGCTGGCCACCCATCCCACTGTGTCCCCTGGCATGGAGCCACAGGGGATGGTCCCCATCCTGTTTTGCAGTGAAGGCACCAGGAGCAGAGCCAGAGGCCAGGGGCAGGGTGGCATCACCCATGCCCACTACCTACCTGTCCTCTGCCGCACGGTGGCCGCGGGCCCCTCCAGCTGCCCAAAGAGGGGGGCCACTGTCACCACGTAGTCAGTGTTGGGCTGCAGCCCCCCTAGCATGTGTGACATCCGCCCAGCATCCAGGTCCACCCTGTGCCTGTCCTGCCCTGCAAGAGCCAGCACAGCAGTCCCTTGGGGCATCTGGGCAGCAAATGCCTCCACCCACCTCCTGTCCCTCCACCTCGAGGCCACCAGCAGAAGGGGTGCGAGCTCTGGGACAGGCACCTACCTGTAGGGGTTGCCCAGGAGAGCCGGTAGCCAGTGACACCGCTGACTGGCTGCCAGGCCAGCAGCATACTTTGTGCTGAGACGTTGTGGACAACCAAGTGCTGCAAGCCCGCTGGGTGCCCTGTGGGTGGGAGGTTCCTTTCGCATCCACTCCATGAGAGTGGGGAAGGTGGCAGCAGAGAGAGCCTTTGATGGCAAACCCACCTGCTCAGGGGGTGAGAAGCCCCCTTGTCCCTGCTCACAGATGCTGAACTGCACCAAGGTCACCAAGCACAGCCTGTGACCAGGCAGCTCCTTCAAATTACCCCAGCTCCAGAAAACTGGAGCTCAAACACCTTCCTCTCAATGCTTTAAATACTTTCTGCGGGTTAAGGCTGCCTGGGGCAGCTGAAGGAATTGGTTTGCCAAGATCTTAGGCTTGCAAAGGTGTTGCCCCAGGGCCTCATCCCTGCTCCTGGCCAGGGATGCTTTCCAACACGCTCTTCCCTGGTGGAAACCGTGCTTTCCTCCCAAAGAGCACAGCACTTGTATTTGCAAAAATCCCATCCAAACCCTGCGCTTCTTCAGGTGACACATTTACCTCATGTGAGGAAAGCTTCGGAAGAAACACTCCCAGAAGGCAGCGAAGGGGGTCAGGAGTGCGCAGTGCTGCACTGCCCCTGGGAGCACCTTCTGGGGCTCAGAGCATCACCTCGCAGTTGTGCTCTCCCACTTCCCCACCACATCTCCCCCAGGCAGACGTGCGCCAGGCACCCCCATCGCTGATGACTGGAGGAGCATCCCCATGCTGGGAACCCATCCCTGGCCCAGCCCAGGGCCAGGCGTGGTGCTTACGTGTCCGAGCAGTGAGGGTGGCAGGGACAGCAGGCTGCTGCGCGTAGCGGGGTCGGAGAGTCACCACGTACTCGGTGTTGGGACGCAGGTTGCTCAGTGTGGCCGACTGTGCACTGGCCCCCAGGCTCTTCTCCTCCCTCGGGGCTGCTCCTGGTCGGGAAGCAGAGGGGTGTGGAAGGGTGTGGGGGCACAGTATGTACCGGGCCCAGCAGAGAAGGGGTGTCTGTGGGCCGGCACCCTGCCCTGGGGATGCCAGGCAGTGCCAGGGGTGGGGAGCTCAGGGAGAGGCTGGGATGTCGGCCAGGGCAGGGGAACCCATCGGAGTGCCCAGGGCCAGGGAGGGGCTGCCAGGTGTGCGGCTCCAGTCTGGTGCCTGGCTGGGACAGAGGTCTGCTGCCCATCCCCTACACAGAGCAGCCATGGGAGCACACACATGCCTGCGCTTCCAGCCCCAAACCGGGGCACATGCTAGGCCCCTCGCCATTGTATGCACACACCCAGAGCCCTGAGCACCAATGCCTCCAGGTGTAGGAACACACACGCTGTCTTCTCCACGCCTCTGCACACACGCGTGCCCTACAGCCTGCACACGAGTGCCAGCCACTGCGGTAAAGGCAGGCAAGCACGCACCCGTGGCACTCCTGGCACACAGCCCTACACCAGCCACCATGTGTGCATCCCATCTCCCTGTGCATGCACACCGCCATGCAACCCCAACCCACGGGGCTGCACAAAGGCAGGGCACCCAGGCAGCTCCTTCCCCTCACAGGGGCTGTCCCCTCACCTTGCACAGCATAGCTGAGGCTGTAGCCCTGGGGGGGCTCAGGGCCGGGCTGCCAGGCCAGCCGCAGGAAGGTGGGTCCAGTCTCCACCACACGGAAATCCAGCACGGAGCCAGCACGGCTCTCTAGGAAGAGACAGAGCCAGGGGTGAGCCCCCAGCTCCACCTGCCGCACCCCCGTCCCCACGCACACAGACACTCACGGGTGCGCGCTCGGCTGGACACCGACTCGCCGATGCTGTTGGCGTACTGGGCGGTGACAGTGACCAGGTACTCCGTCCCCATGCGCAGCCCCCGCAGCACAGTGCTCGTCTCCCGAGGCCCCAGGCTCACCTGAGCAGGGACAGCGTCACCCCACTGCCATACCCAGGTCATGTAATGGGGCCACCAGGGCTACCCGGGGACTGTAAGCAGGTAAAGGCGGGGGGCACTAACCTCCTGCCTCTCCGCCACGACCGGCTGCCCCAGACCTGTCAGTGGCACATGCTGCACCCGGTACCCAGTGACTGGGCCGCTGGCTGCTGTCCAGCGGATCTGCAGCTGGTCGAGGCCTCGTTCCTGGATCTCCAACTTGGAGGGGCCGGCGTGACTTGGTCCATCTGTGGGGGAGCAGAGGGGCTGTCAGCTCCAGGGTGGGTGGGGTGGCCAGGAGGGCATTTTCGGGAGGATGGGTGCAGCCTGGCACCCAGCACTTTCAGTGCCTGCACCCCACAAATAGGAGGGTGGAGGCCCATACCCAGCAGGCGCAGGTTGCCCCCAACGCTCGTGCACACCCTGCGTGTCATCAGTGGCACCAACGTTCCCAGCAGCTTGAAGTCCCCAACGTAGAAAAAGAAGGCGTCGGTGGGCATTGAGGCCACACGGATCAGTTCCTTGTGGTCGGCGTTCTTGATCCCTGGCAAGGATGGAGATGATGGGTGAGGGCAGCGATCCTGAGCCTGGCAGGAGACACCCGTGCCTGGTACCAAAACCTCACTCACCCACAGCAAAAACTTTGATGCCCTGGCTCTTCAGCTTCGCTGCCGCCCCCTCAGCATCATCCTGGGACTTGCCATCTGTGATGAGGATGCAGATCTGCCAGGCCAGAGAGAGTCATGACATCCAGCCAAGGACCTGTGGAGCTGCCACTTCCCATCTGGCCATCCCCAGTGCCACCACCCTGCACCCACCTGGGGAACCCCAGGTCGGAGTTGCATGGGGCCAAAGAAGTTGTCAGCAACGTAGCGGAAGCCAGCACCAGTCCGTGTGTTGCCACCCTTGTAACTCAGCTGCTGGATGGCCCTCCGGACACTGATGCCATCAGTGTGCTGGGAGAAGGGGAACTCTACCCTGAAGGACACAGGGAGATGTGTCACCTCAGGGGTCTGCTGCTCTGTCACCCCACACACCCACTCCCTGGGGCTCACCGTGGCTCATCGCTGTACTGTGCCACAGCGAAGCGCACCGCCTTCTCACCCACCACCTGCACAAAGGGCCCCACCAGCTCATCCATGAAGGTGCGGACAGCACGGAAGTTGTTCCTGCCGATGCTGGACGAGCCGTCCACCAGGAAGGCAATGTCAGCCTCCAGCACGTCCTCACACACCGCTGCAGGGCAGTGACAGCACTCAGGGCACAGGCTGGCACCACAGCACGGTGGTGCTGGGCCCCTCCTGCAGCCCCCCTTACCCACTATCCCCATGCGCACCAAGTGCTCAGCACCCACCTTGGCTTCTCTTCTGTGCCATGGCAGCCAGGGGGCCCAGGAGCGCGGGGAGCATGGCGAGGAGCAGCAGCCGTCCACTCATCCTGGGACCCTGCGGAAGAGGATGCTGCTGCCACCACCATCACCACACACCAGCCTGACGCCGCTGAGGTCCCAGCACCACGCCGGGACAAGGTGCCGGTGTCACACTAGGCAGGGCTGCTGGCACCCCACAGCAGAGCCCCGCTTTGGGCCGGAGCACGGGCACAGCCCCGCTGTGCCCAGCCACGTTTCCAGGCGTTTTCCCACACCGGAGGAGCAGCCGTCTCACCGGGAAAGTGCCGGGCGGGCAGCAGCTGGGCTGCGCCTGGCCAAGCGGGCGCAGCGCTGGCAGCCCCTGGGCACCCCGCGGCTCGGGCCGGCGGCGGTCCCGGCACGGCGGTGGGTCCCGCCGTGGTGGGTCCGGCCCGGCAGGATCCCGCTCGCTGCCGACGCCCGAGGAGCCGTGTCCCGGCGGCGGGAGGCTGCCAGCCCCGGCTGCGGGGTGTGCGCGGGCGCTGCCGCCACAAGCCCTCCCCGCTGCCTCCCGCCTGCCCGCTCCGCGCCCCGGCACCGGCCGCGGCTCACCCCGGCGGCTCCTGCCCCCCGGTGCCCGTGCCTGCAGCGGGGCGGGCGGTAAGAGCGGGGTGCTGCAGGGCAGCCTCGGGGGAGCTCCACCCGCGAGCCCCCGCACCCCGCCGCTTCCCACGCACAGGGCTGCGGGGTCATCCGGCCCGACACCCCTGCGATGGCCACGCCGGGGCTCGGTCCCAGCGCAGCCCAGCCCAGGCCGGCCCGGGAGGTGCGAGCCCGGCGGCCGCCCCGACGCAGGGGGGTGCCCGCGTGGGAAGCTCCATCCGGCCCCGCAGCGCTGCCCCCGCCCCCGAAGCGGGACCCCGGCAGCGGGACCCCCGCCTCAGCCCCCCCCGGCCGCAGGTACTCACCCGCCGCCCCCCGCGGGGCTTCGCCGTGCCGCTCCGTGCCGTACCGGGCCGGGCCGGGTGCAGGCGGTGCCGGCGCGGAGCGGCCCCCGGCGCTCCCGCCCCTTTATTGAGGGCGGCCCGGAGCGCGGTGCCGGCGGGGGGGGTGGGGGGGAAGCGAGAGCGTCACGGCCCCCGCCTAGCCCGGGCCCCAAAAAGGGCTTTTCCCACCCGCTCCCCGCGAGGGGAGGAAAGCAGTGTCTCGGGCTGGGTCGCATCCCGGGCAGGGGCTGCAAGGCGCTGGGAGGAGGGTGAACCAGGAGGAAGCGAACTGGGGAAGGGTTCTGCTGGGCTTGCCAGGGACACCTTGGTGTGGGGCTGAGACAGGCCCCAGCGAGGCTCAAGGCAGTTTTCCCTTCAGCATCTCCATCCTCCTAGTCCCAGGAGCACGGTGAGTGGCTCAGACCAGGAGCCGGCAGCGCACTTCCATCTGCCTCAGGGCAATGGGCAAAGCTGGACCGAGCTGCCACGGGGACCTGAGCACCTCCCCCCCTCCAGGTTAGAGCCTGGCTCTGAGCACCAGCCTTGGGAAGGATGATGAGGCTGCTCCGCATGCTGATGCAGCTCCCACAAGGTTGCAGGACAGCTGGGCCTGACAGGACCTTTCCTGCACACGCAGCTCATGGTACTCCTCAGGTGGGACCCTAACACCCATGGCTTAAGTATAGGTACTGAGCTGGAGCCAGTTGTGGGGCATCCTCCTGCTCTGCTCTAGCCACCATCTCCCAGCAGCCACAGGCCAAGACCCACCCAGCTCCTCCAGAGCTGGAGAAATATGCTGGAAAGCCACTGGCAGTGTGAAAGCAGCTGGTGGAAAGAGGTGAAAGGGAGAGGATGCTCAGGAAGGTGGGCAGGGACACTGCATTGGCCTCACTCCCTGCCCACCCAGCGACTGGCAGCACTGTCCCCTGGGACTCTTCCTCAGCCCAGGGTGCACCCCTGATGCTCAGGGTGCCCCTCATCCACAGGGGTCTCTGTGGAACCACACTGCTCCTTGGGACAAATTGTGTCATACCCCATCCTCACTGCTGCCTGTACTCAACTGGGACTGGCCCCAGCACGTGCCACGTGCCACCTCCCCTCTTCCCCCTTGGTCATCCCGATCCCCCTGCCCCCAGCATACCTGTGACCTCCTGGCCGGCTGGCCAGAGGCTCCCCTCCGGCTCCTGGTGGGGCAGTGGGCAGGTCCAGGGGCATCTTCCTGCAGGCAGCAAGGGGAGCAACAGTAGGGGTCCCTGGGGCCCAGGGCCACCTCACAGCTGGGGGCCCAGGGCAGGGCCACCTGCCACCGAGCAGAGATGCTCCAGGGCCGGCTGCAGGCAACTTTCCCAGGCACACACTGTTCCCAAGCAGGGGAGGAGCAGCGATGCCCCCACTCTTCTTAAAGGCGCAGCAAGCAGTGCATCCCCTTCCTCTTCATTAGCCTTCCTCTCATTAGGCCCCAGCCCTGGCCCCCAAACCTGGCCGGACGATTCCAAAGTTCACCACGGCCACACATTTCCCCTGCCTGCCCCAGCTCTCTGGGCCCAGCCATGGGTCCCTCATCCCTAGGTCAGGACCGTCCCCAAACCCTCCTCCCACCAGAGCCTGCCTAATGAAAGCAGGGCGTCCTGTCCCAATTAGACAAGGGGCTTCGTTAAACAAGGAGTGGAGGGGTCTGCCAAGGGCTTTGCGTCTGGCCCTGGGCCCGGAGCTGGCGGAGCAGCCCCACAGCACGGTGCCGGCAGCAGGTCACGGGTGGCCAGGGGTTGCCCCAGCTGAGGGGGCAGTGCTGGAGGGAGCATCGCCCACCGGGCACTGCAGCCAGAACCACCAGGGCAGAGAGACTTTCCAGCCATGCCAGGGGCTCTGCCCCCCCACCTTGACCCCCAGGAACACGGCAGGCAGCGGTGCGGGGTGGTCCCCCAATCCTGCCCCCCTCCCACAGGCAACCCAGCAGCATCTTGACTGACTTACCAGCAGCATCCCTCACACATTGGCACTGGAGAGGGGCATCTGGGGGTGCTGGGTCCCCAAAACCAGAGTGCCTCCCCCTTCACAGTGTTTCCTAGTTCCCGCCACGCATACCAGGGCCAGGGAAGGAATTTGTGGCCCCGGGGGCACGGGAAGGTGCTGCCTCGGCAGAGGGAGAGCACCAGGTGTGAGTGACTCACATGACTGCCCTGCACCAGTCCCTCCCAGCACATCCTGAAAAGCTGTCTGCCCCTTTCCAGGCCTGGCAGCCAGGCCACCAGTCCTTATTCCCACAGCCCAGACTTGGGGTTCCCCATCTCCCTGGGGGGCTTGGCCCCAAAGCACATGGGCTCCTCCCCACTGGGAACTTGGTGGGCTGGCCCTAACTGCAGCCCTTCACTGTGGCCTGCCCTGTGCGTGCCACGCTGGTCCCAAATACCACTCGCCTGCTGGCCAGGCGCCCCTGTGACACAGCCTCTGCTGCCATTATCTCAGATAACGAGAAGCCCCAAAGCATCTCCCCGGGTCCCACAGGCTCTGGTGCCCTGCAGGGCACTGTCCTGGGCTGCAGGCACAGGGGGAGCACCAGCTCCAAGCCCTTCGGGGGGTCACAGCACCCCGGGAACCCCAGTTTGAGTGAACACACAGGAAGTACCAGGGCTGAGCTGTTCCCTGCCCAGTGCTTGCCAGGCTGGTGACCTCACCACTGCCTTGGTGGGAAACAAAAGGAAAACCTCTTTCCTTCATCCCCAGGTGAGGTTTCAGCTCTGTGCCTGGCAGCAGGCAAGGTGAGTCACACGGCATGGTGAGACACTGCACAGTGAGACACTGCACAGTGAGAGAGACTCATGCTGGGCTGCAGAGCCAGCTGTGGCTGCACTGCTTTGAGTCCCACACCCCATCCTCTGCCCAGCCTCTCCGCACCCTGCTGCCTTTGGGACTGACCCCGCGGGGCTGGGAGTGAGCCCAGCCTTTACAGGATTTTAGCTCCCTGGCCTTACAGTGGTCCAGCAGCGCTCCTCACTCTGCCATGGTGCTGGCTGTAGCAGGACCATGCCCCCGGCTGCATGGGAAGCAGGGGGCAGGTCCAGGGCTGCTGGAAAGGAGCTGCTCCATCTTGAGATCCTCTTAAATTTGGGGACTTTCAGATGGAGGGGAGCAGAGGGGTGGGAGGCTGGCGCCGAGGCAGGGGAGGGGAGGAGGAGCTGGCCGGAGGGGGAATGTTGCCTGCCGCAGGGGCCGGTTGGGACATGCTCCAGGAATGTCTCCCAGCACCAGGCACCACCAGCTCCCTGCTGCAGCACCCAGCCTCCCACCCCTCACCCAAAGGGGCCCAGGGACCCCGGCCACCATCACCAGCCAGCTTAGAGAGAGCAGTGGAGGGCCAGCATCACGCTCACGGTGTGGCTGCAGGGACCCTCCTGTGTCCCCATGGGGCTCCACAGCAAGTCACAGAACAGCCCAGGGTTTGGAACTGGTCACCCCTTACCTCCTGCTGACCTGCCCTGGGGGGGCTGGGGTGGGGGGCAGCCCTCCTGGCTGCGTTTCACAAGGGGAACAGACAGCAGACCTGCAGCTCCCCTGTGCCAGGCAGGACACCTCACACAGCACTCTCCATCCTGCTGCTGCCCAAAGCTGCTTCCCTGCAGGGAAAAGAAGCAAAGTGTGACATCAGGGTGAAGCCATGACCATTGAGCTGCCCACTCTGTCTGATGGCTCTGGAGATGCCCAAAGTAAGGGGGATGCTCTACAGTGGGTGCAGGGGCAGCAGCAGGGAGGGTCTGGTGCATGAAGGAAGACAGAGAGAGGCAGGTGGTCCTGCTACAGCCAGGCTTGTGGTCAGGCTGAGCCTGCTGTGCCCCCACACCAGGGCTCCCCATGGGGTGGAAGCATGCCCCAGCTCCCCTCAAGCTGCTGTGGAGGGATGGGAAGTTTTTCCTGCCCATAAACTGTTGTGTCTAGAGGCTGCTGCCAGCGTGGCGACACACCAGCATCTCACGAAGCTGCGCTGGATTGCAGCCAGACCCGGCTGTCCGTGCAGACAGGGCTCAGAGGGAACAGTGATGTGACACCGCAGGGATGTGACCCCCTGCCCTTGGCTGAGTCAGGCAGGAGGAGGCAGCCCTGCTCAGCTCGACTGCAAAGGCCAGGCTGGCTCTCAGGGACAGTGAGGGAAGGGAAAGCCAGGCACCACCAGGACTCTGCCAAGGGCCAGCAGTGCTTTGCAAGGGCACAGGACCAGCATGCCAGAAAGGGAGGGTGATGGTGGGGGGTGATGGCAGCAGGATGAGGAGCCAGCAGCACCGCATGGGGCTCTAGAGTCCCTAATTAATAAACTACCTTCATCAGCTGCATCCTGGACTGGGCTTTGGGTGACGCTTGGGATGCCCAAGAGGTTGTACAGTGGCTGGGGCTGGGTGTCAGGGGCCCAGGGGGTGCAGGCAGGGGCTGAAGTGCCCCTGGCAGTGACGTACCCCAGTGCTGCATGTAACCACCCACAGAGCCTGGCTCATCATGTAGAGATTCAGCTTCTCAACTGATTCGAGCATAAGCTGCTGCCCTTCACCCCTCACCTGCAGCAGGGACTGGGCTCCATAAAACAAGCCTGGCTCTCCCTGAGGACGGGGATGCAGGAGAGGGTGGAAATGCAGGGACCAGATGCAGCAAAGCTCCCCCAGCACTTCTGTGTGGGGCCAGTGCTACTTTCCCCCATGCTGGGGGGAAGCCCTGTGGGGTGCATGTGTTCTAGAGATGCCCCACGGCACCATGGAAGGGAAACTCCTACCTTTTAGCAGGGGCAGACAAATTGCCTGTCTCAAGGGCAGGGCAGATCAGGATGCTCCTGGCCCAGCCCTGGCTGCGGGGCATGCAGGCAGCAGCAGGCAGCACCCAGGGCATGGCTGAGCTTGGGGTGTGTGAAGGGGGACCCAGGGATGACTCCTGCTGCGAGAGTGGGGCCTGGCAGAGCAGAGGGAGCAGTTTCCCCCAGATACCTGCAGGAAGGAGAAGATGAAGGGAAACTGAGGGAGAGCTGCCAGCTGCAGCACGCGTGCTCAGGGCATGTGTGTGCTGGGGCTGGGGTGCATCGAGTGTGACTGGCGATGCTAGATGGCTGCGCCAGCCTGTGCCCTCCTGCACTCAGTGCCTGCACCCATCAGTGCCTCCCCAACCCCCCACAGCCGTGGGGGTCTCCAGGGACCAGCAGCAGCGCAGTACCTTGGGCCAGGCAGCAGGATGCAGAGGTGAAAGGTGGCATTCCTGCAGCCATCCCCTGGGAGAGCGGTGTGGGTGAGGTCAGGTCACTGGTGCTTCCCTGCAGCACTAGGGGAGGTGAGATCATCTTACCTGCAAACACCCAGGTACCACATCTCTGGCTGCCTCCAGTCCTCACCAGCATCTCTCTGGGAAGGTGTGCACGCAGATGGGGCAGGTCAGCCCCCATGGGGTGCTGCAGGGACCATCCCCAGGACGGGCTGCTCTTGGCCTTGCACGGTGCCTGCCACTGCACCAAGCCCAGCTCCAGGGGCAGGGCAGGAGGGACACCAGGGCTTCAGCGGCCTGGAGGAGCACACAGGAGCCAACACTGCTCCCAGGGACCTCGCAGTAATGCTCGCCAGTGCTGTGAGCAGGATGCTCTCTGCTAGCCACCCACAGAGGCGAGCTGCCTGCCAGCTCCCAAACCCTGTAGCACACCTGCACCTCATCAGAGGGGGACAAGCACTGCAAAGCCATGGCTATCCCATCCCTCCTGCCCCAGAGCTGGAAGCAAGTGGTGCAGGGGGAGATGGGAAAGGCCCTGACACCTTTCTCATGTACGGAACATGCTCTGCTACCCAGTGCCAAGTTTTTTTCCCTCCCAGGGCTGGGAAACAGCAGCTTCCAGGCTCCAAGCATGGCACCCAGCACCTTGAGGCCAACTGTGGGCAAACCCAGCCAAGGCAGTTCCCAGTGTGGCAGGGGCTGTTGGCTGGAGTAGAGAAGGAAGGAAGCAGGCAGGCAGCACATTGGCCTGGGAAGCTGGAGCCATTCCCAGGATGCTGCCATTTGAGCTGCAAGAAGCTGCTCCTCTGGGGAGGTGGGGGGTTCCCACAGCTTGATGGGGCCAAAGCGTTTGTTCCTCCCTCCCCCTGGTTGCAAGAGCAGATACCTTCCCGTCTGCAGCAGCTCAGGGCAGCAGTATTCCCAGGGGAGGAGCGTTGCCAAGAGGAACAGCTGGGAGCTGAAGGAGCCAGGCCTCAGGGGCCCGGATTCCAGCCCTGAAGGATAGGAGCGAGGACACGCTGAACCACTGTCCCGGCTGCAGCAGGACTCGTGGCACAGTCTTCATCCCTTCACCCCAAGGGATGGAAATAACCAGCCGCTCATGGCTTGTGCACAAGCCCTCCCGCTGCCCAGCCGCAGACGGACGCTCAGCCAGCCCTGGCAGAGCAACACACCGGCCCGTGCTCAGAAGCAACTGGCAAGAGGGACGCGCTCTGGAGTTGCACAAGAGGGAGTTTGCCCCCCTCAGATCTCCAAGCCCAGCTCTCCCACAGCCCGGGCCCCCTGCTCGCTCCTCTTTTTGGCCGATCCTGCGCTCGCCCACTTTTGCATCTGGGATGCGGCTCTGGGGGCTGGCAGACAGGGTGGTTGCTCAATGCTTCCTCTCTTCAAGTGTTTCACAATCGGCACCAACACCCTCTCAAAACTACCTGCGGCCCCGTGTAAGTTTCTGGCAGGGCTCATGAAAGAGCACCCGTCCTGCTGCTCGTGGGGCTCCTTGCGCAAGCGGCGCCCAGCGGAGGCGCAGGGAGCATCGCGGCAGCTGGCGGGAGACGTGCAGGGCGGCACCGCAGGCACGTGCTCCCCCAGCGAGGGTTCGGCACAGCCTGCACCGGGGTGTGGCGGGGGGCCCTGCCTGGGACACGCAGGGGGTACAGTCTGCTGGAGAGCTGGGGCACACTGCAGGCTCCAGGGAAGGGCATGGTGCAGGCCTTTGGTGCTGGTGGAAGTATGTGGATGGCACAAGGTCCTGTGCCAGCAGGAGGCCATGGTGCTGGCTCACAGCAGGGCTGTGTCACCCAGCAGCTGTAGGTGCCACCCTGTTTCATGCAGGAGACACAGACACAGTCCAGTCTGTGGGAAGGATGATAAAGTTTGTCCATCACACTGCTGAGGGAAACGGGCAAGGACGGCAGCACTGTGGGGAACTGAGGGTGCAGGAGGGGCTGGGCACAGCCCTACCTGAGGGGCAGCAGCTGGGGTGCAGGGGGGCCGGCGCTGCAAAGGGATTTGAGCGGCTCACGAGATCAGGCTTGCCCTCGCAGCTCTCCCCGCCAGGCTGTGCCATTGCTCCTTCGGCTGCTTGGCTGGGTGCCCAACTCTAGAAGAAAAGAATAAAAAGGACGAAGCACCCGCCCTGCCCCGCCGGGGGAATCGCTGTCTGTCACCATGGGAACCCCTCCCTCCCCAGACCCCCCCAGGATGACTTCATATCTCCATCGAGGGGGAGGACTGCATCACCCCAATGGCACAGGGCAGCCAGCCACGCAGAGCAAATGCAAGGACCTCTGCAGCTGGGGCCATGGGGCAGGATGCTGCAGGGGGGAGGCTGAGCAGCACCAGTAGGGTCCCACAGAGGACAGGGGGACGATCTGCACCCACGCAGAGCATCACCAGAGGAACAATGGCTAGGAGCTCCAAGCTCCATCTCCATGCAAGAAAACATGTCTCCATCTCCACCTCTGCTTCCCTCCTCACCTTCACTGGGGGAGGGAGAGCCACAGGAGCCCAGGTCTGCCCACCCCCCAACTTTGGGAGTCACCAGCCAGGGACTGCTGGATCTCAGCCCTCTGCCTCCTCCCCAGCAAAGCTGGGGCAAGGTCACCTGTGAGTCACCGCTGCGCGTGCGAAGCAGAAACAGGAGATACTTGTGTTCCCATGTCACAGGGGCTCTTGCCAAGCGCTGCACATCTGGAACGTCTATAAACAAAGCTGGAGAACCACAGCAGAGAGCAGCTGGCGACAGCGGGGACCTCCAGCTTCACAGCAGCCAGGCAGGGGGAAGGGGTGGAAACACAGACCTGCCACGTGGAGCCCAAACACCCAGGCTCGAGCACGCTCACCCACAGCCTCTTCCTGGAAGCCCCTTGGCATGCCATCCTCCATGCCAGGTAAGTGGAGGCAGGAACTTGGGCTGCACACACTGCCTGCTCCTCCACTTCCTAGGACCACACCACTGTTCACCAAGGCTCCCATGATAGGCCCCAGGGCCACTTGCTGTATCTGAGGGCAATTATCACTTCACAGATCCCTACCTGGAAAACGCCACTCCAAATTTCATCAGTAAACACTAAGCCTGTCTCTTGAGCACTGCTCAGGAGCGATGAGATCCCAGATGGAGAGGCCATAGGGTCAGTAAATATGGATCTGTACCATGCTAAACTGTATCCTGAGAAACTCAGAGTTTCCTGAAGCTGAAACATATCAGCTGATAAATCTTGAAGCAACACAACTTTAATTCCCTAGATTAAACATTCGAACAGGGAAGAAAAAAATCCCCCCCTCCCCTAGAAGAGTCAGCCTACTCTTCCCTAAACATAACAAATAGAAGATAAGCAGCACGTTCCCTTTATAGCAGCATCCAAGTGTCTGCTCTGAACAGAAGTTACACACAACACAGCAAACAGGGTGCAGTGCTGGTACACGGGGCCATTTCCCAAAAGGCTTTGCCCACCTGAGTCAGCACACACTGAGGGCAGTGCATGCAGAGCTGCTACACTCTGCCTGAACACCCAACCTCACTCTGCAGGCTCTTGGCGAAACGAAGGAAATAAGGAAGAGCACTCAAGATACTGAAAGGGGAGCCTGAGTATCTTAATTACATAATTAGCCTCACGCAAATCAGGTCATATGGCACTCGATCAACCTCCCTTCGCTGCCTGTGCTACCCATTTCTCACACTAAGGCAGCATACAGGGCCCTAAATAATCCCCGCATGCGGTGGAGGCTCAGCGATGGGTGGTGGCACAGCAAGCAGAAGCACTGTCTCCAGGGTGCCTGGCAGGTGACCCAGCACAGGTACTACTTCTACCAGTGTCTCTTTGTAAACAAAATCCTTCCCACTCTCTCAGAGCTGGGCTAGGACCTCCCCAGGCTGCCTCCCAGCAGCCCAGTGCTGGGCCAGCAGCTCTGTTTTCCATTCCCGAGCACATGAGGAACCCAGGAGATCCTCCCCCATGCTTCTAGTAGCTTTTCTGGGCACCCCCAACAATGGGCTCAAGGGGCAGGAAAGCCAAACTTCAGCCCAGCAGCCCCTCTAAAAGCCTGAGAGGCCTGAGAAAGGGAAACGTGTATGGAGAAAGAGCTGGAAAAGAAGAGACTTGTATGGAAAAGTGAGAACCACTGATCCTCTTCGGATGGCGTGTGGGGTAAAGCAGCTTTTAATGAGGGTGCTGAGGGCTCAGACTACCCCCCTTCCAGACGTGCCATTGAAGAAAGAGCTGAGACAATGGAGACACGTCCTGCGCCGTGCCCCGCTCGGCCTCGTGCTTCGTAGCAGCCTGGGACGGCTGTAGCTGGCAGTCAGGCCTGGATGGGCCCTTTGTCCGTTGCTTTTCCATGCAATGAATACGCCAAAGCTTTAGATGAGCCATCGATGAGCCACGTCCTTTTCCAACTAGGAAGTGGCATTTCTGGAGACGTGTCTGGATCCCGCCGCTCGCTGCTCCTCTCTCCCAGCATACGGAGCCCCCGCAGAACACAGAAGCGTGGGAGGCCTGGGCAATGCCAGTCTGCCAAGTGCTGGGCACCAGCCTCAGCCCAGCATCCTGCAACCCTGCTGGGTGATGCTTCAGCACAGGGAGAACTCAGCCCTGCTCTGAGCAGGCCACACCAAACAGCGGCTGGCTGGTGGAAAAGAGCCCTGGAGCCATGCTGATGTCTCGGTTGATCCCTGTGCCAAGGGGTGTAAGCAGCACAAGGATCTGCCAAGATGAGACACCAACAGAGCTGTGCCTCTCCTGCCCTGTCTCCTAAACCCTGCTCACCTATTGCTCCAACTGCCATTTTCCACTGGCCTCTGCAGGAGGGTGGGTAGAGAAGCAGGCCCAGAGAGCCGCAGGCTCTCCTCCCAAAAGCTCTTTGGCACCAAAGTATGGCACAGCTCCAAGCCTCTCATTTCTGTGAAAGCCTCTCTGCAGCTCCCCACTTCCCTGAGGACAGGCTTGGCTCAGCACCTATGATTAGTATCAACTGTACTTTCCAGGGGGGGTAATTAGTTCAGGTGAGGCAACTACTGACAGTTGGCTGCTGTGGCCCCTCTTGGCAAGCACCCGAATCCCAAACAAGCAGCTCACATACCAAAGGGGCTGCCTGCTCCACAAGCAGATCCACCCTGTACATCCGCTCCGGCGCTGCAGCCCCACGCTGGGGGTACCCACAGCTTTTCCTGCAAGAGACCAGGGAATCCTGGAGCACTCGGCCCCAGCTGCTAGCAAGTGCTCCCTGTTCTCACTGCTGGATGTGATGTACCCACAATAGCTCTCTGTGGTGGAAACAAGTCACCAAACGCTGTGCAGGTGGCGTTGCAGAGCCGTGCACAGGGTGCACACAATGCTGCACCAGACCCTCCTTTCCAAATCTTCCTCTCTTCCAGCCAAGCAGCAGAGTGCCAAGGTGGTCAGGGAGGGAAAGCAATTGCTAGAAGGTAGGTGGAGGACGTGAGCTTCAGAGAAGGAACTTTACTGTGAAAGGGTAAGGCAGCACCGTGCAGAAGGGGAGGGAGCAAAGGCCAGTTCATACACCAGACTACATTTATCAGCAGCCTAATGGGATCCCAAGTAACCTTCCAAGTGAAGTAGCAAAATAAAACACTTAAGCCATTGAAAACTAGACTGGTCAAAGAACCCTGCTGAACAATCCTGCATTGTCCAGGCAGCCAGGAAACAGATTTATTAGGTCACCCAGGCCATCTCCAGTTTCGGTGAAATTGCCCTGTTCTAGGGATGGTTCCAACTCCTCTGGCACTGCCACTGTCCTTCACCAGGCAGCGGAAGCCACAGGAAGGGGAGGGCTCCAGAGGAAGATCTCATTGTCAAGGTTTGCGAAGAGCAGAGGTAGGACACTTCCGTTGTGCCAGACATTCCCCAGTTTAAATTCCCTTGAACTGAGGCTGCTCCAATGGAGGAACAGAAACATCCCACTGTGGCTCAAACAGCAAGAGACCTGCCCATGAGATTAGAGCTTCAGTTCCTCCAGCACCGAGGGATTCAGCTGCCAAAAGCTTGATGAGCCTGCACTAGCTCCAGCTCTGGCTTCCCAAGGCCCTCACTTCAGGTCAGTGTATGGGTGTCTTTGGCAAGCAGGAACGCTTTCAAGTCCTGAACGGGTTTCCCCTCCTCACCTTTTGGATATCTGGGCAGCCAGACCAGAAAGGGGCCTGCCAAGGAAAAATGCTACCACAATCCTTTCAGTCCTTAGAGCTGGTGGGCATGGACTGCCACAGCACCCAAACACACCAGGCACTGCAAGGCACAGTGCGTTCAGAGCTGCAGCCAGAAGAGCCAACATCCTGGGCACAGCTCAGACTCGACTCCCAGCTGCTAGCAGGCACCCGACAGCACGCAGCACCCAGTGCCACGCACCAGGGCACGGTTCCTAGTCTAGATCAGGCCAGATACTTGGATTTCTCCATGGATAAAAGTACCTACAAAATACCTCCTGACACTGTGTGAACCAGCCACCCCTGCAGAGCTGCAGCCTCTTGGGCAGGAGGACTCAAGGGGCATTAGTCCTCTCTCAAGTGCTGGGAGCAGACTGATCAGCACAGCCAGCCTGCACCTCCTGGAAAGCAACGGTTGCAGTGGGGTTTTAACCTGTTCCTGGTACAGAGGCACACAGGAGGGGCTGGGGAGTTACTCAAGGAAAACAACTATTCCCAAGCAGATGCCTCCAGAGAAGAAAACTTGTAGGAAATGCTAAAGCAAGGATGTACATACATCTGTACATCTCCCTTTCCTTGTACTTCTCACCAACTGTGAAACAACCTGGAAGTTCACCCAGGAGGAAGGGGGGCAGGGAATATACAGCAACGGAAAACAAAGGAGGATTACAATCACTAAACCAAGACAGAATGGCTTACCAGTTCCACAAGGCTTAAGGCATAAGTGAGCTTGGTTACTTTTCCAGCCACCAGTGCACTTGCAACGAGCCAGAGCTTGTGGTGATAGTTAAACCCCAATTGCATCAAGCACATTTAACAGTTTCAAACTTGCCTGGTACATGCAGTGAGTTCAGACACACTGACTCTCTCATCAAGAATCCAGATTCAGCACAAATGACTTAGTACACGGCATTAGTCTGAAGTTTAATGACTAACTCCTAGAAACTTTTACACTATTTTTAAATCCCACTTGTCAGGGCAACACCTGGAAATTAAATGAGAACCCCAGAGAGATTTGTTTTTAAAACAAAAACTAAAGCAGAGTACCTCGCAGCTTCCGAGTAGCTGTGACAGGCTAGTGCCACCTGGTGGGAAGCTGTTCTCCATTCCCTCTGCTCAGCGTCACATCCTTTGTCCCATGCTCCAGCTTCCCAGGCGCAAGACAAGGGAACAACCACTAGATTATCAAAGCAGAAAAGGGCTGGGTAGCTCTTTCAATTTTTTAGACTTAAGGATTGTTTTCCAGGTACAGGCCAGGCCATCCTATACATCAGCAGCCTCTCAGCTATTGCACAGGCAATGGATAGATGGAGGCTCATCTGCAAGAGGAATGTGTAAGACCAACATACTTCACAAGCTCTGCTCGTTCCTGAGCTGGTTTACAGCTAACCAGGAAGCTCAAGATGAGAGGTACCATGTCCCCATACAAGCTCTGGAAAGGTTTGTCTAGCAACAGCTGCAGGTCCTCACATTACTTCAAGTCTGCTAGAGAACTGCCTCAATTGCAGTGAGGCAGCACCAGGCAAAGCCAGGTTGAACACCTTTACCAGACTGAAGGGATGGTGAGAACTCAACCGTCTGGTGTGTAACTCACCAGGGAGCGAGGGATCTGCACAAACTGGTCCTCCCACAGAGGTGGTCACTCCAAGAGGGTCCCAAACAGCCAGGACAGAAAACACTACACCCTGGGGAAAGGTGGAAGACCACCTTTCCATGGGTACATTTTGATCTCCTTGACCATCAGGACAGCACAGAGGTCCCCTCAGAGGGCCTTTCCTTCTTAGGTCTGCACAGACAGCAATGCTACAGCCCAGGTTTGACCATGCTGCTGCTGCCCAGCACAGAAAGGCACAGTGGAAATAGCCAGAGCTACCCTATCAGCCTCATATGAGTGGAAACAGTTCCTTCAACCAGCCTAAAGACAAGACCACTGAACCAGGACACTGCCAGCTCAGGACAGAGGAGGCAGGGCTGCAGACAAGCACACAGACAAGTTTCTAGCACTAGTTCTGACAAATCAAGACTGGCTGGCCCAATACCTCACCCACCTTGGCCAGACCAACAATGTCTACACACACAGCAAGACACAGCTGACTCCCAGCAGACCCAGCTCCACAGAGGATGCATTTATTTTTGTAAGTTTAACACCACAACAACAGCCATGTTGATGGGACTCATCGTGCCCCTGGTGCATGAGGCATTCAGAGCCAGAGGGAACCTCTCATAGACCACAGCTTTGCTCCTTCCACGCTGCAGGGACACGTCCTAGAAACGGATCCAGTACATGGCACTGCGGATACGGTTGTAATCCAAGAGCTGTTCAATGGGACCTGTGTGGACAGAACAAGGGTCAGTCACTAGAGACAGTTAAAATCCTTGTGCAGCTTCTCATGGTCTTAAAGTAGATGGTAGCAGACTCTGCTCACAATCCAGAGCGGCTATGGTGTCTACAGCTCAAACCAGCATCAGGAAAACCAGCAGAGAAAATCTCCTCAAGAAGAAACCACTGCTTGTTTCCTCAGAATAAGCTGCTCGCTCACACTGCTCCACAAAGCTCAGAACAGATTCACATACAGGTATGAAATACAGAGAGCCACCAAGTCATGGAGACTTTGGCTCATTCATTTCAACTTCCTGCTAGAAACCTCTCCGTTTTCCAAGCTGCTCCACTTTGAAGGGCAGAGGAAACAGCTGCATGGAGGTGGGGAATCCACACCATACAGGAAGCAGGCGCAGAGCGGAGCTGAGCTGCTTGGGCAGGTTTTCTGAGAGGAATCTGTCCTTGGCCAGACAGACATGCCAGAGCAGCACAAGAGAATCAGGGCCCTTCACTTCCCTTACATAAACTGCCATGACCCCAGTGTAAGGACGCCTGGCAGACACCACTGGGCCCACACCCAGCTATGGGACTCCCAGCCTTAGTCACAGCTCCACAGCAAGCAGAGAGGTGAGAAGACATACAGCAGTGTGCCGCCACTGCATCTCCCTCACCCACAGGTTTGATGTCCTGGCAAACGTGCCTTGGCACATCCCATGTGCAGAGGCAGGAGGATAAGAGAAGAACCAGGGCAGTCAGGAGGCCAGAACAGAGAAGTGCCTGCAGCTCACTTTCACTCAGCACTTGACCCCTTCCTGGTTTTCTGAGCTACCTCATACCTATTGCCACATAGTACTTACCAACTCCTGCAACTGCTGGGCATTTGTCATAGATGTATTTACTGCAGACCTCTCTCACCATTCTTGCATCAACAGCCTGAGGAGCATCAAACAAACAATTAATGGCCCTTCCAGCAGACCTGCATTCCCCAAAGTTGGAGGTTACTCTTGCCATTATGTATCAAGATCATTACAGAGACAGTGTCAGAGCCCCGGGGACCACCTGCACAGCTCCTGCCTGCGAGGATGGCCAGTGTTCTACACAGCACATTCCTCTGAGGGTACAGAGGTCATGGCATTCCAAAATCTGAAGCCTTCCAAGGGATACAGTGGCCACAAAATTACACAAACTAGATGGTGGCCACCTCTAGGGAAACTCCCAAAGGAATTTCAAGTTGTGCTGCTAGCACAGATGTATACCCTCTTTCCAGGGTGGACTGAACCCAGCCACAGGGACACAGGACACATTGAGCCTACACCAGATTCCGATGTTTCCATCAGTAGCGTTACTGCAGCAAACTAAGGCCAGAAGATGCTGACACCAACCAGGCTCAGATACCCCAACCAAAACAGATACCTACAGCAATCCTGGCATCCCACTCCTCCAGAGGGATACGGCGTCCGTAGTTCAGGAGATGGCTTCCAATATTCTCACACACTGGGGTAGTACCTGGATGTTGAAGATATCACAGGGTCAGTACAGCAGAAAACCTTCCAGAATTGCATAGCCTGGTCATCAGCCAAAGCAGACAGCAGCAACTCTAACAGTTCAACAGCTTCCAATGAAGTACCAGCCAGGCTTACCACTCTGAGCAGCACTGGCAGGAGTGCAGCAAAACAAAAGCTGCTTCACTCATCTCCAGAGTGTTACAGCCAATACAGACCAGTTTGAGGGTCTCAATCCTAACTTCACACATGTTACTTGCTCTCAGCAACAGAACCAGAAGTTTATAAAATCAGAGCTAGCCTGGAGCACAGCAGGTAGGGGTGCAGGAGGAACCCAGAGCAGGGAAGAGGAAACTTTGCCCATTGCCCACCAGCAGCACTGCGATGGCTAGCAGCACTCCTGCTCTCCAGGAGACACGTAATCTGTAACCTCTGAAAGCTGCACCCTGGTCAACCCATCCACCAGCACATACCATCCAGTTGAGCCACCATGGCATTTCGGAGATAGTTCTTGGCTCTCGTCACCTCTGACTCTGTGGTACTAGTGCACAGACGCATCCTGGAGAGGAGATGGAAAGACCACTAAAGCTCTTAAAGGCATTTGTCTGCTCAGACAAAAAGTGCCTCTGCAGAAAGAGGCCATTATCAGCATTACTTGTCTTGCAGGCTTGAGATTCTCGATTGCTGCAGAGCAGCTAAGAACTGTGGAGCGCTGAACAGCAGGAGGCAAGAGAAAAAGCTCAAGCTCACAGGCAGGGGATATCAGCCTGCAGGTTACACACCAAGTTCCACTCACAAAGGTCTAAGTAGCCTTCATGTCAGCTCCTGGTTGCCCATCAGGCACAGCAGCAAGCTGTCTGCGTACACCATCACAAGAAAAGGAAGGCGTGTCAGCTATTCCCACACATGGCAAGCTGCTATGGAAACTGATGCTGAAAGAACAAGACAGCTCTACAGAGTCTGTTTGGACTCCAGCTGCAAAATCCCTCTCTCCCCTGCCAACCGCAACATCTCTGGGACAAGGGCTGGCTCCATCTGCTCCATACACAGCATGGCTCAGCCCCGAGTCTCACACGTAGCCTTGAACCATTAATAGGACACACATGTACAGTAAGACAGACAGACAGTCCCCAAACAATAGCCTGACTCCAGCTGCAGTGTATTTATCAGTCACAGCACAACTGCCCAAAAGGCAGGAACTCTGCCCACTTTGCTCCAGCTTAACAAGACACTGGAGATACATCCTGTGGCCACCTGGGAAAGCCTTGTCTCTACAGAATGACCTCACGTGTATAAAAACCCAAAGCCTCAGTGCTAATCCTTGGAAGCATGAATAAAAGACCTGAAGAGCCCTAAAGGCTTCAAACAACTCCTCAAAAGCCACATAAGACATTTACAGAACCCACTTACAGGATCACTTAACCAGAATGCAAGTTACCAAGAAGTTCACAAAGAGACAGAGTCCTCTGAAGATCTAACGTGCTCCCCAGTCTTCTACAGGTAGGTCAGGTCTTATATAGGAACTTGGCCAAGTTTTTGTACTTACCACTCCCCCTGAGCACAGTACAGCATATCATCTATGGACAGAGGATCAGAAACAAAATGGAAACCGAAGAGGCCAGTATCAGAGTAAGGGGTGTTGAACGCCTGGAAACTGTGGCAGAGATTATGCTCCACAGCGAGCGCAGCGAGCCTGCTGGACAGATTCTGTAAACAAGGAGATACCATCAGCCATTCCAGCCTTACAGCTGCCTCACAGCTTAAATTCTTTCCAATTTAGCTGTTTCACAAAGACCACAGACAAGACAAAGCAGAAGCCTTTGCTGAAGGAGAGCTTAACTTAGACCCTTCATGTGGTCAACAGATGAGATTCACTGGTGGAAAAGCCACAGACAATTGCCTAAGAGTCCACCCAGCAAAGCCATTTCCTTTCCCAGCCACAGAAGAGGGGCTGGTATGCATACCGCCATAGGAGTGGGAGAAAATAGGAAGTGCAAGGTCTCCTACTAGCACAGTTATGCAGGCCAGATAGATTCCAGATGAGAATGGATGCAATACTGGGGTTTTAAACAAGGTCCACTTGCTTTGCAGTTGTTAGGCAAGCTTGCATCATGAGACTACACACTACTCTGCCCTGCTTCCATCGCTGCCCTCACCAAGTGGTTAGTCTGTGAGGGAAGCAATAAGTTGCTGAGAATTCATCAGCTAAACCTCTTGCAAACTTAGTAGAGAAGATTCAGTTTATCTCCCAGCATGACCTCTCAAGAGTGATGGATTAGCCTCGATTACACTTCTATTGTGCTTCCCAGACTCTGACCACTTCCCAGTTGGAAACTAACCACAACAGCCACCCATAAGGCACACTGCCAGGATCTCCACAGTGTTTCACAGTAAAAGGCTCCAGGCTCTCCCTATCATGCTCACAAGCCTCTTACCTTACCACCTCCAAACGTGCGGTCGTAGCGCCCGAAGATAGCATTAGCCACATTGAGGACAATGTTGTCTGGGTCAGCCCATCCCGGCCCCTCCACGGCAAGGGCAACATGGGCAACAGGCAGAGCATCATCTCTGGCTCGGATCTAGGAAATCATCAAGGAGCAGGGGAGAGACAGTCTCAGGCACTATAGAGCACAACTAGCTGCTCCAATGCGAGTTTTCCAGCAGATGAGGTAAGCAATAGCCTCACATCCCCAACAGATTTGGGTTCTATCTAAAACCCAACACGTTGTGTTTGCAAAAGGCCCCAAGAACAGAAGATGGGGGCACTACCCAGATGCTGCTTATCAGCTGGTCTGAGATAAGTAAACAGGCTTTTCCTTGCAGAAGCAGCCAGAATTGGTTTCACATCCATTCAACAGTCTGGCAACAGCTGCTCATTTTGTCTGGGACCAAAACAACTTTACCTCACTCCCTGTGAAGCGGCAGCGCGGGAGGATAGGCACTGCATCCTCCTTGTATGTAAAAGGCACTCCACTGAAGTGCTGCCTAGCTACATCCACCAGCTCTTTGTGGGAAATACCTGGCAATGGGAAGGAGAGACAAACAAAATCATCTGATTTTACTCATCTGATGTGTGACAGGGGTTTGATCACCAGCTTGAAAATATCCAGGCTTCCCAGAATCACAACGATCAGATCTTACCTCCAGCAGCAGCCAGGACCATACGAGGTGCCTTGAAGTGATTATCAACATATGAAGCTAGATCTGCACGAGTCAGGTGCCTAGGAAGAAAAAACAGAGAACCAGTATATCAGCATCTCTGAGCTGGAGAGATGAGAGGCACAGGAGAAGCAAGTTCACAGTGCAGACAGCAGTGATATTGTTGATCCTCTTAGTTGTAGGGTAACAATATATTTTGGAAGCAGGACTGCACTATGTGAACTTTCCCTGTGCTTTAATTCCAAAGCACAGAAAATGGGAAACAGTGACCAAAGCAGAAGAGTGTTATGGACACACTTCAACATAGAGAAGAGCACACTCTCCCTGCCCACTGAGCTACCTGTACAATAATGGGTGGGTACACTCAAGGCCACTGCTTAATGAGCCCCCCAGCTCTTAATTTCTCCAGTGGTATCACACTGACAAGTACAGGAGAAGGTTCAACCCAGCCCTTCCAACCTCACATCTTCTAGAGAAGGATGTGTGCTGCATTACACCTTCTCCAGCACCAAACAGAGCAAAGACACAAGGAGAAGCCCACAGGCTGTGTACAGACTGGTTTCCTTGTGCAGCCACCAACTGAGAAGCAGCAGTCAGGCACCCCAAGGCCCGGACCCAGGGGCTGTGTACCACATCCAGCCTGTTGCTCACTTGATGTTTGCTGTGGTCCCCTCAACAGTGTGGGCCAGCGCAGTCCCCTGGAAAGCAGTGGCATGAAGGTAATCGAAGGTGACATCAGTCAGGTTGTTGTCCATTTCTTTCAGCTCCTGAAGGATGACACCACGCTCCTTCTCGATCTGGGACTCCTCCAGTGCGCAGTTCTGCACGATGTCAGCCAGGAGTTCTACAACTGCAACACACTGCCCTGTTAGCACTCCTGCTGCCTGACGGCTACCCAGTGCTGCACACAGGCAGCAGGGGCACCGCAAGAGGAGTGAGCAATGAACGGCCATGCTGGGAAGGAGACACAATGTAGCAGAGGTGAGTACTACACATTCCCCCAGCATCGGAGAGGGACACACAACAGTTGTAGTCCAAAGCATAGCCCCCATCTACAGCAGGGCCCACTGCCCTGACTCAAACCATCACCTCTGAACAGACCTGACCCAAAAAGGAGTCTGCACAGGGCAGTACAGAGCAGGCCTGCGAGAGCTACACTGAGCTGTCGCTGAGCTCCGCTTCTCAGCACCATAAAATAACCACAGACCACTGAACTCCCCCCTCTCCCTCCTAGCAATACAGTGCAGTCTAACAACATGAGAGTTCTGCAATGTGAGCTTGCAGCCTTGAAGCCACCACGTCATGGCAGTGCTCTCTTCAACTACCAGCTAGAATCTCCAATTTACTGCTCAGCCACTTCACTCCCTGGCCTGTCGTTAGGAAGGATGTGCTGGTGAAACACACAAGCACACGTGCTTGCTTCATCCTTAACCTCCAAATGAGACTTTGCCCACTGGCCATCCTACCTTTGGGCATGTCCTTGGACAAGGCTTTTATGTAATAGGCAGTCTGCTCGCGCGAGGTGTAGGCGTTCAGGTGAGCGCCCATGCTCTCCACCTCCTTCTCAAAGGCAGCACCAGGACGCTTCTTTGTTCCCTAAGAGGAAACAAACACAGTTATGAAATGAAGAGATTTCCCTCCCAGGCAGAGCCAAAACAAGGAAGAAAATGATAAACACCTAAACTGATAAAAGCTGACACATGATTCATAAAAGACCCAGAAAGCAAAAGACTGAAAACGTGGCTTGCTTGCTCTAGGTAAAGGATGACTGAAATGTATTTCTGAAAACCAGTAAAAACCCAGTGGGGAAGGAGAAAATCTACCTGAAGACACAACAGTGGCTGAAGATCACATCAGTGGAATCAAACCAAAAATAAGCAGGTTTCTAGCTATCCAAGCAGCAATACTCAAGAACAGCCAGAATAGGACCAGGAACCTACTTGAAATACAGATCTCATCCTTTAAGGACTAGCCAAAGGCTGGGTGCCTATGATGGCACAGGCTGGACTCAAGTTATCAAGTCCCAGGCTTAGATACCTTCTGCCCTAGGGCTGCTCAGCAGACATGCTGTTAGAAAAGTAAGAGCTGTGGCCTCTGAACTTTGCTGGTCCACTAAGAAAACCAAAGCAAAATAAATGGCTACAGGAAATGTTGTTTTGAGGTCTTCCTGACAAGCTGAAGAAACGTGCTTCATAACACAGTTCTACACATGCACTGCACTGCCAGGGACTGGAACCACAGCCTCACTTGTCACAATCTTCCTCCTTTAAGAGGGGACATACCAACTGCTCAGTAAGCCTCACTTCAATTCACACATGCTTGCAAGCTGCCACATATTCAAAAAAGAGCACAATACAGGCTAGGTGCCTTTGCATGTTTATTTTTATACTGTGTGAGAAGCCTCTGGGACTCAGGTGACCTGATTTAGGCTCTTTCTTAACAGCTATTGTGCAAGAGCACAATATGTAAGTGAGGACTTGGAACAATCCTGTGCCAGACCCTGCACACCTCCTTACCTTAAAGGCCAGATGCTCCAGGAAGTATCCAGCTCCATTGTTCTTCTCATTTTCGTGGCGGCTCCCCACCCCGATCCACACACCCACCTAACAGCAAAACATCAACTATTAGAGAGGAAAACAAACAGCAGGCTCAAGACACATGCTGCAGATATAAAACCAGGGATGCTCCACGGGTGTTGCACTAGTAGCACCAAAATACAAATGAGCACCAGCAACTGATTCCCTTACACATCTTTGGCTCTTCACCTAGCTGCTTTGCAAAGGCCTTTGCTAGTTCTCACCAGAAATATAACTACTACAGGTCACTTAGTGCTTACACATAAGCTGTAAGGCTGAGAAAACTCACAGAGCATGAAAGCTTTACTACAGACTTACACAAAGCCCAGCTACACCTTCTACTACTACATTAATTCCACCAATTAACAGACAGAACTGGTAGGGTCTCTTATCAAAAACTTCAGCTCAAATAGGTGTCTGTCACTTTTGGATGACCAGTTACAGACTAGGCAAGACTGTCTCCAGGAAGCCCTTAACCTATCTTAACCTTACCGTACAGGTTGGCTGGCTGGATTCCTCTGAAGCTACACGCAAACCGTTCTCCAGAGTGGTGACCTGGGTCTCAGGGATATTTTGGAGTGTCTGGGCATAGGTGGCAGCACCTCGGTTCCTTGTCAAAGTCAATAAAGTCGCCTAAAAGACAGATAGACAAAAAGCTACCATCACTTGGGCCAGAGGAATCCCACACATAGATACAGACTGGGAGAAGAGCTCCTTGAGAGTAGCCCTGCTGAGAAGGACCTGAGTGTCATGGTGGATGAGAAACGTAACATGAGCCAGCAGTGGCTCTTGCAGCTCGCAAGGCCAATGGGATCCTGGGCTCCATCAGAAAAGGGGTGGCAGCAGGGACTCTCCCTGCCCACTGAGCTACCTGTACCGTAAGTGGTACACTCAAGGCCACTGCTTAATGAGCCCTCGTGAGGCCACAGCTGGAGTCCTGTGTCCAGAGCTGGGGCCCCCAATACAAGAAAGATGTGGAACTGTTGGAGAGGGTTCAGAGGAGCCACAAAGATGCTCAGAGGGCTGGAGCACCTGCCCTACAAAGAGAGGCTGAGGGAGCTGGGCTGGTTCAGCCTGGAGAAGAGAAGGCTGTGGGGGGACCTCATTGCAGCCTGCCAGTCCCTGAAGGGAGCAGAGAAACAGGAGGGGAATCAGCTTTTTAAAAGGGCAGATAATGGCAGGACAAGGGGGAATAGAATGAAGCTAAAGAAAGGAAGGTTTAGATTAGATATTAAGGGTAAGTTCTTTACAGAGAGAGTGGTGAGGGGCTGGAACAGGCTGCCCAGAGAGGTGGTGGATGCCCCATCCCTGGAAGTGTTCAAGGCCAGGCTGGATGGGGCCCTGGACAACCTTGTGTAGCTCCAGGCCTGAGGCTGGTGGCCCTGCCTGTGGCAGGGGGGTTGGAGCTCTGTGATCCTCAAGCTCCCAATCCAGACTGTTCTCTGATCACCAGCAGCCAGTGCCTCCCCCCCCCCCGCAGGACAGGCCTCCCGGCAGACTGCCGGGCTCACAGCTGACCCGAGCCCGGGCAGACAGGCTCCTTCGGGTTGACACCAGGCAGCTCCTGCCGCACAGCCTTACCCACCACCTCGCACTTGAGCGCCCGTTACCCTGCGGGCTGGAAACACTCGGCAGCGCTTCAAGCAGGCCGCACAGCCGAGTCCCGCGAACCGGCCAGAGCCCGGAACCGGGCGGAGCCAGGGACCTGACAGCGGCCGCCCGGCAGGCCCCGCAAGGGCTGGAGGCCGCCGCCGCTCCGGGGCAGGGGCCCGCCGCCGCCCGCCCCGCGTCCCTGTGACCTTCCCGGCGGGCTGAGCACGGGGCCCCACCGCACCGCCGGGCTCCCGCTCCCCTCGCCGGGCTCCCCGAGGCCCACCCGCAGCTTCCCCACCGCCAGCTACGGTGACTCACGGAGGAGCGGGAACCCCGCAGCAGCGCCCGCCCGGCCGCGCACCCCGCCCGGCAGACAGAGGAAGCCGCCATGATGTCCTGCCACTGCCGACCGACCGGCCACAGCGCGCCTGCGCGGGAGGGAGGAACGGGAGGGGACTTATGAGTGCAAGGAGCATGCGCACAAGGGGAGCGCCACGCATGCGCCGGCGGGGGTGGGCGTGCGGCGGCGCCGCCCACTGGTGGGACTGGGGTGTAGCGAGGGTGGCCGGTGCCGCGGGGCAGGGGCCGGTGTGGGGGCGCCCGGGGCTGGGTCCGGGTCCGATGTGGGGGCGCCCGGGGCTGGGTCCGGGTCCGATGTGGGGGCGCCCGGGGCTGGGTCCGGGTCCGATGTGGAGCCGCCCGGCGGAGCTGGGGCTGGGTCCGATGTGGGGGCGCCCGGGGCTAGGTCCACCCGGGGCTGGGTCCACCCGGGACTGGGGCCGGGGCCGGGTCCGATGTGGAGCTGCCCGGGGCTGGGGCCGCCCGGGGCTGGGGCCGCCCGGGGCTGAGGCTGGGGCGGCCGCGCCAGGAGCGCTCCCTGCGCCGCATCCCGGGGGCCGGTAGCGGGTGGGTGCAGGGGAAGCGGCGGCGAAGGACCGGAGGAGGGGCTGTGTCGGGCCGGGCCGTGCCCGCCAGCGCCAGGAGCAGCCGGGCGGCTCCGCCTGAGGTCGCCTTTATTGAGTGACGGGCGGGACGACGAAACCCGGGAGGCGCGACACGGCTTTACCCGCGACAGGCTTTACTCGCGACACGGCTTTACCCGCGACACGGCTTTACCCGCCACGCCGCCCGGCACCGGGGGAGCCCCTCCGCGCTGAGCGGGGCTCCCGGCGAGCGCCGCGCCGCCGCGCCCCGGTGCCGGAGCGGGCGCTGGGCCCCGCCGGCGGCAGCTCCTGGCGGGGTACGAGGCTTCGAGGGGCGGCAAAGCCCCCCTCAGCGTGCCTGGCTCCTCGGGGAGACGCCGTCCTCCTGCGGGGCTACATCCTGGTGCTGCGGTCGGCCGGAGGGCGCGGGCGGGGAGGGCTGGGCACGGCCGCCCCGCCTCCGCTGCTGACCGGAGCCCGTCGCGGCTCCCCGCCGGCGTGGAGCACGGCGTCGTGCACCGAGGGGAAGAAGCAGTGCTTGGTGATGGTGGGGCTGAAGAAGTCGCTCCGCTCCAGCTGGGAGAGGACGGGAACTGCGCGGGGAGAGAAGCGGCCGAAGCCGCGGTGTCTGATGGAGCCCGTCGTGCTGTGCCCCGAGTGCTGCGGGGGGACGTGGCACCGAGCCCCAGCCATCCAGCTGCCTCTCCCGGGGCTGCTGGGCTCGGGCTGGGGCTGTGGAGCAGGCCAGAGCACCTCTGCCCTGGGGAAGCACTGGGGATGGGGACACGGAGGAGGGCAGAGGAGCCCCAGGCCTGTGGCTGCATCCTGGAGCCTGGGCATGCCAAGGAGGGGCTGATGGTTCTCCAGAACCTCCTCACCTGGGCAGCCAGCAACGAAGACATCCACTTCTATCTCATGGAAATCCCTGAAGATCTGCAAATGTCAGAAAACAGGCTGTGCCCGGGGGGAGGGACAGGCAGCAGCCATTGGGGCAACATGCAAGGCCCTGGTATGCCCCCAGTGAGGCTGCTGGCCAGCCTGCTCCCCTGGCCACCTACGTTCTTCAGGATCTTGATGGAAACAGTGTCCATGAAATTGACGGAGCTGAAGTCCAAGATGATGGTGTGGAAGTTGGGCTGGGGCAGCCCCAGGGTCCGCAGGGTGGGCTTGGGGGGTGTGCTGTCCTCCTCGCTCAGCTCGATCACAGACACGCCTGGTCCGTTCATCCCATCCTCTGAGTCCTGGGGGAGGGAAGGAGACCCAGCCTCGCTGCACGGGGGCTGGCAGCACCCCCAGCCCTGCTGGCCATGCAGCATACCTCCCCTGAGGAGAGGCTTGCCCTGCCCTGTAGCGCAGTGGGGCAGGGCAAGTCTCCTTGGCTGCATTCAGGCATGGGCAGTGGGTGGCCCTGGGGAGTAGGAACCTCACTTGCACCTTCACCCTCTTTTGGGCCATTTCCGGATGCATCAAGACCCACCCCTGTCCCCAGTCACCCTCTCTGGAGCCAGGCTAACTGGCACGAGGTCAGCCTTTGCTCTCACTCTTAATTCTGATTAACTCACCAAATAACTAATGACTCACCAGCTCCACCACCTAATCATTAACAGCCTGGCTTTCCCTGCTGACCTTGGGTGTGATGCTATGGCCCAGCTCCGTCCCAGTTTCCTTCTCTCACCCTGTGGCCCCAGTCTGGACCGGAGCCCCACAGGCCACCGAGCCCAGCACACACATGGGCAGGAGAGCTGGGCCAGGCAGGGAGATGGTGCATGGTGGCACCAGAGGGGTCCCCTGCAGCAGGGAAGCACCTTTTTCCTCTTTGCCTTCTCCTTCTCTGCTTTCTTCTGCTGTTTCTTCAGCTTCTTGAGGGCCTTCTTCTTCTTTTCAACCAGGCGGTCAACATTGACACCACTCTGCAAAACAATGCAGCTCTGTGTCCCCTGGCACCCCACTGCTGGCAAGGGACAGACACAGGGAGTACCGGGGGGTTGGTGGCTCTCCTACCTTCTTCTTCAGGGCCTCGGCGTACAGCTCCACGTTGGCAAAATAGAGGGTGGAGGAGGAGCGGAAGATCTTCACACCAGGGACCTCCTGTGCCTGGGAGCAGACGGGAAGGGTGCTACCCCAGGGAGGGAGCCCCCTGGTCCTCTTCCCTCCCTCCCCTCAAATTCCTTCCCCAGAGAACAGCCCCTGGGGGTGCTTCAAGCATCCCCCAACCCAACCCCCCGCCATCGCAAGTGGTTCCTTGGTGTTGTTACCATCTGGTATTCAGCTACATCCCTGTAGACATCCGTGTCGGAGATGCGCCCCAGGATGGAGTAGTGAGGGCTGTGAGGAGCAGAGCAAGAGCCTGAGGTCACCACGGGCTTCCCCTGCCCTCAGGGCACAGCGCTGTCCCCCAGCTCCAGGGTACTCACAGCTGGGTGCGGAAGATGACGGTGAGCAGCCCAAAGGCCACCGAGACCCCCAGGCCGATGTCCAAGTTCAGCAGGAGGGTGGCCACAAATGTCACAATCCAGACCATCTGGAGGGGGTGTGTGGTCAGACACAGCTGGCCCCTGCGAGCCCCGGGGAGGGTGGGGGAACCCTCTCCAGGGACAAGAGCAAAGCACCGGGGCCGGTCGGTGCCTTACCAGGTCCACCCGGTTGGTCTTCCAGAGCATGCGTAAGTCACTGAACTGCTTGAACATGCCCTTGAGGTTGATGATGATGATGGCAGACAAGATGGCCTAGGAGAGAAGTCGCTGCAGCCATGAGGATGCTGAGGGCAGGGCTGGGCAAGGGGAGCCCTTGGCTGGTGCTCTGCCACACTGCCTTGCTGTGGAACGGGCACAGGGGTTGGATGTGTCACAGAGGCCGCGGGGCCAGGTGTACCTTGGGCAGATCCCGGAAGAGCTCTCCAATCTTCAGGATGGTCACCAGAATGACCAAAGATGAGATGACACCAGCTACCTGGGAGGTGAGAGCAGGAGGTGAGATGTGAGTCCCGGAGCACTCTCTGCACTCCTTGCCCCTGGTCCCACTCCATGGACGGAGGCAGTGCTGACCAGACCCACCTGGCTGTTGCCCCCCGTACTCTCCTGCACCAGGCTCCGTGACATGGAGCAGCTGATGGCAAAACACTGGAAGAAGCCCCCCAGGAAGTTGCTGAAGCCCAATGCAATCAGCTCCTGCAAGGACAAAACAGCAGTGGAGGAGCACCATGCCTTCCCCAAGCTACAAGGAGTACAAGCTTGGTTCTTCACCCAGGGAAGGGGCCCTGCTCATCAGAGCATCACCTGGTTGCTGTCCACTTTGTAGCCATGCTTCAGGGCAAAGATCTTGCCCAGGGAGATGCAGATGGCATAGCCCACCACAGCAATGGCAAAGGCATTGCCCACCACCTGCCCAAAGTAGCTGACGTTAGGGACCATGGGTGGCTTCAACCTATAGCCAGAACAGGGAGACAGGCCTCAAAAGGGGGTCCCTGTGGGTGGCATGGTGCCCCAGCACAGCCACCCTCCCGGCCGTGCTCACCCACTGGGGATGTTGCCCACCACAGTGATGCCAAACTTGGCATTCAGGTTGACGCCATAGGAGATGCCAGTGGAGACAATGATCTAGGGAAGAATGGCTGGAGTGAGCAGAGCCTTCCTGCACAGGGGCCATGGCAGACAAGGAGGAGGGGGAGGGGATGCATGCCCTGCAGCTGCACTTGCCAAGGCACCCCATCCCACCCCTCCCTGCCCTGGAGGGGACAGGGCTGCCCATGGCTGCATCCCCACAGGGAGCTGGGGCAGCTCCAGGTACCGTGATAAGCTCGATGGGGATGGGCATGGGCAGCTTGGCAGCAAACTTGTGGTTGAGCTCTTTCACGATGAAGATGGCCACCATAGCAATTATGGCTGTCACTAGGGTGCCCACGTTGGTCTCTGGCAGCTTCTGGCAGATCTCAATGAAGGTCTAGAGGACACAGGAGGGAACAGGCTCAGGAAAGCACATGCCTCCTTGGCAGGTTTTGGGGTCCTCTCTGTGCCCCACAGATGAGCACCTCAGGGGTTCTGGGTCAGGAGCAAATCCCCACTCACCAGGAACAGGGAGAGCGGCCCTGAGTGTTCGCTTAGGGAGACCCCAAAGACGTTCTTGAGCTGGGAGACAAGCACGTGCACAGAGGAAGCAGTGGTGTAGCCACGCACCAGTGGGTCAGAGAGGTAGGTCACCACGAAGCCAAACTGCAGGAGGCCCAGGGCCACCTGGAAAGAGAGGTAGCAGGGGGAGTGCCCTGCAGCTTGCAGCCTTGGTGCATCACAGCCCACCCTTTCCCTCCCAGGATGGGCTGGGACTCCCTTACCTGGAAGATGCCCGTCAGGACAGTGATGGTAGCCACCAACTCTACCCTGGCAGCATCACGCCGTTCCTCATTGACCATCGTGATGTTGGTGCCATTGACAGACTCCAGGAAGTTCTCACTGGGCAGCAGGGACTCTGTCAGGCTCCCAATCATGACAGAGATGACAGCAAAGGGGCCTGGGGACAGGCAGGGTGTGGGCAGGGAGCCCAAGGTCATCACCAGGACATTTCTGAGGCCCACGGGCACTTGTCCCCTTGCGCTGTGCTCAGAGCACACCCACTCAGCTTTGGCTCTGGTTTGGCTGACCACCTTGGTGGGACAAAAGCAAGAAAGGTCTCCCCCCTCCCCAGCCATGGATATGGCAATGCTGTCCTGTGGATGAAGGCTCACTGCTCTTATCCTCACTCCCTTCCCGCTGTCCCCACAGGAGCTCACCCACAGAGTTGTGCCTGGATGTTCCGAAGAAGAAGTAGAGAAAGACGGGGTAAAAGGAGGAGTACAGGCCAGTGACTGGCGGCAGCCCAGCCAGCAGTGCGTAGGCGAGCCCTGGACATGGCAGAACAGGGAGGCACGTCATGGATGGCCGAGCCCTGGCTCCCCTACCTGCGGGGAGTCCCCAGCAGCCTGGGCATGGCATCGCTCACCCTGGGGCAGGTGCATGATGCCCACACTGAAGCCTGACATGATGTCCCCCACGAGCCAGTCCTTGACAGGGTAGCGGGGCAGCCAGCGCAGGAAGGGCAGGAACCGGAAAAGCAGGGACTTGGCAGTGGAGGCCGAGCATCTGGTGGGGAATGAACAGGAGCCAGGGCTGAGCCTGAGTGCAGGAGCTTGGGGATGTCAGCAGGGGTGGATGGGGCCCTGTGGGAAGCAGTTGGTCCTGTGGACCCCCCAGGTCCTGGCTCCTTTGGAGCCAGGTCTCCCTCCAGGCATGAGGACGGAGCTGGGACACAGGTGTTTGGGTTTGGGGAACAATCCCCGGGTCTGCGCTGTGTCTGCCACGGGGACTGGAACAGCCAAAGCCAGGCTCCCTGTGGCAGCAGGTACACAGTGGGGTGCACAGTGCCTGGTATGGTCCAGGCACGTCACTCCAGCTGAGGTGGTCCTACCTGGTCTTGCGGAGACAGCCGCGCAGCGAGGGCTTGGTGGGAGGTTTCCGCTGCGCCACCTCCTCCAGTTCGGCCTCGCTCAGCACTCTGTGGGGTGCCCGGTGGCTCAGCACCATGTCCGCTGCCATGGCTGCCTGGCCCTCCTGCACGCCAGCCCACTGCATAGAGACAATGGAGACAATCTGCTCAGTCAGATCCTCATGGCCGGAGGGAACCCGGCACCCCACCTACCCCACAGCCCCTCCTGCAGCTCCACTCGCCCCATGGAGCCATCCCATCCCGTTCGGGTGCGCCCTGAGGTGACAGTTTAGGGAGTCCTGAAGCAGCAGCAGCAGCTCTCCATGGAGAGCAGCAGGCAGGGAGGCCTCTGCAATCAGCGCTGCCCGCTTGTGCCCTGTGCTGGCCCCATCCACCCCACGGGGGTGCATAGGTGGGGGCTGCTGACAGAGCTGCTCGGGGGGAGGTTCCTGCTCTGCCTGCCCATGCAGGACCCCGGTGCCAACCACCCTTCTCCTCCATGTACCGCAAGCACAACCAGGGCAGGGGGCCAGCACAGCTGCTGAGCAAAGCCTCGGCCACCTCACAACCCCGTCTGCAGACTTTGTCCCTTTACACATGAGGGGAGCAGGAATGTCAACCCCCGGCAAGCGTCATGGACTCAGCATCCCTCTGCCAGCATCCTTCCCAGCTCCCTGCAGAGCGGAGCTGAACCCACAGGCACAGGGGAGCGGGGCTGGGCTGAGGTCTTTCCACAGAGCTATGGTGGGCACAAGGCATCTCCCTATGTATTCACAGCCTGGCCTTGCTCAGGGCTCAAGCTGAGAGCTGCCACCATTCTGCTGGGCGCACAGCTGGTGGTCCTGGCTGGTCCCGAGATGCTCACCCATGTGCTACCAGACTTGCAAAGCCATTCACGGGGTGATGGGGCTGTGCCAGCCCAAGTCCCCATGTTGCCCCCAGCCCTCATACCTGTTGTGCCCGAGGTGGTCAGGTCAGCAGCCAGGTGCACGCTCTGCTCCTTCCTATTTATGAATATCGTGATCTTTGAGACACCGCTCCCTGCCTCCTGCCCTCCCTCCTGCCCTGCCAAGGAGCTGCCCGCTTCCCAGCCCTGCTGCTGTGCAGCACCCATGACTCTCCCCTGGTGCCCTGTTGTGCTGGGTGCCCTGGCTGCAGCACCCCAGGGCAGTTACCAGTCCACAGGGACATCCCATCCTGGGGACTGTCCTGGCCAGTCTCAGCTGCTGGCCTGCACCCGTGCCAGGTGCAGGACAGGGGTCTTCTTGCTGCTGGACACATCCTGGTGCCATGAGCTGCAGGGAACTCACCTTCCCGTAGCACTGCTCAGGGTCCTTCCATCACCCTTCTGTACCCCCAGAGCTCACACAGGTGTCTCCCCCACCCCACATCCTGAAGCAGGAGCTGTGCCTGGGGTAAGGAGGGTTACCCACAGCCCCCGACCATAGCATCCAGGGTATTTTCCACAGGCTCGGGCTTACCTGCTGGAATCGGGTGTGCTGTGCCCTGTGGACTGCCCCACTGTCCCACAGCACGCGCAGACCCAGCTGTTATCTTGTTCCAAAGGTCCCCAGCAGGCACTAGAGTCCCACTGAACCCATAGCACCTTCCTGGGCTCCACCACCACCTGGTACTGCCATTGGTTTGGGAGCATTTCTGCTTCCCAGGCCCTCAGGGACATGGCAGCGTCCCCAAGGCACTCAGGGTGTGGGGTGAATTTAACAGGCAGAGCAGGCACTGGGAGCCCTGGGTGCTGGGATGGGGCTGGTGAGTGATACCAGTGGTGACACCCAGGACTGCACTCTCTCAGGTCTGAGTGACTTGTTTCCATCCCCAGGGCCTGGATGGGGGACAACTCACAGCCACCCTGGCTCTTCTGGCGGTCAAGCACGACCTGGATCCCACAGCAGCCACATGTGGACCGCTCAGCTGCCTTCCAGCAGTGAGGCAGAGCCTGTTCCACTCAGTCCCCATCCCCCCAGCCCCTGCTGTCCCACACCACGTGCCCATCATCCCCCCCCCAGCAGCAGCAGGCCGATGCACACAGCCACTGCCTCCTGGGCGTTTATCTGCTCACCTGGGACCGAAGCAGAGGCTGTCACAGGGCTTCTGAGTAGTAGCAACTGATAACACCAGATGCCATTTACTGCCTCCTTATCACCACTCCCGGTCCCCATCCCACACTGCTGCTTCCTGCACCCCAGTCTCTACACCCACCCCCACCCCAGGCCAGCTACTCTGCCTATGGCTCCCCCTTGGCCTCCCCAGCCCCCTGTCAGCTGTCCTTAGCCCCTCACCCCCAGGCTGGCCTCGGGAAAGGCCACCTGACAGGACTGAGCGCCTGGCACCCCAACATGGGGGTCCCTGGGGTTTGCCGCGAGCCTGGCTCCCAGGTGCTCAGGGGCCACCCTGGGCTAGGTCAGGCCAGCTCCAGCCTACAGAGGAAGGCGATGAGGGACTGAGGGACGATGATGGTGACCCTTGTTCAGGGTGCCGTGGATCAATACTGCCCTTTGCTTACCTGCTCTTTCTCCTCAAGCAGCAAGAAAGGGACGGAAGGAACCCGGATCACACTTGTGTTTCCCTGTCCTTCCCTGCAACCCCCATCAGCCTGGCTGAGGTCACGTTGCCTTCTGACGGTGTATTTTCTCCCTGTAGCCTTGCCCATGCTGCTGGCCATGGGTGCCAGGCACGGGCCCCATAGCTAACTCTAGCCCCTGTGCCACTGCAGACCTGCCAGGGCCATGGGGTACTACTGCAGGCAACTCCATCTCTGGATGAACTGGCCTGGAAACAGCCAAGTTCAAGCAACCAGCATGACCTGAAGTCCCTGTCACCAGAAATCACTTGGCCCTTGGACACAGAAACTCCCCTTCATCCCAGGAGCTGCTGTGAGCTCCTACCCAAGCCCCCTCCCAGTATTATCTCAATCCCAGGTGCTGCACCCGCAGCCCCAGCCCCAGACCTCAAGCCCCAGGCGCAGGGAGACAGCAGAGAAGCCAGAGCCATTTTATAGACTTTTACTTCCAAATCCGGTGCTTCCATGATACACTTTTACACAGCCGGGGTGGGGTGGGGAAGGAGCATGGGCATCTCCCTGCTCCCTGCCCACAGAATCGGGAGAGAGGAAAAAAAACCCAACCAACCAAACCCCCCAAAGAAACAAACCTAAACCCAAGGAGGGTGCTCCCCAGAGCCCAGGCCACAGCACTACAATCAGGGCTCAGGCTGCAGATTGACTCCTGCTTCTTGGCCAGCCCAACTCTGTGAGGACAGCCACCAGCTCTGCAGGGACCACCACCGGCTCCGCTGCTCTCTTTTTTGGCACTTGTCACTTGCTCTCCATTTGGCACCAGCACAAAGAACCCCCACGCCTGACTTGGCAGAAACATGGTGCAGCAGGGACAGGGCCCCAGGACTCTAGTGCCGGTGCTGGTGCCGTGCTGCCGGAGAGAAACATGTAAACGAGCTTGTTCCCAAAGGCAAAGATGGGCAGCACAGAGGGGCCCAGCTGTTCCTGGTGAGTGGGGCCGGCAGGCTTTGCCTCAGCGTGCTGGCCCCAGTCAGCATGTAAACATGTCAGCAGGCCCTTCCCTCCCCACCCCTGGGAGAAGGACAGCAGTGAGCCTGCCTTGTTGGGGCTGTGCTGGGGGCAGGCGGCCCTCACCAGGCCCACGCTACCCCCATCACCCAGCCCTTCTGTTCCCTCCCTGCTGACTCAGGGAGGTAGCCCAGAGGCCTCTGACTCCCCGGGGGCCAGGAGTACAGTGGCCTGAGTCCTCTCCTGTAAACACCTCAGGCCAGGCTGTGGAGAGAAGGTACGGCAGTGTGGCAGTAAGGCAGTAAGGAGCGTGCTGTCACGCAGCTCTCAAAGCACCGTGGGGGCAGCCGAGCAGAGGCACTGGACTCAGCAGGTGAAAGGGAGCATGCTGGCCCACCCAGACCAGCTGCCCCTGGCCCGAGGCTGGGGTAGGCACAGTGGAGTGTCACCTGGCCACTGGCTGAGCAGAGAAACCAACAGGGTGGCCTGGGTCTCCAGAGAGAGTTTACCTCTATCTCCCAAAATCCAGGCCACTCTGAGCTGGGGTCCTCTCCCAGTCAGAGAGGGCAGGGATGTGTGCATATGGATGCAAAGCCCACAGGGAAGCAGCTAGATACACCTTCTGTGGGTGACGCTGGACCCCAAGACTGGAGACACATGGCGGATCATCCTGTGGATGCTGATCCTCTGCAGGGCAAGCGCCAGCTCTGGGAGCAGCCTGGGAGCAGGGTGAGGGCATCAGCATCTGGCCTGGACCCACACACCAACAGGTTTGCTCTGAGCACAGAGGTTAAAGAGCACAGCACAGAGTGGGTACAGACAGTACCCCTGTGCTGAGAGGGGGAAACCAGTACGTACAGGAGTAGGTCTGTCCTGGTCCAGGGCAGGACTGAACAGCAAAACTCCATTCCTCCCCCAGTGGGTCCCTAATGCCAAATTTGCTGCTCCACTCGCTTGTTCTCTGGCTGGTGCACAGCTCCAATACAGAGATGGGGGCAGCCCCAAGGGGATCCCATGGGAGGGCAGAGTGCGGCCCAGCTGCAGGACTGGGGCAGCCACAGTGGGCAGAGGGATGCCAGGCAGGATGGCACCAAGACACACGTGGAGCTGCATGGTGAGAGGGCGAGAGGGGTGGGGGGCCAGCTGCCCGCCTGGGGATGGGACAAAGCGGGACTGGCAAAGCTGTAAGGGCTGCCTGACTCTGTCCAGTCCCTGGTACCCTGCAGCTGGCAAAGGGCTGTTGGTGAAACAAATGCTCCAGGTGCTGGGAACAGACCATCCGTAAAAATAACCATAGAAATTTCTCTTCTCTCTGATTACAAAGATACAAAAAGGTAGAAAACCCTCCCCTGCCCTGACATCTGGGCTCCATTTCTGCCCCCTGCCCCTGCCCACCCTCCACGCACACACACACGCACACCCTGCATACAAACGGGTTGCAGAGGAACAGTTTGGTCCCAGGGGGTCAGAGACACCACCCGCAGCCAAGCAGGCTCCTGCCATACCTGTCACACTCGGGGCAGGCAGCAGCCAAGAGCCCAGAGGCTCCAGGCAGCGAGTGGTGCAGGCTGCCAGCCCCTCAGCCCGGAGGGCAGGGGAAGGCAGGGTCAGTTTTGGGCCTCTGACTACCATCAGTTCTGGCCCTGCCCCCTGGGGACACCAAACCTCAGCTGGCAGTGCCTGGCTAGGCGAAGGGTCCTGCTTCTTCTGTCTCTCTTGTGGACAGCTTCAGCCCCTCAGGAATGGCCCTCGTTTCTTGTTATTCTTGTTGAAGGAAAGAAAAACAGTGTTAAGCCACAGCACCTCCCCTGGACTCCAGCTGCCTCCCCAGCTATGCCAGATGGGGACAGGGAGGAAACCCACTCCTGTGTCAGAGCAGGAACAACTGTCTCCAAATCCCTGAGTTCAGAGAAGAGGAAAGATGGGATGGGAGCAGCAGCAGCAGCGAGCAGAGCTGGAGGGGAAGAAATGATAGACTGGGACAGGATCCCTGGGTGAAACGAGACTGGGGCAGGCAGGGCTCCTGTGGGATGTGGGTCCCCTCCTCCCCTTCAGCCAGCCTGTCCCTTGCACACATTCACTCACTGGGACTTGAAGCTGGCACTGAGCAAAGGGACCCATCATGAGGTTATCCCAGCTACATGAAGCATCTTCCCTGAGCCCCACAGGCTGCAAGTGAGGGCATAGTGGGCAGACTTGGATACACTGATGTTTCTGCTCATGCCACGCTGCAAGGCCCTGGAGCTGTCACACCCAAGTGTCCTCCCTGCCTGGTCAGTATTCAGGACCAGGGAACTACCTGCCAGACACCCCAGCAGCTCACCCTTACGCAGACCCCTGCCCCCACACCAAACCCTCTTCAGGAAGAAGCCAGGGAGCTGCCTGATGCACAAGACCAGCTGAAGAAGGGTCTGAGGAAAGAAGGGACACACTTACTCTGAGTCTGGCGACAGCTCTGAAATGCTGTGGGAGGTCGTGGAGCGAGGCGTTGAGGGGCACATGGCGGAGGTCTGCATGGCAGAGGGGTTGGTCGTGGTCTGGGGACCTGATGGTGTGCTGGAAGATTGCACTGAGGACAGGACGGAGGAGTTAAAAGAAGCAAGGATGGAAGAAAGGATATCTAACTGTTCAGTGGAAGGATGTCGGCTGGGAACGGCCTCCAAGTTCTCTCTAGAAGGCTGTCTCCTTGACAGTGGCTCTAGGCTTTCCCTAGACAGCTGCCTCCTAGAAAGGCTCCCCAGGTTGTCCTGCGAGGGATGCCTGCTAGGCACTGTGTCCAGAGGCTCTCTGGAATTACATCTTCTGGAGAGAAAATCCAGCTGCTCCCTTGAAGTTTGTCTAGCTGATGCTAGCTGGTCCCTTGAAGGCTGTCTTCTAGAAAGCAAATCCAATTGTTCTCGAGAAGTATCTCGACTCGGTAACATGTCTATCCGGTCTCTGGACACTTGCCTACTTGGCAATGTGTTTAACCACTCTCTGGAGACCTCTCTTACTGACCCACAGTCTAGCTGCTCTCTTGACCCAAATCTGCAGGGTAAAGTCTCAAGGTGGTCTCTGGAGCCCTGCCTCCGCGGCAGCGTGTTCCCGTGATCTCTCCGGCTGGGCTTAGCAGTGAGTAGATCCAAGTTTTCCCTAGACCCATGTCTGCTTGGGATACTTTCCAAGTGTTCAGTAGACCCATGCCTGCTGGGGATTGTATCCAGCTCCTCCCTGGATCCGTGCCGGCTGGGGACAGCTTCCAAGCACTCTCCTGAGTTGTGTCTGCTCAGCTGCTCCCGGGACATCTGTCTCCTCATCAGCAAGTCAAGCTGCTCCCGTGATGAGTACCGGCTGGCTGGCTGCGACAGACTGCCTGCCCCGGAGTAGATCCTGCCGTAGGAGGCAGCAGGGACAGCCCTGTGACCCAGTGTGGAGGTCTTGTACCATGTGAGCTCATTTGTCATCTTGCCAACGGATGGCAAGCCTTGGAGAGTTGGAGGGTACTGGAGGCGGTTCTTCAAAATCCCTGCACCAGAGAGAGAGAGAGAGAGAAAAGTCAAGTCTGTGCAACGCTGAGAAGAGCACAGAAGCCAGGGGAGATAAGCCATACCTCCCCAAGGACTGAAGATGGATCTGTGGCTGAGCCTTCAGGGCCAAGTCAGCCTGAGACAGACAAGGCTATGCCCGCCTGCTCGCTCCAAGCCCTTACCTTTTCTTTGCCGTTGGGTCTGGGTGAGGGAGTTCTCATCCCCGCTGGTCAAGGCCAGGTCCGGCTGATTATTGTTGGCTGCATCCTTGTTGATGTCAAACCCCAGTTTCCGCTCAGAGCCCCACTTCTGCAGGGAGCAGGGGTGAACCTCGCACTCGCCCAGAGCTGGCCAGTAAGACATGAGGTCATTGCCATCCACATCTGGCAAAGGACACAGCAAAATGGGCCCAGGGAAAGAGGGAGAGAACACAAACCAAACTGTCACAAGACGTGACCTGGTCCCTGGGGACCTGAGCTCAGCCTTTACCCTGCCAGAGCCCCTGGGACTTGCCTTTGGGAGTGGTGGTGGTGGGGTTGGTGAGGAGGCGCTCGCTGTGTGCCGCCCGCTTGAACTGGCGCTGGAAGCGGCCCCGCAGGCGCACATTCTCCTCACTCTCCGAGGATGGGATGGAGAGGCTGCGCTCTTCATCCAGAGACAGGTCACTGTCTGAGTCTGAGTCCTGGTCTGTGGGGACAGAGGTTGTGTTGGGGGAGAGATTTGGCATGAAGGTGCAAGAGGGTCTGTGTGGCATGACCAGGTGGGCTCTGCCTGCCTCCAGGAAGGGAGAACCAGCCCAGGGCTGACCACGCCTGACCTACCACTCACCCCTTCCCTCGGCAGCAGCCTGTGCCTGCCTCGCTGCCCTTTCCAAAGTGCCTGTGAGAGAAGCCTGGCTCCATCTTGCTGCACCTCCCCATAAAGAGCCGTAAGATCCCTTTTGCTGAGCAAACCCACCTCCTGTAGCCGCTGCTCCTCTGTCCTACGCCCTGTGAGGGTGGTGCCCACCAGTCTCATTCCAGTGGCTCAGTGCCTTGTGCTGTACTGTGGAGTCCAGTGTCCCCAGGGACCCTGTGACACCCTATGCCCCTGCTCTTGCCTCCTCCATTTCTAGCTCCTTGGAGACTGGCTACACCCTTGGCTGGCTGGGAGGAAGCTGAGTTAAGACACACAGCTACTGCCTCTCCCTCATATCCATGGACTGTTTGGGAGTCACAGCCAAATGGGCTGTGAATGATGTAATTGTGCCGCCAGAGCCCACACCAGAAAGGATTTCCTTATGCTAGGAGTTAATTTGGGCTACATGGGATCAGCCCCAAACCTGGGCACCAGGCTGAGCCTTACTTACCTCCCCCAGCATCACGGTGGAACATGGCCACATCGATGTCCGTGGGGCCAGCGTGAGCCAGCAGGCTGTGATCTAGGGCCGAGCCCTGACGTGCTGTCATGTTGTCTCTGCAAGACAGGAGGTCCAAATGGTCACGGCTGCAGTTGTCCCCAGCTCTGCCCGGACACTCTGGACACCCCAGAGCCCCAGGGCGCTCCCTACCTGAGGTAAGCCCGCTGACTGGAGTGGGTGCGAGCAGAGCGCACACTGCTCACTGAGGAGATGGTGGAGGCCCCCAGGGTGATGCGGATGAGCCCACTCTCCTCAAACAGCGCTGTGTTGTTGTAGGCATTGGGGCCCTGGTGAGGCGGGGAGAGAGGGTACATGCCCTGTAAGAAAGTGCTGCGGCAACCCGCGGGACAGCCATCCCACCCACACCTGCCAGCTCCCTGAGGAAGCCAGGACATACCTGTCCGCTCCTGTCTCAGCCTGGCAGCCTGTCCCCAGCCCCCTGAGCTGCTCCTGCTGTCACCCACCTGTGTGTTCCTCGTGGTCTCCTTGCTCTGCCCCTTCTTGCTGAGGCAGGCCAGCTTCCAGGCCTCCCGCACCTCCTCGTTTAGCACGCAGAATAGGACCAGCACAGCCAGGCCCTGGGGGGAGAGACGCCGTGAGAGACAGCCCCTCACTGCTGGCCATCCTGCAGCACTGGGACAGTCCCTGGCTACCCCAGCACCCAGCATGTTGGCCCTGATGGCCACCAAGACTGGGGTGCACCAAAGAGCTCCCCAACACTGAGTGGTGCTAACCCCCCTGATGGCCATGGGTGAAGGAGGACAGGTTGGGGTGTCCTCCTTGCCGGCAGTAGCCAAAAGCAGCTGGCAGGGTCCCCTGCAACAACACCAGCCATGGTGGTGGCAGGAGCTCTGTGAGGTGCTGCTGTGGGTCATATTTGGGGTGTCTGACACCTCCGTCGCAGGCCGCTCTCCACAGGTGGCTGTGGGGACTGCAGTGATGCTCTCCTGGGCTGACCCATGCCCTCCCCTGGCAGAGGCCGGGCGGTTACCTGGAGGCTGCAGAGGACAGTGTAGAGGTAGTGGAAAGCCAGGACACTGTTGTTGACAGCCAAGAGGCCAAAGAGCCAGGTAGTGCTAATAACTAGAAGCAGAACAAAGGAGCTCCGTAACGTCATGCTGGAGAGAGAGAGAGACAGACAGACAGACAGGCACACAGACACACACCGAGAGGTTAGTGTGTATTGTTAATCTACAGCCTAGTGCTCCCAGACAGATCCAGAGGGGAAAGCATGCTCCTACCCAGCCCTCCCTGCAGTGCCCAGCACTGCAGGCACATCCCTGCACAGCAGTGCAGCTCCCCCTGGCCCCCGGGCCATCCCTTCTGGATCACACGTGGCAAACACAAGGCCCAAACAACACAGGTCATCTGGAGCCACAGAGAGCTGAACCGAGCTCCTGGGCTGCCCAGGAGGGAGTGGGCAAAGGTCTCAGAAGGAGCATGTAGGAGAAGAAAGGCAGATGCTGAGTTGACAAGGGCAGAGCACTGAACGCAGGCAGACGTGAGGGGTGGCTGTGAAGGCAGGTGGTGATGGGGACCAGGCTTGCAGGATGGTGTGGAGGTGCAAAAGAAAGGACAAAGTTTAGGAAGGGTTAATGTGGCCAGCAAGGTGTGGGAGAGGAGAGCGGCTGCAAGGCTGACACTGATGCACAGAGTGGGCACTCTGCAATGGTGGGAAAAGGAGGATGGTCACTGGAAATGCTAAAATCCATGAGCCAAAGGAGCTCTGCTGGAAGTTTGGCCCCTAATACTCACAGAACCGATTTCTTCTTGGTCTCCTTTTGGCCTGGGGAACAGGACATCTTGGCCACAAGCAGGAACATGACCCCATTCATCTGAAAGCATTGGCACCAATTAGAAGCTGTGCCAAGGGCTGGCTCTGACCTGACATCCCCAGCACAAAGCATGGGCAGACTCCAGGCCCACCAGGTCCATGCGAGCATCCCCTCCTTTCCCCTTCATGCCCAAGCCGTGGCCTCCCCCAGGTTTGACTGGAGTGAGGAGGGAAAGAAAGGGCCTCTAACTGAGGAGGGAGAGTACAGAGAAGGGGGCAGGCAGTGGGCAGCCAAGGAAGGGTCAGGTGCCCATGGTGCAGAGAAGGGAAACAGGAGAGGACTGTGGGTGAAACAGGACAGGGTTTTACCACAATGACGACAGTAATGGGGCCTGCAAAGCTCCAGACCAGCTTATCATGAATGGAAATCCAGCAGAAGTCAGGGTTCCCATAGCCCTCAGGATCCAGGCCAACAGCTAGCCCTACGGGAAGAAGGAAGAGGTCAGGTCCAGACCCAGAGGTCCTGAACTTGTCCAAAGCATGTCAATCCCATCCCAGCACTGAGGGCTGTGAAGGGTTTTTCTCCCTGCTCCTTGCCCTGAGCATTCTTCCCTGACACAGGGTGGAGGGGGAAAGAAAAAAAAAGCCAGGCCTGTGAGCTCCAGCATCAGGGCTTTATTTCTTTATTTCCTTTTCTCTGGGTGTCCCTGACACAGCCCAGTGGGCATTCAGTGTTAGCCACAGGTCACCCAAGCATGCAGCAATGTGGTTAAGGTCTCCTTGTTTCCCAAGCCCTGGGACAGGAGAAGCCCTGTGCCCATCAAACAAGCCAAGGGCAGACGTGCTGAGGAATTGCTTCTCCCCAGGAGGTGAGATGATAGCCCTTGATAGGTGGTCCTCAGCTGACTACCGCAGCACTGCTGGCTGCAACAAGCCCACCCTCAGATCTCCCCATAGGGTAAGTGAGCTGGGCAACACCAGGGGATCAGGAGGCTGCTGAGAACTGGTACTTGTGGCATGGTTGTAGGGCAAGCGGAGCTCTTACCAGTGATGATGGCAGGCACTCCCCAGCCGATGGCGTAGTAGAAGCGCATGGCCCCAAAGTTGACATTGCGAGCTTCAGTCTGCATGCGGTAAATGTGGAGGCCCTGGACAAAGAGCCAGGCGAAGGTGGAGAGGAAGAAGCAGTGGAGGAGGATGGCAATCACAGTGCAAAGAAACTGGGGAGACAAAAGCCACTCAGAGATGGTCCCACTGTGCCAACGCTAACTGCACCTCGCCCCCACCCCATGGGTGTGCTTGTTCAAACCCACAGACCTGGTTCTCAGTGCGGTTGATGCCAAGGAGAAAGAGCAGCTCAGAGAAGAAGAGGGTGACTGATATGTTGGAGTGGATGCCACGTGTGTTGGACTTGAGGCCTTTGAGGCAGTTCAGGAAGGAGAAGGTCAGCAGCAGAGCCACCAAGGAGAGAGACACCAAGGAATAGGTGACAATTGCTAATGTCTCCAGGTCACCTTCCAGTTGCTGCAGCAGCAGAGAACCAAAGGCAAATGGTGGTGTTAGGGGGAGGCACGAGAAGCCTACTGAGCTCTCAAAGTCTAGCTGTGTCCCACAGGGAATTTTCTGCCTGTGCCTGCTTAATCTGGGACCCTGAGGCTAACAGCCCCCACCACCTCCCATAGCCCTGCAGGCCAAGGTTACCTCTCGGTGCGAGCTGTCCATCAGAACCCCAAAGGTGCCAAACTGGGAGCACTGGCAGTGGACGTGTGTGGTGTTTCGGTACACAAGCTCACAGTCCCTGGCTGTCCAGAAGCCGGAGGGGTTGGTCCTGCAGCCACCAAAAAGCAGAGTGCACTTAGGAGAGAAGACAGATGAGTGTGGTGTGTGGGGAAGGAACCACAGAGAAAAGGGGTGGTTGGCAAGGCTTTTCTGCCAGCAGATACAACTGCACTCCTACAGCTGAAGTACTGGAGCCAGAGCCCTGCAGGGACCCTGCTCCCAGCAGGAATGAATCCCTGGGAGAGAGCAGAAACCCCCATGTCCCAGTGCTGCCCAGGCACACAACCTGTTGTGGCCAGGGAAACTCGGGGAATGAGGAGGTAACTGGGGAAAGCAGCTCAGAGAGTGGTCCTCTGAGCTCAACTCACGGGTTGGAGTGATTCCACTGGACACAGAGAGGTTTGCTCCTGTTGGCTGTCTCCAGCAGGTGAAATTCCAGCACAAGAGGGGTGTCTAGGGGTCCCCGCAGGAAGGTGTGATTGCTGAACAAAGACACACTCACGATGGGGGAGTTCATCACTGGATTCTTGGGGAGCCTGCAAGGAGCAATGGAGCTCTGCTTTCAGCATGCCTGGCAGCTGCAGCCTGCTGGGGACCTTCCAGACATCCTGCACTGACATCTCAGAAGGAACAGCTCTGCCCACCCCACACCAAAGGGTCGGGAAACACAGTGCTACAGGGCCTGTCTGGCAGGGAACCAAACCCAAACCATTGCAGACAGACTCACCAACTGCCAGAGGGGGCAGAGCAGAGTCCAGCCAGCCTCTACTGTGCAGAACCAAAGGGGAAGAGGACGTACCTGACGCTGCGGCGATCCACCTGGTATCGCGCAGGCAGCAGCCCCCCCAGGGTGCGGTACATGATGAGGATGATGACCGTGAGCGCGGGCTCGGGCTCCGGCAGCGCCTGCCTCGGGGAGTTCTCCACAGTGTAGTTCCCTTCGCCCCCAGCCGGGGTGGGCACTGCCATGGCCGCAGCTGAAGCAAATAAGGGGAGGGTGAGAACATACACACGCTGCTCTGAAGGCAGCTCGTGAGCCCACCAGGAGCCACTGGGATATGGTAAAGCGAGAACCTCTGAGCTCTCAAGGGTAACTTACGGGCCTCTGACAGAGCCAGGTCTCAGCAGGGGCACATCTTCCCTTCCATGCCCACCCACGCTGTCCCCCAAGGAATGTTCACATGCTCACCTTCAGCTTTCAGGTGGCTCAGCACTGACAGTGGCAGCACAACGTGGGTGTGGGGGTCCCAGGCAGGCTGGCCCCGGAAGAGGCTGCTGTGGTAGCGAGGGTAGCGCCGGCGGATATGGGAATGGTTCTCCATGCGATCAATGCTCAGCACTATGGAGAAGCAAGAGAGTGAAAGTCAGCTCTAGGATGGCCACCTGGAGAGTAACCATGCTCTAGAGCACCCTACGTTTGAAGTTACCAGCAAAGGGACCATGTGAGCCACAGGCTGGGTTGTAGGTACGTCCCGTGGTTGGGCATGACATGAGAGCCCTTCACCTACAGCACTCCTTCCTGGCTCAGAGCCTTGCTCTGCCATAGGGCATGCTCCTCCTCCCACTGGGGCCAGTGTTTTTTTCACTAGAGACTGAGCTTGAATTGGGAGTTGCAGGGAGCGGGCAGCACACATGGCTCTGATGGCTCTTAGTGGTGTGTGTGCTGCTCCAGGTAGGGTGAAATCAGGATGTCTCTCACAAACACCTCCCCATGTTTGAGTAAGTCAAGAAGATGAAGAGCCTGTTAGTGCCCTTGCTGAAGTGCCATGAGATAAAGGGGACAGGGTGTGATGGAGGAGTGCCTCTGCACCGCCCCAGCCAGGCTCCAGCCCCAGCTGGATCCTACTCACTGATGTTGGGGGTGACGACACCGACAGGGTTGAGGTAGGTGAGTTTCATGTTGCTGGCCAGCGTGCCCGAGTAGTCCCGCAGCTGCTCCATGAGGCTGGCGCTGCCATGCTCACCATGCGGTAGCATGGCCCAGTGCTCCCGGTTCTCTGGTGCCAGCACGGAGCTGCCTGCACGCAGCAGGTTCTGCACAGGAGAGACAAGGGGGTGGGAGATGTGGGATGGAATTTGGGCCTTTGGGCCCAGCCCTGACCACCCCCAGGATGCAGCACTGTGCTCTCTGCCCAGTTGCAGAAGAGGGGTACTTTCTCTTATGACAAGCCCCCATCTCAATGCTCATCAGCCATTGTCCTGCAGAGACCTCTTCTCCGCACCCCCGCCATGAGGAACTTGCAGGAAGCAGTAAGACCTCCCTTTGCCCTCCCCTTGGGTAAGCAAATCCAGCTCTCTGCCTCCCCCCATCCATCCTGAGCTCCAGCCCTGACTACACAGGTGATCTCCAAGGGCTTCACTCCTGTGGGTCAGTGTCTGTGTGGCACTGAGGAGCCCAGTGCTCCTGATGCAGCCTCACAACATTCTCGATCCCCTCAAGGCCCAGGGTGGCTGATAGAGAGATAAAGAGAAGAAGCATCAGAAGCCACCCTGACCCCAGGGAAGGACTCACCTCATTGAAGTGGGCATCCTGTGTGGCTGTCAGGCCAAAGCCATGCTGCTGACTCTCAAAGGCCATGAGGCGGGAGAGCAGGCGGAAGGTGATGTGCACGTCGTTGCCGAAGTAGTGGTCCATGTGGTCTGTCACGGCCCGGAGCCGGTGGGCCAGCTTCTTGGCTTCAATTGTGTTGAGCTCAGTCTCATTCTTCTCCAAGCCTTCCAGCTGCCAGTGGGGAGAAAGGAGGGGATTAAACAAATAAGCGATTCCTTCCTGTGAAACTAGGATGCTGCAGGCCCTGCTTGGCCCAGAGATATTTTTTGAAATAAGCCAGGGCTACTCATAGTGGTGGCCACTAGAACAGGAAGCAACTCTGTCAGACAAAACAGCCTCCAGCAATACATCAGGGGTTGCACTGGGCCAGGCCCAGCTAACCCAGTACCATGCACGACAGAGGCCCAGAAGAAGAAAGGACAGAACAAGCAAACAACCATCTAGTGACAAAATCTCCTGGCTTCATTTACAGTTGAGCCTTGGTGGGATGCAAGTGTGTAATAAACTTGCCTTGATACTTCAAAGGGATTTGCCACTGAAGAGTCTAGGGACCATAGCTGTCCCATGGGACTGACATCCCACCAGCTTCCAACAATTCAGTCCTGCTCAGGGTTATTTGTTTTCTTAACCACTGGGGCGGGACACAGGTCACTTCTGATGGGGGCACTCAGGAGAGGAGATGAAACCAGAGAGAATTTCAGCTCAGACCAGCGCCCCCACAGGATGGGTTTGGGGGCAGGAGATGGGAAGAGAAAGGTACTGAGCACCATGACAAGGTCTGCTCCTACTCTAGATGCCCAAGGAGAGCCCAGCTCTTTGAAACCTGACTGTGAGCCCTTGCTTGTACAGCTCCTGCCCCGTCAGGGCTGCAGAGCTGAGAGGGGATTACCAGCACGGAGAGTTCCTTGAAGGCAGGTGAAGTGCAGTTGAAGAGATCTGGCTCCAGCCAGCCCTTGTCCTCATCACAGTGTCTGATGGCTGCACCTAAAAATCAGGAAGGGTATGTCTGAAATTCAGCACAGGATACACACCTTCCCCACTGCAGCCCCACCGTAGGAATCCTCTGCACCAGCTAACCCCAAAGAGCAGCATCAGCAAGTGACAGGGAGGGCCTGTAAGACCACAGGGTTGTCCTTGTGCTTTGCATCAGGCAACCCATTCCACCCTTGGTCTGTGTCCCCTCATCAAGCTGCTGCCATCCCCTCCCTCCAGAAGCTGGCTCCCTACTTGTCCCTCAGGGCTGCATCGCACCAGGTGCCATCACACAGAACTGCAAAGAGGAGTAAGTCATTTGGCAGACCTCAGGCTGGAGAAGCCTCTGGTTCCTGGTGGAACCTGTACCTGTGTCCTCTGAGCACATCCGACCCCAAACTACTGAAGCCCTGCAGTTCTGAGCATCCCTCAGCTGAGAGCCTGCAATGCCTGCTGAGGTTCTGCCTCTCTCTACAAGGCAAAGTCTCCCCAGGAGGACAACACTCTTGCTGTGGGGCTGGAAAACCCACTCCAGAGACAAGCCCCTGCAGCCGAGCAGGAAGGACTGTGAGCACAGCACCCAGTGTAACACCCCAGTCCCTGGCTGGGGCTTGAGCACCTCACCAGCAGTGAATGGGATCAGCTGATAACAACCACTAAAAGGGCTTCTAAAGCTGGCACAAAGAGCAGTGTCCTGGGCCAGGAGTGTCATCACACACACTCTGAGCAAGAGTAACCCAGGAAACCCCAGTGCACCTATCAAGACTGTGGACCAGGCCCTCCTGGGGTCAGCATCAGGTCACAGCAGCCCACCCAGGTGCCCACGGCTGGGAGAGGGAAGCAGCATGGCTGGGGTGGGGAGAGGGAACCTGGAGCAGATTCCAGTTGCTCAGAAAAGCTCCATTAACTAGCATACCCCTTCCCACCACCTCCAGCTCCCAGCTGTCCTCCTCAACCAGCCTTCCCCCAGCTGCAGAAGCACAGGGACCAGTGCCATTGCAGCTGGGAGCAGGGAGAACACAGGAGCCTCTGCACTGCTGGCCTTTCCCCAGCAGAGATCAGCTCAGCTGCGGATCTGGACAGGATCCAGCCCCTGGGTCCCTCTGCCTCCCCCAGCCAGTCAAAGAGAAGGAACAGGACCTTGTGCTAGGCATGTCCATCAATTCCTGCTCCCATCCTACTGCCCCCCTCAAACAGCTCCCCTTTCCTCCAACCCACACCCATTCCTGCTCATCACCAGCTCCTTCCCCTCCCAGCCTGGGCAAGCAGGTACCAGCCCAGGGGAGCCAGCAGCCATAGCAGCCAGGGAGCAGAGCACAGAGCTGCCCAGAGCCAGCACTGCAGGCAGGTGGCAGGGGCTGCATGCGGCTGCAGCCAGGGTTGTGCTGGTTGGTGTACTGGGAGAGGGGAAGGGCGTGTAGGAGCGGCGAGGCCAGGCAAAGCATTGGGAAGACACTCGGCAGCTCCAGAAGCGGCAGGGAAAGCGCAGGGGTGTGCAGGGTGCCAGGCAGGGACAAGGGAGGGAAAGCCACGTGGCGCAGGCCCTTACAACACAGGGGGAAGGAGATGGGAACAACCTTACCTGCACCCCTCAAGCCTGAGCACGGAGGGCGAGAGAACCGGGGAGAGAAGCGACAACAGTTAGGAGCCGAATCTGCCTCCTCCTGGGGCGAACGGCTGGAGAAGGACAGGGTTTGTATTGTCCCCTGGGGCTGGCGCTGCCCTACAGTCCCAGATCCCCTGCTCACACCTTTGCTGTCACCTAGGACGGCCTCCTCCAGCTTAGGACGTGACTCCTACCCAAGACACTCACCTAACAGCTCGCTGTGGCCTGCTCCCCTTGCAGCGCACACTGAGAACAGGGCTGGCAGAGCCACAGCGAAGTGCTGTGGGTGCCATGCTGCCCTGCCAGCCCTGACCCCAGCCTCAAGCCCACCAAGACCAGTAAGCAGCAGGGAGAAGGTGAGAAGTGAGGCTGAACAGCCCCAACGCTGGGTGATGGGCCTAGGTGCTGCAGCCTGTTCCAAGCCCCAGTACTGTGGCCAGCCCCTTCTGCTCTTCCCCAGGCTGTGACATGTTCTCCTCCCCAAGCCCAGTTAAACAGGACTGAGACAGCATGAGAACAGAGTGATATTGCTAGGGCTGCTACAGCCCTCGTCAGGACAGCCAGGCTGCTCCCTCCCCTCCCCACCACATTCCCTACTCACCCAAGGAGCCTTTTGGACACAGCACCGCAGCTGAGAAGCCAAACTTGGTCTGGGGCCACCACACCCCTGCCTTCAGGCTTTTGGGGCAACCATCATAGAGCACTGTGGAGACACGGACCCCAGGGCCAGTCACAGGGGGAAGTCACTAACCCCAAGCCCCGTGGCACGAGCTCCCCACAGTGCCCACACTCACCCTCGCAGCCGCTGGGCGTCACCTCTGCGAAAGGGCTATCGCAGCTGTTGCACTGGCGCCCGATCACCCCGGGCCGGCAGTGGCACCGGCCCGTCTCCTTGTCGCAGGAGCGTGAGGTAGAGCCCACGGGGTAGCAATCACAAGGCAGGCATGTGTCGCTGCTTTTGGGGCGGTAGTGGAAGTCCTGGGGGCAGACAAGGACAGCCATCAGACAGCACATCGGGACAGCAGCTGCCTAGGGAACTGATGGAGCCAGGCAGAGAAAGGCCAGGCTCTCCCAATTTGCAAGCACCTCCTCTGCCCCTATCATCATCATGCTGGGGCAGGAGGGCTACCCAGAAGAGCTGAGCAGGGATCCAGTGCAGATGTGGGCACACAAAGCAGGGCCTGTCCTCTCCAAAGGTCTGGCAGCAGGATAAGCAGGGCTCCAGGCAAGTCACGGGCCATGTCCCCATGGGCACAGCTGCCACTCACCTTGCAGTGGCACTGGCCGTTGGTTTTATTGCAGTCAGGGTCAAAGCCCTTGTTCACATCACAGTTACAGGGCCCACAGGTCGGGTTCCCCCACCAGCCCTTCGGACACTGCTGGTCCATCCTGGGGAAAGAAATATCTCTGCTGTTACAACAACCACATCCTAACACCAGCCCAGTTGGAGCTCCAAGGAGCTGGGTGACACTGAGAAGTCCCAGGTGACATAGCTGGGATGAGAGGGCAGCACAGAGCCAGGCACAGAGGCCATGGCCCTGCCCTGTGCTCTACATCTCACCTGTGCTCGCAGTACTGCCCGAAAAAGTTCCCTCCGCACTCACACACGTAGCCTAGGGGAGAGCCCGGCTTGCGGCGACACACAGACTTGTTCTTGCAGGGGTTGAGGTGACACACATCCACGCAGTCCCCTCCATAGTACCCTGAGGTGTGGACAGAGACCACCATGTAAAGCAAGCACCTTCCCCCTGAGAGGGGACAGAGTGCCGGGGAGTGGATTCATGGGGCTCAGGAGGGATTTTGTTCCTCAGAAATCTAATGAGTATCTGGTGGGACCCTGGACATGCCCAACGGATGGGCAGGAGAGCAGCCAGGAGGGAGCCCGGGGGAGAGAAGACAGGCAGGGAGAACAAAAGAGTTGCAGGGCTCTGCAGGACCTACCTGGCTGGCAGACACAGGAGTAGCTCTGCCACTCATCTTTGCAGATGCTGTTGGCTGGGCAGGGGCTGGAGTTGCAGGGGCTCGGCACGCTGCAACCAGCCTCCACCCGCAGAGCATGGCTGGGCTTGGGCAGCGCAGTCCCAGTGATGCTGTCACCCAGGCGCACACCCTGCAACGTAGGTGACAAATTCGCGGTGAAGCCAGGACAGACACATGAGGCTCCAGTCTTCCTGCACCCCACAACCCATGCCCCAGGCAGCCACCCTGCCCCCCATTCCTGACAGGGTGATTTACGGCTGCCCTACAGCACCTCAGAGCCTTGAATGCTCAGAAGGAGCGTCACCAGCAGGATGGACACCAGGAGCAGCTGCCAGTGTTTCCACCCTTCCATGTAACAGGCCTGCTGGACAGGGAAGGCTCCAAGCAACGGACTCACCTGTATGCAGCCCCTCAGCCCATTCTGCACCTCGCCAGAGCCCAGGACTCCCCCCACGTGCAGGTGTTTCACCTTCAGGCCATGCAGTTCATTTCCAACAACCACAGTGTCCTGCAAAGGGGAGTAACATGGGGCGACCGGCATCAGCCCTGCCCCTACCCTCGCCCTGAAGATGCAGAGGCTGGTGTATGCCAAGCATCACTCACAGTTCCTGTCCTGTGCTGGGGCCTCAAGGAGAACCTACCTGGTAGAGCCCAAAGTCCAGAGTGAGGGTGATGATGTAGCGTGAGTCTCGCCCACTGCGGACGTCCCGCAGCTCCAGCTGGAGGTCATGCCACTTCCCATCGCTGAGCTGCAGCTGGTCCAGGAGGAGGTTGGTGCTGCGCCCGGATCCCCTGCTCACCATGAAGGAGAGCAGGCCCCCAGCCAGCTGCAGAGAGGAAACCAGCAATGGCATCAGTGAGCGAAGGCCTCACCAACTGTCCACCTCCAGCCCACCCTCCCTCCGAGCTCGGAGCACGGGGAGAGAAATCAAGCCCTGCCCACAGCCACCTTTGCCCACAGCCACCTGCCACCTGGGCCGGAGTCAACGTGGAGGGCAGGGCCCTCCTGTTCCCCTGGGGTGGATGGCATTAGTGGCTAGATGCTGTGGCCCTACCTGACAGAGCAGGGTGGTGTACTGGCCAGCATGGGCCTGCAGAAGCACCCCGTCAGGCTGGCGTGTCCGAAACGCCAGCCCCAGGTACCACGGCACCGAGATCTTCACGTCTGTCTTGAAGTCCCAGGTCAGGACACTGTTGCCCTGGAAATAGTGGGCATGGTGCATGGCTGGAAAGGAAAGGGGAGGTGAGAAGGGACGGGCACTACACAAGGTGCCCTAGATAGAGGGACACCAGAGCTAGTTCATCTCACACAGAGCCCTTACCCTGCTTCCACAGCAAACCCAGCAAAGTCTTGCCCATACCCACCCTGCCCAGGCCCAGCAGCACCCGCTCACTCACGGTGGCGGCAGTCTTTGCCCCCGAAGCCAACTGGACAGAGGCAGGAGTAAGTTCCCCAGCTGACAGAGCAGGTGCCGCCGTTCTTGCAGGGGCTGGAGTCACAGAACGTGTGCTTGGCGTGGCAGCCTGGAGGGATCAAAGTCACCCACATCATCATTGACCTGCTCACCGCCTCTCTCCAGCCCACACGGGGAGATGCCATTGCCCCCCAGCCCTTTCCTTGGCTGCCAGATGGCAGCCCAACTGCTCAGCCTCCCACCACAGGCCTTGCCTGCTCAGGAATGAGGGTCATGGCTGTCACTGCTCCTTAAGCCAGAAGGAAGACCCTGTGGAGTTGGACCAACTACCTGGCACCTCCCAAGCAGGGCAGCTCTGCAGGCTCTGCACTTGGGATCAGATTGATTCCCAGAACATTAGCTGGGGTGGGGAGTGGCTCATTTAGGGGGATCTGGAGGCCCCATTCTTTGATGGAAAGCTGCTCGGCTCCAGATGTGATGCCATTACAGCTTGGCAGTGCTGCTGTGTGAGCATGAGAGGCAATTCCCAGGGCAGGGGCTGGCAGGAGCAGAGGCACTAGTACCTGCAGTAGTTCCGTTGTTTGCGATGTAGGAGGCCAGGTCGATGCGTTTGCTGTCAATGTATAGGTCTCTCATGCACCCCACAAAGTCTCGGTGAGTGACAGGGAAGTTTTCTGGCAGGTTGGGGACCCCTCCAAGGAGCAAGGGACCTGTGAGGTCCAGGGACCTACGAGACAGAAGCCAAGGGCTTTAAAAGCCACAGCAACCTCAGACTAGCCAGCTGGCTCCCCAGAGCTGGGAAGCAGACATCCCAGGGGACAGGCACACACAGCAGAGGCCCCTGGAACTACAGCTGTCCCAGATGTGAAGGATGACTCTGCTCCTCTACCCACACAGTCCCGGAGGAACTCACTTCTTCGAGCTGGTCTGCACACCCTCTGCGGCACAGGAGTAGTTCCCAATTTCACTGCCAAACTGCAGGGCCACTGAGGCATCACATTTGTCCACTGTCAAGATGGCCACCTTGTCCTTGGAAGGGCCCTGCACCACCCCCAGGGCACTGACCTTGGGCTGAAACCAAATGCAGGACGTTAACAGGACACATGCCCCCAGACCCAGGCACTCAAGGGTTCACACAACAGCAAGGAAAGGGCCTGAGCGTGGCCCAGACACTGCTGGAATGTGAGTGAAGCAGGAGGAACATCACCCACTGAGCCCGGCAAGCAGCCCCAGAGATGGATACTGGAGAGGATGCTGCGTGGAGTGTGTTCCTGCAATCCCCAGGTGTGCTCCTGAGGGCCAGTCTCCCCCTGCACCAGCTATCTGCTCCACTGCATCCATTCCCAAGGGTAGAAACCCCCCTCTACCTCTCTCCACAGCCTCCCATACAGGGTGGAGATGGAGAACAAGGAAGCCAGAGCCTACAGGGGGCATGACCTGCCCGTATCGGGGACAGCTGGGGCACACGTACCTTGTTGTAGTAGCGGAGCTGCAGCGTGTGCCACTGCCCGTCACTCACACCCCCCGGCAGGTAGGGGCTCACCACCGTGCTGGACTCTCCTGTGAAGACAGGGATGATGGCACACTGAGGAAGGCTGGGCAGCCCCTGGACTCACCTGCCCCTCCTGCAAGCACCAAACCCTCCATGCTGCCAATAGCCTCACACAGAGATGGAGAAGGGCTTCAGAGAGATATGCTCAGCATGCCAGGCCCTGCCTGTTGCAGCCTCACAGGGGAGGGAAGTCCCAGCTGTGAACATGGAGGCCCAGTGCTATTGGCAACTGGTCCTAACACTCCTCAAGGCAGGCAGCCTGGGCACAGAAATGGCATGGGGCAGCATGGAGGAGTCTGACAGGATAGCAAACACTTTCCCAAGAGGCTACTCCTCTCCAAACTGTCCCACTGCAAGGCAGGAAATGCAGTATTCAATGACATAATGGGGCAGAGCGGCAGGGGAGACCTCGGAAGGGTTTATCTTGCTGCATGCTCATTCCCTTTCCCACTGACTGCACTTAAACTCCTAAACCTGGGGAGGATCCTGAGACATACACCCTCTGTGTCATCCACCAATGCTCACCGCCACCTCTCTCAACCCTGTTTCCCTTAGCATGGGCTCCATCCAGCGCAGCACCCTCTCTCCCCACTCAGCATGAGCCTTCTTGCAGCTCCCACAGCACAAATCCCACAACAGGGAGGGCTGGGCATACCTGTGGAATATTTCAGCTGGACCTGCCCCTGGATGATCTCCACTGCCAGGAAGTCATGTCGCTCATTCAGGCGCCCATTGTAGAGCAGAAGGCCACTGGGCTCCACAGTGCTGAACCTGGGGAAAGGGAGGAAGTGGGAGGGCAGGATGCGCACAAGGAGCATGTGGAGATCCTTGCTCTTTCATGGCATGGCCCCAGTATCCCAGCACAGGGGCAGGGTGACACCCAGGCCTGGCCCTGGGTGCAAGCCCAGCTGGGAAGGGGCTGGGAGCTTGATCCAGGAGATGCTTGGGAACAGGGGAGGGCCTGGCATGAAAGCAGAGAGCTGGCAGCAGGGAAAGGAAGGGGCACTAAAGGAAGGGACGAGCCGATACCCAGGGAGATGTGCCAATGCAGACGCAGAGCCCTTTGGCTGAAAGTGCCAGGGCCACCCTATGGTGAGGCAAAGCCCACAACGCAGGAGTCTCAGGAGCACCAGCAAGTCCCCAGACAGGCCCAGGGTGCACAAGAGCCCCCAGGGTGCAACTGGGCAAGCCGGTGGGTGATAGTGTCCAGCAGAGAAAGGAGAGACTCACGAGAGAGCGAGGGTGAGGTGGAAGCGCTGGCGGAGGCCCCGGAACATGACGAAGGATCGCGGTGGGAAGGAGCGGGTGGACACCTCGCAGAAGGGCGTCTCGAAGCCGCCCGCCGGGCACTGGCAGCGGAAGCCTCCGTCGGCACCGTTGGTGCAGGTACCACCGTTGCGGCAGACGCCGGGCACACAGCGCCCAGAGCGGCTGTCCACTTCGCAGTTCTCACCTGGGGAAGGGAGACACGGAGGTTTGGGACACGGCCTGGCCCAGGGGCATGCACGCAGCGGCCACCCATCCACTCCTTGCTCCTGGAGTACAGACCCTCAGCCTGGATTTGGGGTAAGGTAGGAGTTTGTGGTATGGCAGGCAGACGATGTGACAAGCCAGGTGTCACCCAGGTGTTCCCCGCAGTAGCCAACAAGCTACCTACCATCTCCAGTCCCACAGCCCAAGCCCCTGGGCTGGATGGGAAGCCAGCTCCAGCTGGAGGGGCAAGTTTGGACCCAGGATGGCATGGAAAGGGGACAGAAGTGGACTGGCCACAGATGGGCTGCAGAGCCCTAAGGATGGAGAGGTAAGAACAAGCCAAGGAAATCCTGGTGACGCTGAGATTGCTGTCTTGGGCATTGCCACTGTGCAGTCCTGGGACAGGGATTGCAGTCTTGGCTCTGAGATGTGGGGACAGCCCGGTGGCACTGAGCTCCGTACCGATAGGAAAGTAAGTCCCACCCACAGCACCAGGAACCCCCTAGCTCTGTGTGCAGGCTCTGATGTAGGAGCAAGAGCAAAAGCCAACTGGAAAACAGTCAGACAAGGGACACCAAAAACCCCTGCCCTTTGCTGGCATTGGTACGAGGATGCCCCAAGCCAGGTCAGCAGTACAGTCAGGGGTCTGGCCAGCCCCTCTTCCCATGCTGTCCCCTCAGCATGCAGGGAATTGCTCTGATGTAGTTCTACACCCCTGTATCTGCTCCCATTACTTGCTCCATGGCATGCAAGGAGGATGAGGAGACAGCATGAAGTGACAGGGAAATGAGCTCATTAACCCTTCTGCTAATGGCTGTTCATGCTTCAAATGCTGGGGGTTAATTACCACTGACTCTGCTTATCTCACCAGGAGCCACCAAAAGGAGACCAGCTCCAAGGCAGCCATCTGCTGCTGCGCTCCCTCCCAGAAGGGAGGACAAGGCAGGGGCTCCCTACTCACTAACCACAAGCCACTTTCACTCACGCTCAGATTGCCAGTGGCCAGGCAGGGATCTCTACAGCCTGCTGGGGACTTGTGGCAACAAGACACTGGCTGGCCCAGAGGTTCCCCCCACAGCTAGCACCAGACCTGTCCTTGTAGGGCAGCTAGGCCCAACCTCAACTTCTATTTTGGGTGGGCAGCAGCTCACGCACTGCACATGGGGCCAGTGTGGGCTCGGCACCTCAGCCAGACCAGCTGAAGACTGGCACAGGCTGAAACCAGCACCTCCAGTGGTGCCCAAGCCCGTCACTGGCATCAGGCAGGGCCAGGGGGTCTCCTATGTCCCGGTCTGGCATGGTCCAGCCTGGTCCTCCTGCTCTGTGAAAAAAGGCTGGGAGGTGGTGGCCAAGGTCCCCAAGAGCCTTCCATACCACCTCCCTACAAGATAGATTTCTATGGCAACCTCAGCCCTGCACATCCAGCGCCATGGAAACACAGAGAGCTGGGAGCAGAGCCAGACCTCTGCAGGCAAAGAGGGGCTCTGACACTCACCACCCAGCTGGGAAGAGCACCCCAGCACAGTGACAGTAAGGGACTCACCCACCCTCCTGCAGACCCTAGACCCAGGCACTCACCACTGAAGTGCTGGCGGCAAACGCACGTGTATCCCCCCTCCTTACGGGTGCAGATCCCTCCATTCAGACAGGGGTTGGAGTAGCAGAGGTTGATCTCTGTTTCGCAGTAGTCCCCAGTGAAGCCCTGCGGGCAGCGGCACCGCAGCCCGGTGATGGGGTGGATGGGCCGGAAGAGGGTGGAGGGGGAGGCGATGAAGGGAGCGGAGCTGTCGAACTTGAGGACGGAGATGCACTTCATGTAGTTCTGGCAGGGCTCCCGCAGGCAGACGTTGTCGTCGAAGGGCAGCACCTCCAGCATGGAGGCGCCCGTCAGCGCCATGCGCTTCATGTACAGCTGCTCCTGCAGCTCCTCCGAGCTGAAGTAGCGCCCGCCCCGCGGCACCAGGGCTGAGAAGCTGACGTTGAGCACCGTGCCGCCCACGTCCGTGTCGTTCTGGATGTTGAAGATGAAGATGTCCTCCTTGGGTGTCGCAAGCACGGTGGCCACCCCTTCCAGGAAGGTGGACAGCAGCGGGGAGAGGAAGCGCTCCTGCCACATGTTCTCCAGCCGCACCGTGATGCTGTTGGCCAACATGTCCTCTGTGATGATGATCACCCGCAGGACACACTGGGCTGTCACACTGTGGATCCCATCTGTGGGAGGGAACAGGGACCACTGCAGGCCTCCATCTGCTGCTTAGAGGGTCTCCCTACTCCCACCCCAGGACAGAGCCCTACACCCCAGTGTAGCCCCCAAAAGACTCAAGTCCTTGGCTAAAGAAGCTTGGAGCCACAGCCCTGGGGGCTACCAGGGTGTCACCTGGGCTGGAGAGGGTGCAGCTGCATCTTCTCCCTCCCCTCAGGCACTCACTGAGGTAGCTCTCAGGTTTCCTCCCCATCCTGGATCTCGGCAGCAAACTGAGCTCTCAGGAACAAAGATGCTGGAGAGATTTGGCAGAAGGAAATCCCAGCAGGAGGTTGAGCAAACACAGGAGCCGATGCCAGGGCCCGAGGTGTTTTGCTTCCCCACTGCGCCCTGCCAGCTTCCCCTACACTGCCTTTCCCTGAGCTCCCCTCCTGCTGTTTCCTTCCTCTCTCCTCTAGGGTCTCCAAGGCTTTTGTGCTCCTCTCCCTGTTTCCCCCCTTCTCACCATCTGCTCTGCATCTCTTCCTCCCCCAGTCCATCTCCACTTTGTTTAATTCTCTTTAATCTTTATTTTCCTTGGAAACAAACTCCCTCCCCTCGGGACCCTGCACCACACCAGCCATCTCCCAGGCACACACACAGGAGCAGGCACATGCACTTGGAGCGTGCCCGCATGCCCACCCACTCTCCCCCAGCACCCTGGCCATTAGCAGCATCTCACCCCCATGTTAAGCACACTCTATGTACCAGCAGTTCAGGTGCACCCACCGCAGCACCCACCCCAGCAGCTACACTATTTCGGGTGCCCTACTTCACCCCACCTACCCAGCTCCCAAAAACCAAATGGATCCCACTACCTCAGAGGGTCATACCCTCCTGAAAGTTACTGGCCAGGATGGGAGCTGGACAGACAGATAGGAGTGATCCCTAATTCCTCCAGGAAACCCCTCTACAAGGGGATGTAGCACTGAGCACCCCTCCCAACGAGGCAGAGACTGCACCTACCCCAGCTGGAGATGCGCCAGGCAGCAAGCCCCATGCCTTCCACCAGTCCTTTCCTGGGCACAACTGCCACAGCCCTTTCCTCGGCCTCACCACTTTACCCTGCTGCCGGGCCTTTTGCTGGGGCTGCTGCTCATCCCCTTCTCTGCCCAGACTGAAATCTGGGCAGTGGGGTTATTTTTCAGCCACTAACTCTCCTTTCCACATAACCCCAGTCAGTGGCTTTGCCAGGAGCTCCAGTCTAGCCCACAGTGGCCTTGGAGGAGCCATAGTGCCTGACTGGTATGAGCACAGAAGAGCTGCTCACCTACACACTGCCACCTCTGCCCCTCTCTTGGCCTGGGTATCACACCACCCTGTGCTGCCCCAAGCAGGGACAGGGCCCACACTCTTCAAAGCAACCCTGTCTGAGCAGTGCAAAGGTGCAGCACAGCCCTGGGCCACCACAGCTTCCCTGCCCACCCTTCTAAGCAGAGTGTAACTCCCTGGCACATCTCCTGCACATAGATGTAACCTGGGCTGCTCTCCAAACGTGCTGCTACCAGGACACATAGGACAGACTAACAGACCAGGCTGTTGCCACCAGGCAGCCTTGGCCAGCACGTGACAAGGCCAGATGTGAAACAAGCTTGACAAACCCAGCCAGACCCTGCTCAGCACTGCTTCATCTCCTGTAACCCAGTACAAGGTGGCACGAGTGGCAGCAGGCTCCCTGGTCAGCCCCAATGAGGACCAGGGGTGTGAAAGCCAGCCCCCCATCCCCACCCATGCACCAGCTCCCAGCCCCCTGTGCAAAGCAAGCTGCCTTTACTGTCCCTCTCCTCCCGTCGCTGCCACGATGCAAAGCTGTTTGATTTCACTCAGCCCTGTTTGAAGTTCACAGTACAGGAGGATTTACAGATTGAAAAGTCTCCCTTTTTTCCTTCTGCCTCTTTTCCTCTCCAGAAGGTCAAAGCTTTCTGGCGACCCTGTAAATTCCTGTGCAAGCACCAGCCTGTGTGCTGGGGATGGTGCTCTGGAGATAAGGCTGGGAGAGCAGCAGTGCCAGTACAGCCAGCCGGGAGCTAATCTCCTGTCGGAAAGGGGAGTGTTTCCCTCTGAGATCCCACTGTTCCAGCCCCATATGGAAGCAAGTCGGGAAACCGCCCCTCTGTGTGACAGCCTGCCAGCTCTGACACAGAGGGCAGCGTGACCAGTGGTTACCAAACTGCTCTGTCCAGCACCTGGCTGGGTGTACCCAGGGATTTAGCCCTGCCTGGGCTCAGCATGAGGATCCTGCACTGTCACCTGCGTTCTCTGAAGCACCTTCTCCGTGCAAGAGGCTCCTGGGCTGCCAAAAGCACCCAGCCCTCGGGAGGCAGGAGAAAGCCCCAAGTGTGGCTCAGCCATGCTTGTTGTAAGATTCTTCCCAAGCTACCAGCAGCCTGTTATCCCTCCCCAAGGGACCACCTGGTGAGGCAGCACCCCAGGGTGCCATCACTTTACACCAGCTCCCTTCTCAGTGGGAAGCTGTGCTGTGTTTCCCACTCCTCTCCCTTTGTCCCCTCCTCACAGTTTGCCTCTCTGGCCAAGGCAGGCATGAGCACAGCCCGAGCCCAGCTGCCTCCTGCTCTCCTCTCCCTGGCTCAGGGTTCACCCAGAAGCAGCCAGAGGCCTGAGGGACAGCTCTTGCTCTCCCCAAGGGCTGCTCAGTGCCCAGCAATAGGCAGGCAGACACCTGCCTGATTTATGGGTGTTATTAGGGCTTGGCTGATTCGATGCTGAGTCCTGGGGCAATCTTTAGTGCAGCAACACCTCTGGGTGTTGCAAGGGGGCATGGCCAGGGAAGAAGGCAGGGTGCCTGACGCCTATGGCATTACCCAGCCCACAACAGGAAAGCACAGATGCCCCCTTCCTGGTTCCCTGCAGCAATGTGGGGCCCTCCCCAGTAAGCTCCCAGTAACACACTGTCCCACCTCAGTACCACACGCAGGGTTGTCCTGCCTCGACACTGTGCAAGGGGAAGCAGATGGTTAAGAGAATGACCTGCTGCAAATGGGGGGGGAGGATGGAAAAAGCTACCAAAAGAAAGCCCAAAGCTGGCTGGAGGCACTGACCCCCCTGGGAGGCATTTTAATCACCAATGCTCAGCCTTTCTGATTAAATCCTTCGGCTGGAGAGCTGGTGCCTGGTGAATATTCATGCAGCAGAATGAGGAGCCCTGGAAACATGCCTACAGGGAAAGGAGCAGAGAGAAAGGGTGCAGGGCTCTAACCTCCAGCATCAGGTCATCGTGTCCACACATCCAAGACTGACAATTACCAGCTTCAAAAGCAGAAGAGCTACAGAAAGGAGAGCTCCAGCCAGGGAGCAGGATGGGGAGCTGCCTCCTCCTGGGAGCTGTGCTGTCAGCCTGGGAACGAGCTCCAGGCCTGTGCTGGAAACCTCTCAGGAGAAGCAGGGCTGCCAAATGCCGCCCAATGGTCTTCTGGGTCTGCCAGGGTGAGAGCCCATCTCTCCTTTCCCCTCGTGCTCAGAGGCTCTCTGGATCCCTGGGTAGCCCCCCAGCCTGCCATGGGGCACAAGGCATGGGCTCCAACCAACACTCCCAGCCCAAGAGCCCTGGAGTCGACAGCAGAGGTCCCCTTCCCCTACAGCAAACATTTCAGCCTTCAGCCTCCCATGGAGTTCCAGGGCTTGGGAAGAAGGCAGCTCAGCTCAAACAACTGTCCACACATCCCTGCTCCTCACCTTGGGGGGACCAGGAGCTCAGAAATAGCTCCAGTGCATCACCACCTTTCCTCTTCTGAGCAGAAGAGTCAACATCTGAGAGAGCAAAAGCCACTGCTCTGACTGCACAGCCTGAGCAGCCACCCCACTGACGGCAAGGGTGCTGTGGGGATGGGTAAGGTTAGCCTTCAGCTTTGTGGCTGAGGAGCAGTAAAACACCTCCAGATGGAGAAGCTAGGAAAGGAGGAGGTAGGTATGGGTAAGATGAACACTCCTCACCTCTTCTGAGGGGTTCTGGCAAACTGTTCAAGGTTTGATGATACTTGACAGGTAAAGACATCTCAGAAATCAATTGGACTCCCCTCACCCAGCACAGCACATGAATGACACTCTCCCAGTAGCTCTAAAGAGAGGGGCTAAAATATAATCATCCAGAAGACTACAAAACTGTTCCCTAACCAAAAATGGGTGCACTTAAGTCTCACACTCTAACTTCGTGGTCAGCTCCTGCAGCTGTGACAGACCAAACAGGTGAGGAAGCTCCTGAGATTGGGCTCCTTGAGAAATGTACAAGCTGTGAAAAGTCAGAACAGCCCTGGGACCCTTAACCTACCCTGAAAAAAACAGTTCTGATGTGTTCAGACATAGGAGACAGGACAAACGTGCTCAGTGGGGGGTGGCTCCCTGCCAGGCTGGAATTTAGGTGAGATATTTTGGACAAATGGGTCCCCTTACCAGGAGAAGCTCCTGAGCTGCAAGCCAAGGGGAGCTGTGTACAAAGAGCTCAAGGGGAAGAGCAGCAATGCAGCTGAGCCTCCACCCTTGCCACCAGCCCGGCAGCCTGGCCCAGTGAAACTGGTCTGGAATGGTTTAAAGTCAACATGGATTCAGTTTCCTGCAATGAGACCTGGTCTCACACAGTGCTTCTGGCCACAGACACAGTCCCACCACCCCACCACTTTACATCCTTGGTGACCAAGGGCGGTTTTTAGCAACCATAGGTGCTCACACGTGCATGAGGAGCTGGGGGCAGTTTTGAGGCCCTCAGTCCCCCTGGAAAGGCACTGGTTTGTGACGGCCCAAGTCCTCCCTGCCTCCTACAAGGGGCTGAGCTGAGAACACACACCACTCACCGTCAGGCAGAGGGGCCCCATGCCCTGTGTTTTAGGGGGATCCAGCCTCCCTCTAAGGGATCGTAAGGCTTACAGGCAGGCAGGTAACCTTCTTGGATGCTGACCCTCAGGGCACCCACCTAGGTGCTTTTGTTGCCCTGCTGCAGGAGGAAGGTGCTCCCATGCGGTGCTGAGCCCAGGCAAACAATGCAGCCAGGTCTGAATGCCCTGGCCGCCAGCTCTGCAAACCCAGCCACCCACCCTCCCCCTGCACACAGCGACAGCATGGGGCCGGCAGGGCTGCCAGCTGGGCTCCGAACAATAAAGATGGAAAACCCAAACCAGACCTCCCCAGCCAGCATCAGAGCCAACAAAAGGCCTGTTTTCCAGTGTCTCACTTCCCTCCCCAGTAGAGCTCTTCCCCTTCCATCTTCTCTCCCCCTCCACAAGCACACCTCTCCCCGTCTCCCTTCCCGCTGGAAGATGACGACACTCTAATTGCAAGGCCCCCCTCGCCGCGAGGCGGCTCGATGCAGGACTTCGGGATGTGATTGTCTCCTGCCTTTGTGCAGGGTTAAGTGTGCAAGGAGGCAGGGCTTGCATCAACACACTCAGGCAGAAGCTGGAAAGGTCAAAACCACCCCCCATCTCCATCGATGGCCATGTGTGTGCCTGCACCCACTCTCAGACAGCCCTGCGGTTACAATTAACCCTCAAAGAGCCCCTGTCCACTGATGGGCTGGTGCTGGCCATGTGGAATTGCCTTGAACAGGTCTCCTCTTAAACTCCTCGCTCCACCTTTTGAAAGAAATCCTCCCCTTGCTGCAGAAGCGGGATACAGAGAGGGAGGGGGTGCAAAAGGCAGGCAGCTGGTAGCCAAGGGTCAGGGGAGCGTCACAATTTAATGTACAGCTCCCCAGGCACTCTCGGTAATTCGGTGCTTGGCCCCTCCAAACAGGGCTCTTGCCCTCCCTTCCCCCCTCCAAGCTGCTCCTCTGTTCAGCGATGAAGGGATGCCTCCATTTCACATCATGCATCCACCAGCAAAGAAAGGCTGACAGTGAAAGCAAAGCTCAGGTAGTGGGAGCATCAGGTCCAAACCTCGCTTGCTCACAGACAAGCCCCTGGGTCCATCTTTGCCCTGCCCTCAGCTTGGCTGGAGGGGACCCCCAACACTCCCCAAAGCCACCCAGCAGCTAACGCCAGCATCTGCATTTGGATGCTCTGGCAACACACATGATGCGAGAGTTTTAAGCCCCTCGCTCTGAGGTTTGTCACAGCTGTTCCTTGGAACACTAAGCTGGCTGCAGAAAGGTGGTACCAGGCTTTAGAAGCTGCACCAGAAAGCACTGGTGTCGGCAGGTGCTACAGCTGGAATCCAGACTGAACTGTTTGCCACCAGCAGACAGGTATTTTGGTAGAGGATTCCCTCTGCACTGAGTTCTGTCCCTCCCTCCCAAGCACAGCTGGGGAAGCACTCGGTCCCGGCAGGGAGAAGAGTCACCCAGGCCTGGGAGCAAAGCGGCGTGACAGCCCCTGGGCTGGCAGCTTGGCCACCCCAGGAACTAGCCGCTTGTCCGGCCAGCACCCGATGTCACACATCACTGCCTCGCTGGTGACAGCACCTCCAAAGGTGTCGAGCTGGCAGCTACAAGCGATCCTCACAGCTGAGTATCAATGCTTTGTTCTTGCAGACCACCTCCATCCTCAGACCCCTTACAGAGCACTTCCCTGTGGCATGCCCCCACTGCCAGCCTTCCCAGCCCCTCCAGTAATCCCTGACCAGAAGGGACACCAGATCCAAATCTTGGTGCCGGTCCCCAACCTGTCTCCTGATGCAGAATGGGCTCCCCAAGGGGAACCACATACACTGCCCCGAAGGCACTGCAAAGAAGGTTTAAGGACTTCAACACCCTACCTGTGACAGTCACCAGCATGGAGGCCACGAGTGGACGGTTGTTGTCCAGCTTCCGGCTCAGCCTCAGCTCCCCACTGGACTGATTTACAATCAACAAGTGCAGTTCATTTCCCCGCTCAAAGGTGTAGAAGAGACGGTCAGACACATCTGGGTCATAAGCTGGGACCTTCCCTATGACCCCTGAGGGGAAGGTGTTGGACTTATTGGACACATAGTTATTAAACAGGATCTGGAAGTTCTTGAGGACAGGGCTGTTGTCATTCTGGTCAATGAGCTTGATGTGGACCGTAGCTCTGCTGACCAGAGGGGCAGATGTGGCTTGCACTACAATCACATATTCGGGTTTTGTCTCATAATCCAAGTCTATCAAGGCTGTGAGCTCCCCAGAAAAGATGTCCATCTGGAATATTTCAGGGATGTTACCTTCCACAATTTGGTACATGATCTGGGCATTGGGTCCCTCATCTGGGTCAACAGCTGTGATTTGGGCCACGACAGAGCCTACAATGCTGTTCTCCTTCACCAAGACCTCAAACTCTTCAGCAGGAAAGACAGGGGCGTTGTCATTCACATCCTGAATGGTAACCTGGATATGGACAGGAGTTCGCTGAGGAGGAATGCCCCTGTCCACAGCATATGCAGTCAGCTCGTAGACGGGGACGTTCTCACGGTCCAGCCTGCGGACAGTGCGAATGATCCCCGAGGTGGGCTCTATGGTGAAGTCTCCATCCCCGTCCTCCCCGTTCTGGAAGGTGTACTGCACTCGCCCGTTGGTGTGGGCATCCCGGTCGGTGGCAGAGATCTGGAGCACACTGGTGAAAGGAGGTGCGTCCTCAGAGATCATGCCCTGGTAATGAGGGCTGACAAACTGGGGAGCGTTGTCATTAACGTCATTCACCATGATTTCAACGTAGGTGGTGTCCGCTTTCTGGGGGATCCCATTGTCCTTGGCAGTGATAGCTAAAGTGTAGGTAACCTGGTCCTCATAGTCCAGTCCTGCCTGGAGAGTGATGGCTCCAGAGTCTGGATCGATGCGAAACTGAGGGACGTTATCTTCTAGGTAGTATGTGATGCGGGCGTTTTCGCCCACATCATCGTCTGTGGCGCTGATCACCACCACAGTGCTGCCCACAGGCCGGTCCTCATTGATGCTCACAGAATAGTGGGCGCTCTGGAACACGGGCCGGTGTGTGTTGGCATCAGTGATGTTGATGTGAACATGGCAGTTGTCACGCAGGGTGCGGTCAGAGGCTGTCACAGTGAGGACATAGCGCCTCTCCTGCTTGTAGTCCAGTGGCAGAGACAGAGTGATGAGCCCCATCCCACCTTGCGTGCTGATGGAGAAGCGGTTCCGCGTGTTGCCTCCTGTGATCTGGTAGGTGATGGCACTGTTCACGTCCCGGTCAATTGCTGTGACGCTGAGGACACTGGTCCCCACGGCTGCATCCTCATTCAGGCGGATGAAGTACTCCTTCTGGGTGAACTCGGGGCGATTGTCATTGACATCCATGACAGTAATGGTGACACTGGCAGAGGCAGATAAAGATGGGGAGCCATGATCCCGAGCCTCTACCCCAAAGAAATAATGCTCAACTGACTCCCGGTCCAAGGGTCCGCTGACTGTGATCCACCCCGTGGCACTGTTCACCACGAAGGGTGTGTCGGCCGAGACCCCCGTCAATTTGTACTCCAGGCGTGAGTTCTCACCATAGTCCGCATCCACAGCCTGAATGTGGATGACAGAGTGGCCAAGGGGAGCGTTCTCCAGGACCGAGATTTGGAAAGGGGTGCTGACAAAAATGGGGGCATGGTCATTGATGTCCACAACCTGGATGCTGGCCATGCCAGTGTTGTTAGAGAGGGGAGGGCGGCCCGCATCCTGAGCCCGGATCCTCAGGGCATACTCCCGCTCCACCTCGAAATCCAGCGGGGCCACCACCTGTATCTCCCCAGTGATGCTGTCAATAGAGAACTGTCCCCGACTGTTGCCACTGATGATGTTGTAGTGGACCAGCGCATTGTTGTCCTTGTCCAGGTCCGTGGCGGTGACGCGCAGGATCTCAGTGTGGGGCCGTATGTCCTCCCTCACCTGGACGATGTAGCGCTTCTCGCTGAACTGAGGGGTGTTGTCGTTCTCGTCAAGGACCGTGATGTAGACCTTGACCGTGGCAGAGCGGGGCCCTGGCTCCCTCCCCTGGTCGTTGGCCTCCACCACCAAGGAGTACCTCTCCATCTTCTCCCTGTCCACTGGCCCACTGGTGGTGATGAGGCCAGAGCGGGGGTCGATCTCAAAGACGGCGTGGGCAGCCTGCTCATTGACAAAGCGGGTAGCGAATGTTGGCATTGGGCGGGGAGTCGACATCGGTGGCCCGCAGCTGCAGGATGGGGTATCCCTCTTCCACGTTCTCTCGGATGGTCTCCCGGTACTCGCCCTGCTCAAAGACAGGATCGTGGTCGTTGCGGTCAGCCACAGCGATGGCCACCATGGTGGTGGCGGAGAGCCGGGGTGCCCCGTGGTCGGCGGCCGTCACGCGGAAGTAGTGGAGCTCCATGCTCTCGCGGTCGAGGGCCTGCGTGGTGGTGATGAGCCCGGCCCGCGGGTCGATGCTGAAGAGCTCCCGTGAGCGGCTGTTCATCAGGGCATCCATAGAGTACACCAGCCGCCCCGCCTCGCCCCCGTCGGGGTCCTGGGCCGCCACCGCCACCACCGCCGTCCCCGCCGGCTGGTTCTCCGCCACCTCCGCCTGGTAGTTGTACTGGGGGAACAGCGGGTGGCGGTTGGGGGCCGCACGCCGCTCCCGTCGCCCCGGGGACAGAGCCGGGAAGGGGAGCGGGCGCGGCGGGACGGCGCGGGGCAGGCAGCGCGACGGGGACCGGTGGCGCGGCAGCACGGAGGGCTGCCCCGGGGGCGCCGCCGCCACCGCCCGGCACGGCACGGCGGCGGAGGCGCAGCCCCCTCGGGCCGGCGGCCCCCGGTCCGGCGACGGCGGCTCGGCGGTCCCCAGCCCGGGGGGGAACAAAGGGAGCAGCAGCAGCAGCAGCGGCGGCAGCAGCAGCGGCGGAGGCGGCCCCCGGCGGTGGCGGAGGCTCGGGGCGGCCACCGGCTCCTCCGCCGCCATGGTGCCTCGGCGGCCGCCGCCCGGCCCGGGCGCACGGCGGCTGGGCTCGGCGCCGCCCCCGCCTAGCGGCGGCGATGGCCGAACCCCCGCGCCGCTGCGCCCCGCCGCCGCTGCTGCTGCTGCTGCTGCGGCCGGGGGTGGCGGCGGCGGCGGCGGCTCCTCCCGCAGCCCCAACATGGCTCCCGCCACCCCGCCCCGCCCCGCCCCGCGCCCCCGCCCGCCCCGCCGCCGCCATCTTGAGGGAGGGCGGACAGCCGCCGGCCGCCTCGCTTGGCCGCCCGGCTGCCGCGGTGCCGCCTCCTCGGGCTCCTGGGGCCGGCGTCTCCGCGCAGCGCGGAGGGGCAGCCCCGGTGAGAGGGGTAACGGGCACCGTGTGAGGGGCATGTGGCCTGGTGTGGGGAGCTCGCCTGTCCCTGTGCAAGGGATGTGTCCCCCCTGTGAGGGACGTGCCTCAGGTCCTCAGGTGAGGGACAGGCATGTCCCCGTGGGAGGGACGTGTCCCCTGCTCTCAGCCATGCCAGGCGCAGTGTGGGTTTGCTGCTGCTACGCATGACACACCTGCCCTAGTGCTGGCGTGCCCACCCTCGTGTCAAACACGCAGCCATCGTGCAGCACTCTGGCCCTCACGGGAAGCACATCAAGCCACGGTGTGAGGCACAGGCGCTGCCAGGCCAGGTGCACCAGCCCACGCTGGATGGGCAGGGGGCAAGCTGCCTCCTCTAGCCATCTCATGACCCCCGTTCCCGGACTCCTCTTCGGGCACACAGAGCCCAGCGGTGCCAGCTCTGGCGATGACTGCTGGTGGTACTGCCCAGCCTTCACTTGCCCCAGCACACCACGAGTCAGGCCAGCGCTTGGCAGCGGGTATGCAGTGACAGGCTGCATTCCAGCCAGTCCCTCGTCCCACCTGTGGCAGGAAGGCACTCGTCCGCACCTCAGGCAGTGGTCTTGTGACCTCTGGACATCTGTCCTCTAGCACACCTCCACTTACACCCACTGCCACCCCTGCTGCGGCACCACCAGCATGCCGGGTGGCAAGCAGCATCCTTGTGCCACTGCCAGCATCCCCAGCGCCGGGCTGCTTCCCCAAGGCACCAGGAAGAGTCTGTGGGGTTAGCCACTGGCGCTAGCTGAAAAGCGGGGGCAGGAGAGCACTGGTGTTTTTGGCAAGAGTCACTGCCAATATTTTGCAGCCCCAATGGCTCCCTCTGCTCGCTTGTATTCATCAACAAGTAGCACCAAGTTCAGTGTCTTCAGGGATGGGCTTTGTTACTGCATACATGAAAAAGGGCTTCCCTGTGCCACAGGGCAGCGGTAGGTCTCCCAAACGATGCCCAGGCACTTGCAGCAGTTTCACAGCGCTGCCACTCAATTCCACTACCTACGAGCAGCGGAGCATGCAGCAGGCATTTAGCTGACCCACTCCTGTGCCCGGATACAGATTGCAGCCACCCCCACCCACCAAGTGAGGCACCTTCAAGACGAGGGAGAAAACGGCAAGTTTTACTTCCAGCATCCATGAGAAAAACTCTGGTTTTCCAAGGAAAATTGAGTTTGGGGCCCTTGCATTGGGGTGGCTCATTAGCGCATCAGCCTTACAACTTAGCTGTTGGTTTGATCTCAATCAGCTAATATCGCAGCCTAATCCACTGAAGCTTGTAATAAGCTTAGGAACGCCCTCATTAGTGTTCAGCGTGCTGCAGCGGGAGAAACACCATTGCCCTGTCCTGTTGAACAAGAGGAGAGCCTGAGTCACAGTGGCTGGGGTGTATGCTAAGGAAGAAAGAGCCACCCCATAGAGGAAAATACAGTAAATTTGGAAGACAGCGGGGATTTAGATGGGGGGGACTGCACATAACACACAGTGCATCCATGCACATCTCAGCATCAAGGGGGCTGCAAGAGCCCTCCATGCTGCTGTGTTGGAGGGGCTGTGGCTCAGGGTGCGTAGGCTAGGGAGCAGGGAAACCCCTGTACCAACACCACAACCAAGCTGGGCACTGCCAGCACCCCTTGTGCAGCCCCTACATAGCTTCCATAAAGATGCCTGAGTTAGAGGTCAGATGGACAGTCAGGGTGATGCAGAGCAGGCAGGGCTCGTCCTTGCCCCAGTGCCTGGGCTGAGCACACATCTCAGGCCTACCATGGGAAGTACCAAGTGGGTTGTAAGTGCAGCTCAGCACATGCAAGAGAGGAGTTCCCATGGTGTTTACACAAGGCTGAGGGCTGGCACCTGATGGGTGTGGGTTTCTAAGCCTCCAGAGAAGCTGGTATGTTAATTTAGAAACTTTGTGGGATTCTTGAACATCTGCTGTGACTAACTCCTCAGCCACCATGAATTACCTCTAGCACAGAGGTCCAGCATGGATAGGGCCATGCCATGCAAGGATTTACATCATCCCTCTCCAGACCCTCATGTACCCAGCCTGAGCCCTCCTGGGACCCTCGGGCTAACGCCAACCTGAAGAGCAGCCCCAGCCCTGTGCATGGCTCACCCAAGAAACCTCACCTAATAAAGGGTAGAGCAGCACCCACATGGGACAGGAACGCACTGGATTCGCATGAGCCCCCACCGCTGGCTGGATTATACATCGTGCCTCCTGGAACTGGGGATTTGTCATCAAGAAACCCAATCAGGAGAGAGGCAGTGCTTTAAAAAAATTATGAAGGCTTTCAAGTTTATTTTTTCTAATTACCCATCTGACAGCTCAGAGGAGGAGGAGAAAATAATCAGGGCCACAAAGTAGTTGTAATTGAATCATTCCAGACAATAAAGCAGACGTGCAGGTCACAGACAGCACGTCACTCCCCTCACACCGGCCCCCTAACACCCCTCTCTGCTGCACTGCAAGAAAAACCCCACGCCAGTACAGGGAGATACACTCATCCAGCAGCCTATTACAGCTAATGGCAAAACAACCATGTTATCTGTGCCTGTCACCCGCGCAGAGCAGGAACCGCGGAGCAGGCTGGCAGATAATGAGTTTACATGCTGCGGTTTGATCCCCAGAGATGTGCAGAGGCCTTTCCTGTGCAGCGGGTGCAGCTCTCCCCCCAGGCCTCTCATGGCAGGCTGCCCCCCAGCTCTGGCTGCAGTGACAACCTGATGATGCTGGTGCAGATGGGGTGATGCTCGCTTTGCCTCAAGGACAGCAACCCCTCAGGGATGCTGAAAGGAGGCAGGTTCTCTGCCTGCTCAGGCTCAGCACAGCCAGGGCTCTGCCCTCTCCCTGGGGCAGGCAGCGTATTGTCGCAGGGCTTTGCCCCGGCTGTGCTCCAGCTAGCAGAGCCACATGTCCTGCCTGCTTGCCCCAGCCCAGCACAGAGAAGCCTGGGCTGTATCACTGAGGGCAAGTGCCTCCAGAACATTTCCTCAAGGAACATCTTCCCGTGCAGAGGGTCGACATGCTGCAGGCCACAGGCTGGGCCCCGAGAGACACTGAAGACACACTGGCCAGAGAGGCAGGAGACGGGACACAGCCCTGGCCCCACTTCTACACGTGCAGCGCCCATGGTGGGGGGGGCAGAGCCTGCACCTGACATTTACACCCCTACTCCTGGCTGGGGCTGTAGCCCACTGCCCAGCCAGCTGCCCCTGCCTGCCTGTACAGACCAGCTCCTGCTGCCCTCCCACCACCTGCACCCCCTGCCATCCACGGCAACGCCCAAAGCAGCACACACGGGGCTGCTGGTTGGGAACAGGCATCCGCAGCCAAAGCGCGATTCATTAGTACTCGCTACAGACCGTTAAACCCTTGCCGTGGGGCGTGCTGCCTCGGCAGCTCTGCTGGGAGCCAGCTGAGCCTGCGCACACCTTGCAGGAAGCGAACTGCCAAGTCCGGCCCAGCCAAACCCTTCGCCTGGAGCAGCGGTGCCAGGCGGGCCCACGGGGGTGATGGCTGTGCCCCTGACAAGGGCCGCTGCTCTTCACTGCTCTCCCTCTGCCAACAGCACAGCAGGAAGACACAACGCAAGAAGCCAAGTGGGGGACAACTACCGCGTTGCTCCCACTTGAAGATCAGCACCTGCTGCTTTGCCTTCGCAGCACCCACGCCACCCCCACGGCTTCAGTCCCCACACAACAGGACGGGGCAGGCAGCACTATGTTCACACAAGTCCAGTTTAAGACATTTTTATTCCTCTGCATGTTACACTTACGTGGTGGTTTAGCCCTGGCTGGAGGCCAGACACCCACCAAAGCCAGTCTATTACTCCCCTTCTAAGTTGGGTGGGGAGAAAATATATATTAAGAGGCTTAGGAGTCAAGGACAAGGAAAGATCATTTTATCAGCAATGATATGGGCGAAAACAGACTTAACACAGTGAAGGAAAGAACTATTCTAATTTATTACACTACACTAAAAAGAACAGTGAAAACCGGAGTCAGGAGCGTGACCAAACCTTAAAACAAATGCAACCAGATCTTAAAACATGTTCCACCCACTGCTCCCTTCTTAGCAGACTTTAATCAGAATCTTGCTCCCTTCTTCCCTCCCGTTCGCAGTACAGGTAGGGCAGGGACTGGGGAAAAATGGGGTTCTCAGGGGCACTTTCCCCCCACCCCTCCATTCTAAGCAGACTTCCCTTTAGCCATGATTTTACTCCCTTCTTCCCCCCTGCTCGCAGTACAGGGGAGGGCAGGGACTAGGAAAAAAATAACAGGGTTCTTGGTTACTTCTTCATGAGCTGTTTTCCTTTTCCAGATCTTGAAACACCTTTACCTCCCCCCCACTTCCTTCTTTGCAGATTTCACTCTAGTTATGATTTCACTCCTTTCCTCCCCCCCGATCACAGCACAGGGGGGCAGGGACTGGGAGATGGGGGCTTTGGTCAGTTCCTTGCAAGTTGGTTTCCTTCTCAGCCAGGGTAGGGGCATTCATTCCACACACCCTCCCCCTGCTGCCCCGTGGGGTCCCACCCATGAGACAGTCCTCCACGAACTTTCTCCAACATAAGTCTCATCAGCTGCTCCGCCTGGATCCCTGCTATCATGGGCAGCAATAAATCACAATGTCTCTCAGTCCCAGTCCTCCACGGCATCACCAGCCTCCCCCCAGCAAACCTGTTCCAGTGCAATTCTCTCTCTCGCTCATCTCTGTAGGCTGCAAGTGCTGGCAGGGGCTTGCTTCAACGTAAGGGTCACAGTGTCTTCTCTATGTCTCCACCTGCTCCATCCAGTGTGGAGCCCCTCCACAGGCTGCAGGTGGGGTCTCAGCCTTTTCCATGGGGTTTCTCCACAGGCTGCAAGGGCATCTTCCTCTCTGGCACCTGGGGTGCCTCCTCCTCCGCCCTCCCCGGCCTTGGTGTCTGCACAGCTTGTTACATCTTCTCACTCCCTTCTCCGGTGGCAAAATGCCGCTGCTTCCGGGTTGTGTTCTCCTATATGTGATTCTCAGAGGCGCTATGACCATCTCTCATTGGCTTGGCCCTGGTCAACAATGAACCTGGCCTTGGGATTGTTTACATTTTGGAGCTCCAGAGGATTCCAGCAGCTTCTCACAGCAGACATTTTCTGCACCCCCGTTCTTTTCCAGCACCCAACCTCGCAAAACTGTGACAACTTAGTGCTTAAGAAAATACAGGATCCCTTTGGACATTCATACATTTTTACAGCGGAAAAATAGGGTTTTTCTCTACGAGGGTATTTATTAAGCTTAGGCATTCCCAGCCTGACTTCAGGGGGGTCCTTGCCCCCCTTGGCTGCCAGGCCAATCCCCTCCATTCCCAAGCATTGCCGCCCCAGTCTAGGCCTACAGAGCAGACTCAGGTCATCGCCTCAGGATTAAAGGAAAATAATAATAATAATAATAAAAATACCGTTCCCAGTGTTTCCAGTTCTACTTTCCCATAGCTCCTACACTGGATACTGCAAAGGAAGAGCTGGGGACAAGGAGTGACTAGACTGTGCACACAAATATTTAAGAGACCCACGTTAGTGTGTGTGACTACCTGTAACAGGGCAACGGGGCAATCCTGCTGGCTAGAAACCTAGAGGAAATATAAATAGGGGTTCCCCACACTCGTGCATAGTCACAAACAGCTACTGGACAGCAGGCTCATGCCGCCTCGGAGCGCTGCCATGTGGAGCGGGAGGGCAGCGAGGCAGAGCTACTATGAAGCTCAAGGCAAGAAATCCACACGCTTCACAAACAGAGCGCGCCTGCCCACGCGCAGCCCCTCGGCATCGCTGTGAGAGGTGGCAAGCAGCAGCTTTCACTTGGCTGGACACATCTTTGCGCTGTGTCCGGGCCAGAGGCTTCCTAAGGGCAGCATTGCCAGTGTGGACGTTACTTCTAGGCTGCCACAGTGTGCAAGAAATTCCCATTTAAACATCACTATAGAAAGCAGATTGAAAAAAGCAGCTGCTGGGGTAAGACCTCTACGAGCCTAGGTGGGCTGCTACCCAGTGGCAAAGCTGAGGGCCGGGAGGGAGCAGAAGGCTCGCTAGAGGAGGTGTTAGTGAGTGAGCTACCTCCCCTTGGCAGGGCTGCAGCACATTGGCACTAGCAGCAGAAAACAAAACAGATGTTACAAAAGCTTCTTCCAAGCACCAGCGGACTCCACTTGGTCACTGCAGGGAGAGAGATGCACATGGAAAAGAAGTGATACTCTCAGGCAAAGGCCTTTCTCTTCAGGACCTCGGGTCACCAGGGCAGCTAAACAACCCCATACCCCACTGCCAAAGTCCCTTGCAAGCTCTCTGCCCTTCCTGCTAACACAGGCTGCCTAAATACCTCCTGCCCGAGGCTCGCAGGCAAAACCACATGCCGGTGCCCACCCCAGGTCCCACTCCCCCCAGAGCACCAGGCCCCAGGGGCACCCCATGCCCTTTCTGCTGCTGACATTTCTAAAGGGCCGGTGAACACTGTCCCGACCTTCGGCCTCGCACGGAGGGATATAAGGTATGAGCTGTACTGGAAGGGAATGGGGAGAAAGTGTCAACAAGAGACATCGTCGATCCAAGTGGTTCAAACTCCAGTTCAAGCTGAGGGGCAGTTAGCTGGTGCTGGGAGAGATTTCTGGGAACTCCTTATAAATCTCCAGGATGATCAGTTTGTCCATCTGGCACTGCTGGCTCTCCTCCTCTTCCCCCAAGATGCGCTGCAGGATGCCCTGCAGGTCAGAGAGGCGGTGCTGGTGCTGCAGATAGGGCGTGGAGCGGATGATGGCGTGCATCAGAGAGAGATACTCCATCCTCAGCTGCCAAGTGGGAGGGGAGACAAAACACAGAGCACAATGAAAGATTTAAAGTGAGATAAACAAGCGTGCCAGCCTCCATTACAGCACGAGCACAGGCACAGCTGCTGCTGCACCACCAGCCAGAGAGCGACCCCAGAGGCACCTGCTTTTCCGTAAGGCTCATTAGTAGCTATGGAAAACTCTGCTTTTCCCAAAGCAACCCAGGGCTGCTCTTCACCCAACTGCAAGCCTGTGCACATCCCCTGCCTTTTGCAATTCCAAATTAGAGATCCCTCCTACTTCTACTACTCACAGAGGGTCCCTGTTCCCCAAGGTCCCTGGACAGAAGGGTGCAGACCACCAGAAGCCTTATAGAGCTTTCTTCAAGCGTGCCTCCCTACTGCTGCGTACCAGGCAGGATTAATGCTCCCTTTCTCCTCAGCCTCTGAAGTTGATTTGAGCACCCAGAAGAGTGTCCACCCCACAACTCCACTCTTGCCTGCACCAGCATACCCCACGGAGGGCCATGCTCTGGGATAGGGCTCCCCTCCCCAATGCCTATGGTTTAAGATGGGCACCTTGTCTCCTGGGGAGAGGTCAGCAATCTGTCGCACCAGGATGTCTATCAGGACCATCATGTCTGTGTGGTAGAAGATGCTGGCCGTATCCTTGCTGGCAAAGATGTCCTGCAGAAACTTCAGCACTGAGTGTGGTGGCTGAGGTTGATGCTTGAAGATACAAACTGGATCATCTGTAGGAGGGCAGAGAGACTGTGCTAAGCCACACGCTCCCCACTGCCCCCCTCACATATCTCCAGTGCACACCCCTTCAATAGACCCCACAGGCTTTGGAGACAGGTTGCCCTGGCCCTGACCAGCCGCTCCTGGCCCTGGGTTGGCTTTTGTGCTGGCAGATCTGGTGTCTTGCACAAAGCTGCATAATCAGGATGGCAGCTCTGCAGGGTACCAAGCCAAGACCAAACTCATTAGCATTAGCATTAATCATTGTTTATGTTTCACCTACTATCCCAGGTGAGAGCTCATTAGCAAATTGCCTCTCAGTGCCTCCCCTTTTTGCTCAACAGCCCCCACTCCCTGGTTTAAGGCTGGTGCAATGACCCCTCTGAAAAGCCCACCAGAGCCAGTACCAGAAGCGAGCTTTGACCACCAAGACCAGGTTAGTACTGCCTGAGAAGCAAGAAAAGACACACTTCCAAGTTCAAATGAGCCACCATATCCCATTCTCTTCCAAAACATCCCTGCAGACCCCAAGAAGGGCTCTGGGACACTGCAGCCCACGCCCTCCCCCAGCAGCTGTCATGCAAGCAGGCAAAACAGAAGCATCTTCATTAGGTTGTACACCCTCCTCCGCCCTTTCTTTGCCCAGCCCCTGGCAGTAAGGTGATCCCTGCAGGGAATCTGGCAGGGAAAGGGCTAAACAAAGGCTTTGGGAGGAGGCCAGACAGAAGAGCACTGAGATGCTTGCTGCCCTCAAGCTGATATAGTGCGGAGACAGTGATTTGCAACCCCAAAGAGAACGAAAGCCAGAGTAAGATGAGCTGCAAGCATCACAGGATGAGTTATTTACCAGCAAATCAACAAAATGAATCTCAGGCAGCAAAGCCCCTGTGCTCCAGAAGGTATTAGAGAGCACAATAGTGGCATGCAGCACAGGCAGAAATACCTGGCACGGCTCTTCCTGCGGAGATCTCTGGCTTTCTAGCAATCTGCTGTGCACAAGCTCTACACATACAGCGGCTTTCGCTCTATGCCTGGAGCAGACACAAAGCTAACCCTCTGCCAGGGCTTCTGAAGTGGGCAGTTCTACTCTAAGCAGCACTTGGGAAGGCAAGATCTCCCTCTGGATCTGTCCCCTGGGGCAGACACCCGCCAGCATGGCTGAGGTCTGTGCCAGCACTCACAGAAGTGGCCCAGGACCAGCTTTCCTCCCAGACAAGGACTTGCCTACGATGCAGCTGGCCGTGCTGCGGTGTGGGGCTGCTCTGACCCACAAGTACAGGGAAATGGCAGCCCAGAGGCCTCTCCTCTCTTCCTAGATGCCACCAGCATCGCTTTGTTCTCTGTGCGGCTCCATCCTCAGGAAGGCAGCCTGTCACCCTCACCAATTCACCAGGGAGCAGCTCGTCCTGCCTGAGCCGACAGCTCCTCAGCTACCTGCATCCCAAACACATCCCCCCCCTTAATGAGCAACCAGGGGCTCATCTCCCCAAGTCACCATTAGCTGCACCCCCTGCCAGGCGTGTAATAATGCTGCAAACACTCACCTCCCCTGTTCAGCAGCAGCAGCAGCTTTTCTGTGAAAGTCTTGACATTGGAGTGCTTGCTTATTGTAGTCATGATCACACTGTGTTCTGGAACTAAGGAAGAAACCTGTTCAGCACATCCCTTTGTTTCCTGAACACCACGGCAATAAAACAAACAGCAGAGTGCTCCCATTTCACACCAGTGCTGGGGGGCGCTGTGGGGACCCATGCTCTGTCAGGCTACAAAAAGTTTCAGCCCCACAGAGCAGGGCAGGGAGAGGGGTGGTGAAGTAAATGCAGGAGCAACACATGAAACCCGTGGGACCTTGTGCTTTTTATGTGCAGCTGATTCATATGTGGATCTGGCCCTGCCAGCCAACATCACCTCTGCAGCCAAGGGACACTCTCTACTATCTTCCTACTTCCTATCAGCAGTGCCCCACTGCAACTTTGTGCCTTGCAAGCTCTCCTATGGAGGAATGGCCAGGTCCCAGGAGCACACCAGAAGGGAAGAGTTCCTCCCAGCACTCAGCACTGGGCTGCACAAGGGCAGGGGCTGAAGACTTCTTCTAGGAAGTGGCCCCTAGCCTGCCTGGGGGTCATGTTGTAGTATAATAAGCTCACCCTAGCAGACCCTGGTGTGAGATTGACACTCAGCAGCACCCAAACAGCATGGTGTGGCTGTTTCTGCTGCACCAGCAACCCTGTGGCATTTTACAGGCTCTGAAGTGCTTTAGGATCCTTCACACTGAAAAGCATCCATCAGCAGAGGGGTGGCCAGCAGGGACAGGGAGGGGATTGTCCCTCTCTACTCTGCCTTCATGAGGCCCCAGCTGGAGTCCCATGTCCAGATCTGGTGGCCCCAATACAAGAAAGATGTGGAACTGTTGGAGAGGGGTCAGAGGAGCCACAAAGATGCTCAGAGGGCTGGAGCACCTGCCCTACAGAGAGGCTGAGGGAGCTGGGCTGGTTCAGCCTGGAGAAGAGAAGGCTGTGGGGGGACCTCATTGCAGCCTGCCAGTCCCTGAAGGGAGCAGAGAAACAGGAGGGGAATCAACTCTTCAAAAGGGTAGACAATGGCAGGACAAGGGGGAAATGGATTAAAGCTAAAGGAAGGAAGGTATTAGATAAGATAAGGAAGATATTAGGGGGAAGTTCTTCACAGAGAGAGTGGTGAGGTCCTGGAACAGGCTGCCCAGAGAGGTGGTGGATGCCCCATCCCTGGAAGTGTTCAAGGCCAGGTTGGATGGGGCCCTTGGCAACCTTGTGTAGCTCCAGGCCTGAGGTTGATGGCCCTGCCTATGGCAGGGGGTTGGAGCTCTGTGACCCTTGGGGTCCCTTCCAACCCAGACCAGTCTATGATTCTGTGATAATATGCTTGCAGGAGATGTTCTGAACTCAGGCTGCATGGCTGGACTGCACGACAGATGAATTTGGCAGACAGAGGAATAAAAAAAATTCAGTCCACTAACAAGGAACCTCAACATCATCATTTAACGTGTTCTTAGCATCAGAGAACAAGCCACTGCTCTCTGCTACACCCCAGGTGAGCAATAATCCCCCAGAAACACACTGCCTGTCATGCATTATTGCCTAATTACTGCAGGCAGGAAGGGTACGGGTAAGCCTGAGAGGGGGTAATGAATGAAAGCAGCAGAGACTGTACTTAATCAGTCTCTGTGCAATCAACTTTCACATGAAATTAGAAACTTTCACATAAATTTTAATGAAGCACAACTCAAAATAACAGGTAAATTACTGGACATGTTCTTGCTGCTTTGCCTTCCCACTCTCTCCAAGGGAAGGAGCCAAGGAGAAGCCATGAAGCAGAACAAGAGGAGGTGATTAACTAGACATTTGGAGCAAGAGATCTGCTAAGAGAGATCTGCTAAGAGAGTGGCCTCTCTTAGCAGGGCCTGGAACAACTCTCCAGACTTCAAAACTCACAGGCAGCAAGAGGGGAAATGCTCTCTGTAGGGACCAGATGTGTCTGTCTGTGTGGAGCTCAGCAGGGGAGAGAGGACAGGGAATGAGGCAGAGGGCTTGTTGGCTGGACATGGGCTCTCACACTGCTTTTTCCTCTAGGCTTTTGCACCATTTTTAAACACCATGTCTTGCCAGAGGCTAGGGGAGCTGCAGAGGTTATCACAGCACCAGGGAGACCCAGTGAGATTCTCCTTCCCTTTTTCACACCCTCAGGCCAGACTGAAATCCTGCCAAGGCAGAGCCCCACCAAACCAACCTGGAATGTGGAGATTGAAGGCCAGAAGGACGTTGACAAACAGATCAGGCAGCTGGTCAGTGGTGTCTGAGGGCAGCCCGTCCTCAATCACATCCAGCAGGAACTGCACAAACTGAGAGTTGAGATGTTCTGTGCAAGGAGAAAGAGGGGCATTGGCAGCACAGGGAAAATAAACCTCTTATCCGTGCTATTACACTTAAAAATCCATTAGCAGAGTGCCAGTGTCATCCTCCAGGGAATTAAAAACCCTGCACACGGACTAGACAGACCACTGAAGTGTCTTTGAGAGAGACAAGTGGCTCAGAGAACTACCCACAGTGCAGGGGAACATTGAAAGTTGGTCCCTCACTGGCAATTTTTTGGAGTAACTAAACCACCAGATCTTGCTCTAGCTGATCTGGCGGCACCACTGCTGCCATCGAAGGCTTCAGACAGGAAGAGATTTGTATTCCTGACCACTGGTTTAATCCATCTCTTTTTAAAAAAAAATACAAAGTCTTCTTCCAGATCATTAGTAATAACCCATTTTTCAATTTAGCTGTTAGGAAAGCTCAGGAGCTCATGCAAATAAGTCCACCTGCAGGAAATAATTACCAGGGTTATACAAGGAGAGACAAGCAGGAGGTGAGGAGGCTCATTTCACAGTCTCTACTGCACCAGCTTAAATCTCCTATATGTTTGTGTTGGGGTGACACTGCTAAGGAGATGCTTATAAAAACTCTGCTGTGTTTCTATGGAAAACTGTGCCCAGAGTTCCCCAAACAGGGGGAGCACAACGTGGCCTGGGGAGGAAGCAGGCAGGCAGGGCTTTCTGGCTGGAATGAAAGAGCAGGGGATAAAACAGGCAGATCTGGCACAGTGTCTGCCCTTCCTTATTGACTGCAACACCCTTAATCATCTCTGCTTCCCCACTGATCTTGAAATACACAGGGCTGCACAGTCCTGTTAGAAGGGACACCAGGAGGAGGCCACATCATACGGCTGACAGCTTCAGTGGGCGTTCATGGAGTGATCTGGGCTGTGAGCCTCAGCAGCAGACAGAATGTCTCCAAGGCAAGTTAAGAAGTACTTGCTTTTGAGCAGGGCAGAGATAAACCAACTCTTAGTCACAGCGATGGGCAAATCCACCTCTTCTGCAGCAGGGCATCAGTCCTCCACTGCTCTAAGCCAGGTCTGTGCTGCTCTCTCTGGAAATCTGTCATCTCAGCCCAGTGTGTCTGCAGCCAGGTTCTCCTGACCCCACTCTTGTCCTGTTCATGCTGGGTTGTCCCCACTTTGGCCACCAGGAAAGGTCCTTCCTCATGCCTGCCAGCACACCCTAGATGTCCCATTTTCACATCAGAAGTATGAGCTGCTCTTACCATAATGATGATATGGCAGGGGCTCCCCCATGGAGAACATCATTGCCAGGACCAGTGCAGAGTAGCACATCTTTTGATGATCTGCAAGATAAAGGTCCTTACATTATTTCTTGGAGGATGCAAAACATTGCTGCAGCTGGGAAGTCACACATTTAACAGACATTTAACACCGATTAGACTGCTCCTCCTTCCTGTATGTACTGAGCTAGGGCATTTTTCCCCCTGTTTGAACACACCACACGCCTCCTGTGCTCTGCGTTTCCAAAGCAATTTAAAAATAATCACTACAAGAATTCTCAATATTTCACCCACACCTCCCCCCTCCACTGAAGAGGATCTGGGCAAACTCTATCTGAATAATTAAAACCCTCCCCTGCACAGTCCCAGGACACATCCCATAGTTATGCAATTACTGAACCCAGAAAAAGCATCCATCTGGCCACCTTGAAGTACCGCCTGTTCCAACCATCACCACCCCCGGACAGTCGTGCTGCCTGTTACCATCTCCACGCCGCCCTACTTCAGCTACCTCAGCTCTGCCTGGAGCTATGAGGTCTCTGGGGAGGCCAGATCACTGCTCAGGACTGGGGCTGTGCATCTGCCCCCTCCCAGGCCACGTGTGTCTCCTGCCTGAGCACGTCCTGCAGCCTGCTAGCCCAACACAATTTCTGCTGGCAGCAGCTATCTGTGAATACTCCGCGGAATCGCAGCCGGTGCCTTTCCTGAATTCTAATTAACAGATACAACTCAACAGGTATTTGCAGAAGGAGGGGAAAAAAAAAAAAAAGGAAAAAGTAATGGAATGGGATCTGTGTCATCATGAAACGTAGTGTCCATCCAGCGCTGAAGAAGGCAGGGAGTGCTGTTTTTGTGAAGCAGGCGATCACACACACTGGCTGCATAAAGATCAGCACATCTGCCAGAAGGAGCCACAGAGCGCTGGTTACAAGGGAGCTGAGGGTGTATTTATAAAAAAACTGACCTAAACTACTTTTTGTTAGAGGAGGGAAAATGTCCCTTCAGTGTATGGTGCTCCTCCCAACGGTCTCACTTCCCTGCGCGGCACACACGGGGTCCAGCAGCCCCCTCAAAGCCCTTTACGACATTGCACCTCTCTCTGTGCATAGATCGATCCACCTCTGGGTGTCCACACCCCACAGTTCAGGTTTGATGGCATAGGTTGATGCCTTCACTGTCACCCAATGCTCCTGGACTTGGCCAAAGGACTTGTGACACTTGGCAGCTCTGGGGTTGGCTGTTAGCACGGGTGTGGGGGGGAAAGCTAGCGAACCCTTCCAGCCCTGTGCTCCTGGAGATTCAACTCCATGAGTGAAGCCTCTATAAACAAACAGTGCCCAGACTTTGTCAGAGCTTCACAAGATTTCTGACTTGTCAAATAGCAAATACTTTGCCTAAAAAAAGCTTATTTGAGGCTTAACCAGGGATACTACAGCACTGACTCAGAGAGCACACCAGCCTGTGTGGCAGCACAGGAAAGCTGGAAACCACTCTTTGCTTCTGGTTAAGAGAGAAGGAGGATACTCAATGACTTAAGAATAATTCATACTTATATAAGCAGCTCTGAGCTCTAAGGCCTCAGCGGTGCCAGAGCTCACTGTAGCAGAGAAAGAATCTGACAAACTGCTCACCACACGATTTCTTCATTCTTTGCCCTCCAAGTCTTCAGGAGTTGGGTATCAGAGGCAGGATCCTGCAGTAGGTAGGTACATAGGGACCTGCTGTTCCCATGTTCCAACTGAGGCTTTCCTGAACAAAATTGTACTCATCACATCAGGAGCAACAAAATAATGATCTGAGAACCAAAAGCCAATGATAAATGTGTGGTTGTAGCAAAGATGGAGGAAGAGATTAGAGATGGGAGGGGAAGGGTAGTTTTATACGTCCTTGGCCCATCTGCCACGAACTGATGCCACCTAGCAGTGGAGACTGCTGTCAACAGAGATGAACGGACAAGTCTTGTATTTGCCCTAAGGATGCCAAATCAAAGGATGCTGAAAGCTGATCTTGAGGCAAATCCTGATTAATCTTGTGCACTCACTCAGCACAGACTCTGCAAGTTTTTGGAGTGTCCCAGCTGCAGCAAGACTCATCCAAGACTTGCCATACTCAAGAACAGACTAATTGCCAGTCAAAGCACAGCTTTTTTTCCCTCCCAGAGCAGCACCAGTGGCTGCAAGAAAATAAATGGCACTGATACAACTCTGCTGAAGCAAAGAGGCTCTGCTGACTGCTAAGCACCACTCAAGTGGCTCTGAAGGGCAGGAGAGATGCAGCCATTTGCTCACCAGCCTGCATTTCTGAAGCCTCCTGAGGTACTGGGAAGAAAGCTGCTGTCACATATGAAAGGTTATTTCTCAGAGGCCTTCAAAGACCTTGCTTCCAACCTCGAACCACAGCAGCACAAGATCTGGGCAGTGGGAGCAGACACAACTGTCTATGACTGAAGTGAAAAGAGCCCGACAGCTGCCTTGCACGTACACCGAGCTGCAGCAAGGGAGAAAGTCAAGATTACAGACTGGATTATCCCTGTCTGTCTGCTTTGGAATTGTTCTGGCTAATTCTGCCTCGCTGTGCCTTATTATAAGCTCCTCTTGTGCTGATAGATGTGCAGGCCAGCCGCAGCAGAGAGAAGGGGCTGTCCAGAAGCAATAAGACCCAAGAATCTGGGAAAAGAACTGGCCAGCGGCCAACGTGCCTGCATCAGCCCCAGGGTAAAGTGCCTTCTCATCAAAGGCACCCAGCATCCACGCACAGAGCTTCTGCCTCGGCAGCTCTTCAGTAACAAGCCAGGAGGGATCCCACAGAGCTGCTGCAGCCAGTTCAGCGCTCCCCAGTTGCTTAGAGCTGGCACCAATTGCTCCGGCCCTGCCATCCGCAGAAGAGATTAGCTATTCCACAGTATGTCACGGATCAGCTGCTATTCCCCAGTTTTTCATACCAAAATAAGCTCAAGTCACTCTAGGATTCAAGGTCATGTTTTCACACGAGGTACTGCTTGCCATTTGCTGGCAGGACATGGAGTGGTAAGCACCAGCATGGCAGGAGGGAACTACTAATGCACTAAAGCACCTCTGAAGGACAGACACGTCAGGGTCAAGGATGGTTACTTCCTGCAGCCCTACTGGAAAGGCCAAGAGGACTGGATGCCACACAGATGACACTGGTGCAAACACCTGCCATAAACTTAGCACAAGGAGGGCAGGAGAGGATTGGGACACCGATTTGGAAGGCTCATGTAACCAAAGGTGGTCTGTCAGCAAAGGAAGAGCAGCTTCTCACCCTCTGACTGTGCAAGGAGGGTGCAAGAAGGGAAAACACCCCTCACCTTGAGACAAAGCTAGGGAAAGAAGAGATGCTGCAGAGCTGCAGGTTGGCAGTTCCAAGGATAAAGCAGAACCAGTTAGCACCCACTTCCACTGCATGGCTTTTTAGGTGCCCAAAGCCAAGCAGCTCTTGCAGGGAGACAGGCCTGCTTCAGCCAGAAGTGCTGCATGGGGATCAGCAAGTGTGCAGAAATCACCTAGGCCAGAACTCGATGCTCCAACATATCAATGCTGAGCAAGCTGTGCTGTCTGGGATGATGCAGCCCCTGGAAGCATGCCTTGGACAGCGACGCTCCCACCAGATCAGGAGTAACAAGGGTGACTAGCTCACTCTGCCTGCACGAGGGCAGCTTGGGGAACAGAGCAGGAGACTGAATCTTGTTAGAACATGGTGCAGAAGACGTTCACCTGGAGACAGTCTTTATAAATTAACGATGGATTCATAATCAAGTTCATTTCTGGCAGCACAAAATCAGGATTAACACTGCCACAGAAGCACTGTCGTAGTCCCACAAACAAGTATACTTGCTTCCTTGGCAGTAAAACCGTGGCCTAGAAGCAGCTTCTCATGCACTGCCAGGTAACACCAACAGCGTTCTACGGTCATTGCACAGAACTGACAGGCAGCAGCACTACAAAGGAAGTGTAGCCACCACAGGCATAATGACCTCAGCCTCGCAACACACTGCCAGTGCTTTGCCCTGCCCTGGGCTGAAACCACTGGGCATGTAGAGCAGTCAGGGGCCACCAGTGCTACTGTAAATCATCTAATGGAAACACCCAGGTCCCTGGGGACCTGAGTGCAGCAGCTCTGGCTCACCTTGCGTGTGAGTCTGCATGTCCCGGGCCAGCTCCATTGGCAGCACTGAGTTTACAAGCGTTGAGATGACTGCAGCATCCAAGTTGCACATGGCCCCGAAGCACTTCAGCAGCAGCAGCCGCAACGGCACCCTGTGTTCCTGCAAAAACAATTTATTAGAGCAAAACATGTCCCAGGTGAGGGCTTGCTCTTAGGCAGAAACATAAATGGCTAAAAGTTCCCACTGTTGGGAAGCTACAGACCCTCCCAGGGTGACGGTGAACCCAGAAGCTCTACTAGCTTTTAACAGCAGCGTAGGAGGCCTTTCACACTAATGTTCACATCTGGGCTGGCTACAGGCTGTTAGCACACATGGTCAGATGGCAGGCAGTGGCCACCTCAGACCTAAAATGTCCCACTTGGGACATTTTGACAAAACCAACAACCCACCCCTATCCCAGCAAACTGGTATTTAGTGTGCTGGGTAGCCAGGATTCTCCAAGCATGCTGTGGTTTCTTCAGACAATGCTCTGAAGGATGTTTCCTGACAGCATGGTATTTGTGAACCCTCTTCAGCAGGTGATGGTTAATGAACAAGATGGGAGCAGTTCCTCCACCATACAGTTGTCAGGGTTGTGCTGGGAGCAGAGGGTATAACCAGAAAGTTCTGGAACATGCAGGGATTCCAGCAACGATGCTCAACCGGCAGCTCCCACACAGGAGCTTTGGTGCCAGGGTAACCTTCATACTCCAGCTTTGGACAACAAACCCAGGGTTCAGGGAGGAGTAAGCCAAGCCCTGACACAGGGCATGACCAGCCAGGACAGGAGACCCAAGTGCTCTCCCCCTGGCCAGGCTTCCTTGAAATGCTGGTCAGAGAAGAGCAGGCAGAGAAAGGCGTCAGGCTTAACAGAGCCGCCCCGCTGCTCTCAGATGCGCGGCAGCCCCCCAAGGCTCAGCTCTGGGTTCAAGACACACAAACACTAGGTGAAAGCTAAATGCCACAAGGCATGATGTGTGGTAGCCAAGGACTACAGACAAGATGGGGACGAGTTTCCAACCCATGCAGGGGCTTCCAACAGCAAATCCCAGGAAAGAGTAGGGCAAAACACTGCGCAGGCACTGAAGGCAAAACTTCCATTTCCTCCTCTGAATACTGATTTCCTTCCTCACTCCCAGGGCTTCTACTCACAACCTACTTTCCTAAGCAAAGCTATTTACTAATGCACAGGAGTGCATCAATTAAAAGAGGAGCAGTCACAGCCTGTCAGCTTTCTCAAGGCATCCTTGGAAATCCTTCCTCTAGACATTAGCAATGCCGATTCTGTCCCTCAGCACAGCTAATAAAAGCAGCCAGCTTTACCTCTCACAGTGCTAGCTACTGCTTCAACGTCTACAGCATCCTCTGCTCTTCCACACAGCTTGCATGTGCAGCATCGACATTAGCTGGCACGCAGAAGGGATGAGCTGCAACTCTGTCTAGTTCACAGAACTGCCCTATCCAGTGGGAATACCTTACATATATTCATCACAGCAACCCTGCTCTTTTACACCTTCATGGAAGCCTCAAAAAGGAGGATTTGATGCCGCCTTACCATCTGATAATACGCCACAAGGGACAGGACAGATTCAAACTCATTTTTCTTGCACATTTTCTTGCAAACTTCTGGGTCTGCATCTGTCTGGAAGAAGGAATGAACAAGTCAGCAAGGTGCCTGCTGCAGGGACCTCAAGGGAGGCCAGCTGCTTTCACATCTCCACAGCCCCAGCCTGACCATCTCACAAAGAAACCAAAGGCAGGGCACACAGACGGCTCGAGAACTGCTACCCTGCAGATTGCACAACAAAGTGAATCCTTGAGAAAGGTCTCTGCCATAAAGCATATCTTGGGCTGAAAACATCTAAGAAACCCACGACCTGAGCAACACTTTGATGAGTGCATCATACAGTTGCACAGGGCAGCTCCAGTGCCAGTCCCACCCTGGAAGTATTGTCCATGTCCTCCTACCCATGAACTAAGAGGAAATGGTTGTGCAGAATCCCCCTTTGCCTTACTCAGCCAGTCATACACTGGGTGACAAAGACACTGGCATTTATTACACAAAAAAGTGTCTGCTCTGCTTAAATGAGAGCTGGAGAGGAATATGAATTGGGTGCCAGAGCAAGCCCCACACCAGCAATCCTGTCCCACGTTTGTCTAGGATAGAGTTAAATTTTTTCTTAGTAGCTGGTGTAGTGCTGTAGCTGAACCCAGGACAACTCCTAACACAGACTGTATCACTGTGCTGAGCAGCAGCTCCCATGCCATCCTGTTCCCTGGACACGTATGGGATAGTACCTGCTAGTGCTAGCAGTGAGACAGCATTCCCACTGCTGCTCGCTACGGGAATGTACCTCTCCTGTGAGCTCATTAGAGTTGCCTACAAAACCAGCTTTGAAGCTCACTTTCAAGACAACCAAAGAGTTTTCTTCACATGCAGTGGGCCTCACCCTGAGCATTCTTCCCAGCCACAGAGGTGGAAAACATCTTAGGTAGGCCAAAGACTTCAACAACACCCCCAGCAAACTTCTCAGTTTGCCACAGGACAACAGGTTTTGGTTGTGGAGGTGAGGGTTTATGTTCTCCTGTGACAGGTAAATGCCACAGCTGCCATGAAGAACACTTCAGTAACTGCTCAGAACAGCTCTGCAGAGCCCACACCAGAGCACAGGGTGGTAAGGGATGCACAAGAAACCAGTGCTCTCCAAAACAGAAGATCTGGTGGCAGCACAGGAGCAAAGGAGGTCAGGAAAAAAGCCCAACAAACCACAAAAAGAAACTTCACTGGGACTGTTTGCTCTGTGTATAGAGTAATTTACTCACCAGGATGCGAAGCAGCTCCTCCAGGTAGCAGCAGATGACATTCTCATCCTCATAGAGTGCCCAGCTGCGCTGCTGAGCATCATCCTTGTGCCTGGCCAGATCTGCAAAGATCACCTCCAGCCGCTGCTCGTCGTGGCAGATCTGTCCCGAGGGCAGCCCCGCGCTGAGGTTCTGCACGACAGCAAAACCTCCAGTTAGTGGGGCCCTGACAGCTAGCTGTTGTTTGGGTGCCTGTTTCCTCTCATCTTTGTCTCGGGACTGGCAGCTGACCTCATTCAGTCAAGAGCTGGCAGCCAAAAGACAGCAAGTTGAAGACTTGTGTTATTTTAGCTCCCGTACTTTTGGGGCCTCTACCCACCTCCTTTCCTTGCTCAGCTGATGCAGGGAAGGAATTGAAATAGGTGCCAGATCTGGTGTGTGGTCAGAAAGTCTTTAAGTCCAAGCTGCCACCATCTTGCTGGAGCATTAGCTGTCTGCTGAGGATGTTGAAGGACCCAAGAAACCTCACTCAAAGCAAGCTACACCCTTTTTCTCACTGCTTTGTGTAACCTAAGGTTGATCCAGGCAAACCAATATTCCTGAAGTGGTGAGAATTTGTATTCAAGTGCCTCCTAAATCCCATAATTGTACCTCTTAGCACACACCACACCACAGACTTCCCACTTCCCCCTCTGGTTTGCTGTGAAGGGTTGGCAGGACACCACCAGCTGCCTGCCTGCCCTGGGGAGGGCAAACACTGCAGAAGGGGGACGCTCGTTTCCTATGAGAGAGGAACTCAAGGCAAGAAGCCAGCTCAGATGACCACAGCCCGCTGCACGTTTCAGAGCACCTAAAGAAAAAACCTAACAGCGTGGCCAGAGCACTACACTCCGTGCCAGCTACACCCACACCTGCACCCTCCCCTCCCAGAGCGCAGCTGCATCTCCCAGGAAAGCAGTCCTGCGTGCACCCAAAGCACGGGGAATGAAAAGCCTCAGCGAGCCCAAAGGTACTCTGCTGTCCCCCCACTGATTTTCTTCTAGGTGTGGGCATCAGGCAGGTGTTCAGAAGCCCTTCAGAGGACACACGGTAAACTCTGAAATTCATCCTGAGAACAGGGAAAGTCAAACCAGGCTGGCACAGGCCAGGATCACTGCTGGGCAGCAGCTGAAAATAGCTCCAGACTCACCCCCAATAAAAGATGTGTCCTGAACACCAAACTGCCATGCTCCACACCTGCCCCTGGGCAGGAGAAGTTTGTCACTGCCCCTCTCTCCAGCCTGAGAGGACAGATATCCCTTTAATCCTTGACCAGGGAGCAAGTGCCTGCATGGTACGCTGCTCACCAACTGCTCCACACTAGGTCTGCCATCTTCTGCAGCAAGGATGGCACCAGCCCCTCCACCAGCTGCTTTGGTTCTGCTTTCTTCCCAACAGCAAAGCCCAACCACCACTCACCGCAGCTCTGGAGTATGTAGCTACAGCACAGGCTAACTCAGCAAACCCTACTGCACGTAGGCCTTTCTCCAACTGCTGTCAACCGCATCGGCACCACTCCTACCTCATGCACGATCCTTCCCACAAAGGCTTCACTCTTCAGTTGTCTTTCCCACACTTTCCTTCTCCTTTAAGAAAGCAGGAGCAGTTAACCTGCCCCAACAGCTGCTGTAGCCTGCAATTTAGGCAAAGACTCGAGTACCTCATATGAGCTACCCAGCTTCTTGAAAGCAGGGCAAGAAGAGGGACATGGAACCAGGCTGATTACAGGTGATGAGCCCAGGCACTGTTAAGAGAGGTTGGGACTAATTTGCAGAAGAACTTAAATTACATACACAAGGGTTTGTCAGCAGTGACAACAAGCAGCAGGAGACCAGCGAGGTGGAAGAGAACTGAGCTGAGAAATTCACATCACAGGGAAAACCCACTCACTGAGACCAAACTCTTCACAATTTTTGGATTAAGCTGTCTTGTAGCACACAGTGACAAGCCATGATTGTTCAGCACAAGAAGGCCTTTACCACTGCCAGCCAGGACACCCTGCTCACACACAGTGTCTTCTGAAGATTTGGAGAAGACTTCGCCCTGTCCTGGCCCAGCAGCACAGCCAGGGGCAAGCAAGCCTTTAAGGAGACTTATTGCAAGCAGCAGCAGGATTTGGTACAGAGACACAAGCCCATGTTTTGCATCAGTGGTGACACACACGCAGTGACAAGCCACAAAGACCAAGCGCAGGACTGGCACCCTTCCTGAGCACCTTCCAGCCCTTCTGGGGAAACCACTTCGGGTTTAACCGTAACATCTCATCTGCTTTATTAGAGACAGGATGGTTAGTGATTTCCTTCAGGGTATTTGGGGTGTGAACTAATTAGGACTTCAATTTAGTGCTTCAATTATATACTAAAAAAGTGTTCTTGTTGCTGCTGCTCATTACATAATTGTCAGGCACTAATGGAGGAAGGAGCACGCTGGTGTAACATGAGTCTGAACGCTCTTGCAATTTCAGGAAGCTGTGGATGGCTTAGAAGAAAGCCAGGTAAGAGGGAGGATGGCAGCTTCAGGGCCTAAGCACAAACGCAACAGCATCTCCCACAGAATGGGGATTTACCTCAGAACAAATTGTTAGTTGAACGACTCACTTGGTCTTGTCATCTCTCTTCTGGAGGACCTACAACACTGTAGTATTACCTCACGTGTCTGTGTGTCGGGGAAGACAGCAGGCCTGCTAGCAGCCTAGCTCTCTTCTTCCAAGATTTAGGCCCTGACAATATTCTCCTATTCCCATGAGAAGTTACTCACGCTGAGAGGATCCTAATAATCACATTCTCAAAACACAGCGGCCTTGCTGATAGGGGTACAGGCTGCCCTAAACCAAGAAGCAGTTATGGGAAGGGATTTGGGAGTAACAGAACATGTTAGGAACCAACCATAACAAGAGGGTCAAAACAGCAGGTGTGCAGATACTTTTAGGTATTAAAGGTAAACTAAGAATATTTAGCTATAAGATAGGTTTATCAGAACTCGTTATAGTTACTAACCAATCGATAGGGTGTGAACAGTGTGTGTAACCAATGAGCAATTTTTTAGCTTGCCACGTTTGTAGCAAGAAAGGTATAGAATCTGGGTGATTTCACCTAATAAAATGGCTGGCTTCACCTAAAATTCATATATTGAATTGCGTGTTGTTCCCTGCTGGACGCCACATCCCTGCTGCTTGGGAAAGGGTTCTCAGTTTATGTACCTTATTCATCTCCTTACCAGAGCACGGCAGGGCTGGGCTGGTCCAACCTCAGTCCACTGCTGCAGTGTCTTTTTGGATGAGCATTTTAACGAGTACTCGTTTTAATGATCACTATTCAGCATCTTACCACTAATCTGCTTCCTCCAATCCTTCGTCCACAGCCCTTACAACTCCACCAAGCATCAAGCTCCTAATGGACTTGGATGAGATCAATCCATTAACAAGCTCTTCAATCCGATCGGTGTAACTACACCACATGCCATCTCAGTGCATTCTCAGCACCATCCTCAGCCCCCACCACTGGGGTCAGGTCTCAACTTATTAAACATCTTGACAGCTGCTACAATCTGCAGACTCGTCATACAGCCGTTTCCAGGAATCTGCTGGAGAGCCCAGGAGCAGGAGGGGGTTTCAGTATTTCTAACAATGCCACTTTGCATTACCTTGTTGCTTTGAATAGTTCCCTCCCACCAGCCCATCAGAACAAACTGCTGGAGGGATTTTGTTCCTCCTGAGCAGCACAGAACCATTTTGGGAACCTCAGTGCACCCACGCTGCTCAGAGATGGTCATGTCTGCCAGATAAGTCCAGCTGCTGTCTTGCCAAGGTCTTCCTCACCTTGTCTCATGCCTCCCTCCTCCCTACCCCACCAGCAACCAGTGCCATGGGTACACACATCTACCAGCAGTTTCCTTCCCGATCAGCTCAGACCTGCGTTGGGCAAGCTATATAGCTGGTTTTCAGATACATTTCAGAGGGAATCCTCCCATTCTCTGGGGAGCAAACTGTTCCTACCACACCACCACCTGTAACAACCAGGCAGCTACCACAGCTCCCAGCACAGGCAGATGGCCAGGCTCAGCAGCAGGCGCTAAACCTATGAAACATCATGCAAGAGGGATGCCCGACTTGAGCGGAGCCCAGCTCCCCAGAGCAGGCGTTTCACACGCACCTCTTCAGCAGCAGCAGGTCTGCTCCTGGCTGGGGACCCCAGGGACACGGTCCCATCGCAGGGCTGGTCAGCTCTGCAGGGAGGCACTGCTGCTGTGGGGTGTCAGGGGCAAAGGGGAGCACTTGGCTTCCAACCATTTTAGCTGTGCTTCAGCAAGGGCTCTGCAGCCTCTGTCTTCACTTTTCGGGTGTCCCAGCCATCTGCAGCCAGATGTGTGTTGGCTCTGCAGTGGCTCCCTCTGGATGAGGGCAGCCCATCCACAGCTGAACAGAGACGGCTGCACGTGAAGACTCTGGCACAAACCTCCATAAAGGCTCCTCTAGCAATTAGCAAGTGAAGGCTTTGCCCAGGCACTAATGCATTCCTCCCACCCTCCGGATTCACTTGTGTTACAGCATTATTAGTAAGGAGGAGCCCTGCGTAGCCACGCTAACAGCCCAGCCTTGAAAGCATCACCCTGCTGACCTTCCCATTATCCCAGGCGAGCAGAGGGACAAAGCTCCTGCTCAGGAAAACTGGGCCCCAGAGCAGCATTTGTACCTTGTCAAGAGCAATTCTTCAAGGAAAAACAAGTCAGTGACTGAACGGGAGCTGCACGCGAGAGGCAGCCCGCACGGCTTCAGGGGAAGCAGAGGGACCCTGGCCACATTAGACACGAGGTTTGTCAGGGCTTGTTGGGGACCACAGGCAGCCACCAGACATTGGTGATGGGCAGCTGGGGGCAGGTCACAGCCCAGCATTACAAGGGAAACCCCCTCCAGAAATACATCACCTCCCACACCAACTTCCTCACTTGTCCCTCCATCCCCAACACAATCAAGAACAAACAGTTCGAGCCTACCCAGCAGCCTGGGATGAGAAGGCCAAACTGCATCACACACCTTTGCCAGCAGCTTTCAAGCCGAAATTTAAGGCAGCCAGAGATGGATCTGAGTCACAAGTGCAACACAACAATGATAATTTAATAAAAAGCAGGTAAATGATTTCTAAGTGCTCCCTCTCAAGAAGCAGCTTAACTTGTGTATTAGGCAATTTCGCTTGCCTCGCACTCGGTTTAATAAATCCACAAATCGACCTCCCCAGACAGGATGTCTACAGTGCTACCTCCCCCTCTCAGATGGGAGACAAGTCAGCAGCACTGAAGGCATTCACAAATCACCAACATGTACTAATCCAAGTGATTCTCTAGGTGCTCGAAAATGAGCCATCATCTGTATTTTCTTTAGTTACATCCAAGTTTCAAACGAGTTCCCACGAGCGCCAGCTCCAGTTTACACCCACACTGCAGCAATACCTTTGAAAAGAGGTTTCATTTCCCTTTGTGCATCGTGCCCAGTCACCACCCTACTCATCAGGAACTGTCTGAAGACCAAGGAAAGGGCCATTTCCAAGGCCAGGACAAATTCTGGCATGGGGAAGCCAACTCAGCATGTGTCCTCCTGTACATCAGGCTTCCCCAAGCAGTGTGGTACCCCTGAAGCATCTTTCCTAAGGTGTGAGCACCCAGCCCCCTCCTTGTCTTTGCTGTTCCCCCAGCGCAGCTTTATGTCACCCTCTCTAAAACCAGGATCATGATGCTGTCCCAGCAGGAGGGTCCTCTGTTCTCTTGAAAACACTTGCCTGGGCAGACTCTACACTGGAGGAGCAGCAGGGTAAATAAGAGGGAAGTGCCACCGCAATTCAACCTGCAGAAGGCACAGGGGATAGGAGCAAGGTAATAGGTTCTGGAATTGATTTAGTAAACCAGTGATCTGACTTCAAATTAAGGCTGAAATAGGAATATAACTAATTAAAGAACGTGATTAAAAAAAGGTTGAAGCAGGTATGATATTTACTATGAGCAGAGCAAAGCTTTAAATCAAAGCTGATCCCTTGCTGTGTTTTAGGTGGTGGAAGAAAAACCTTGTAAAATATGCACAAGATGAAGTGACCATGTATTTGCATGGGTTGGGCTGCGGAGGGATTTCAGAAGTTCTAATTGAAAGGGAAAAAAGCCCTTGACTTAGAACAGACAACTCAGCAACAATTACACACAGACACCCCTGAGATCGTGACGTGATTTGGTATGATGAGCAACACAAAGTCAAGGATAATAATTTGTACCATTAAACTATGTGAGTGAAGTGACACAGCCCTACGGCCACCCCACCACCTCTGACTGCCCTTCCAGCTGCTAGCGGTGGCCTTCTGCACCAGGTGAACCACCTCACCTGGGACCAGGCTCCCAGGATTCTGCAGAGCTACCTCCTCTGTGTGGGACATTCCGGAAGAATACATACTGCTAGCAAACAGTTCACACTGTGCAAGCCCCCCTGGACTCTCCTTCTGAATGCCACTCAAGATCTGAATGCCACCCAAGATCAAGGTATTGAGGCATTCCAAGATGGGACAAGACCTTTTGCTACGCCTCTGTACAGTTCCAGGCATTTCTAAACTCCATGGATGTCCTCAATGGCAGACACCACATCAGGTACAAGTAGATCCATACTTGTCCCTGCACCAGCATCAGAATTTCTCCCCACTTTTTTCAGGCTGCTCTGCAGCAATGCCCATGAAATTGAGGTCTGCAAATCCCCTCTGCAGAAACCTGGTGCGACACAGCTTCCAGCTCACTGTATGCCGAGAAGAGAAATTAAAGATAAAAGTAATATTCAAATCTTGTCCAAGGTCCAAGTCACAGAGAGCTGCACTTGGTGTGTGAGTCACAGACAGAACATTTGCTTGAAACAGCTAAATTTTTGTGCTGAATCTGGATTGCACGCTGCCACGGTATCGTTAGTGAAGTAGGAAGCAATTAACTGTTGGGTTACGGCCACAAACCGAGACGGGATGATTGCATACAGGACCCTCTATTCAGTGCAGACAGTTAACCAGATTACAATTTGATCTAAAATTTGAATGCCATTAGTTTTCCATATTCCAGTGCCTCTGAACAGTTCATTATAATCTTGCCGTTAGCGATGGAACTCCAATCTTAGATGTTTATGTGAAATACACTCCTTGGGGCTGTATTTAGCAAATGGGAGCTGAAATTTATTATCCCTCCCACTAAAGAGGAGGGCTGCCCAGGTGCACTTCACCATTCCAATGATGCTGCAAGCAGCAGCCTTTTATTTCCTTCCTTGCATGTCTGCAGCAAAGGAACGAAGAACATACGATCATTTTGGTTAATTTAGAGCCAGCTCAAGATAATATTCTTCCTCCAAAGGATGAAAAATTATTCTTCTGTGTTTCTTAAAAAAAAAAATAATCAAACAGGGCTGAGGTGTGTGTTATGGAATAGCGGAGAGGTTCTCATCTATGGAAATCTAGTTTTTAATCACTTGAACAAAAGACCAGGCCAGACATATAGAAGTGTTGGGTGGTCCATCATCAAAAGAGAGAAGAATCTACACAGAGTTTGCATAGGCGTGCTGAATCCACTACACAAAGGACGTGCAGCACCGTAGAAGCAAATAAGGCTATACAAGGCTCTATCTTCTAAGAAGCTGCCATAAAGAAGCACTTCTTGAGAAGGCTGAATTTACCTGGGCTTCTGTTTGTCCCATTCAGAACAGAAAATGCCTCTTTAAACAGTCATTACTCATTTCTCCAATTCTATGCTGCCACAATGGTTCTAAGCAAACCTTTACAAACAGTGGTCAACACTTTGCATCAGACCTCTCTCAGCGAACCTCTGTTCCCACCACCGCTTTGTCACTGGCACTGTCCCTTGGATCTGGAAGTTGTCACCTCTTAGCTGATGTGCTCATATGGTTCAATTTGCTGCTGTCGGTCTCATCAGCCTCTGCCCGAACCGCAGCCTCATCTGAGGCACCCACCCCTCTGCTTCCCAGCACCAAGGGCTCCCTCGGCTGGTTTCACCTCCAAACTCAAGGTTAGGCCTTGTAGGCTCCTATGGGGAATAAACTCACCCATTCCCCACTACCCCTACTCAAGACCTGGTTTAAACCCCTGGTATTTACCCCATCTAGCATCTCCCCCTTTTCTTTGGGATCTCACTGCACTTCTCATCCCAAGTGTTATGAGAGGTCATTAGCTCATAAGACCAGCTGCCCAGTGCCAGGAGTTGGTTCGCAGCAGCCCCGAGCCCAGCCCCAGGCACGCTACCTTACTCTCCACCACGGAGATGAGAATCTGCTCCATGATGCTGCTGGTTGCTGGGACTGAGGTCTGGATGTGGCCGATGACCACGCCGATGGCCACGCGGGACAGCTCGTAGCTGAGGTGGGTGTTCCTGCGCACCAGCTCGATCAATTCAGCACCTATTGTCTTGGGGACAGATGCCACCATGCCACCAGGTTCAGCTGACGCCGGCTCCACCGCAGTCACCTTCTTGTCCTCCAAGCAGAGGGAATTGAAGGCATCCAGGCTGGCAGGGGCAGCTGGAGCAGCTTTTTTCCCCTGAGAAGTCTTCTCCCCATCCACAGTGTGGGACCTCTGGGTCCCCCCTTCAGCTGGCGGTGCCGGGGCAGCCCTCTTGGACTGGGGAGATTTGCTGGCCCCATCCTTTGGGGAAGTCCCATAGCGGGAGTGGGCCACAGAGCCAGCGTCCAAATTACGTGTTATTGTGGTGTGGACGCTTCGGCTTGGCACAGGGGGTGGGGTGTTGGCAGGACTGGAGGTGGCTGTCGGGAGAGCGCTCTCTGACACAGAAGAAGCCGTGTATAAGGTATCCAGGGATGTCGTGCTTATAGAGGAGGCACTAGAAGCTGACCCAGGGATAATTTCAATAGTGTCTGAAAGGGAACAATTAAAAATGCCTTAGCAACAGCATCAAAGGAAAAAAGAAAAAACCCAACAAATTGCTACAGTGCAGCCCATTAAGGGGCTCATTGTGCATGCGACCGGAGCAGTTTAACTCCTCTTCCTGCCTCACTTATCTCAAAGCAAAATTGTACCAGTTCTCTCTGGAGCATTCCCGTACAATCACCTCTTTAGAAAGGGGAAAAACTGCTCTATTGAGATGAATACCCTTCAAAGGGCTTAGTGTTTTATGCAGGGGAAGGGAGGGAGGAAGGAACAGGACTAAGGGACAGAAAAGCCTTTTCCCCTCTGGCTTAGTGAGGGCCTTTTTCTGCGCTCCAGATCCAAGCCCTCACTTCTGAGCAATGATGCCCAAGGACTGCAAGACACCAAAAGGATCCACACGCCAGCCCACACCTCCTTCTTGTACAAACGTTCACCAACTGCACCTCAGAGTACGCACTGGTGGGGAAGGAAACATTTGGCTGGCAACACCTCTAGTCGTTCCCTTTCGGCACTCTCCACCCTTTGATCAACGAGCTCCACGAGCCCTGCTAGTAACCGCCACTTTCACAAACCTCCACATTATCTGCTCCACTGTCCTTCTCACCCTGCCTCTAGTTTTGATCAGCTCGAGCACTGGCAGCTGCTCCACCTCCCAAGGAAAAAGAAACCCACTACACATGAAGAGATGTTAAGTTTTTTCTCTCCTTTAACCGACTCCAGTACACGTTCTCGTACCTCTTACCCTTTTGTTTCTGGGGGGCAGAAATACTGCCAAGTCCTTCCCTGGCTGTGTAAACAGTTACTTGGGCAAGAACTGGGCTACCTTCATCTAGAGCTTCATGAGAGCAGCTAGCATTGGCACTGGAAGAGGAGCACTCACACCTCCCAGGGAAGGCAGTTTCCCTTAAACCAAAGGAAAGGCCAGCAGGACAGACATGTCTTTGCACCTCTTCAGGCAGCTCCAAACCCTCCTGCCCCCATCCACCACCCCAGGCACCACTCCATCCCAAGGTAAGCACAAGCTAGTCAGTAAAACAGGGCTCTTCCCTCCCACAGAGGTTCAGCATCCCTCTCCTCAGAGCAGTATTCACAAAACCCTAGCTCCTACCATGCTTCATTAAATCAAGATAAGGAGTAGAAGGAACCTGACCTTTGTGAAGTCCCACCACCGCAGTGAAAAATGGCTCAATACCATGAGGAAAGCTGGTGCCAGTCCTGGGTTTCAATTAAGTACCTGCAAGTCAACGGTTCTGCCCTGCTTCTCACCAGGGAGCATGACTGGGCTTGAAATGGGCTGTGTGTCACTAATGGTGAGGCTATCGCAGATCAGGGGAGCACCTGGGCAAGGTGATAGCAAAGCAGCAGGATGGCCACTGCCTCTGCCAGCCCAGCTGTGCTGAAGATGGAGGAACTCCTGCCTCTGCCCCACAGTTCTGCTCTGAAGTACTCATGACCAGCACCTCCCCTGCCTGCGGATGGCAGATACTCGGTCACGACTCTGGTGTTATTTCGGCTCCCTACAGACACCAGCCACTCATTTTGTGACAATCTCATCTGAGCACTGTACAAAGGAAGCACCTGATGGACTAGGGGCAAAAAACCTGTCCTAGAAGTGCTACCAGGGAGCTCCCCCTGGTGAACTGCCACACTATGCTGCCAGGGAAACCCCTCTGCCTTGCTGGGAGATGGCCACAGTGTCTGTGGGAGCAAAACACCCCCAAGGACCTTACACCATGGAGGCTGTGTGCTGGCCAGATCAGCCACACAAGCAGGCAGAGTTTACTCCCAGGTGACCACCATTTTTCCCAGGTACACCAGCACTGGAGAACCAGAAGAATGCTGCCCCAGCATCCATCCACAAGCACCAGGCTGCCCAGACCAAACCGGATCAGAAGAGTCATGGTCACAAGGTCATAATCATTATCATCAAAACCTATCAGAATTTAGGAGATATGCACAGACATCCTTCTACACACAAAGTAAAAGCACCCAGGCACCATGACTTCCACAGCCCAGTGTCTGTTTTGTGCCCAAGATCTAGATAGAGGTTTGTCCTTACTTTTAACAGGAGCAGCAATCTGTGTGTTCTTGCGTTTCTCTGGAGGTGGGGGGGTGACAGGAGCAGCACGCCGGGGCTGCGGCGGGATCTGTTAAGGAGACATTTCAGAGCAATCAAAGGAGGTTGACAATAAAGACATTGGCTGTTATGAAACCTCTCTCGTGTGCACGTGTCGATTTGTCCTTACGTCTCTCTCATCGTTCCAGGAAGTTTTCTCAGGAGGACAGATATTAATAGGCAGCTTCCTAGAAGAACAAAGCGGGACTCAAGCCTGCTCCATCCCCTCCCCGTGACAGGCAAAGCAGCCCTTGTTTAATTGCTGTGTTCAGCAGCACACAGCACACACATCGTGTAGACCTGTCAAGCATTTACTCCTCCTTTATTCCAAACGCAATCCCACACACTCGCCGTGACTCCACATTACTCCCAGTCGCTCCACAAAGGCTGCAAACAGAGCGCGTATTTAGACACTCTTCTGGAGAGATCCATTACCTCAGCTCCACAGACCCTTGCAGAAAGACAAAGCCAAGGACTGGAGACACGTAAATGCTTTTTCCATGCTCTCAGAGCCATTTCTGCTCACGCAGAGAGGGAGAAAAATAGGGCTAGACCCTCTGTGCAATCCTACTACCTATAGCAAGACCTGCTGGGAAAAGCTTTTGCCAGGGAGTTGCGTTAGCTCTCAACACCTGAGATTGCTCCTGTAGGTCTCCTCCACTTGGAATGCCAAGCCAGCAGCATATGAGCTACACTCATCTTTTCCTGTCAGAGACAGACACGGTGATCACTGACGCTGCTTTCACCCAGAATTACATGGGTGAGGTGCAACCTCGGGGTTAATGCCGCTGAACACAGCAGCTAAGGGAGGTGGGAGCATGTTGCATTGATGCTCTAGTCCTCACAGCCCAGTAGCTCAGGGCCAGAAGACTCTGAGGAGTCTGAAAGGCACCTCTGTTCCCATGGGATGTTGTAATCGCCACCTGCAGCAAAACCGCCCAGGGCAGCACGGGAAGGGAAAGGAGGCGATGGCTTGGACACCTCAGGGAGTCCGGGCTGCAGCCAGCTGAAATCTATAGTGACGTTCTGGCCACCACACTGCGCCAAATTCCAGGCCTGTTTAGCCCTGGAAGAGAAGTTTTCCCATGGCCTGTGAGCACTAACCAGCCGTGTAACACTGTGCAGGGCACAGAGCAGTGCCAGGCCTGCCCCGAAAAACTGAGAGGCCCCTGAAAGGTCTCTGTTTTAAACAGGTCAGACCAAGGAGAATAAAAATGGACTTTCCCACCCCGTGCGCCTCCAGATCACTCCAGATCCAGGAAAGGGTTTAGAAACCTTCTCTGGAATAGGAGCTGAAATACTCCTGAAAATAAGGCACCTTGAGGAGCATCTTCAGTTTCAAGACTTTATGCCCACAAGTGAAGACAGAGCAGTTTGCACAGCTTAACAAGACTTTTAAAGAGGGTTCTTTTGGCCCCTTTCTTCCACCCAAGGCCTAATACCCAACCTCTCACTATATCACATAGCAAGTTGCTGCTTTACAAGTGCCTCTGGCTGGAGGATCAGCATGAGACACTGCTGCAGGCTCCCAGCACAGATCTTCTGCTCTTGTCAATCCATCCCACATTGTTCTCTAAGTGAAGTGCTATCTGATACTCACATGCAGCTTCAAAAATGATCCGTGTCGGTCCAAAAAGAGAATGCACAGCTGAGAGAGGCCAAACAGATCAGGAGAGGTCTCTACATCGCATGGTTGGAAGGCTGGTCCCAAATCCAGGCAGCTCAGCTGTGCTAAAAGCAGAGCCTTCTCCGTGGCACGGTGCTGCTAGCGGCACACATCGGAGCTGCCAAGCACGGCACAGCCGCGATTACAGAATCCGTGGGATTCAGCCGACGGGCAGGCAGAGCAGCAGCGTGACATTATTTGGAGACAGTGAGGGCTGGGGCATTCTGGAATATTTCCACGGCTTCATTAGCCCTTCCAAATTTACCGTGCGAGTTTAACACAGCTATTACAGACTGGTGTTTAAATTAATAGATGCACAGCTAATGTTAGCGCAGAGCCCTGCCAGCCTCGCTCAGACGGGAAGCACTACATGAATTCCCCAGCGCTGATGCCTGAGCTGTGAGCTGCTGCACGGTCAGGACTCACGTGGCACAATCGATGGTCATCCCTTCCCTCTACCCCACATCCCAGCTGCTGCGTGGGGCCAAGAGGTGGAATTAAAACATCAAAGTGCCCAAGGGAAGGGGAGAAAAGGAGAGAAAACATCCTCTGTCCAACTGCTGTGGGGAAGGTGACTGTGCTGGAGTCCTTGCAGCTCAGATCCCTCCTGTCCAGAGGGGAGAAGAGGAGGGATCTCATCACAGAACGCTAGGAGTTGGAAGAGACCTTGAAAGCTCACCAAGTCCAACCCCCTTGCCAGAGCAGGATCACCCAGACTAAATCACATAGGAACGCATCCAGGCAGGTTTGAATGTCTCCAGAGAAGGAGACTCCACAGCCTCTCTGGGCAGCCTGTCCCAGGGCTCTGTCAGCCTCACAGGGAAAAACTTCCTCCTTATGTTCACATGGAACTTACCATGCTCCAGCTCACACTCATTGCACCTTGTCCTGTCTCTGGCCATCACTGAGAAGAGCCTGGCTCTGTCTTCCTGTCTCTTGCCCTTTACATATTTATAAATATTAATAAGGTCACCCCTCAGTCTCCTCCACACTGAAGAGGTCCAGCTCCCTCAGCCTTTCCCCATAAGGAAGGCTTATTCCTTAACCATCTTGGTGGCCCTGCACTGGGCTCTTTCAAGGAGTTCTATGTCCTTCTGGAACTGAGGGGCCCAGAACTGGACACAATATTCCAGGTGCGGTATCACCAGGGCAGAGCAGAGGGGGAGAAGGACCTCTTGTGACCTACTAACCACCCCTCTTCTAACACATCCCAGGATGCCATTGACCTTCTTAGGCAGCTGTAGAACCACAGGAAGAAAGCAATGCTGCTTCCACCGTTTCATATTTTCAAAGCACACAGGAAATCCATGGACTATGTGGTTAGAATCTCCAGGAGCCCTTTCAGCAGAGGGCAAAGCTGGAAGCCCCTTGACTGCATCCTCAATGCCACCCAGACAGAAACTGTTCTTTGTCAGCCAAGGAATCCCCCTAGCTCCTTTCTGGCAAGCAACCAAACCACAGGCCAGATACAGACAGCTAGGGGAAGGGGCTGTAAGGTGTTCCCCCCCCTAATGCACAGCCTTGAGCACACAGCTGGTTTGGCTGCCCAAGAAAATAAAACTAATACCAAAGAGAAGAATGGGGCAGAGCAACCTTTCATCTCTGCAGCCTCCTAACTCCTCAGATGTAAAACAAGCCTCATCTGCTAGTAGTGCCAGCATATCAGTACTGTATAAACGCTGCCTCCTAACACTTATCCCAGGGAGACAAACTACAGTGTACATGTTCATCCGCAGGAGAAAACAACCCACCTCTGTGCTCATCCTTGCTTGGTGCCTTTAGCCCTCACACCCAGCTCTACCTCCGCAGCGTAACTGGCCCTCACCTCTGCATCCGTCCTGGGATGCTGCTCTGAAGCCTCACTGGCACCGTGCAGCAACCTCAGAACTGCGTGCTACCCAGATAAAGTCTGCTCTAAGTTGTATTTCCTGCAATTTACCTTTAATTCCTTGTGAGGAGGAACATCCAGACAAAGCAGGACCCTTGGGTGTTGTATGCTCTGACTTACAGTGGTAAAAATAGGCGACTGTAGTAGATAAAGCGTTGAAGGAAAGATCTAATGCAGGGGAAACGTAACAAGGGGAAACGTGAAGCAGTGCTGAGAACTTGGAAGGAGTTCTCCTGCTCATGTCAAAACTGTTTTTCCAAGTATTCTCTAGGGGATCTGTCAAGTCTTGGAGTTGCCAAGAGAGTGACACAATCTAGACCGGATCTCCCATGTCTCCATAAACCCAGGGACCCTCAAGGATCCCAAAAAGCATCACAAGTGTAAATGGTAGAGGGACTGTTCCAGACTTCTTAGCTAGAGACAATATCAGTTTACACCGCAGTAATCCCAGGTAAGCAGCACAAGTGCCTGATTAGTAACTGCAAAGGCATTTTATTAAACAGGATAAGCAACGTCACTCCACCAAAAGAGGAGCCTAGAAAGCATCTAGCTGTTGTTACCTGATAGGGACCTTCATCCTCCTCCTCGAACTCAGTGTTTGGAAGACTGTGGTGTCGCTCATACCCCGTCCGGCACACCCCGTTGGGCTGCCGTGCCACATCCAGATGGTGATCGCTGGAGGACTGCGTCATCACCATCCCCTGCGGGGTGGGAGAGTGACCTTTGCGGGACACAGTCTCCTTCCGGTGATGGATCAGCTTCCTGAAACAGAACGATGCCATCAGGAACAGCACAGCTAAAGGAAGGGAGCGCCTGTGCTGCAACATTTAAATTATATTTTTAAATGATTTATTGCATTTGGGCTACACCTACCAGGATGGGTTCCATTACTCTGAACAGTGACTCCAGTTTCATTAACAACTAAGGAAGCACTTCTGGGGGAGGAAGGAAGAGGCTTTGCAAGAGCCCATGATTTATTCATCGGTTCGCTGGAGAAAAATGCCTCTTCCTCGGGGGAGAATCATATATTGCACTGAGAGCTTCAGAAATTGCCTGCACTTTAGAATCGCTGTTCAACCGAGATTAAACCAGCGTGCCTCAGCACAGAGCGTGAGGTGTCAGAGAAAAACAAAGTCCTCCCAAGCAATTATTTGAGAACATATTAAGGACCTCGTGTCACGTGTCAACAACCTCTACAATTCCTGGCTGGTAGAGAGGAGAAAAGGCAGCTGGAAAGGTTCTGGATTTCTCCTCTAAGCCTACAATGCAACTGAGAGTTTCCTCCTCTTTACATGCAGAGGGATCAAGGGGCAAGCCCAAAGCCCTGCTTTGCTGGACATGGCTGACAGAAGGAGCATCCCAAACGATGGGAAGCTGTGAGTGCCCAAGCACTTTGCAGCACAGGGACTCAAATCAATGACATCCAACCAAGAATAAAAAAAGACATAAGTATCATCACACACTGACCACCCTCCATCCACCCACATCCCCAGATGCCTGCTGTACTTACTGGAGGACATCTCTCTGCTCCAGGTTGTACTTTCCCCCATTCTTCATGGCTGCATTGTGCACAGCCTCAATGGCACGGTCAATAGACTGGAGAACCACATCTTGCTCCAGCACCTGAGGAACACGACATCCCACATGTTACTACACCACTTCAGCTACGGTTCATTTGCACCAGAGCTTACAGAAGAGAGACCACAGAGCAGGCACTGCACAAGCCAAATGGCCAAACAGCTCCCCGAGCCACAACCCCATTTCAGCACCATCTCACTTTTCCCTCTTTTCTCCAGGGGAAACACACTTGGTGCTGTGTTTCAAACAGAGCCTGCCCATTCAAGGTTTACAGCCAGAAAAGAAAGTTACTGCTCCAAGCCCCAAAGTCCCTTAGAGGAAGGTCAGAGACAAATGTTCATCCTGCTGCAGGGAGCTTTCCAGCTCCCACTGCAAAGCCTGGCTGATCCCAAGCTCAATTATTTCTGCTCTTGCTGCCCTGATCAGAGCAAGTACACAGCCATGGCTGGTACAGAAAGAGTTAAAACCTGGTGGCCTTCAGAGCTCATTGGCTTCGCTTTTGCTCATTTTTTTTCTTGATGGCTTTTCTCCTTGTTTTGCAACTCGAATTGCCTTTTCCAAATCTCCACCCAAACTGTCATAGCAACATTGATTCCTCCTGCCAACCAGTTTAGCACTCGCTACCGCAGCTGAAATAAACACCAGCCTTGAAACAAGGAATACCACAGACATCACTCCCTGGGCTTAGACAGGAGCTCAGGAGAGCTGTAGTGACAGGCACGAGGAGGCAAATTCCCACCCTTGGGACATTCTTCAAGGCTTTGTTTATCAATGGTTGATATGTCTTCAGAAGAAAAGACCTTCACAGGACTAAGGCCAAAGACAAAGGACATACCACTGAGCCTCGGCCGTGGATCCAGCAGACCTACTGGTCTCCCATAAGCTGATACCTGCACCACCCATCCAGCATCATCACTGGCAGCCTCAGCCCACACATGCAGGGAGGAAGAGGAGGAGAGGAGGGCTTGGACTCCAGCGCTCATGGCAGCTGTTTGAACATTAAAACCCCCTTCATCTTCGCTTGCTTTACCCCCCACCCCCACATCAGAGAAACCATTTATCCAGCCAAAGAGCTGCTGGAATCTCGTCAAGGATGCACCTTAATTGGCCTTAGGGGGCTGCGGAGCAGCAGAAGGCAAGCCCTCCCCGCCGGGGCCGAAAGCGCCTGCATCCACAGCACTGGCACGCGGTTTTCTGATAACATGCTATGTATTATTTATATCCTGATTAATTACTAAACCGAATGTGAATTAACAGCTACCACAGACTGGGAAGAAAACAACCTCCAATCAAGGTGGGGGTGAGAGGCCCCCTCTGCAATACTCAGCTTCGAAAAAGGAAAATCGAGGAGGGGGTTTCTTGGGTTTGTTTTCCCAAGAAAGAGAGAGGGGTAAGAAAGCAACTGGGGAAGCTTCAGAAATAACTCCAGGTATGTTAAAGCACACCTACCGAATTTGTCGAAGTATCTGATGAAGGACAAAACCAACACTCAGAACCTAACTTTGGGATGAAGCCTCCAAGCAGCCATGTATGGCGCAGGGAGCGTTTCACCTCTACAGATCCAAGCAAGGGAATGGAACAAAGTGCCTCTGAACATGTTTACAGGAGCACTGCAAGGAAAGGCAAGCTGTTTCAGAGAATGGACCTTGTTTGCTGAGAAGAGAAAATCACAGCAAACCATGTGCTTCCGCCGGGAGGGACCAGTGCAGGTTCCCCAGGGGAATGCCGGCACTGCTCTGAGCACCGGGGACCCCTGTCCCAGCAGACCCCCATGCCCACATGGAGCTCCCACCCCAAAATTCAACACAGCTCCAGCCATCAAACACCCACCCTGGCACACTCCCTGGGGTCCCCTGCTTGTAGCCATCCACATTCACCACCACCCCCTGCAAAGCCACCACGAGACGCACCCCTGTGTGCCACCTTCTCTCATCCTTCCCAGCCCACCAGGCTTCCACTCCCCCATGGGTCTCATCTCTTTCTCAGTCTGATTTTCCCAGGGAAGGTGACAGTACAGAGCTCTGAATCCCACTGAAGGGTTCAGTGCCTCTTTCAGAGGGCAGGTCGACATCATCCGCAGCCCACAGCAACCCAGGGGCTGGAGCTGCTACTCGCCGTGCGATGCCATTTGTTACGGAGAGGGCGATTCTTTCCACACCGATGCAGCAGCGCTGTGACAACCGGCTTTTAGCTGCTCTGCTCTTTCCTTTGTTTCCACTCCCCAACCCTCTATTAACAGGGCCCCAGGAAAAGGGCTGGAATAAAAGCACGGCATTAACTTGCCACTTGCACTTTATAACATTGTTGAAGCTGGTCGTAAATCATCTCCTCCTCCCTCACTCCATTGAGCTGGTTGGGGCGCAGGGTCCCCAGCACAGGTCGGATGGGCATTCAGGGCAGGTAGGGCACCCAGCACTGGGGGTCCCCTGCACTATTCTCATAAACTTAAATAAAATAGAACCCAGTGTGCTGGATAAATGACACGATTAGAAGGAACCCGCATGCTCCTTGGGTTACCGGAATGGTACCGCTTTGTTTGAGGATGATGGGCAAAAAGCACATTCAGTGAAAAGGAGCATGGGCTGTGTGGGGTACGTCAGGTTTGACAGTGTCACCCACAACCTTCTTCCTTCCCCCTGGAACTCCAGGGATTGCCTGCTCACAGTAGGCCAGGACAACATGTGTGCCTAGCCATTCTCCCCAGGAAGTTTAGGGAGACCGGTCACTCTGTGGGTGGCTCAGCACCCTGCTCCTGAGGGTGCTCACAGCTGGGATGGAGCAGACAGAGATCTGGAGCAGTATGGCCAGGCAGCACCCCCACCTTCCCACACGCTAGCAGGCAATCCTAGCAACGCATGGCTCTACAGCCTGTGAAAAGAGAGGTCACCAACCAACACCAAGGTAAGGGAGCTGAGCCTTTGAGCTCAGGCAAGTCTGCTCTCGCCCCCGCAGGGCCCTGTGCCAAGATCCGGCTGCTGCCCCCTCCCACGCTCCGGGATACAGAGATGAAACCCTGCTCATCACAGGCTAAGCTGAGGCTCACACGGACGCAAGGAAATGCAGGAAAAGGGCATCGCTGTACGCATGCTCTCAGAGGAGACATACCAAGTAAAGCCCAGGAATTCAGCCGGATTTACCGAGCCATGCTGGTAACCATGGCCGTGCATGGGTGGGGGCTGGCAGTGCCCCGAGCAGCCCACTGCAGCACGCTGGCTGTTAACTATATCCTTCACTGATACTGGCTCACCAGCAGCACAGCCATGCCAGCATCTCCAGAAAAGCTGAGAAGGCAGCAGGGACAGCGCAAGGTGGTGGTGGAAGGACCCCACTGTGGGTGTCCACCCTGACAGGTTGAGAGCAGGGGTCTCCCCACTCACTGTGGGGTGGCACAGCTACCAGGCTGTGGCCAAGAGGCATCAATAGGACACTACCTTCTGCCTAACATACCATGAAAACAGAGATATTTTATTGAGGTATTGATCCACTCTCACGTGGCGCCTCGCTCCAGAAAGGAGTGGCTGCCACCCCCTCGATGTTCCTGGTTTGATCAAGTAAAATTCTGCATCAGAGAGACGCCGGGCTCTATAAACAGACCGTCACCACCAGCCCAGCTCTACAGAGAGGCAGGGGAAGCACAGAGCCCTGATGGTCAGGGGCTTGGCTGGCTGATGGGTCACCGTACCAGAGAACTGGGGCACTGTTGGCACCCTGCAGGAAAAACGTACAGCTCAATTACAGCCACGGGTACCAGCCAGGAAAAAGAACTCCTTCCTTTATAGCCCAGCGAAGGAGGGTCACAAAAGCATCAATAAATCATTACTTCCTCTCTCCTTGCTAATAACACGAGCAAACAAAGGGTTTCCCCAGAGCCTGCTGTCAGCTTCCTCCTCCCCCCATTTGCAGCAGGGGGCTCCCCATCCAAGGTGGGGACAGAGCCAGAACTCAGTACCACCCTGAGGTGCTCTGTACCCCTCCCCTCCCCAGGCAGGTGGGTGAGGATGCCTTTCCTAAGGCCAGGTTTCCAAAAGCATCCTTCCAGGATGTCTCGGGGGGTACCCCAGCATGGGCAGCACAAGGCATGGCAGTGCACAGATACTCACACAGCCATGGCTCACATCACACTCATCTTCACTGCCCTGAGAGCAGCCTCCTGAAAGAGGGCACAGGCACACAGGATGTGTTGCATGCCTCTGCTTCCCCAAAATAAGGGCTGAGGGGAGACCAGAGTATTTCAGAAATGCTACCAGCATCCCGGCTGCGCAGGCAGCATGACCTCCTCTCCTGCTCTCCCAAGGCTATCAAAAGCATCACCCCCCTCCCTCTTCGTTTGGAGTTCTTCCACACGTCCCACCAGCATTGTTTAAATGCGCTCGTACAGAAGAACTCGCTCAACAGTCTAGAATAATCATACCTTTCAGAAAAGCATTTTCTAGACAAACAGGCTGACAGCTGCCTCAGCACAGACAGGCTGAGCCACCCTGCATGCGCGAGACTCCCACATGTATGAGAGTGGCCCATTAGTGTATGGCAGGCTTTTCTTTGCCTCCACGGGGGCTGGCGCAAGGAAACAGGACTTTCCCCCCCCCCTCCTGTCTCCCCAGTTTTTAGCAATCGAAGGTGTTTTCTCTCCGGCACGTGCAGGGACCGATGCCCCCATTCCTGTGGCTGCTTCTGGGGTGCCCAGGCAGGGCTGCCACTCTGGCTCTCACAACACAACAAAAGACAGACAAAGTTGTTTTGTCTCCAGCCCCAGCTCGGTTTTCACGCAGCTGCACTGACACGGACCACGGCTGAAATTAGGATATTTATCCCGCTGGCGCACGCAGGCACAGGCTGGTTCTTTGTTACTCAAACCATAGACAAACGCCACCTCTTAGGTCACATGCCACTCATCCCCAGTCACCACCAGATTGTCTGCACGCTGTATTCCTTCCAGATTTCAACGATAGCTGCAGCAAATCACAAAGACCAACTAGCTTTTGTCCATGGCAGAGCAACGCACTAGATGTGGGTTCCCCTTTCCAAACCACACAGCTCAAACAAATGGGCTGAGGTTTGGGGTGGGGGTTGGGTTGGTTTTTTTGCACTGCTGTAGGAAATTCAGCTCTTTAACTCTTTTTGCAGCCCCAATCAGAAATTTTTAGTCCCTGGGCTGTTGGTGAAGAGCTACACATTAACTTATTCTTGTTGGCATGAAGATACCGTGCCTCACGGCACTTAGAAACACACAATAAAAACCCAAGGGAAACAATGGGCAACTGTCCTGGTTATTGAGTAAATAAGATGAGAAAAGCTCCAAACAAATCTGCAGCATCTCTGACTCGCTAGCGAGCGAACAAAGACATGGCTGAGCTATTCTGACAAAGAGGCAGCCCAGAAACAGGTCTGGAATTCCTGCTGATACGCTATAGCGGGTTTCTAATAGATTGGTGTTTTTCTGCTGCGTGCTGGCAGCAGCCGCTGGAGTGAACAGCCTGCACCAACAAGAAAGGAAGGGAAAGGAGAGCTTGGGAAAGGGCTTAAGTTGTGCAAATTGTGCTAAAGCCAAAGCCAGAGTTCCTGGCAAGAGAGGGATACTAACTCGGGACAGCCCAGGCAGGAGTGGTGCTTGGAATAAACGAAACCCCCGAAGGCAGCCGAGGGATCCACAGCAACCAAACTTCAAACAATCTTTCTCCCAGCAGCAGGCAGCTTCACAGTCAGAGAGAAGAGGGCAGAGACACGCTGAGGAACAAGGAAACGCATGCAACGCACCACGGCACGCTTGTACTTCCTGAGGTGGAAATGCTTCGTCCTGGGTCTCTCCAGACCCTGTTTTACCGGCCACGATGATCTGGATCGGCCACCAATTCCTTCCCCTCGCAATCCTGCACCCTCCCGTAACCAGAGCACGTCTCTTAAGCCAAAACAAGCTAAACGGATAAAAGCAGAGACAGAAGGTTTTAAAATATAGCAGTCAACACAACTTACCATTCTCTGCTGCCTTAATTCTTACCGCCCTCAGTGCTTCTGGGGCCTTCTCAGCCCATCCAGGTGAGCAGACAACAGAGCTGTCCCTCTCTGTAGGATTTACCTGGTTAGCATCCCTTTGGCACACAGCTGTCAGGCCGGGTCAGCATCAGACACGATCAACACCGCATCTGTGCGGGGCAAATGTATGTTTCTACTTACATATATACAAAATTATGCACTCACATATATATTAGAGCTGTCATCTATACCAAATAAAGGACTGCAGATAGAGTCTACTTTGATGAAAGCTTGGGATTACAGACCAGGATATACAAAGACAGAAGGAATGCTGCTGCAGTGAGGTGCTGGCAGTTACTCTAGCTCATTTGACACATTAGCATTTAAAGCTGGAAAAAAGAAAAGCCCAACAGAAGGGGTTATGCCAGTCTCTGCAGAGTCTTCAGCTCAGGAGCCCAAAAACCCAAACCCCGCTACAGATGCCTCTCTCAGCTCAGTAGGATGCAGTGCAGCTCCTACATCACTCTCACGCACAGGTACATGAGTAACCCCCTGTATTAAGCACTGATTTTTAACTTCCCAGGCTGAGGTGTTAGCCTCAGCCCATCTTCATTTTGATCCAACCAGCAAAACCCCAGATGAAGAGCCTGCCTTTAAAACACCTTGTGGTTAATCAGGTCTGCCAGGCACTGTGGGGCCAAGGAGAGAGCCTGGAGGAAGAAAAGACCCCCAGAACCCATGCAAGTTCTGGTTCCTCTTCTGACAATCGAGGAGGAAGGCTCAGTTTTGCCCCTGGAGTCTATTTCCGTAGCAGAGGCTGTAGCAAAGTGCTGGAAAGGTCACAGTCATACGAGAGGCAGGACCAAGAAACTCAGATTTCTGCCACATTCCGGAGAACGGCTCTCCCCTCCCTCCCACCTCTGCACCAGGGCACACCTCCTGCATGTGAGGATCCAGTAAGTAAAGTCTCCAGGAGACAAGCAGGAGAAAACACAAGCTGGCAATTCAACTGATGCACAAAGACAGATGCAAGAGAAGAGCAGATCCGAATGTGTCAACTGAAAGGGGCTTTCCACTAGCACACCACAGACTGGCACAGATTTAACAGCAGACAATTACAGGTTTGAGAGAGAAGTAGTAACTCGTGATTCATCTTGCAAGGGAATTTCTGATTTATCAGCTTTTCTTCTAAAATCCTCCCTCTCCTGTGGCCAACCTTCTGTCAAGGGACAGAAGGCAACAAGCTGCAGCCGTGACACTCTTTAAGCATGATTACTGTGCTGCCCAAAAGGATGGACAAATTGTGAAGCATCTCTTATTGACTTAAGAGGAGAGGGGAGTGCTGGTGCCCCTTCCTCCAAAGCTGTCCCTGCAGAGACAAAAACCTGCCTGGCATCACCAAGAGAGGCCTTGGAAAGTTCTCTGAGAGAAGGTTCAAAGGCAGCTTCCTTGCTGCAGGGTCATCAAAGCCTGGCTAGAAAAGAATTTCCCCGTGTCCAGGACTCCATATATAGAGTAAATGCTGCCTCACCTGCCACAAAGGGACACAGCCTCCCACACACACCCTAAAATAAAAACAAAGTCAGCAGGGCAGGACCAGGAACAGCATTAACTCATAAGGAAAAGGACTGCCGAGGGTGCAGGTGCAGAGCAGCAGGGGAAGGTAGAGCAGAGGGGCTGCAATCCCCCACGCTGGCTGCACCGTCAAGGGGCAGATCACACTAATTCCCCACAGACAAAACACCCACATGCGGCAACATGCTTGTGAGCAGAGCTGCTCCTGCAAGCACATCAATTCCTGGTGAAGCAGATGCAATCAGCACCCAGGCACTCGCAGAATTCAGGAAGTCAACGCAACAAAGCTTTCTTGGGACACCAGTAAAGCTAACGCTACCCCGGGCCCCAAAAACAAAGATCCCATTCTGATCTGTGGCGGTGCCTATACTCCAGCCATTACACATGTGAACATACAGACAGAGCACCAGCAAAACAACACCAGGAAAGTGTAAGCTAAAGAACCTGCAGCCTCCCAAGCTGCTTTTTGCCTGGCAGGGAGCAGGAGTGGGCAGCACACAGCTTTTGGGGACAGCAAAACTTCAGACTGAGCTTCCATCGACCTGAAAAAGCACCTTGAGAACTGCAACTTTAGCTATGCTTACTGAGGAAGGAGGCTAACTCCCTGTCATCTCCAGACTCAGCCCAAGAACAAATCCATGGGTTTGTTTAGCAAGCTTTTTTACTTAAAGAAAAGATTAAAGGGTTTGACTGGATTTACTGACATTTCACCCAGAAGGAAGCAAGAGGTGGGTCACAGAAGAAAAGCAATTCATTAGTGTCCCACACTATCTGTAGGGGACAAACAGCCTACGGCTCCAGCTGCAAGTTATAATCCCATCTCCTTGAGCGGCTTAGAGCAGCACAGGCTCCCTTGAAATATGAGGGAAGAGGAACGGGAGAGGATGACTCTCTTAGGACATTGTGCTACAGGCAGCAGAACAGCCATAATCAGTTTTCCTCACTTCCTGGGGGAGAAAACAAAAAAAATGGCATTGGTTGGACTGTTCACTTCTCATGCACAAAACTTTCAGGCCACCTCATGCACCTCGCTCGGATTGATCTCTCACATCCACCTTTTCATTTGCCGCATCCACCAGCCTCCGTATCCACCTTGCCCAGCAACGCTGGTGGGAGGGGAACATGTTTCAGGAAATCTTCCCACCCCATCTCCAGCAGGACAACTCCTGAGGGAGAGGAGAGGGCCAGGACTCAACTCAGCTCAGCTCTACCCAACCCAGTGGTGGCCCTTCCATGGAGGGGGCCTGGAGGAGTGTTGCAGTTTTGTGTGGCTGTGCTGCTTCAATGGCTTTTGTAAGCTGCAGTTACAGCTTTCTACAAGCCCCATATTTTGAAAACACGGCCAGTTCAAGGCCAAAATCGAGACTGGGCCTATCAGAGCTGGTCATAGTGCCTCTGTGAATCACATATAGGAGAAAAAAAAACTGCTGGCAGGTGCACTTTGCCACAGGAGCAGGAGGGAGAAGATGTAACAAGCTGCACAGACACCAAGGCCAGGCCTGGGGGCGTGAAGAATGCGAAAACAGAGTTTCCCCTGCAGCTTGTGGTGAAGCCCATAGTGAAAAGGGTGTCCCCCCGAAGCCCATGGATGAGGACGGGGAGCAGAAACACCTCTGCCCCCTCATCCCCCCCAAACCTCCTCCAGCTCAAAGCCAATCACCAGCCGGCTAGTCCAGCCATGGGCAGTTTGGGTGAACATCCACACCTGAAGTCACACAAGACCAAACATTGCCAGCTGTGGTTTTGCTGGAAGACTTTATTTTCCCTCAGCCATTAATAGTCTATTTAAGAGCATTTAAAGCCTTTTAAAGTGACTAGAGCTTGACATCACCTTGAGACCCAAGAGCTCACGAATGCAGTCGGCTCATCATGCACTCACACACATACAAGTCTCAGATGCCAGCCTGTAGCTCTCAGCAGTGCTTCTAAGAGAGCCCAAGACCACAGACTAGGTGGTGCTTACCAAAACCAAACACTGGAGAGGTTTATTCCCATCCCTCACAAAGAATTATACTGTACAGACCCCTTGATAGAGCTACACAATGCTGCTGCCCTATCTCTTGTCATCACGCTAATGGAAGACAGACATGAAGTCAACTCAAAAAACAAATTAAAGGAGATCTATTTTTCTGTTTAAGTCAATAAAGGTGATTCTAGGGCAGACTACAACTTTATTACTTAGAACCCAGCACTCCAAGGGAGGCTGATTTTTTTATGCCAAATGGAAAAAAGTCTTCAGCTACAAACACTTCGATTCAGCCAGGCTCGAGGAATCCCGGAGCTTCTGCATGAAGTAGGTGATGAATTTCTATGATCATCATTCTTACTCGAGGCACTGGCTTTCCACACAATTATTCTTTTTACATGCTGAAAAATGCAGGCTTCCCTGATACTCGAGCATCTCCCCACATATTCCCCAAGGACAGCTAAGCCCAGGCATGAAGGGAAAGGGACTGTTTTCTGCTGTGTCACTTGTGTGTGATTTATGACCTGGACATAGATCAGTATGTTCAAACTGTGGTGCCCCCTCCATCCCCTGCAAACATGCATCCTTTCCTCAGGAGCAGAAGGAAAAAGGGCAGCTTCAAGCAGCCTGGAAAATGACAGAATTCAGTGAGTTTACCCAAAAAGGAGTTGTCACCACATCAGACTGAGGTTTGCATGTGTCTCCTTGGTGGAGAGCTTCAGCTTGATCTCTTTAGGCAGCCATCTGTTTTTTACAGGAGCTGCCTCGGTTCTTTGTACAGCCATCACAGCACACAGACACCACACTGACCTCAACTGACAGAGAGCCCTCCACCCGGAAAACCTGTCCACCACCGTTTCCATCTACTACACATAAGCAGGTGAAAGTCACCTGCGTGGTCCATTGAGGCTTTCTTCCCCCCTCCAGAGAAGGGGGGTACAACTTGAGAGGCTGAGCCATTACGGGCAGGACAGGCAGAGGAGCTCAATAGTAGCGGAGCTGGAAGAGGAACAGCAGGAGATAACCCAACCACGTTAGCGGCTGTGGATGCATCATCCCACACGCAGACCCTGCAGACGAGCATTCAAGACCTTTTCATCGAGATGTCATCCCAGCTTCCAGACAGTCCCCTCCTCCTCGTGGGCGAGTGTCTATTTTTGCAGGCCTTGCCTCATCTTTGCCCTCATCCCTTTGTTTTTATTCAATGGAACTGAGGGTTTGGAGTTGGGGCCTACCCTCAGGCTTCCACGATACAAGGTGCTGTCCCCACTTCTACTAGGAAACCCCCCAGCAAATAATTAATAGCTATTACTCAGGGGTTATCTAATCCAAACCTTGAACAAGCCATTTAGCAAGAGGAGACCCACAGCCTGGAATTACCCACCATGCTCAGGCTTGACAGCTCCATTTATTTATTTATTTAAATTAAATCTCTTGAGCCACTGAACAAACCAAACCATCAGCCCGTGCTGGCATCTCCAGATCACAGGCACAAAAGTCGCTGTCTCTCAGGCACTCCACCCTATCTGAGCTGAGTAGGCCAGGGGGATGAAGAGGTGTAGGTGGGACCCCATGAGCAGGTCGGCATGGACAGACACCTAAGCAAAAGCACATCTCGCCAGCCTGAAATGCTGAGCCTGAGGAAGGGGGTCACTATTCTTGCTGCCCCTTCAGCTGTACCAGACGGACAAGAAGAAGAACACAAGCTTCACAACTCGGTCATCAAGAAGCAAGCAGCTGCCAAGGAGGAAGGGAGCGACAACTTCTTTTAAACAACTCCAACAGGCAAACAAATAACCAGGAAAAGCAAACCCATGAACTTCCCACCTCATTCTAATAAGTCCACACAGCCAAACTGTTACTTCCCCTTCTCGCTTAAGCTGTATGCTGAAAGAAGACAAGTGTTGGCCCTTTGCTCACTTCAAGGGACATCAACAGCCCTGCCAGGCAAGCTCTGCACTGCAGGCCAGGAACACAGGAAAGCTGAAATGGAGCCACACTCCCCTACTCCTGCAGTGGGCCCCGTCCCTGGGACAGCTCTGTTTCTCCGTTAGCATCAATGGAGCTTTGCCTAGAATTGTGCTTGGTACCCCCGTGGCAAGGAAGCGATGGAGAGGTGAAGCAGAGGCAGATGCCATCATGAATCGTGTCTTCTCTATTCCACTCCTCACATGACAAACCTTAAAATGCCTTTTTTTGGTTTTTAAAATACAATCAAGAGTTATGTGCGATGATAAATGAGACTTGACAAGGACCTCTTGTAAAGGTCCAAACTGCAAGCCACTGGCCAGTGATGCTCCCCCAGAAGCAGGACCAGGACACACCATAATCCCTGCTGCACCTCAAGACCAGAGGCAACAAGGGCATTCAGGGCCCAAAGAAACAACTTCCAGTGGACATAAATGAACTGTCATTTCCAGTGAGAATTTTTCCTCTAATTACATGCGTTTTGCAGCTCCAGATGCCAACTCATGGAGAAGAGACCAACTGGGGTCCTCCCATAGTGCTGGCTTCCATGTCTCTGCTGCAGCACAGGGACTGCTGCTCACACCCTGCTACAGGAGCACTTGGGAACACCCCCAGCATCTCACCCAAATGTTTCTCCTGGGCCTTGTGACACAGATTTGCCATCTCCACTCACCAAGCCACAGCAGCTCCTTCCCCACCAGACATCAGGACCTGTTAGCAAAGCCACTGCAGGGCACAGCCTCAGCAAAGGCAACAACAGCATGTCCGAGTGGCAGAGTTGTCACCAGCCTGGCTGGACCAGCATCTCTACCTGATGGCACCGCCAATGGCCTCCACCACATCTGCCAGAGACCAAAGACCATCCGGTGCAGGCTGTGGGTGGCACCAGCAGCCCTGCCCCATCCTCCTCAGCAAGGTACCAGGCGGCACAGCCTGAGAAAGGGATCAGATGTGGAAAAAACAGGGCAGGTCTGCAAGAGCCTGTGAACCAGGGCTGCTCTCCTGGTCCAACTGCAAACACTTTCAGCCCTCACAAGGCTGCATACAAATGTGCCTTTTCAGTCAAAGAAATGGAAGCGACTGTTACTGCCGCGGCCCAGAAGAAAGCCTCCATTTAAGGTTCTCTCTTGCAAATGCAATGCATTTTCATTTTAAAATCTCCACTCTGTTAGAATCTGTGGCTTGTAAAATGCTGGTTAAAGCACTGACCACATAAGATATCGACATCTGTGAAATCTGATTTTCTTGCAGACTATCTAATGCTACAGCTAAGGCTGCTCACACCTCCTGCTCGGAAACCCCTTCCGGATTTTACCCCTTTTTCCAGTGCCCAGACTGACAGCTCACATGCTGAATATGTAATCCTGGCTGGGAATGACAACGCTTAAATCCTTCATGAGGGAGCGAAGCTGGGATGCTCTTAAAAATTCTGTTTGTTTTTATGTACATCTCAGCTACACTTGTAAGGGAAGGGAAAAAAAGAGAAGGCTGCCTGCACTTCAGAGCTCTCCTACCAGCAGCCTCAACGGGCAGGTTCAGCTGTTTTCCAAGCTTCAGCCACGATCCGATGTAAATACCCATTTTACACCACGGGATCTGACTTTCCCCATGGGCATTAACAGGCCCCAGACCTTGCAAGGGATCTTCTCGGGTCTGTGATGCAGTCTGCTTTGTGTGCACTGCCTGCTCCAGGCACAGGGGTGACTCTTCTCTGCAAGGAGAGATCGTCACATTGTTTCCCCACCATCACACTTTTCTCCAAGGACAATCAGCACAAATTCCTTCTCCCTGCCCTTCAGAGCCTCTGTACACGGCACAGACAGGTGGGACACCTCTCCACAGACCGGTTGCACAGCACATCCACCCACCAGCCTGACTCGATGTCAGCACCGTTATTTCAGAGACGTACCCACAGCACTGGGCAGGTGGGCTGACAGCAGAGCTGATAAGCTTAAATTTGCATCAAGTAAATTTCAATGTTAACAAGAAATTCAGCTGACCTACAACCCTCTTGTGTGTGGCCTCTTGCTCGTACCCTGGCTTGCAGGCAGGGGAGCAAGGTCTGGCGAAGAAAGCCACTTGTAGAGTCCCATAGTGAGTTGGTGGCAGATTGGAACACAATCCAGATTCCCAGAAGCTCCTTGCACAATAAATATACGCAAGTCAGTCATCACCAAAGACTTTTTCCTGCAAATGGGGCGAGAAGAAGGATGCCTGATTGCTGTCCTCCAGCAGCAGCACCTTGCCAGCTATTTTGAACAGATGCTCCTAGTTCAAATCTGGCAGCTCTTCCCCTTGCAATGAGAAGTTGATCCTCTTCCAGATGTAAACCAGGGAAGGAAGGTTAGCCATCTTCTCCTGATGAAAAGCATTCAAAAACCATGCAGCAAGCACTCCTCCCCCCACCCCCCAAAGTCACAAGTGTGATCAATAAAGCTGCAAGATAACAGCAGGTATCACTTAGGCACTGCATGAGATGCTCAGCAAGACCAGCACTAGAAAGCAGGGGTGCAAATGACCTGACAGACCCTGCAATCCCGCAGGGAAGCCAAAAACCAGATAGTCCATCAACTCTGAGCAAGTACTTCTCCAAAAGGTAGGAGAAAAGGGCACGTTTCTTCTTGCTAGCCCGCTCCCTCACCTTGCCCTTCCTCCAAGCCACAGCCACATCATTCAGGAGCAGACGTGGGCTCCTGGACACCTCCCTGCTGCTTGCTCACTTCTAACCAAGACAGTCTGTGTGATAGCAGTTCAACCCCAAAAGGGGCTTAACATTCCCACATTCCCAGTGCCACTCCACCCGTACTCAGCCCTTACGCAGCTGCAGGAGCGATACCAGGCCTCTGATATCGCTCACACGTGGGCGTCCTGATCACAAAGGCAACTTTTATCTGATATCAAAAAGCCTAATTATTTTTAATCAGAGTGAAAGTGGGAAGAACCAAGCAGAAACAGCGGCGACTGAAGATCATTTCTACCTTAATCATTCTGAACCGCGAAAGATTGCGGAACAACTGGCTAAAACGTCAGGTCTTTAGCTACAGTAATTAGAAACATTTATAATTCCCCAACTCTCCAATTCAGTCTCAAGAATAAAGCTTCACCTCAAAGCATTAGCAGCTCTGACATGATAGCAGCTCTTATTGCAACAGCCCAGAGAAAAGCGCTTCGTTCTTTCCTCTCCTTGCATGTGTCAAGAAACGCAGCCTCAGTTGCAGAGCGCTACCAGCTGCTTGTTCTCCAAAATAAAGCTTTATTTTTAGCTGAAGCACTTATTCAGGTTCTGTGTGAGTATTGCAGCAAAGCTCTTATGCCCCTTGAAAGCTTCATCAGATCTGCTGCAGACGACAAACGCATCCCCTCCAGCACAGGGGATGGTTGGTACAACATCCTGTGCCATCATGGTCATCACCTCCTATTCAAGAGCAACGAGGGGAACTCAGTCAGGAGCACTGAGCGGAGAAACTCTCACAGCAAAGCACAATTGCCAGAGCTCCATCTCCAGCGACCAGGGATTTGCTCGCAGAGAATTTTATTGTCTGATTGACACCATAAAACCAACTCTGTGCTCCACAACCATCATTGTCCCCATGCTAGCAGGGAAGGTTTGACAGTACCTGAGCTACCACAGCTGACTGCTTCCCCAGCAGCCCTACCCTGGCACCAGCCACAGCATGTGCTGCTCTGACCCACTGGTGAGAAAAGCAACCAGATTAGGCACAAAGAGCTTTCCAGCATGAATTGAACTGTGTGGGGCCGATCAGCAGAGGCAGCTCTGGGAGAGGCTGGACCATGATGCTGGGCACAGGATGTGGGATGAGGCTCAAAGAGCAACCTGGACTTCTGCTTTGAGCCTGGCATGCCCTGGTCTGCAAGGAAAGCAGCTCCTACGCTACCTCACCCTGTACAACGCACCTCAAATCCTGAACCTGATGCTGCAGCACAAATTGGCATGAAGAGGTCTTTTGCAAACAGAATTCAAAATTTCACTCCTCTGCAGAGGACTCTCTTCCCTTTGCAGCTTGGGAGGTGAAACACCATCCCCATGTCTGCCCAGCCAGACTACCTGTATCCTGGCGCTGTGCATCTGCTCATGCTGCAGGAGAATTTTTAAGTTGTTGCTAGGCTGCCTGAAGGAGTCTCTTATTTTTATCACATCCCTGTTTACTCTTGCAGAAGAAGATGCAGCAAATAGCAAACCGAGGCATCCTCAAAATGCTCATTATGCTCTCAGCTGGGTCTGTTTTCTCACCAGAGGGTCCAAAGCTTCTTGGCCATCAGCATAAGCACCTTCCCACCCGGACAGCCCCCTTCTTGTTCCTCCAGAGCTCCAACAGAGCTCCTCAGCAGAGCAGAGAAGCCTCAGCTGAAGAGGGAATGTAACCCCACATTTTGAACGATTTTTCAGTTATTCCAAATAAATTTCAAGTCATTTCGAAAAGGTTATTAATAGTCACAGCAAAGCTGTTTCCTAACAGCTTAACGAAGCTGAGCAGCTGACTTGCCTCTTTAGTGCAGCAGTCAGCACACTCAACCATTCCCACCTTCACCAAGTGGGTTCCCTTGCAACTTAGCACTTATTTTTGCACGCCTGACATTTATCAATACAGCATTTTACAGCTGCCATTCTGCTCCTCGGACTCTACTATTAACACTGCTATTGTTGGGGAATACAGCCTGGGTCAGCAGAGCCAAGAGAAGAGGCAAGACCAGTGATAAGAGCCACAGCAGACTGCTGCTCCTGTACATGGGTCCCAGGCCAGCAGCAGAGCACTGGGGCCAGTCCCTGCCCTGCTCCTGCACTACTGGGACCAGAGCAAACAAACCTTCCTGGCAGGCCGAGCTTCACACGTAGTTTGGCATCCTCAGAGACTGCAGCTCACTCTGCACTCCCTGCGCTGCTGGGGTGCAGCCCAAAGCCTTCAGCCGAACCTGGAATAGCTCCAGACTCCTGGTAAGAAATTACACATCCCATATTAACAATAGCAACACCTGGGCTATTTAACCCAAAGGAAGGACCCGTTATTTGCTAGACTGGACATTTGTCCTTTCCTGGCACCAACTGACCCTTGTGCTCCTAAGGAAGCTTTCTAAATGGGATCTTTTATAGCTTCCAATCGAGTTTTGAAAGGTTTGGTTTCTGGAGTGACTCCCTGACTCCAGAGGACACCCTGCACTCCAGTTTAACCTCTGCATTTTCCTGCCACTCGTACATCACTTGAGCATCATCATACAGCTGGAGACAAAAGACCAACTTTGTGCCATGGGGCACCTCTCCGTTCCATCAGAAGCCACAACGCTCTTGCCGACAGCTCTGCTGCAGCACTCCTGTTTACCTGGCATTAGACATTAGCATTTGTCTCTTGCTCTGTCAATAGCTGGAGGCAATTATCCCCTGCACTGGTGTTTTCACTTGGCAGCAGCAGCACCTGTCAGCTCCCGAGTTTGTGACAGCTTTGTCGTTATAGCTTTGCTCACCACACTGTGCCTGCCAGCATCGCCGCTCAGGATGCCCACCACCAGCGTGTGGAGCTGGGGGTCGGTCAGGTAAGAGGTCAGGATTCTAGCAAGCTGCTCACCCCGCTTCACAAGCTGCCCCTGCTCAGCAGCACGTGGCCTGATCCTTCCCTCTTGCTGCTTGAATGCTTCGGCATCTATCCCCGGAACAGCACTCGGCTTGAAATGACTCTTAATAACCCACAACGGGGCTAAAAGGGAACTAGAAAAAGAGTAAAGTCAGCAGGAATATCAGCTGAAGGTAAGCATTTCTAATTGACTCAAATTAACTTCACATCACCTGCACCTTCCAGTGCCCTGGCCTGGCCCTAATTTGTTTCTTAGAGGCATTAGGTGTTTCCAAGAAGGATTTATCGGTTGGGTCCCCACAGCCCCTTCCTCTCCCCCCCCCCGCCAACTAGCCCTCTTTTAATAGCAACACCAAGGATTTCAGTACAAAATTCTGCCATACTTGCAACAAAAAGGCATCAGCCAAGAACAAGCTTTAAATAATAAATGGGAATTATTAATTTTTTTTCTCTCAAGAAACCAAGGGATGAATTCCCTGTATCTATGAAAGCAGAGCAGAACCAAGTGAAAATTGAGAACAGCTCAGAAGAAAGAAGAAAATGAATGCCCCAATCATGGGTGACAGCAGCGACAGCAGCCCAGGAGCATCCTGCAAGGGGCTTCCAGCAGCTTTGCTGTGCAGTCTGTGGCTCACCTGGCACCTGGCCGCAGGGCTGAGGGAGCCCCAGCCTGACTCTTACATTGGTGACTGTTGTTGGCCACTCTCTCCCTGCTAAACCCGCTCACATTAATCATTACCTGCAGTTTTTTCCCCTGTTGTGATTGGGGCAGCGTTAATTATCTCCTAAGTCACTGCTGCTAATTAGTCTCAGTGCCCTTATTAAGCTGAAACTGGGTGGGAAATCATCTGCGCTCTCATCCCGGACATTCAGCAGTTTCCAGCAACCCTTCAGCGTGCGGGTGCCTTTGCCCACGAGTAAAAGCAGGTTTTGACTTCAGACCAGCTCTTCAGAGCTGGCAGGATGCAGCAGCAGAAAGTCAGGGACACAGAGTGTCACTGCAGCTGCAGAGCAGCAGATTACACCCCGCTGCCTCGCGCGCCGTCAGGCGAGTCCTGCTGCTGGAAATTTAATGGCCAAAATAAATAAAAAGATGAGCGGGGGCAGGAAGGATCTTCTGTCTCTGGCCACCAGGCCTAAAGGAAGGTTACATGTGAAGTAGAGGAGAACACTCACAAAGTCACTGGTCGTGCTGCTTTCAGTATCAGTGCATCACCAAGGGCCGGTCAGGAGCCAGCCGGGCAGGCTGCGAGTTATCTTAAGGCTGTAACAAAATGTAACCTGAAAACCTCAAAGTCAGCAAAGAAATGCTTTTGCTGGAAGATTGTGAAACCAGTATGAGCAAGGGGAAGAGAAGAAGGAAGGCTGCTCCAGAAGGCAGCCTGGGAGAAGGCTCCCACACCCATGGCAGCAAGAAGACGTCATGCCACACGAGCAAATGAAGCAGGGGACTGCAGAGAGGAAACTCCTGAGCAGCAGCCTGGAGTTCTGCCACCGTGGGGTTTTAAAATCTGGTACTTTAATAAGGTCTTTGCTCTGTAACTAAATAGCTCCTGTAAATAGCTTAAGGGCTTATTGATACACAAGATGTCCCCTCTAGTCAGGCCACCCTGCCAGGTTGCAGAAGAGCTCCAGCCTCCCACGGAGGCCGGCTCCTGAACCAAGCAGCCGGCAGAGACCCAGTGCTGCCCTAGCACACATACACAGTCCCCAGGTAGCGCTCCTCTTGCTGGAGGGTTCTGCAGAGCACACCCCCACACTTACAGGCTGAGCTCCTGTTCATCAGAAATTCAATGTCATCTGAAGGAGCATCAGCAGCACGTTGAAATACAGAGGTTTGTCACCATTTTCAGCCAGACATTACAAGGCCTGTTTGTGACAGGCATGTGCACCTGCACGCGGTTACGCACTCACTGATGCAAAGAGTTCTCAGCACACCATCTCCACGGCTATCCCCTGAGGCCCAGAAGCATGCACCCCACACAGACACCCATGAGCTACCCACCTGTGAAATAACTATCTTAATTTCAGAAGCCATGTTGTCCCTCAGAAGCCTCCACTACACAGCCCCCATGCTACAGAAGCCACAAGCTGCCCCTCTCTGGTGACATGTGCATGGGCGCAGGGCTCGCAGCTGCGGCAGCTGAAAGGTGCCCTCCTTCCTCTGATCCCAGCTAGGGCCGCAGCACCCCACTTGGATCATCTGTGGTTGACAGCATCACCAGCTCTGCTGTCATTACTGTTGCTGCAGGGAGCTGCTGTGACTTCTCCAGGCCCCCAGGACGGTACAGGTGTCATGGCACGTGGGTGGGAGGCAGAAGAGAGTCACCCCCTTGTTGCTCTCATGGTGTCAGGGTGCTGCACGAGCAGAACCCCCCAGGGCTGAGACAGCACCGAGATGGGAGATGCCATCAGACAGCAGCTCTCACAGACAAGCTGGGCTGCCAGCAGGCAGGTTCCAGAGCCACCAAAACACCATGTGTGCTGCTGGGAGGAGGATGCCCATCACCACCTTCCCAGGGCACCACCTAGGCGCAGGCCCCCCAGTTTCCCCTCGCACCTCTGAGGACCCAGGCCGGCCCTTCAGCCCCTCACCTGCAAGGCAGCACCCGGGGCCCCATCGCCGAGCCCCCAGCCCCTCGGGTGACGCTGCCCTGACCCTTGGCCCCAACCTCTGACCGCAACGCCCACAGAAGACCCCACCGCCCCCTTCCAAAGCCCCGCTCCTCACTCCCAGCGGGAACGCCGCATCCCACGGCGGGGGTAACCGCATCCACAAGTCTCACCCCCCCTACACACACCCCGCTCCTCCCCACCGAGGCCGACAGCTCCCAAAAGCCCCCCGGAGAAAGGGACCGCCGGCACCCCAGGCCGCTCCAACCCAGCCAGCTGCTCCTCCACCACCGGCCCCGGGACAACCCCGAGCTGTTAAAGCCCCGCCGCCTCCGAGGGGTAGGAAGGAGGGACGGAGGGAAGCGGTGCCCTCGGCGGCGCACACCAGCGGCCGGTACAGCCGCTGCCTCCCCCTTCCAACCCGCCCGCTGCCGGGGCTAGCCCCCCCCACCCCCAGTGCCCCCCATGGCGCTGCCGGGCCCAGCCCACCTGCAGCCGCTGTAGGTAGGAGGCCGGCGCGTAGCCCGTCTCCCCGGAGCCGGCGCGGGTAACGAGCCACCAGTGCTGGTTGCTGCGTTCCAGGAGCAAAAACGTCTCGCCGGCGGTGAAAGGCAGCGAGTTGGGCTCGGACGAACGGAAGCTGTACAGAGCCCGGTACATGGCGGTGGTGGTGGCAGCTGTAGCGCCGATACCGGTAACTCCAGCGAGCGCCGGGGCCCGGCACGGCACCGTACGGCTGGGCTCGGCTACGTCACCGCCGCTGCCACGCCCCCCCCCCCCCCTACTCCCGCGGAGCAGCGCGCCGTACCGCCCCCTAGCGGTGCGGAGGCGCCGCGCTCACGGGCGCCCCGGTAACTCGCCGCCGCCGCCTCCCGGGCTCGCCGGGGCCGCGCGGCAGGTGGCAGCAGCGGCTCGCTCACGAGCCGCTGCTGCCACCTGCCGCGCGGCCCCGGCGAGCCCGGGAGGCGGAGGGATTGATACCCCCCCCCCTCCATCCCTCCCCTCCCCTCCCACCCCGGGGCCCCTTCACACCCGGGGCACATCCCGGGTAGGCTCCCGGTGGTCCCGACCTATGCCCGGCAGCGGTCACTGTGACCTGGCGTGTGGCCGTGGGGATGCGGGTGCAGTGGCTGGCGGGACAGGAGGTCACGGTGAGGACACCGACACCTTCTCCCCGCCTCCCACAACCCGCCCCGGGCTTTGTGCGTCTCTGTGTTGTTGGAGAACAACCCTTTGGGTCACCAACCCCAACAGCATTAAGACCCTCGCTCCCACACCCAGACGCTAGCAGCTCCCCCAAGGCCTTGGCTGCCCTTGCCGGGGATGGATCTGAGCCCCTTCCCGCCGCTGTGGGGAGCGGCCCCGCAGCGCATCACCCCTCTCCATTCCATTCTCTGCGCTGCCCCAGGGATGAGAAGAACTTTCCACCCGGCAAGGAGGGCCCTGTGCAGGGCTGGGGTGGCGAGGAGAAGGGCGAATGCAGTGACAGCATCCCAGCAGGATGCTGGTACATGTGTTCCTACAGCCAAGCCCACCACCTGTTCTGACATTCCTCACCTGTTCTGACATCCCACCTTGATGTGAGGATGAAGGGATGCAGAGATGGAGCAGTCCAGCGACTGGGGGGTTTAATTTCTCCAGAAATCATCACCGACCAAATCTGGCCGCTGGTGACACAGTAACAGTTGGGCTGCCACAGCCGCTCCCTGCCTGCTCTGGGCGCAGGACCCCCAGTTTTCCCAGCACCACCAGTGAGGTGGGTCTGGCTGGGCCTGGTTACGGTGGTGGGGATGGAGGGTGAAGCAGGTGGTGCAGACAGCACACTGGGAATTGCCGCAGCGAGCTGACACCGGGCACATTGGGCTGGATGGGATGCTTTGAATGGGAACCATGAGCTCCAACTGGGGCTGAATCCTTCCGGAGCCTTTAGGGCATCACGGTCTTTTCCAGATGCCTGGCAGGTCATGGTGTGATGGCAGGCCAGGGGGTGGGCAGCCAGGCACGGCACACCTTCCCACTCGTGGGATACTACACTTAGTATTACCCAGATCCTGGGGGGGGAGAATCCTGCCCACCCCCTGTCCCTCTCCTCATGGCGCTGCCCCAGTTTCAGCCGCGGTGTTTGCCCTGCCTCAGGGGCTGCTCACAGCCATGTCCCTCCTCCAGGTAGGTTCCGGCTGCTCACTGGCATGAGCCCAGCTCCTGTTTTCACTGGGATCACAGTGCTGTATTTCTGTGAAGCCAGCAGCACAGGCTGTGCTGGAAGGCAAAGGCAGATGAGGGGGATGCAGGCACCCACCTCCCACGCACACAGCGGTGGCACTCTGGCCTCTCCCTCCGCTCCGTGCAGCATGCCAACTCTGCCAGCCAGTGTCCAGGAAGGGGCCTGGATTTCCTCTGCAAGGGCTCTGCACACCGTCCTGCACCCAGGTACGATGCACCAGGGGCAAAGAGCCTCTGAGGGCATTGGGAGCCCAGGACGGATTGCTGCTGCCGAGGAATCAGCTCCAATTCACAAGCACTGGGTGATTTATCTTGGACCAGGAGGGGCAATGAGCAAGGATCTCACTACGTCATTTGCAGGTGACTTTTAAAGCTGAACCGAAGGCTGCAGATAACAGCGCCTGCATCCCTTGCCCTCGGAGCTGTGAGGACCAGGATCACCACAAGCACTTGAGGGGCTTGGTGAACGCATGGCAGCCCCTGCTGCAGCACTGGCAGCCCCCGCACACCCACTTTCTTCCGGGGCCGCGGAGGGGAGGCGTTGCACAACAGCCACTCATATGATTCAAACACAAACTTGCCAGCTCCATGAACACTTATATAATTCTGCACCGCCTGGTCGTCAACACGTTGCAAAACAGCAGCAGGATCAATCGTTCTACTTTTAGGTATACAAATATTATTGTACTCCCGCCAGCCTTCTCTAGGTGAAAAGTCACACGGGGTGGGAGATGCTGCAGGGACCCCGGGCTTGTGGCTCTGCAGACAACACTGTCCGCGCATCCTGCAGGGTCTGGGGGCTGTCCATGAGCAGGATGGGGAAGCGCTGGGATGCTTCTTGGGCGTGCCCCTATTTCCCGATGTCCTGAAAGCCATCCCTCTTGGAAAACCTGAGTAGAAGTCTGTAGATGGGACCCCTCAGTTGTATGCCTGGAGAGCCACCTTGCTGAGTGGAGTGGGGCCAGCTGGGGACAGGACGGCACCCTGCCTGTGTTACGGGCAGGAGGGGCAGCCACGTCTCACTCTTGCAATCTGGCAGGGTGGGCACAGCCCCAGCCCCTCGGCAGGCAGTGCCACGTGCCCTTGCCGGCTCCAGGGATGCTGTCGGCAGCTCCTGCAGCTCTGCTGGAAGCAGGTCCAGCTGCCTCCTCTTGGGAAGGTTTGCAGGTGGGAGAGCTGCCAGGGCTGCCATGCACCAGAGGCACCTCCGCAGCCGCACAGGGGGAGCAAGGCACATGGCCTGCTCGCCCATGGTGGGACCAGCTTGGGCTGTGGCACCCATGGCAGCTGGGCATTACGCAGGGTTGGGTGGCTGTGACAGGGTGGCTGCCATGTCTCTGCTCCTGAGTAAGACATGGAGTTGGGCACACACATGGGAGGCAGGGACAGGTTCGGGCAGCTCTGTGTCCCGTGCCATATGCACAGCCCCAAGCAAGCCAGAGCGGCTCCTGGCGAGGCATGGTCCCACATCCAGCCTGCACCATGCACACCATGCAGGGGTCTCATTCCTCCAGCTGCTTCTGCTCCCTTACAGGAGAAGCCTCAAAACAAGCACTGGCTGCCAGCAGTGAGGAAACTTGCCAGGCAGGAGCAAACCCCGCTGCTGCCTCTTGCCAAGGACATGATGCTCCAAGTCGAGCCTGAAAACCCCAGCCCCTGTGGAGCCAAAGCTGTGGGGGCAGTGGGTGGCTCTGGGACCCTGCCTGCCCGCAGGGCCAGGGCATCCGCAGGGCTCCTTGCGCAACGCATCCTGCACAAAGCCTGTAGCGGGGCTGGCGGGGGCCCAGGCCCCTCCTGCAGCCGGGAGGAAGGAGCAGACACCACTGCCAACAGCTGCGCTTCCTGGAAACGGAGAAGACAGAAGGTCAGGAGAGTTGAGGGATAGCGGTGGGGGGAACCAGGGGGATGCTGTGGGAAGGAATGAGGCACCACAGGTTGCAAGACGAGCAGCGCACAGCCTGGCCTGTCCAGCAGCCACACTTGGAGAAAACAAGCTCTTCGACTTCACACAGCAGCACCCCGTTCTTTGCTAAGCTTCCCGCTCACATCCTGCCCTGGCAAGCCCCTCACCGGCCTGTGTGCTGGCACAGCCGGCAGCTACACAACAGCCCCTGCCCAGGGCAGCTCTGGAGGCTGTTGTGTCATGCTGTGGGAACGGCTGTGTCCAGGGAATTCTGCCTTTTCTGCCACCAGCTCCGCAGCCAAACACCTTACCCACAGTGCAAAACCCAGGCACAGGCAGAGGGCATTTGCACAGTGAGAAAAGAGAGGGGGGGACCTGGGCTAAGGCACTTGATAGCCGGAGCACAGGGTGCAGCACCATGCCCTGGGCTCCCCACGCCATCCATCCTGTGGCAGGGCTGCCAGTGTGAAGGAGACATGCTCTCAAGTTCACATCTCTAACCACACCAGCGCTGCCCTGCAGGGATGGGGCTGCCCAGCTGCAAGGAAGTATTTTGCTCTGGCTCCACAAAAGTGGCTGATGCATGGGACCCAGCTCAGGGGAAGAAGCCCATTGGCTACTCAAGAGGCACCAACGTGGGATGAGTACAGAGTGGTGACCGACGTGCCCTTTCCTCTGGAGAGGACCTGTGGGCTGTCCATTGCCTCTCCCTGCTCCTGCCCAGCCCAGCCCCAGTGCTGGGAAAGCACCTGCCAAGAGGTGACAGGTCCTGAGGACCCTGCCTAGCACCCTGTGCTGGTCCCCAGCGCCTCACCATCAAAGCAGAGTTCACTGTGGAAGCTGGCGCCAGCCACAGGAGTACGTTTCATTTCTGTCCAGCTGACCTGTGGTCATTCCCAGAAGCAACCCCAGTTTTGGGCTAGAAGTGGCCTATTTGCACAAGGCCATCCCTCGTAACCTCAGGGCCGGCTCAGTGTCACACGGGGGGGCATGGAGAAGGGGTGTACTCAGAAGAGGGGGGTGTACTCAGGCCCAGCCATGCTGGACCATGTGCTGCTACTCACCCGGTCCCTGCAAAGGCCCCCAGTTCAGGGTCAGGCCCAGCGTCTCTCAGCTGCCCTGGGCAGCGCGGGAGCCGGCAGGAAAAGGTGGGTCCTCTCCCAGCACCAGGAAGCAGCAGTCAGGGAGGGGACCAGACACAGGGGAGCCATGAAGGCGGCAGACGTGCGCTTTGCATCGTCCTCCACAGAGGACACAGAGGTGTTCGTGCAGGTGCACGGGCTGCCCAAGCTCCTCATCCAGCCGTGGGGCTGCCCCTTGGAGATGCCCCTTGGAGATGCCTTGGCTGGGGGTCACTGCCCCCCCAGACAGCAAGCTTATCAGTGTTCCTGCCCACTCAGACAGGACCCAGCAGGGAGCTTACTGTCGAGGGAGGGCCAGAGCTTCAGGGGCCGTGCACAGAGCAGATTAAGCGAGGGCAGGATTTGTCCCCAGGGGGAAAAGCAGTTTCTGTGGGGCAGAAGCATGGGTTCCCATGATGCACACACCCCAGAGCCTGCTAGAGGTTCTCTCTCACAGGGGCATGGAGGCCAGGCTGCTACGCCACCACCCGCTGCCAGTCCTGGTCGGAACATCCCTGGAGCATCTGCCTCCAATGTCAGCCTAGCACTGCTTGCCAGCAGCGGCCTGGCACCGATGGAGGAAAAACAGGAACAGAAAAGCCCTCTCAAGTCCTTTCCCCAGCCCAGCTGCTGAACTCCCGTTATTCCACCACGCCGTCCTCTGCCATGTCCCGACAGGCGGCCAACTCCCAAGCTCCCCAGCAACCACCTGCCCCATACCCATGGCCTGCTACTCCCAGTCTTGGCCTCCAAGCAGCCCAGACGCAGGGGTGGGGGGCATCGGGAGCCCCACTCCCAGCCCAGCGGGTCCTAGGCTGGCAGTTACGCAATTGCCTTTCCACAAACACAAGGAACTGCTTGGAGGGATTTGTGCAGAACAGCATGGAAGGAAAACAAACCTGTTCTTGAACTTTGCAAGATAATGTCACATTGAGAGGGACTTGCCATCTGGGTCGCCCCCTCTTTAACCCTTGAGGCTGTGGGCTGCGCCGGGAAGCCTGCGGTTGAGATCAAGGTGCTGGGGAAGACTTTTTCCTCCTGACATTTTATTCTTGCAGCTTTTAAAGCAAGGAATAAAGAAAGGTCACCTCTGTTCCCACTCTGCCCCCCTCCCTGCAGGCCCAGGAAGCTCCAAACACCTCGTCATCGCTTTGCGGCTTTGGCACAGCCCCCACTAATCCTCAGACAATATTGGGAAAAGGATTTTAGCAGCACAGGCCAGGGCTCAGGTTTGTCCTCCTGCCTTCCTCCAGCAGCACCAACTCCACCAGGAATTTTGTTATTATTTAATATGCTTGCAGCCCCCAGTGATCCAGGTCTGGCTGCTGATAAATTGCTGCTCTGAGACCAAGTCTATACCCAAGCTTACAGCACAGGCAGCATTACTGAGAGGGCAGCTCCCTGCCTGCACCCAGGGCCCCGGCTGCGGGCAGCAAAACAAAGAGGACTTGTTCTGGAGGCAGCTTGCATCAGAGCAAATGCGATTGTTCTCATCGGATTGTATGAATTCCCTCCAGAGTTCCTACGTAACACAAGTACATTAGAGGACTTTATCCCTGCTAATTTCAGACTACAAAGTCAAACTGTATCAGATGAATCTGCACAGGGAGGCTTACTCATAGGCAGCGCCAGCCATGGCAGCCACGGGGCCTGCCAAGTGGCTCGTCATGAGCTCATTAGCAGAGGGCATCGCATCCTTAGTGGAATCGAAAAGGAAACCTCACGTTGCAGCTGCGGCCCCTCTGTGTTCCCGGCACTCTGACTCACACCGAGGGCACCTCTCAGGGACAGCAGGCTGCTGGAAGCCACGCTGATCACTGCCCGGAGCGTTTTACAGTTGGAAGCACCAAGAATAAACAGCCCCATCCTCCCACCAAGGCTGTTCACAGGCGGTGCCAGGAGCAGCTCACGTCAGCTGTGCCCTGCACCAGAGACTCACGGAGCAGCAATAAATGGCAAGTCGAGGATGGACAAGCCTACCTCACGGGAAACTGCGCACGTGCAGGCATAGTTGGGTGACTGCAAGATGTAAAAATACCTATGGAATACAGACATCAACATGCCAGGACACCGTGGAACAAACGAGAACCAACCACAACCTAGTGTTGTGAGCACAAAGGTAAAGCATCTCTCCAAAAAGTACAGAGAAGCACAGGATAGCCAGAGACTTTGATCAGGAGAACTTGATAGCAACAGCTGAGGAATACAAAACTAAAGCTGTGGGGCTACAGCCAATGGAGGGTCACCCACTCTTCAACCAGCCCATCAGCAGCTTTCCAGTAACATCCCACCTCTCTTCTGGCATGCCAAAGGATGGATGGGCTGGGGAGATGATCCTAGCATCACCCACGTCCCTGAACTCTTCCTTTCTGCATAGACTTGCTGCTTTAACCTGGGCAATTGTAACATCCCCACACTTACCTCAGCACTTCCACACCTGGTTTTCTTTCACACTATCACAATGACTTACAGGCTTTACAAGGGGAGGAGTCATTTATCTAAAAACAGTTAGATAAACAAATGTTCCTCCCAAGAGAGGAGCTGGTGGTTTGGAGTTACTGTTATCTTTATTTCAGTTACTGTCCTCTCACTTTCTGATGCTTCCTTCCCATCTATTTGTCCTGAGCAAGATTTTAAGCCGCTTAGGACACCTTTCAGGCGCTGCAGCTCTCTGGTCAATGCCACTGCAGCTAATCCTGTAGGAGTTTTACGTATGTTTTGGCTCAGCTTAGATTAAAAAGTGTCAATAGCTCTCTAAAAACAGGTTAGATGGCATGAGGCTGAGTTAACAAGATCCTGAAACAGGAAAAAGGTTGTTAGAGACTAAGGGACAAGTTCTCAAAGTCACATCACTGGCTGGGACTCTGAAGGTCTCATGCAACCACCTTAGGTCCCCCTTGAGCCAGCTTTTCCCCACCATCACAGGCTCTGTTGCCTCATCCTCTCCTCCAAGCACCACTGCTCCCTGGCTGGCTTGTGGCTCCGTCGGACTCACTTATCACTGTGACAGGAGCTGTTCCATGGGTGGTCTCATGAGGCAGCTACACCTTGCTGCTTACACACTGCTTTTGCATAACACCACCAGCAAGATCATTTCCTCCTCGGTCACCAGCAACAAGAGAAGCATCACTTACAATGAACAAAAAGAATTTTATTGGAACGTATACACACAGGGATAACAGAGGTATCTGAGTAATCAAATATGGAATGTTTAAGAAAGTTAAAATAAATAAGGATACCAAGTTTTGCCAGTGCTAGGTCCAGCACCAATATAAGTAAATGCCCTCTGAACAAGTCTGATTCTGACAGGACCATCCCTGCAGAGCCTGTAAAGATTCCTACCACCAGAAAGTGGCCAATAATTTTGGAATACAAAGAGTCACAATAGTGCTTTCTACTGAAGTGCATTCACACTGTTTATTCGCTACTTTCGTCTCTTATTTCTTTAATAATATCTATTAAATTCTGCAGTCCAAAAACGTAACCCGTGTCCTGGCCCTCATGCACCACACTATCTTCTCCATAGTACTTGCAGGTTGTGTGGGCAAAGTCTATCATACGGACATCAACAGTACTAGCAGTTGGTTTGTAGGCATACGCTCCTGCTGACTCATCTGAAGACTCCTCTGAAAGGTCCTCTAAGTCCTCTGGGTCTGAGTCGACAGCAACTTCCTGCCTTTCCTTTCCATCATAAATGATCAGCAAGGAGCTCGAATAGAAGCGGTACGACTCCTGCTTCTCAAGGACAGACTTGAGTTCAGTCAGCTTTTTAATAACAGATTCAAAGAGTTCCCTGCGCAGGTATTTGCCATTGTGAAAGAACTGGTAAAGTGCTTCTTTAAATCCTTGGACTGAGAGTTTTCTTCCATGGTATTTATTCATGAACATCAGCTGGCCAGTGCCTGCCTGGTAGACCTGCATATGCAAACACAAGACAAAAGGAATAGTTAAAGTTGCTGGTAATGCTGACTCAAACCTTGATTAAAAAAAAATAAATCATGCTATGGAAATCTTTTACAAGATGACATAGCACTCTTAGAAATCAATCTTGCCCAGTTACAGAAACCACTAACAACAGATGCAGCAGTGTCTATGGAACTGAGAGGAAATGGAAAATTCCTTCAGTTGAGATTTGAGCCTTTCCCTTGGGAATATCAGAATGGGGAGTTTTTACAAGTGAAATTAGGATAGCTGCAGACAAGATCTCCAAAGTCAAGCTACAACTTGTCCCACAGACACTTTCAGCTCATTCCCTGCCTCTGTTCACAGGCCTACCAGCTGGCTCCCTGAAGGCTGAGCTCCAAGTGACAGCAATGCTCCTGTATGAAACTAAGGTCTGCCCCGTATCCCTCTGCATTTAATAAAGTCAAGAGGTGCTCCTGCAGGAAAATCCCTTCCTATAGGACAGCAGTCCATACGCCTCATAGCTCCATAATGCCTAAACATATCAGTCAAGTGAGTGAGTGCTGCAGGTGCTCTAAGAATTCCTCATTTTCCAGCACAGGTCTATAGTGGGAGATGGACAAGGGACAGGCCCTGCTCAAGTCCCAGCACACTGGGGTTAGAAATGCAGCTCCCACACTTTCATTTCTGCCTCGTGCTTTTCTCTGAAGTCAAACAGTGAGCTGAACACCAAACATGCCAATAGTCATGCTGTGGAACAAGTCCTAGCAAACACCACTGGCATTCCTGGAATCTACTGGATGGGAGGAGAAAGGCTTCGGAAAAGGCCTCAAATTCAAAACAAGTTGTTTCCCATTTGTCACTCTAGGAATACAGAAACAAGTAAACAAAAAACTTGGGTCAAAGTCCACACAACTATCTCCTTATTTGACCACGAGTCTTATCACATTTACCAAGCTACTTCTTGTCTACACTTTGCAACAAGTCTGCTTTAAGCAGTGAAAGATCTATGGCTTTTCGAAGTCTACAAGACAGGACCGATTGCTTCTTAGTGTGCTGGCAAATTTCCACAGGCTTTATTCAAAATGCATGTACTGGCAAACCTTTGTTTCAAATGTTTCCTACGTTACCCTGAAATATTAATCCAATCAACAATTTTACTACAGCTGTGAATTTCTGCGGTGGGGCAGGAGATGTTTGTGCTCAGAGAATGCAATCACTGATGCAGAACACATGCTGCAGTTTGCTCATGCAGATGCTGCCACCTTCAAGAGGTGATAATGCCCCCACCGAAGGAAATGAAGCGCAGCACCTGAAGCATGGCCACTTGTGGGGCAACTATATAAGCCCACCCCCCCCCAAAGAGAAATGGGAAATTAGTGTTCCCTCTCACCTGCATGCCACAAACCCGGACTCCAATTACAGCCGATGTACTCTGCTGACACTTGCGAATCTGATTAGCCTTCTTCTCTTCCGACGCATCATCTCCGTGCTGTCGGGTTCCCATCTTAAGGTCCAACACACATGGTACTTCGTATCGAGAGGTTAGATTTTCCAGCAAAATGAATTCTGATTGGTTAAGGAACTGTCCTCACAATGGGGAATATACATTTCAAAACCATTATCACAAATTTTATAGTCCCACAGTCTTAACTTTAAGCATACCCAAAATATGCCCAGTATATAGCAGCTGATGAGAAACTACAGTTCCATCACCTCAGCATGAAGCAGACTGGGTATCTAATTTCTATTCCACTGGTCTTCAGAGAAGACAGGTAAATTTCTACATTAATTAAAAAGCAACATATAGAAATATCATCAGCTGAGACAGCCTTGGAAGTATGAAGTACTTCCTGTCTAGCAAGAGACAATTTTTGTGGGAAATAAAGGTTTTGTGTGCTTCATTCAAAAGAAAAAAAACCCAAACAGTGAAGCATTTTCAAGTTAAGCAGCACTTCAGAACACCTGTAGCAATGCTATTCCAGGGATCTCAACTTCTACTTTGGTAATTTACTAATCATCTACAGCAAAACAGTGGTGATGACATGCTTTCTATTGTCCTGCACAGTTTGTCAGAGATGTGGTAGTAATCCATTCATGAGAACTCCTCACACGAGGAGACTGTTTATCTATGCATATAGGTATCATTAATGTACTTGCAGGGTTTATCTGTTGCACCCAAGGCTGCATGCACCAAGATCTCTTCCACCCTGCCTCCTCCCCGCAAGAATGCTCAAGGGGAGGGGTCTGCCTCCAGCTCCGTAGCACAAAACAAATGTGTCTCAGCTGCCATAGATACAGTCATCGATTTTGCATTTCTCATGCTCCCACCCTACATAACAAGTTATAGTCTGCTTTTCTTTATCAAAAAGACATACTAAAATGAGACTACTAGAAGCAGACAGCTCCAGGCACTGGAATATCCTCTGTATTTAAGAAGCTGCTGAAAAGATGACAAGTAGTCTCCTTTGAAAGCTCTCATTAGTGAGCTGTTTCTGTGGAAGATCCCAAAACACAGAATGCTGTAAAACCCTCCCATTAGCTAATCCACTACTTGTAGATTTGAATTAAGCTGTCTGACTTTCCTAGCCTAGTTTCTGTATTACATGCTGGAAAGGCCCGTGTTCTGGAAAGTGCTGGCAATCCCTTCAAAGTCACCAAATAAATCACGGCTTCAGAGTGTGTCTCTGGATTAAGCTTGTCCTGTACTTTTGTTTGGCAAGTTGAAGAAATAAAAAGCAGAGCCCTGCTCATTCCATTGTTCTGAGGTATTTTCAGGAAAGGATACTATATTGATTCCGGTGTTTTGCATTTTCCTTCATCCGCTGTAACTGCTGCTGGTGGCATTTCATGCTCCAAGGATTATGGTGTTTGAACTGTGAACTGACATTTCCTTTTTTTTCTACAGTATAATACAAGACTTCAGATTTCTTCAGCCACTCAAATTCTTCCTCCAATTTGTGACTAGAAAACAGATCAAAGCAGCAAATTAGAGGACAGGCAGAAAAATAAGCACTTTCAAGGGGCTGTCAGTGGATTTGACTTTACAAGCTGTTCTGCTCACCTGCACCAACAGCTAGCATAAGCTTTATTCTGCTTTTATACAACTGGACAAGCAGCTCACCAGTAAAATTTCAGCCTTTATAAAGCTACTTCTATATTCATGTAAATTAGCACACAGTCAAATATGACACAAAGCTGGGAGCAATTCTAGTTACATATTCTTGACCTGTACAAATTACTATCACAGAAGCAATGCAAGTAGCAGTGATGAGGTTAAAGATTCATCCTTTGCTAAGGTCACTGTTTTTAGCACAGTATCTCACAGTGGCTCAGCTTACACTAGGCACAATTAACACAAATGAATGAGGGGGGGGAAAAGTCACTAACAGGGATAAAGCAGGATTCCTACAAAGGTATGCCATGTAGTCAGTAACACTGAAATTTGGGGGTCTATACAACTCTAGTTTTTGTAGGTGGGTTTTTCTTCCTCTCCCCCCAGCCTCGAAAACAACATTGGGAATCCTTTTTCAATTGACCACAGCAAAGAAAATAATGGACACACTCAACACTACTGGGTTGAGGACATATTAAGTTTCTTTACTGAACCTGCCTGAAGAAAAACAGCAAAAGCGGCAAAGAAAATTAAAGTTAAGACTTCTAGAGAATTCTCTGGGATTCTGGAGGTCAGATCCTAATTTGACAGCAAAAAAAGTGTTATGCTTCAATACTCCAGTTCCAGCTACCAAACATACCTTTTCATTTTTTCTTCTTTCCTGTGCTGTCGGACCCATTCCTTAGAGATCTTCTCATTTTCTAACAACATTGTCTTTTTGTTAGTCCATCGCAACAGCTTACTTTTAGGTTCACAGTCAGAATTATCTAAGTTTTCTAAATCATCGTGGTCCCCATTAAGTGGATATGCTATTAGACATAAGTTTCCATCTTCATCCTCTTCAAAGCTCACTGACACCACACCTGAAGAGAGAAAGGATGCAGACAGTTAGAAATGGCTGAAGTGACAAGCCAGCTTTTTAGAACACACAAATTTTTTTACACTAAGAAGGTAGCAACTTTTGGATTTTGTCTCTTACCCTGCTCCTCAGTTTCTATCTTGCCACAGGCCAAACCCCATCTGCCAACCTAACAAATATCAAAAGACCTAGACAAAAATGACACCTTACAAAAGACAATTTATCACATTGACAAAACAATGGTATAAAAGGTTCCTTTCTGATGCAGTCAAGCAAGAATTAAATAATAACAGGAGACGATTTCAATTAATAAAACTTTTTATTAATTAAAAAAACCTAACTGGTCTGACCCTAAGTGAGATGTAAAACATTTGTTAACATCTTGCAGTGAAAAGTGACCTGCACAAAAAAAAAAAATTACCCACACAAAAAGCTTTTGAGTTTTGCATGACAGCAAAGCAAAAAGCACTTATCCAAACAAGATTTGGTTTATAGGCCCCCAGGGGAAAGGAAAGATTTGCAAGTAGAGCAAAACAAGGAAAACGTCACATTACAATAGAAACTAGTTTGAAAGTTTCCACTTCGAATCACCACATTTAATTATACAATTCCTTTAATCCTTTTTGGAATATATTTTATTGATACTGGTTATGCAGCAGTCTTGTGAAATAACAAAAATGCAGTACAAAACAAGTCTGTAGTACAGAAACATGGTGAACCTTGAGAGCATTTTTTTCCTCAACCTCCCCTCTCAAGAGTCTCTAGAGCAGTGCATCGCGTTTTAAGAGTCTTATCGGAACACTCTGACAGATGCACACTCGGTGCCACATTACCAAGTTTCAGTCATTAATGAAGCCATAACAATTATCTGAATTGTGGGGGTTTTGGTTTGGGCTTTTTTTAAGTTTTCGGTCCTCTGTTTATTCTCATATCAGTCAGTCTGCACAGGTCTTGCAGCTCATCGCTAGGCCAGAGGGGAGAAGTCTCGGTGAGAGATTGGCACTTCTGCGCTGGGCAGGCGGCTCCCAGACCTACGGTAGCTGGGGCAGGGAGCGCAGCACCTCTGACTGACAGTCCTGCTGCCACAAAGGAAAGGACAACAGGAAAAAAGGGGAGAGCCAGCTAGCAAATGGCCTTTGGCTTTATCCTGGAAAAAACAGATGGACCAAGTGAGGCACCTTACACACCTAAAATCCCTCCCCACACTCCCCAAAAAGTGAGATACACTAGTACAATTGTTCTATTACATTTTGAGAATTATCATTCAAAGAACACGTTTTTATTTCAGTCCAACAGAACCTGTAGTCAGACATGTCAAAAAGTCTCTTTAAGTGTGCAGGGAGTGCAACTTTCAGACATCTCCTCTGAAGTCTTCCACCAGTTTCAGAAATAGTATGCAAAACCCCATTAAAATTAATATACTTTAAAAATCAACACCATTTAAAAAAGGCTTCAGACATATTTATTAATCACCATGCAGCATTGGATGGAATAATGAAGAAAAGTGTTTCTGCTAACTAGCACAATGCTTAGGAGAACTGGAATTTCCACTCCTACATAACATCTGACTCAGCCTCATCACGGCTACTTGATCCTTGCCTACCTAAATGCCATGAATTTTCATTTCCTTAATGGCAGAAACAACACTGCAAGTATTCAACAAGACACCTTACTGACACGATCAAAACGAGTCAGATGAGAAATTCAAAAACAAAGACACCACAACTAAGCTTACACAGAACACTGTCAATCTTACCAAAGCCCTGTAAACAAACACGAAAAAGTGGCAAAAAAAAAATCCACAAAAAAGTAGCCGATAATTACATTCACAAGCTGTTAGCTACTTACCTGTGCCTAAGGAAGATACATGGGCTATCACCAGCAGAGCTGCTCTACTCTAATGCTGTTAGTCAGCCCAAACACCAACTTGGCAAGCATTTCCACCCTGCATCTCCACAGCCTGCCTCAGACAACATCAAAATACATGGAAAGAAAGCCATAAAATCTCTTCCACACAGAAGAGATTTTAGAGGTAAGAGCACAGCACACTTGTATTTACAGAAAGCAAAAGCCCAACACCACCCTAAGGTTTGGTAACTTACCCTCATATTGTGGAGTGAATTTACGCATTTCTGTCGGGAGAGTCTCATAGAACTGGTGTTCCCTTTGAATAAGGGGTTTACAAATGGTCTTGTCATTAAACCGGAGGACACAGGAGTGTCCTCCAACCTGGTGGACAAAAGGCTCGAGCAGGACTCCCTTGGAATAGTGCTCCACTTCCATAGCTCCAAATGCTGGGCTCATCCTTGTAGCACATTAGACAGAAGAAGGCGACAGTAGTGATGGCAGTTCAGAGCCAGAAGCCTCCGAGACCTGCGGGTGGTTATTCCGATTCAACAGTCTGTTAAAACAAACACAAGAGAGCGCCGAGCCGTCAGTCTCCCCGCACGCCGAGGCCTGGGTAAGAAGGCTGAGAGGCGGTGCCGCTAGCTAAGCCGGCCGCGACGGCTCCTTCGAGCCGAGGGCAGCTGAGCGGGGTGCCGCTCGCTTTACGGAGGCCGCCGACTGCGGGCCAGTGCGGGGCGCGGCCAGGCAGACACGCCGTGTCCCCACCCCTCAGCTCGCCGCAGCCAATGGGAGACGTCGAGGGGCGGGGCTCTCGCCCGGCGCGGCCGCGCATGCACCGCGGCCACAGGGGTCAGAGGCGAGCCGCGGCCAAATCTGCTGGCGGGCCACGATTGTTTGCGGTTCTCCCCACTACAAACACGGGCCCTGCTTCGAGGTGCGCTTAACGCCCCCCGGCCTCAGCCAGGCACGCCAGCAGCCCCAGGCACCCCCCGCGCCGAAGGGTGGCGGCGCGCTCACCCTGCCAAACCCCCGCGTCTCAGCCCGTCCCTTCAGCCCGCCAACAGCCCCAGAAGCTGGAAGGACCCTGACGCTCATTTCACCACGGCAGATGTTTTAGCAGTACGTAGGGGATAACTTCTCAGGCGAGAGCCGCCAATGCTAACAAGCCATTTCCGAGACCTGGCCTTTCTTGCGGAAGCAGGGCGGGAGGCAGCGCCGTGTGCCACCTGCACCCCAAGAGCAGCCACCGTGTACCCCGGCACTACACACCACCTCCAGCTCCGTGCAGCTTGCTAAACACACAGCTAAATGAGCAAAACAAAAGAGTCAACACGCGACGGTGTCCTCTGTACCTTCCAGTTAATTTTTTAAGTTTAGTCACTCTAATTTTAGACCTGAGCTTTAACGATTAACTTTTCACAGCTAAAAACAACCTCGTACTTATTTTGTCTGAAGATCATTACACGGACAATAATGCACTTAATTCAAAGAGCCTACAAAGTGTTCTAGGTCACAGGTCTATTTTTATTTGTCCTCCTTAGATATTTAACAGCTTTACAGTAACTGGAAAGGCAGAGACCTGAGGGCTTAGATCAGCGGTGCTAGCAGAACTACAGACACCTACAGCATGCCCTGGATGTAAGGACATTAACAGAATTAAACAACCGGGCAGCTTAAAGAAACAGATCGATCAACTGAACTCCAGCTCCTGGAATGTTTACCTCCACCTAAGCATAACAGATCAATAAAGTTTTACTCACTAAACACCAGTTAGCTTCCCCCTACCTTCCTTTCAAGAGCCTTATTTGGCAAAAAATCACCAGCTTTTTTTATAAAATAAGACCACAAATTATTTGAGAAAACCAAACTCAGGCCCTCCCTGCAAAGATATCTAACATTTAATCTGGACTAGTATTTCCCAGGAAAAAAAATACTCTCTTCTAATTTTTTAATTAAGATTAGAGCAAAACCCAATAACTTTCCATCTCTACTTGTACTGCTTTCCTACTATTTTTCATACAGTAGCTACTGCATCCTCAGAGAAGTCTCTCTTTGACCTCAGCATCAACAACTCAACCAGGTCAGACACAGCAGTAAAAGCCTCTCAGTCCCACCTAGGGCATGAGCCATTTCCAAAAACGATGCTGAGGAACATCGCAGTGCCCAGGTGGTGTGGAAAGAAGGCTGCGTGCCCTGCCTGACCCCAAACGCTGTGGAAGGCCACGCCACAGCACCCACAGCCACGGCAGTCAGGAGGTGGCACTGTAAGTGCTCTGGAGTCAGGGATCGGCCCGATGCTTCCCGCAGTACCACCACTCTGCAGGTTAGACTCCACTCTTAAGTTGGCCCACCAGATGTGTGACATACTTCAACCTTTCACCAAACACACACTTAGCAAGTCACATTAGCTCCTGAGTAAGCCCTGACTGAGAGCTGCTTCCACTTTCTACTTGAGAAACATGAAGCATCAGCCTGAGTGCATATAATGCAACAGTATTTATAAAAGTCTGGATGTCTTCATCAGGATTTCCTAGGCCAAACAACGCCCCAGCCTTCTGGAATTCCCCAGGGAAAGCCAGAAGAGTGCCAGCTTTCACTGGGAGGCACGGTTATGTATGTGCATGATCTTGTGGTGACGGAGCTTTACACTGACACTGCCACTTTTCATATCACAGAACATTAGCATTACAAGAGCCACTCTTTCTAAGACAGCATTACCATTCTGTGGCCACCTTCCTAATTACCCCCATGTAGAGACACTGACTGATTGGCAGCCGCAGTGATTCAAGCTTAGGAAGTACCTTGCAACATCCCTTAACCTCAAATACCTAGTTAGGCCTAGTCCTACTGCATCAGACCAGAGTTGCATCAGGAGTTAAGCCTAGAAGATGTTAATGCTGTAGAACCGATGAGCAAAACACACCTCCAACACCTTGTTTACCCAACACATCTTCAGGGAGCTCATTATCAGCAGCTCACCTTGTTTGCTTTCACATATGCCCAAGTAGTCTGGACAATACTTGCACTCGGTACACCACGTTCACTGCAAGGGAACCACCAAGTACAGAATTAGACAGGACTACTCCTGGTATGTCACTGTTTGCTGAAAAAGGAAGATCTGGCAGCACATCACACGGTGCAACTTCTCATTCAAGGGATAAGAACACAAGTTTTTATAGCTCTAATATTATAAAAATATCGATTATTAAATATTTTGGCAGGGTTTTGTTATTTCATTTGTGGTTGGGGGGGGGCTCAGGGTGGGGTTTTTTTTGGTGGGGTACTTGGGCATTTTTTTTTGGGAGAGAAGTGTTAGAAATATCTATACAAGGTCAAACAGCATACCAAGTCTGCATGACCACTAGGCAAATGTGAATCTATCAGAAATAAAGGGGGAAAGTCACAGAAGTACAGATGAGTTAACTGTGACTGCAGTAGTAAGCTCCTTTTTGTGTCTTCCAAAAATAGTGTAGCTCCCACATGTTGTGTTTCTACTATGAGATTTTTGTAATATATGCCCCGATGAAAAAGCCGTATTAACACAGATATGCAATTTAAAACTGTGTGCAACTGCACTGTGAACAGTGTCAGCAAGTCGTACCTTGCTAGTCTTTAGCCAAGCTCCGTATTTGTGCAATTTAGATTTTAATTCATCCACAGCTTTTAAGTTTGCTATCTGAACAATTAAATGTTTCATCTTTTCAAGATAAGCACAGTTTACCTAATAAACTCCATTTGTTTTCACCTAATGAAGTTGTTCTCAGTTGCAAAAAAAGTTCAGTACAGTCTGGAGGTTATTTTAATATGCTTTAACTTTACCACTCCAATCAAGATTTGTTTGTCATTTTGGTTCTACTCAAGAGTGGCAAGATTTCCAACAGGACCTGAAGCACAACTCTAACACCACCCACCAGAAATGCTTTGCACTGTTTCAGTTATAATTATCTTTCATAAACAGCCTCACAAGTATGCCTAATTGGTTGCACTTCCTTATAAATAAAAATTTTGACCCAAGACCAACAGCTTCAAGTGGCACTGATGTCGCCAGTATAAGCACAATGCAGCTCTTCACTGCCTTTCTGATTCTACAGCCCATTTGTTTCCAATGTTCTTTGGGCAAGAAAGTGCCCGGAACAGCTGGTTTTAGGCAGTTTTCCCAGATACCAAATGCACGCTCAGTGTACCCTGCCCTTTCTCTCCTACAAGCAATTTTAAGTGTCTTTGGTTAAGATCTTTTGTTCAAGGGACACTCGAGCAAAGAACAGCAGATGAAAACAGCAGATTCCTTTACACGTCAAGCATTTTAAGAGAAAAATCTGACATAACATGAAGGAAGCAAACAACAACTCATCTAGGCACAACAACAATAGCTTGTGCAATATCATTCCTGCAGTAAGCAGCCAACGATGTTTAAAACCCAAATCCATAAAACAGAAGTGTCATGGACAGACATCTTACTCTCATTCACATGTGACAATGACTATTGAAAAATACTGCGGTGAACTCATGTTTTCAGACTTTTAATCTCAGGTGACAGTGTTCATTGGAAGGTATTTCACCCCTTAAATCAGATTCTTGTCTTAGTCCCATACGTAATTGCATTAATGAACACATCCTCTGGAGAGCACAGCTCTCAATTAAGCAGCAGCTCCTTTCTTCATAACAATCTCAACAACACCTCTTGCCAAAACTTTGTAATAGCAGGAGTACTGATGCTGAGCTGCTCTCCTAACCAATCTGTTAGGAGAACTGGGTCTTCTCAAGTGAAGTTTTTCGGAAGGTGACTATTTGCAGCTTGAAATAGCCACAAATCTGCTTTACAGTGACAGAAATAGGAAGGCAGCAAAGCTTTCTATCTGTCCTTTTCTCAGTTGACTGGGTAGTGCAAAGAGGAAGCTGAGGTGGTAGCCACCAGCAGAGCAGAGCTGCTGCAGGACACTATACCCTTGCTGAACAAGGCAAAGTTAAGCCCCTTCCCAAGGTTCCAAGGAAAGAGATGAACAGCGCTGACATTTGCCCAGTCTAACACTGGTAAGGAATTGCTTCTAACATTCAACTTTAGTTGCTGTTTGACTCATGAACTGAAGTTACTCTGGTGTGTTCAGCTCCAGACATTAAGTCTAGAATGGAGATACTCAAATCCTCTAATATCCAGTCAGCTGCCTTAAGACAGCATCAGAAATGCAAAATTACATTTTAAAGTTGAGCTGCGTATAGAATAGGAAGCAACACATGTTTCTCAATAACAGATAAAAAGGCTTTTGCATTCATTTATGTTTTAATAGATTACTAACTTTGAGGATGCATTATACCTCTAAACATAATGCAAGTTCCACACCAGGATGCTTTTGAAGCCTTTTTCTATTTTCAATAGGAACAACACAACTACATTCAACCAATAAAAGCTATAGTTTCTAACTTTTATCTCAAAGGTACAAACACAGAGCCCACATTATGATGTGCTCATATGAATCCTATTATTTTGGAATACGTCTTAAAAACAGCCTTAAATTCTGCAAAACTACAAGAAGCAAACACTTATTCTGGTAACTAACATCAAGGGAAAAGTTCATCCTCAGTACAAGTGCACTGACATTGTCAGAGGTTTTTTCCCATTGTAAACAAAAACCCCTCCCCATAAGCAGCAAGTAATGCAATTTTAATATAGCTGACAGTTTTCAAAATCATGGGGGAGAAGAGGGGCAGTGCCACAGCACTGATCAGGGAGGAAGAAATCACACATAAATGCAGTGCTTCTTAGTCCTAATTTCTATTTTCCTGAAATGCAAGAAAAAAATATGACACAAGGCAGCAGCATGCTGTAAGTCTTCACAATATTGATTAACAAATTTGGCTACTGTCTAGAAATATCCAAAACAGAATTTACTTTAAAAGAAAAACTAGACAGGGGAGAAAAAAACCCTTTTTCTTAAAGTACAGCTTTAAACCAAGTGGTTGTGAGGACAAAAAAAAAAGAGATGATGCTGAGTTATGAGTTTCTACGCAAGTCAAGGTTGTTTAAGCTCTTCTGCAGCAAATCAATGTAACAATCATTAAGTTATCTCCACATGACTTCTACTCAGACATGAGTAAGCATGAGGTTTTATAAAAATACTCAGCAGGAACACTTGCAAATCCAAGAGTAAAATACCAACTGCTCCACACCTACATATTGAGACGTGTGCATTCTCTTTCCAGGCAGAAATACTTTTGCTATAGCCTTCACTCGTAGTAAGTCACGAGGGTGATGGGAGTCAGGCACTGTAGTGTTGAGTCTACCATAACCACCTACAGATACAAAAAGAAAAAAACCTGCAAATTCCTCTTGCTGAGTGTAGGGTGCTTGGGACAGATCAATAAAAGAAGCCACCTGCTTGTTAAAAGTGCTTGATATTTTGTAATTTTCTCTTTTTTTAAACCTGTCCTTATCAAATGGCTGGTAACAGCAGCACCACATTGCTGGTTTGGAAAATAAAAGTTTCCAGATAAAAAAATTTAAAATTTGCCTTGAATTACTTAATCACATGAAACAGACTCAATTTAGGAACCCAAAATTATACATGAACTCATGCACAAAGTTTCTACAAAACGTGTTTGCAAAACCCTTTGGGACTGAGACAGCTAACTGGACAGCAGCAGCCTTGGCCCATCAAGGTAGAATGCTAATCCCAATTTTAACATTAAACCACAAACAAAAGAATCCCAGCAGGAAAGAATGCATACTACTTATGGGGTGGAAAGTATCTCTTCATCAGTTCACTAAGTTAAAGCAGTAGTCCTTGCCCTCCTCCAAACCAATGGCAGGAACTCCCTGTATCACATTATATACTTTTTTCTGATGTATTAATGGAGGAATTTAACAATAAAATTCAGTACATCCACTGGCAATAGATTTAAAGAAAATGCTATGCTCTGTGCCCAGACCTCATCTATCACTGCCACATGACATGCCAAACAGCTGAAATAGTATTTAGTTGCTTTTTTAGATGTTGCAACACTTTTGTAAACATTTAACAGAGTAACAGATCTTCAAAATCACAGATTTAAAGACCTCTACTAGTTTAAAACATTCTGAAATAGCCTAGGTCTTTCTGAAGGCCTCAGGTCAGGTATATCACGTCTAAAGGTACTACTCTAGATATCTTCCCCACACACACACCCCCGTCCCACTCCCCCGAAAGGAAGAGGGCAGTTCAATGCTAGCTACAATGGCAAAGGACTCCCATGTGCTACATTCAAGATCCTGTTCTGCTATGAACTTCAAAAGTGTAAACAGCACCCTTAGAGATCCTTTTGTTTTTTTTTTATCTAGAGCATCAGACCTTTTATAACCACTAAGGATTTTTCCTATAATAAAGAAATTAAAGACGATGCACCATGTGAAAAATGTGCTCTTTCAGCACTTTAGAAAAACAACATGTTTATGCTATCTCCTTTTAGTCTCTATTTAGAGTTGCAGTTCTAGTTTTACCTTCCTTCAAATATAACCAAACACAGTAGTAGTTACTATGACAAATAAACACTGCCACACAGGTTAAGACATGTATTTGCACCTGGAAAATTAACACCACACCTGCAGAGCCACCTCTTGTAGCAAACACCAAAAAGACCTTTTAATCTAACTTTAACAGGTGAAGTTAAGAACTACAGAACATTAAGTTAACATATTCAGGGAGCAAATTCTAAATAAAAAAAATAATCTAAAGTTGCATAATGTTCTATTATTGTTCTCCACACACAATCATTATCCCTATCTTCCTTAAATAAGCTCTGTGTTACTAGGAGAAGCCCAGTTACCCAACCCTTTTGTCTGGAAAAGCAAGGCAAGTAACCAAGGCAATCTCCAAGAGCTTCTAGCTTTTGTCTTAGCAGAAGCATGCACAGCAGCCCCTCAGCTGCAATTTCTTAAACCTCAGTGAGGTTATCATGTGTTCAATACAACTAGTACTTCAAGATGTCCCAAAGCAACAGCTTTCAGCTGTCCCCACACCATTTATAATCTGTAAATTTAACAACTGCATCCACAAAGCTCTGGAGAAATGCCAGTTTTACCTCTCAAGCAAAGCTATTTTACCTCCCTAGAACTAAAATAAAGCCAAGTTACAGGTTACTAAGCATATCCAGCCAGAAAAGAGCATGCAATTCAGACCCATGCAGTTTTTCCAGGGATCGTGTAATTTAAGAACTAGCTTCTTTTCTGAGTGAAAATGCCATGGAAATTAAGGCACCTGAACCACCAAAACTAAGCTACTGAAACTTGCTGTTAAGAAATCAATCCATCCTAAAACAGTATTCTGGCATCAGCAGCTAAAAACAACAGTTGCTATAAAAAGGCAATACTGCCGTTTGTCCTGAAGAAACCAAAATAGCATTCAGCCTTTAATCTTCTGAAAATATGACAGCAAGAGCTAAATTGTGTGAATTACACACACAGAAGCGTTATTCAAGATACCGAAACCCCCAGAAATTCCATCATTAAGATTAAAATTAATCCAAGGCGACACATTTCTCACTCCCATGAATTTAACTGTCTGGGAATTGCATTTGCAGCCACAAAATAAAAGAACATGTTATCTTTGTGACTAGCCCTTAAATTGTCCTCTTGAGCAACTTCTCATATATGGCAAAAAGGTCTCAACTGTCAAGTCCTGTTCAAAGGTCACACTCACTTTGCTACCCAGGGGTTTCTTGTATGTATTCTGAAATCTCAGTCCCTCAATTTTAATCCGTAAACATGCACAGCCCACAAGACAAAATTGTTAAATTTAATCTTAGATGCCCAAATGCTATAATCCAGTCTAACTCCTTGAGCAAAAAAAATTTCCTGAGAGGCACAAAACAAAGATCATCTATCACAGGAAGAAGTGTCCAAAACAGTTACATTTCACACATCCCATTTATGTGTATATTCATATATTCCATCAGCATGCCTCAGATGAAGTTTAGTCACTTTTTGTAGAAAATTATTGAAAAATAGTCCAGAGATAGGCAGACTTGAAACACCCACCCATATTTTTAATTATAATTCTTCAAGTATGGTCTTTGAGACTTACTTATGTTCACAATAGATCAACGTTTTCCTCCAGAACAGCTCAAGTTAATGAGATGCAATTAACATTTAAATTTTACATGTTTTGAAACCTAAATACAACTACTGAAAACACATCTCAAATCAGGTAACACAACCCAGAGCTAGATCTTAAAGCTTCTATGATTCCGTGACCTCTACATGCTCTTTCCCTAAAAAGGGTTATGAGAATAACTTGGTCCTAAGGCCTTGAACATACAGCTTATTCCAGGATGACTGAGTAATTGTAGAAGTTCAAACTCCCAAAACATGGAATAACTTCACTGTGCTGCTTGCTAAACTGCAGCAGATGGGACATGAGCAAGTAAGCACAGGAGGAGTCTCAGAAGACAAACTCTGATGTGGCAAAAACAAAACCAAAGGGAAAGTTGTGCATGTCTCCCCTGGTAAATTTATCTACTTTCCGGCACATTTTTGTCCCTAGCAAAAGGGACAAGAACCTTTTGTACAAGGACACCTGCACAGTACTTCAAAAATGCTTTTTTTAAGAAAGCAATTATTCCCATATTTCATCTTTCAGTGATCTCATTGTAAACCATGTGGTGCCAATTACAGGCTCACCATAATAATAATCCCTGTCAAAGAATTAATCCATTTTAATCTCATACAGTTTACATATTTGAACAGCAGTGCAAGACCACTTGAAAAAAATATTATAAATTTCAGTAATTTATAAGCAGCAGCTTTTGCAGGAGCTCTCATTCATCCCCCTCAGCCTGAAAATGCATTTAACAATGCAAAAGAGCTACCTAGCTTTGTTTGCCCAGGTAATGAGGCAACTACAGTAAATCTTAATTTAAACACATCAGTTGCATTACAGTAAATTTTTACAGCAGCCAGTGACTACAGCACAAATTCTATTTGCACAACTGTCCTCAAAGAGAAATCATCACTAACCAAAAAGGGAAGACTCAGGATGATTGCAAAAACCCTATTCTATTCAAAACCCTGCAATACAGCACTATGCTCAGGTTCCAATTCTATATTACTGAAAGAAAGCAGTGTCAGGAAGAAAAAAACCCCAAATTTCAAGAAATCAAGCTTATGAAAGACCATGGTTATTTTTTTGAAGCACACTGTGCATAGTGACGTTAAATCATTATTTGCACTTTAAAACGAGTCATCACCATTCACATTTAATTATGTGAAAGGTTTTGTTTCAACAGAACAATTGAAGACAGTTGTCCTCTCACCAGACAACTCACTGCAGCTCAATCAACACTTACTTCATTCACCCCTCATCCTCAAGGGACTACTTATTTCCATGAACTTCAAAATGATTCTCTAAACCATTTTGTTCCCTCTCCATCTAGAATTATACCATCAACTTCAATATTCACAGATGTGTCTCCAGAAAACTGACTGGTTCTATTAACTCATATCAAAATTTTTTCCTAAATTAATTTGAACAGATGCCTGGTTACAGTGCCAGTCATACCAGTATGAACACATCCACCTATCAACTTAACTCCCTGTCTCCAGTAAAGGTGGACCAATCTCCTGAAAGAGCTAACACCTCAGAGACATCAAGATGATGCCTATCGCATCCGCAGTTTCACTTCTCGTATTTGTAACAAGGAACTAGATTAAATGACGCCACCACCATAAAACACCCTCCCCACACACATACCTAAACCAAGGCAATTAATTACTGCTCTCTTGGAAAAAGGTATGAAAGAGGAAAAGAGCAAATGTTAAAAGAAAGAGGTCATCTTCAGTAACTAAGACACCACCCACAATTCCTGGTAAGGTTTCAAGCAGCATAGAAAATTTCTGCATCGCAGCACTGCACAGCTATCTGAATATGCTCAAAGCTCTCTGTGCTTCAAGAAAATAAATAATTTTTCTGTACTAATTTTAATACTATCATAAACCCTCAAACCCTTGCTTCTTCTAAGTATCTTTTTTTTCCTGAGGAAAACCACCCTAATCTACTATTCTTGTCCTTGAGCTTGTTCACTCAACTTGGGGCATCATTAACCAGTTTCAGCAAGTCATCCTTTTTTTTTTCCCCTGTTCCATCCAACTTACTGGATGTTCACACAACAGAAGATAAGGGCCAAAAGAAGCAGTACAGCCAAGAGACTACTGCGTGAATTTAGCACTTGCCTGTTTAGGCTACTGACTGGCTGATGAGTATACACTACGCTCCAGCCCAGCCACTGCCCACACTGTCTCTTGCCCAAGCATTCCTCATGGCACATGCACAGATTTTGTCTTCAAACATCAAGACACAGCAAACCATCTTATGAACAAGCCTTTCTTCTTCCAGCAAAACAATATAAAGCTAGGCACTAACTGGTTCCAACTACCTCCAATAGATAATCGGCTGTGTGCACCAGCAATCCAGACACAGGGCCATAAAAGAGTGCAGGGTAAATACCTGATAACCAGTAGAGCGAAAGAATACTTTCTGTACCTATTATGAAGATTATCATTACCTTATTGTAACACTGCCTGTCTCTGAAGCACAGTCAGGACTTCAAAGACTTTGAACTACACAAGTCAAGAAGTTGCATAAGATTTTAGCCATGATTTCAAGCTGCTAACACAAGATGAATACAGCCAACATTAGACCTTCATTTGAACAAACTATTCTGCTTCCATTATGTCTTCCAGTATTTCAGACTTCATGGGAGAAATTTCTAGCTACTTACAACACATACTGCGTCATACAGGTTTCTGCAAAAGGGGGAAAAGAATTATTTTGAAACAAAATAGTTAACTACGAAAGGCCCAAACATAAAACTCTAACGACGTATTTCTAACAAAAGCTATAGAAATACACACCTGTAATTATACCATAAAACTCTAAAATGTAGCCTCTTAATATCTGAAAACTGTCCCTATATTGTTTCAAAGGTACAATAACCTTGGGCAAGACAGAAAGCCAGATAAAAAAATTAGTGAGAGGAAAAATCCTCTCCCGCAATGGAAAATTTTCATCTCTTCAAGCAAGGCACGGAGATGCTCAGCCGGACCTGCGTTGCCTGGAGACCAACGGCAGCTTCTTGCCAACAGGGACCAGCTAAGCATCAGCAAATTCAACAACTGATAAGTGGATGAACTGAATGAGAAGCAAGGTTTTTCCATACACCAGTGTAAAAACCCAGTAGCTTTCAGATAATGGTTCTAGCCCGTGCTCACTAGATACACAAGAATTATGAATGTACAGTGTCAGCCTAATAAGGCTTAAAACTCCACTGTCACTCTCACCCCACACTTCTGGGTACATCTAGAGCAGTAGAGTGCATTAAAATATTTCTGCCCTTCCAATCTGGTGTAGTATCTGAACTTTGGGCATACATTCCTGCCCTTTAAACAAGCTCAGTGTTTAAATATCGGTACACAAATATTGATCAAACCAACGAGCTACATCAGAAAGGAAGATGCTGCACCTCAGCTTAGCATTTTAAACCACATCAAGTCCCACTTCACACCAAACTGCTGCCTTTGACCCTAGCCTTGCCTAACTGAATCGGAGCAACCTGGGCAGGACTGCATAAGGAGCATTATGAGGAAACACTTGTTTTGCCTATTCTGGATCTGGAACTGCTTCCAACTTCAGCCAGACACAGACTTGGCTACAGAACCAGCACTGCTGTCCTCCCAGAGAAACACCTTGCCTGTCCTCCGAATTTCAAACACCATCAGATGAGAATTATCAAAAGTAACTGACATTTAATACCACTGACTCCAGAATTTCCTCAGATTTTATCTAACTCAATTCCCTGAATTTATTCAGAGAGCAAATAATCAGAAGATTTTTAAGGGTAACTTGTATTTCATTTAACCCTCCAGATCCAATACTCTCCAGGAATTTATGTTGCTAGTCAAGCCAGTCTTCCTCAATCCACCTGACAACATCCAATTCCCTGCCTCCACCGATTCCTAAACAATTTGTGCCCCAGCACTACAGCTCACTGACTGAGACATCCTTGGGGCCTCAGGATCTACACCTTTAAAAGACAAAACATCCCCAAAATATCCTCTCACACTCCCCAGCTGATCAGAGAACAGTTGAAGTACCATCATGCCAGTGACCTGGCTGAAAGTTCATGCACTGAGAGGCATCAAAGAGATTTTTTTTTCTCTTTACATCCTGTTTTTCTAAAACCACCTGCCTCAGAGATCTGAGGCTGTCCTTGCAAGCAACCGGTAGGCAAAGAATTTTTGAGCACAAAGCCCAGTGTTCATGTAACTGACCACTATCCATTTTTCCAGCTCCTTCACAAGTTACCACACTGCCTGGTTATGGTGGCTACGATCTACGTTTCAGTCAGAAGAAACAGCGACATAAACCTTAGGTTGCCTGTATGACCAAAGTACCACAGATAACAGAGTATTATTTCAGAAAGGCATAAACAGCCAAGATGGAAGAGGTCTGAAAGCAGCTTTTCAATTAACTGAATTAATATAAGCTACCTGGCCAAGTTTAAGGCCTGAAGTAGTTACAATCAAGCACATATGAATGGTTGAAATCCTTTCCTGAAATCCTGCTCACGACCCTTAAGCAGGAGGCACTTCTGAGCATTTAAGATTACTCTTTTTTGAAGAGATTGTCCTGAATCCTGGCAATTAATAAATTATTTTATTCTTCCCCATTTAGTAATATATTAAAGAAAAAATACAACAAGCTAAAAGACACTAAATAGATCAAATTTAAACAAATTATTCAGCCCACTTTTAAAATACACATGTTTGTGTGTGGGCACGTGTTATAAACTCAGCTTCTATTCCTTAACATTATTGCAAGTCCTAAAAATATAAAATTTAATTTCAACTTAATCTGTTTGTGAAATGTAAAATAATCTTATCTTAGATAAGCAAAGTTATGAGCAAAGAGTCCAATTCTTAGACATTTAAAAGCCAAAATAACCCTGACATTGTTATTCTCAAGCATCGAATTGGAACTGTTCCACTCACTTCACTGTTACATGTCAAGCAACGGTCATTATTAACACATCATCTGACTGAAAAGTTAAAAGTTTTAAAGTTCAACTAAATATTAAAGTAAAATTTGAATTACAATATTTGACACAGAACTATCCCCTTAGATGTCCATGAGTCAAAAGAAAAAGCATATGGGCACTTGATGCATTCATATGGGACACGTAAGGCGCTTTGTCAAAAAAAAAAGACAGGCTAGAAGTAGAGGGTAATTAAAATTCCAACATGTATCAGGAAAGATATCAGTGTTAAACATGCATACTTTTCACAGTGGAATTAAGGCCAAGGACATATCAGGGTGTAACTACCAACAGGCTGTTATTTTATCAACAACGATAACATTTATTTTCTTAAGCTGAACACCGATTTCCAAAGCCTCAATCATAAGTGTTTTTGTTTAAGAGCCGGAGGGCGCCAAGACACGTAAACAAGACCTGTGATGCTCACAGCAAACCAGCTCGTACCAAGGCATCAGTCTGTACTTCCGTTTTACACAGGCCACTGTGAGCAGCAGTCCCATCATACGGCACGTACCGAAGCACCCTATTTTGTAATACCACCGAGCGTACGAAAGAGCCGTCAAACCTGCAGCACATCTATCACCCGGGCAAAACGAAAAGACAGCGTCTTATGAGATAGACGAGAACTGCTGAGTAACAGCAACCAGCTCCGGGGTCAGCCAGCCCCTAAACCCGCACAGCTGCTCCCCCCCCCGACCCCAGAGCTGAGCCAGGGCCGCCCTGCACAGCCCCGCGGGGGAAGGCAAGGCTGGGCAGGAAGCGCGACGCTGCGTACGAACGGGGATGCTCCGTAACCGTCTTCCGCCCCTCCTAGCCCTCATCCCGGGCCAAACCCGCACCTGCCCGGGGTGAGGCCAGGCCACAGCCCCACTCCCCACTCCGCTCCCCCGGCAGCGAAAACAGAGCAGTGCCGCCCTCCCCTCGCGCTAAACCTGGGCAATGCCCCTCCCCCTGCCGCCGCCACCACAAGCCCGAGGCTGCCGCCAAGCATCCCCAGCGGGAAACCGGGCAGCCACCTACCCCCGCCTCCAGGCCAGGCACCGTCCTCCCGCGGCGGGCGGGGCTGCGGCCCGCTCAGGCAGGGCCCCGCCGCACCTCACGTCCCTGCGGCAGCCCTCGGCTGCCTCCTCAGAGACGGCCGCCCCGAGGGAGAATGGGGGGGGGGAGAGGGCGGGGAAGATAACAACGGTTTCGCTGAGAGCCTACGGCGGCGAGCGACCCGGCCGCAGGCCCGGGGAAACACCAGGACGCACCAGTTACCTGATGTCAGGCCGGCACCGGCAGCGGCTTCGCCTCTTTTGTTCCTCAGACGTCAAAATGGCGGCGCGGAGCGGGGCCGGCCCTCCCCCACCCAGACACGCCCCGCCCTCCCTCCTGCCTTCCTATTGGCTTGTTCCGCACCGCTGCACGCTGATTGGGCAGCTGGCAGAGCCGCTGTTGCTAGGGGAGCCGAGGCGGACGGCGGGGCTGGGGGTACGCGGTAACCCGGGGGTGCTGCAGGCTCGGGCAGCGCTCGGCTGTCCCCGGGCCTCGCCGCCCTCTGCAGCCAGGCCTGACCCCGCATCCCTTCCAGGGAAGCCGTGGGGAGGTGGGGGATGGCCGGCCCGCTCCGTAGAGCCCAGGCCTGGGAAGCAGGACTGTGGGGAGAATCTTTACAGTGTTCAGGTTTGGGCCCCTCACTACAAGAGGTCCTGGAGCGTGTCCAGAGAAGGGCAGCCAGGCTGGGGAAGGGGCTGGAGAGCAAACATTATGGGGGGTGGCTGAGGGAGCTGGGGGTGTTTAGCCTGGAGAAGAGGAGGCTGAGGAGGGAACTTACCACTGCCTACAGTTACCTGACAGGAGGGTGCGGAGAGGTGGGGGTTGGTCTCTTCACCCAGGTGACAGGATGAGGGGGAATGGCCTCAAGCTGTGCCAGGGCAGGGTCAGATCAGACATGAGGAAAAGTTCTTCACCAAAAGGGTTATTGCGCGCTGGGACAGATTGCCCAGGGAGGGGCTTGAGTCACTGACCCTGGATCTATTTACAGATGGCTAGATGAGGTGCTCAGGGATATGGTTTAGTAGAGGACGGGTACAGCTGGACTAGATAACTTCAGGTCTTTTCCAACCTAGTGATGCTGTGATTCTGTGAGAAGCGGCCCCTCTGTGTCTCCCAGCCTCCACACAGGACTAGCTTCAGCTCTGCAAGACAGGCAGAGAACATGGCTTCCAGCCTTGTGAGGTGAAAGCCTGAACAGGCCCTGCTGTGCACCCTGCCTTGTCCACAGGCTTCGAGCCTCCATGTAGGCACCCTTAAGCAGGGTGGGGTGCATTTCCTATTCCTTGGACATTAGTGATCTTCTGCATGACACCTCTGCACCTTGCAGGCCATCACAGCCATAGATAGGGCTCCTGTTAGCTTTGCCTTGGTGCCTGCTTGAACATGGTCCATCTCTGCGGGTGCGGGACACATGCTGTTTGGATGTGGCTGGGCTACAGGGGCACTTGTGCCGCTCTCCCTGCTGAGGAGGCAGAGCGCTGTGTCTTTGAAGCAGAGGAGTCCTGGTGCTGTATGCCCAGGCTCACCCGCTCATTCTGCATCTCTGTTTCTACACCACCAAAATTCTCATTTGGGCATACAAGGCTCCCCCTGCTCAGCTTTACCCTGCATGACTTCTCAGAGCCTGTGGCCTAATGCTTTAGATGCCATCGCAGTTGTTGGGGTTTGCATGCAAGCCTGTGAACGTGCCTGTAACGGCAGAGCCACCATCATTGCAAGGAAAAAAATACTGAATAATGAGATCATTGCAGTTCAAATTACTAAGCAACAGTCTCTCTGACAATGAACTTAGTAATGCTCTGCCATCTATTTAATCACACTAATGAGACAGAACAACTCCACTTAGATATAAATTACTCTGCATTTCATTTAAATAAAGGTCAGACAGCTAAAAGCCACACAAGCCACCACAATTCTGCTGTACAACACACCCAGTAAAAGGCATCCTTTGTTTCCAGAAGGGATGCAGCCTTTCTGGCCACGGGCTGCTGAGGCAGGGCTGCGTGCACAGAGCATCTTGCTCAAACCTCCCACCTCCGGTCTGTGGTTGCCTGCCTCTGCGTGGGCCAGGAACGGTCCTTGGTTTGCAGAGGTAAGCATCAGTTCACCAAAGAGATTCAGAGGGCAAAAGATCTCTGATTTCTTCCTTGTCCTAAAGTAAAAACACACGTAGAGTCTTGTGTAAGAAGCAATTATATCCCTTGGTTCTCACTGCTTAAAATATGCATCTCTTGTCCATCAGGCTGACAGTCAAAGCCAAGCAGGGCTGCCAGTTCAGAGTCTCCTCATTTATCTGGCTGGCGCCATCATGATTATCATAATTTCAAAATCTGGTTTTGTCTGTGTCTTTCAGAATTTAAAACTGGTGACTTTCCTTGGATATTTAAATATTTTGTTTTAAATCCATGCCTCTCTGGGCTGAAGCTGGTCGTGAGAGGGCAGGTCTGTAATTTACTCAAGAGACTGGCTGCTAAGGCTGGAGATTATTGACACTTGCTACTACTTTTAATGTTCGTTTGCAAGCCCAGATTAAGTTACCCAGCCACAGGGAGAGGGGAACTGTGGTGCGTCCCCGTGGCACCCCTCCCCAGTGGGTGGCTGCCCCATCCCTCAGGAGCCTGGGAGTATTCCCACATGCTCACAGCAGCATTAGGTTTCCTCTAGCCTTGCTCCTTGCTGTGCTTCTTTCCGTTCCTCTTAATTAGCAGGGGAGTAATTCCAGGCTATGCATGTCACTCAGCCATCTCCACCTCCCCCACGATCAGCTTCCCTGATACAGATCATGCCTGTAAGAAGACGTCAACATCAAGCTCAGCTTGGCAAGCCTTTACATCCTCCTTGCCCACACGCAGCTCAGGGTCACTTCCTAGACTTCCAGCCCCGCATCCCATCAGCTCTAGGATGAACCTCCAGCTAGCTGTGCTCCCAGACACGCAAGCAATCATTTGGCTTGGCATTCCAGGCCCCCTGCACCACTTCTTGAGAACATTTCTCCCTGAGCAATGGTATGATGCTGTTGAACGTAAGACATTCAGCTCTAGGAGTCACTGCAACAGCAACGCACAACCCTCCTCCTCCTCCTTCTCCTCCTTGCCAAGACAAAGGAGATGCAGTGTTTCAGCCAGTATCTGCTCGCATAGGCAGTCAAAAAGGTGCCTCTTTCTCCTACTGCCAAAATCACAAAATAAACAGGCAATAAGCATCCTGCTTCCACAAACACCATCTCCCTTGCGTGCACTGTGTGTGCACGTATATATAAATATATATACATTTTTAAAGAGCTGGTGCAGAGTGCCAGCCTGACTGTTTAAAGTAACAAGCACTTCCCATTATTTACAGAACTGGTACGATACAGGAGGTGGCAAAGCAAACTTCCCTTGTGGGCTGTGCCAAATCCACGATCCAGAGGAAACTCCCTTGAGCATAAAGTTCATATTTTTTTGTCTCCTCTGCTAAGGGTTTAGGAATAGTGCCTTTTACAGGAGACAGAGGATTGTTACGAGGCTCCCTAGCTCAGTAGTATACCTGTTGCAGTGAGGGTTGCGAAAATTCATTTATATGAAAACTGAGACCCCCCCCGAATGAAAAATGTAATCCCTCCTGAATTCAGCCACTTCTCACCAAATCAGCCCAGTTCCCACCCAATACAGTTCTCTACCTGTGTAGTCCTCACCTGCAGTCGTAATCCCACGCTCTCCCTGCATGGTGTGGTCCACGCCACTTTTCCCGTGCCCGTGGGAAGTTCAAATTAATGCACATGGTTCTAGTTATTATTTACTTGCAAAACATTCCATCAGATGATAGGTCTGATTCAGGACTCAAAAAGCCAGGCCAGTAAAGGAGGACAGCACTTAACGAAGTAGCTGGGAAATGTCACGCTTTAAAAATGTCTTGCACGGAAGTAGATTCCATGAGCTATCCTCAGTCTTCTCCGGGGCAAAAATAATAATTATGAGAATGGAGATGGAAAAAAAGGAGGATAACAATGTGGATTTTTTGCACAGGGCAGCAGCAAAACCAGGGTCCTGAGCCCCAACAGTTCAGCTGCCCATTGGGCAGTCCTGTCCCTTGCTGGGCACTTTCTGTTACTCCTGAGCAATTGCAAATTGATGTATGAGTCACGGAAGAAAAGCAGCCGGACTTTGTTGGGATGGAAGCTCAGCTCTGGGATTTCTCAAGAGCTGCAGAGATGGAGAGCTGACAGTTGCTTCTCAGCAAGCCAGGACATGAGGGATCGCAGGTGAAGGATCTGTGCTTTCCTGCAAAAGGCTGTCATTAATGGAAAGGGTCTACTCCATCCCAAGTTCCTTCTAACTGATCTGACCAGACCCATAAACCACAAACAAAAGTATCTGTGATGTATGGTTAAAGGTTTCATTTGCTCACTGTGCTTCAGGCAGGCAGGGAGCACGTGATCCACAGCGTGCTGAAAACAGGGCTCACAGCAGTGCCCATCCAGGCAGGCTGGTTACCTGCTGGGAAGGGGCCGAATGCCACGGCCCTGCCCGCCTGTGCTTGTCAGGGTTCTGCAGGAGCCCCAGACCGATGGCGTGTGATTACAACCTGCTCTGCTGCCCCGGGAAGATGCAGGAGAGCATGAGAAGAGGGTAGCAACAAAGAGCTGCTTCCGAGCCAGCAACACATGCAAAACATTTCCTGGCCCATCCCAAGAAGACCTTCAGCCTCTTCAGAGACCAAGAGCTGATGCAGAGTGCCAGCCTGACCCTGGGGGGGGTCCTGAATGAAACCCCCCCACCCTAGAAAGCCTGACTTGCCTGCTCAATTGTACTGAGCCCTGGAGATGGTGTCTGTGGGCTGCTAATGGAGATCCAGCCCAGGCTCTAGGTAACAAAATGCCAGTTCCTGCTGTGGTCCCCCCTCCACTCCCTGCAGCAGTCCCAGCTCTGAGGCTGTAGCACCCAGTAGGACTCCTTACCTAGTGAACTGCTGCCACAGCACAATTCATGTGTTAGCATAGGATAAAACAATCACTTGCCAAAAATGACACAAAGAATGATATGTAGATAGCAAGTGCCTAGAGGATAGGAGAAGCCAAAGTGTTTTTTTTCCATACAATCTACGTTTTCACATGCAGTGAGGCAGAGTCTCCAAATGCACAGGCAGGACCTCACCCTCCCCCAAGCACACTGGTAAGATGGGTAACATGTAGCTGTGGCTGCTCCAACACAGAGCCATTACCCACGCGTGGTCTTCCACCTCTTCTGGGAGAGCTCATTAGGATCTGTCAGGCTGGTGGCGTGGGTGTTTGGGGCAGCTCACGGTGCTGCCACAGACTCTGCTGCCTCAGTGAAACCCCAAATCCAGAGGTTTGGGTCAACTCTTCGCTCCTGCCTTCCATGTCAGTGCTGCCGGGCTCTGTGGGCAACCACCTCGGCGGCTGCAGCTGAAGCCGGAAAGAGCCGGCAGTTTTGGTTTCGCCTTGCACTTGTGGGCTGTGGCAGCTCCATCTCTCAGCGCCTGCCTTCCCACAGCTTAGCCCTCTCATTCTCCTTTTTCTGAGCATCCCTCAGGAGCTCCTTGGTGAATAAATCCCCCTGCTCCTTTACCCATCCCACAGGGCTGGGCAGCAGCACCAGGGCCAGTACAGCAGGCTGGAGTAATTATATCTGTTTGTGTTGTTATTTGTGAAATAGTTCTGTTTATCATGGTGGTGCTTAAGGCAATACTCCCATGTCTGGGAATGTGCTTTCCGCTTCAGGCTTTACCCATAGACCCTCGGTCTTTGTTGGTGCATCCAGACCTCACCGCGAAGCAGTCTGTGTGCTCACCCCAACCAAGGCACTACGCTCTGCCCTATATAGTGCCACAGTTTCATGGCTTCTTCTTCAGTGCAACAGCCCGAACACCCCAACTTGCAGAGAGGAACATGACTCAGAACTAAAACTCCTCTGGGGAACATTTTGGGAACTCCCAAGCTGGGTGATACCAGGGCTTGGTTGGTGCCCTGCGGTCGCACATCCTGCCACACCTACTCGCCTGGCAGTGCTGAAATGTCACTGGTACTGCTCAGTGTGGCATAGCAGTGCAGACTATTTAGGGCAGGGAAAAGCCAGTTCAGATAAAAATATCAATCAGAATAAGTCAGCTTGTCCTTCAGCTGCTTTAAACCTGCCACCCCCGGCCTTCAGTTTCCATAGTCCGCTTCTGTGGCTGCTTTGTACAGCTTGGCTTTGCCCAGAGATACACCCCAAATCCTCCTCCCGCTGCATTTCTGTGGGATCAGGGCCAGTCCCAGCAGACCCTTTGGGAGGCATCTGTGAGAGAAGGTCAGAAGCTTTGTCTTGGCAACTGCAGACATCTCTCACAGAGTCCCCCTGGGTGAAGAACCAGTTACAAAAATAATTCTCATCCCCATTCAACAAATTTAATGCTTGCAAGATTTTTGCACCAGTAAGTCAAACAAGAGAAATAAATGCTGGCAAAAATCGCAGTGGGGAGGGTACTGTCTGTATTTCACACATCACAGGGTGCCTTTTGTACAAGAAGGAAAGGGCTTTTGACGCCTCACTCACCACCATCCGTCTCACTAAAGATGGGCCAGACGCTGTCTGTAATACCTGCTTCCTTGCAGAAACCAGGTGTGGCTCTAGCTTGAGATGGCTGGGACTCACCAACAGCTCTATTCCCTTCCTGCCAAGCCTGCAGCAACTGATTAACTGCAGGCTCCTGCTGTAGATATTTGGGTACTAATTTCCTGCTGCAGGAACCAAAGCGTCTCTCCTGCTCTCTTTTCCCCCACTGGCCTGTCCCTGAAGGCAGCCCCCAGTGCTCTCTCATTTTCTCCCCTGTAGAGGAACTGGGATGTGTTTTTCCTCCTGTTCCTTCTCCTTACCTGCTCCTCCAGATAGCTTTCCTCTGACCAGCCACCTCAGCCTGGCCCTTACTCCAGCCATCAGGGAGATGATAATGCTGTAAAAGTCAGAATACCTCCCCATGTATCTTTTAGCTTTGCAGATGAACCTTTTCACAGTACCTTGAAGGAAAAAACATCTACTGGGTTGTCCTAAACAGCTCACCTCATAATAAATCCTCTTTAGTCATGGAAGAGCAAGATCCTGCTCCTTGATGGAGTTGTCCCCCAGTGATGGGGGGTGCTTGTAGCAGAGCCCACAGTGCTGTGGGGCAGGGTGGCAGCAGCTGCAAGATTCAGAGCTGCAAGGCCCTCCAAGCCTTGGCCAGGCAGGGCAGCTCAGCCTCCTGTGATGGATGCCACAGAGGAAGGGGCTCAGCTATTGCAGATTTTGTAGTTATGGGGGACTTTTGCTCCATTCAGTAGCAGACCTGTCCCTCTGTCAAAACCCAACATGCATGTCCGTGGTTGGGCCCTGCACCCTCCTGCCCACCACTGGCTATAGGTTTCCCCACCAGCTGTCCATGACTAAGGGTATAAGCTGTAAGAACTGCATGGCAGTCAGGAAGGATAGGGACAAGTGGATCTCCCTAGGGCCCAGGGAGTCAGCAGCAGCAAGCACTCCTGGCTAATGTCCTTGGAGCACCAGTGCTCCAGGCAATGCCAAGAGGATGTACTGAATCAGCATCAATTGGGAATGTAAATTCTTGTGGATTCAGCCCTCCTATCTATCCCTTGCCTGCAGTTTCTCCTGCCGCTTCAGGAACTCTTCCTCAGCTATTTTTAGTGCAGGATTACATCATCGCCAGCTTCTGCTGCTTCAAAACAGGCAAGGGCTGCAAACACCAGGCTTCAGCAACCGACTCACGGCTGTGAGGACAGGAACTTTTTCCTTGGCCATCAGAACACCAGACTGTGGGATGGAGCCTGGTTTGGGAGAGCATCTCAACTGTGCTGTGCCCAACAGGGAGGAGGAGGGCCTGCCACAAGAACCCCTGCTTCCCCCAGGACCAGGGATGCTTTCTGGCACCACTGCCATTGCCTGCCTGTGCAATACCAAGCAAGTTAATTAATCCTCTGTGCTTCCCCTCTTTCCAAAGGGAGAGTTTATGTTGACCTACTTCTTAAAGAGAAACTTGCAAAGAGCTTCAGTGTCCATGGTGAGCAAGTGGCACCAAAATTGCTAATTATGCTGATTCCCAGTACCCAGACCACTGTGGAGCCGAAACAGCAGCAAGTAAAAGCAGAACATCATGTCTCTGGAGCAAGTAACAGAGAGAGCTGCTCCTGCACTGAGGTTGCAGTTTCCAGTCTGGCAACCGGCTCCTGCTTTTGGGCAAGAATGACTCACGTGCTGACCAGCCACGTGGAAGGGTGGCTCAGGCTGTGAGATGGCCACACAACAAAGAAGATTCACCTTTTACCTCCTTGCAAGGATGCCCCAGACCCATGGGGTCCTGGCAGCCCCTGGGTGGGGAGCTGTGAGCAGCTAGCCCAGGGCAAGCGATGCAGCAGGGAATCTCTGTGTCAAGCCCTCAGCATGCTTGCAGGGCTGCACATGCTTTGGATGCCTCCCAGGCACGCTGACACTGTCACTGTGTGTATCAGCACCTCTGGGGCCCCCAAGCCAGAGCACATTTTATCCTCTCCTCCCTGCCTCACCATCTCCGAGCCTCCCTGTGAGCCTGTGCAGGAGCCATTAGCAGAAGTAAGGAAATAGGGGGCTCCAAGCAGGCACAGCACCTTTCCCCAGCAGCATCCTGACCCCCACAGCCACTCTCTGCCTTCCCCTGCATCCCAGGCAGCCAAACGCCCCCTCCCAGAAGATTCTGCCCAGAACAAGGGCCAGAGCTCTTAAGGAGGAAATTCTGAGTTAAATTCCTTCCTCCCAAGTCATTTACAGAAGAGAACAGCATGTGCTCCCAGCACAGATGACGTCTTGCTGGCCTCCTGCCGCTCAGCTGCCTGTCACCGCAGAGCCAAGGCTCTCCCAGCCAGGCTACAAGAGGGTTTGGCCGGTGGAGGGGGACAGGAGGGTGTATTTGTTGTGCCTCTGCCCAGGGAAGGGCTGGCGGAGGGGGTGGGCATCACCAGGAGTGCATTGTGGACACCTCACCAGAAATCCTGGCATCCGTTGGAGGAAAGAGGGTGCAGAAGGTCACCGGAGAGCTGTGAAGATTCCCTCCATTCCCCAAGACAAAAGGAGGAACAGAGTTCCGCTTCAGATTATCTGTGAGCCCCCCGTAAAGCCGTTATTAGTGAGGGCTCAATAACCAAACCTGGGATTAAGCCAAAGGACCAAAGCCTCACAGGGGGCAAACAGCCCCAGCTGCCTGAATGCCACGAGCCCCACAACTAATTCACCCACAATTCTTCAGCGGGAATACCAAAACAGTTAAAGCAGCCCACAGAGGCTGTTCATTTTGTATTTGTATTGAGCTGCTTAAAAAGTAAACACAGCGCAAAGCCAGGCCTGCCAGCAGCTGTCACTGACCTCACAAGCAAATATACTGTGGGCTGATCCAAAGTAGGGCAGGCTCGCAAGCGGAGCGGGTGCAGCCGCTGAGCAGGAACGTGAGCTGCAGCTGGTACAGAGCAAAAGCTGCTGCCCCCCTCCCTAGGCCAAATCCATCAGCAGGGTCACAAAGCTGGTGAAGTTATTTGGGGAAAAAAAACCCACATTCTTGATGATTTTCTCTCTCTCATCTACAGGGACGAGGCAAACACTGCGCTGATCTGGGCAATCTGTGTAGGGATTATTAAAGCAAACTGTATCTGGGCCAAGGTTAATGAAAAAGCCTGCAGAATCCTCCTGGCCATAGCATTTTGGTTCCCTCATCGCATGCGCTTGGTGCCGTGCCGGCAGGGAAGCGCAAGGCTGGCAGTGTGCATGCATACCATGAGCCACAGCGGGCTGACAGGGGCACATGCTGGGGTTTCGGTCCTCATGAAGAGAGGCTCAATTCATGCTTGTAGAGCCCATGGGCCACCTCTGCTGACAGCTGGCAGGGATTATTGTCATCTGTTACCACCATCCCACACAGACGCATTTTGTGCTGCTCAGTGAGGGCTGCAGCCCCCTTGGGGCATCTCCAACCCTGCTTGCCCCATCCAGGACTTCTGGGGCAGAGCTAGTGCCACCCTGCTACAGCCAGTGCCACATGGGAGATCCTTGGCCAACTGGCATCATGGGCAGAGCTGGACTGCTCCTGACCTCACAGGGTCACACCTCCCTACCCTGGCAGGCTCCTTATTGCTGGAGGGGATTCCAGCACCTCAGTTCTGGTGTTAAAACCATTAAATCTCTGGCCTTTAATGCAAAGAAAACCTAGAAACTACAGCTGGGCTGTAATCAGGGCAGTGGCTGCACAGATCCTGCTGCCTAAATCGATTGGGAAACCCAGCCTCTCCGGGCCCAGCTGCTTCCCCAGGGTGCTTCTCTTCCAGTGCCAGCTTCTTAATAAATATTTCCCTCACACCAGCTGGTGATGCCAGCCCTGCTGGCAAGTGATCAATTTCCTATTCACCAAGTCACCCAAATCCATCAAAAATCACCCCAGATCCGTGGAGACAGGCTCCTCAAAGTGTCAGAGGAAGTCGAGGGCAGAGCTGCAGCTCTGGCCCAAGATGCAACCCCATGCAAGAGACTTGGCACCAGCCATTGTCCTCATCCCCACATGGCAGGGCCAGAAGGAGTCACTGCAAATGAGGGAGGCAGAGCTCACACCCCATTTTTTTTGTCTTTTCAACATCCGCCATTCAATAAGGCACAATTATCTGTTTTCTTAAAAGGAAGGGTAACTGGCCACCGAAATGGTTCCTGAGGAATTTGAGACTCACAATACTGCCTGTTATGGAGCAGTTTCACTAAAGATAATTGTTCTCTCTGGCCTTAAAAAACAGGCAATGCATCCCAGCACCTTGCCCCACTGCAGCCAGTGCCTGGGGACCCACCTGGTGTCCCTCAAGGGCAGCAGTTGGAAGCCATGCAAGCTTGGTCCATGTTCTCTTGGCAGGACTAGAGCAAAGCCGCCAGCTTGGAGACATTTCTGGGCAGCCTAGGAATCGGTACACATGCTTTCCCAGCCCGGCACATCACAGCACTAATTTGAATGCTGTAAATATTTAACTTTCATTTGCAATTTAACTGCCTGCCTTCAGTTGAGAGCAATTTCCAAGTAAATGGCTGACTTCAGCATGCCTCAGGGGATGTGAGCCGCATCACCAGCCCCAAACCCCAGGTCTTTGCAAAGACCAATGCTCCAGTGAACATCCCTGAGCACTGCAAGGCTTGTAGTCGGGGTCAGCTTGATCCCTGACAGGATTTTAAATGTCCATAACTTCCCAGGGTGGATTTCAGTGAAGGAGGAAAAGCAGGCTAAAGAACCCCCATCAGACCTGCCATCCCAGCTGGCACATCTGTCCTGCTCCCCACTTCATGGCCCCGCTGGGGATATTTGTGTCACCAGGCCATGCTTGTGGGACGCCAGTTGTGTCACTGAGCTGCATTTTGGGAGGGGCCCGTTTGGCGGACGCAGCAGCCACCTGTGTTTACCCGCTCCCGTCTCATGCTGGCACACACATGATTACAGCTTTCGGTTTCAGCCTCCCATCTATTTATATCAAATGCCTTTGAGTGATGTGCCACTGCCTCACGGGAGCACTGCTGGCCTGGGCCAGCCTGCCCACACCATCAGAGATGGCTGCAGGGTGACTCAGTCACAGCCTGAGAGAACGTACGCAGGGAATAAAGCTCCTACAGCAGTCTCCCTGCCATCCCTGGCACACTTACAGGGCTCTGAGACCACGCTCGGGAAATGTATCAGATCCTGCTGTGATGTGACTGAAACGTGGGATGCCAAGTGACTGTATCATCCCTGTCCCTAGGGACAGGGACTTGCCCATGACTGCTGCAGAGCAAGGTCATGGATGCTTCTGCTCCACAGCCCCAGGACAGTGGGAGCCGGTCAGTGGGGCCCCCCACATGTGGTGGTGGGGATTTAGGGTCAGTGCTCAGAGGACAGAAGAGATCTGTGCGAGCAGCAGGAAAGATGCTTCAATGAGATTCTGTCAGAGGCACCTGCAGAGCTATTGCCATCAAAAACAAAACAAGGAGGTAGCCCCAGCCCTTCCCACCCACCTACCCCCATTCTAACAGCTGTAAGGAAGTGTTACACATGCCTGCCGGGAGGCTATCTGCTCACGTCATGCCTGGGTGAGAAGCAGTAATAGCTGGGCACGTGTAATCAGAAACAAGCCCTATTTAAAGCCCCATATAATAAGCTGCATCTGAGAGAAGATGAAAGGGAGGAAGATGAGTCAGCAGGGTAAACGGAGCTGCACGTTTCTGCTAGCGGGCAGTTGGTGCATATAAGAAGAGACATTACAGAGAGAGCTCTCCCCAGCTGCAACAGCTCCAATGGGTAAGGGCTGACAGCCCCATCCCACCCCTAGACCAGGGCTTGTCCAGCTCCAGTGCAGGCAGCCCTTGGTGTACCCCTGGGGAGGAGGCTAGGGCTAGCAGCCAGGCAGGGGCTGGGTAGACCCAGCTACCAAGATACAGCCCTTTAGCTTCATCCTGCTCATCAGCTCCAGCCTTTCCCCTTCCTGGCAGTGGGGAGAGGCTGGGGGGACTCAGCACCTTGTCACTAGCACTGTCTTGGCTGCTTTGTGTGCTCTGTGCCATTAGCAGTGGTCCCCGGGTGGTGTCTGTGTCCCCTCCCATCCAAGCAGGGCTCACACCAGGACAGTGCACAGACTCCTCTGCCCCAGACACAGAACAAACAAATCTAGCTCCAGGGAAAGCAATCCAGAGCTCAGCCCTGCAAACCACCCCATGTGCTCCGGCATGGAGAAGGTTAACCATTGGTGAGGGACCCCACAGTCACAGCTCTGGGGGTCCCCAGGTCCCCTCCTGGGCACTGCAGGCAGGCAGCCCGCCCCTGCCCAGCCCAGCCACTCTGGCAGCCAGCAGCTCACGCAGGGCTATTTTTAGCCTCCTTGCTCAGCCTTTCATTTTAAAGCCACCCACAGGAAACATTTCCATTTTATCATGAAAACAACTCTGCTGCAAAAATAAATTATAAGGACATCAAAGCACTAAAATAAAGGGGAAAAGAAAGGCCTGCTTACGCCAGGGAATGAGGAGAGCAGAGGAGCAGCCATGTTTCCTCCCAGCGGGTCGGATGCAAAGAGACCTCCTAAAGCTCTTTCAGAACAAAATAACAATGCATCAAACGAGAAAAGCAAATTAAAATAGGAGAGTTGCAGTGTCAAGCAGATGCACCAGCAGCGATGCAGCAAGCTCTCAAGGAGCAGATGGCTCTCATTCATCTGGGCTGGCCTGAGCCTTCTCCAGTCCCCTCTGCTGGGATTTCACCAGGGTGCATTTGGGGGAAAACCTGGCTACACGGCACCCCTGCTGCCAGTATCTGCTCTTGGTGCCCCAACAGCTAATGAGGCCTGGGGTCCTGGGAGCCTCCCAGCCCTCCCTTGGCTCCTTGCACCTTTCCAGGTCATGAGGAAGCCAGTCTTGTTAATCTGATACATCCCAGTACCTTTCCTAGTCCATGGCGTTGGGAGCACAATGTTTCTGGGCTGTAAAAATAGTCGTGGGTATGCTGGCACCAGGAATGGGCCATGGCCAGTGCTGCCATCCCGCTGCCATGCACACGCTCCCTCCCTTGGCTGGCAACACCCCTTGCATTGGGGTGACGACAAGGTCTCCATGACCTTCATGTGGTTCCCTGTACCTTGAACCTGGATCCTGAGGGGTGTCCTGGAGACCCTCTATGTGCCTTTCCCCATCCCTAAGACCCAAGAAACACCAAACAGCCATACTGACACATGTCAACACCAAGCATGGGGGCACGGTGCAGCAGCAGAGATGCCTTCGCTGCCCAAGTGACAGCTGTGGGGAGCACGGCCACTAAACAAGGGCGAGGCAAGGGACAAGCCAAGAGCCTGACCTCCATTTGACATCATGGCAGGTGAAACCCAAACCTTGACCAACAGTGTCTATTACCTAATTAATAGATTATAATACCCCCGAGGAAATGAACCTTTCCCAGCCCAGCAGTGAGGGCCCTTGCAGGGGGGAGGAGGCAGCTGCCCGTGCCCCTGCTCTAGTTTTCACCTCAGCACACAGCCCCGCTGGGTCAGAGCGACCTCTGGGTTGGACCATGCTGGTTTCAGTGATTCAAAGCCTCCAACCCTCTGAGAAACTCACAGAGCAGTGATGCACAGGACGGCCCTTCTCCTTCCTTTCCTGGGCTCCCACAGCAGCCACCACCATCCTTACAGCACCTAGGGTGCAGCAGAGGGAACAGGCAAAATTGTCCATCATCTAACAGCATGCTGAGAAGCCACAGAGGAGTCACCCCCGGGCTGGTGACGCAGGGAGCAAAACCCAAAGCTTCTTCTGGCTGGCTGGGCATGCTCACAACTCCTCCCAGCATGGGGTCCTGCGTGCTGGGAGCTGAGCAGGCTGCTGAGAACATTTAATCATAGTTTGCAAAGCATCCCTGGGTGCTGATGCCATGGGAGGCAGCAGTGTCCCACACTGTGGGGGGAGAGTGATGGGGGCAGGGGAGGTGACTGTGATGGATGCTCCCCATCACCTCCCCACTGAGCAGGGCGCAGGCTGCACTTCCTTTCCCCAGGGAATGATTTGAGCCAAACACTTAACAATTTCCCAGGAAAAAAGCCCTGCACTGATGACACCCTCCCCTCCCCGCAGCTGGAGCTAGCCACTTCCCTGGGAGACTCTCTGGCCCCAGGGCCCCCTGTCCTGGCAGGGCTGAGCCACACCATCCCACAGCCACTCTCAGTTACACCACCTCCTGCTCAGTGATAGCCTCAGAGCATCCCTGCAGGAGACCAGGCTGTGCCAGAGCAGCATTTCATGGGCTCAGCACTCCCCTTTACTGCAGCCCCCTTTGCCATTCCCCCCCACTATCCCCTCCCTAGGTACCTGCCTCCAGCAGTGACATTTCCCTGCTCAATTCCACCATGACCAAACTTTCAAGAGGCCCTCCAAGGAGGCCATTTATATATATATATATTTTTTTTAATGCAGTCAATTTACCTGGATGAGAAAGGAGTGCTGAATTACTCAGAGTCCCTCCACCCATCAGCACTGGCACCCTACAAACCCCCTACTCCTGTGATCAATTAACTGCATTTGGTGGGAGGTCTCTCCTCAGCCCAATTTTTCAATTAAAGAAATACCCTGGGAGGGAGGTGGGGGGGGGAAACCCACATGTCATATCATTAGCAATGGCATGAGCCTACATTCACCCCAGGTGAGAAAGTTGGAGTGCCACAGGCAGCTATTGGAGTGGTGTGCACAGTCTTGGTCCATAATGATGGGTAAGGTGATGATTTTAAGAAGCTGGCACGGGCAGATGAGTACAGGATTCTCTTTGGAGCACCAACCTGTGCCAGCTGCCCCACGAGCCAGCCAGCCCCATCATTACCAGGGGTATGGGTGGCTTAGTTTGCTTTGGATTGTGCACAGACACTTGTTTTCCTTGGAATTCACTCCTGCAGCTCCAACTGGGAGCATTACCCGAGGGCCCGGCTCAGCCAGCTACCCCTGCAGCCCTGACCTCCCTGGCACCACAGTCCCCTTTGCTCCAATTTCAGACAATTTCAGGCTTTGCTGGCTAAAAATACCAACATGCCATTAATCCCTTTCTGCTGGATGGGACTTTCTCCCCCACCACATGGAGCAGGTGAAGCAAAACCATGCCAAGTTACAAAACCCTGAGTGGGGGAGAAGACGGCCAGCGAGGCAGCATGTTTCTGCTTGAAAACACAGGGCTGAAGTTCATTCCTTCCTTGGACATTGCTTAGAACCCTAGCAGAGCCCTTCCACCAGCTGAACCCCCATCCCTGCAATGGCAAAGCTGAGCTCCACCACTAATGTGGGAAACTTTGGAGGAAAACAGTTCCCAGCACTTCTGGCATGGGGATTTTGTGTCCCTAAGCATCCAGACCCATCACCACAGGTTGTTCAGTCTTGCCGACAGCCAGTGCCACACGCAGGATTGTGCCCGTGCCCCAGGAAGGTGCAGGGGAGAAGCTGGGTGCTGTTAGCAAGTGCCTGAGCCCACGGGCAATGCTTTAATTGCGGAAAGGCTGCCATGGGGCTGCGGCTGAGCAGAGCAAGCCGGATGCCTTGGCTGCCAGTACAGGGCTCAGCACGGGGTGCTGTTATCATTTATTGCCTGATGCTGGAGTACAGCGGGTGCACCTCCCTCTTCTTGCCCTGGACTTCACCCCACCTTCCTGCCCTTCCCCAGCTCAAGCTGATTCTGTGAATATGTGAATCTGACCAGCGTCCACGACTATTTTAGTGAGTGAGACTGGTTGTTCCCTGTCAGAGGTTCGTGATTTTATTTAACTCCCTTTCAGCAGCTTCCCAAATTAGCACAGACAGGCTCCTGCTCTGTTTGCCTTGGAAGAAGATGCGTTGTCACAAATTATTTTTGATTCAGGTAAACAAAGCCTCTACCTTTTTGGGTTTTTTTCCCCAGCTCCTCTTTGATGTTGGCTAATTTCAGGGCTTGGAAAAGCAAGTGCAAGGGCACTGGCAGGGGCCCAGCATGAAACACCGGGGATGCCGTGAGCTTCCCACCCTGCCCAGGCATCGCTACAAAGCCAGCACAGCCCCAGTCCTGCTGCGAAGGGCTGCTTGTGCCCCTGAGCCCCAAAACAACCCAAAGCTGAGGGCTTACCCCAACAGCAGCACCCAGGAAAATGTGCCTCCCCCTGTCCACCCCAGAGCACCAGTTTCCAAACCGGCGAGCAGGAGGCATGGTGGCCGATGCAGTGCCAGGCTGCTCCGAGTCCCTCTTGCCCTGCTGCCATCTGTGCCCGTTTGGTGCCAGGACAAGGGCCAGGCTCCCTGCTGTCACACTGCAGATCTCCACATTGTTTCCTCCACCCAGCATGCCGCTGCTGGGGTTTCCCAGTCCGGAGCAGCTGGGGAGAGCCACAGGCGTGCAGCTGCCACAGCCAGGCGTCCTCCAGCCGGGCCAGAGGGAACCACGCTGTGGGATGGGTGTGAAATGCGTCAGCTTGACATTGCTCCCTGGGAATGAGGATGGGTGGCCATGCTGCAAGGTGACAGCAGCCCATCCCCACCACTTACACATGGTCATAAAAGCAGGGATTTGTCCCAGTTTGGCTATTCCCAGGGATTAACTGGTGCAGTAACTCCTCCTAAACCTGCTGGGAGCAGCCTGGATTCCTATTCACATTTCCCCAGCCAGTTACTCATCCCTCTTCACCGACCATCCCAGCCCCACCACTCTTCCCTCAGAGGGACAGTTTCTTTTACTGTCCCATCACAAAACTTCCTCTGTGTTTGCAGCCGGGAGAAGGCACACTTCCCTGATGGGAGGAGACAACAGGGGGGCCGCCAAATCTTGGGATGAGATGGGGCAGGACCCCTACAGCGGCCCCTCGGGCAGGGTCCTGTAGCTGTAATGGTGCTGGGGGTTTTCAGGTAATGGGTTGCACAAGACCTCGTGTCAGTGAGGGCGCGTGTGGTGGTGTTTATTCAGTGCTCATCCCAGACTATTTTTGGGACCTGTTTTGCAACGAGACAGAACCTCCTCACCCATCAGCACGCAGTTACCTTAGGGGCACGGCCCTGCTCAGCACGGCCGGTGTCTTGGCCCCGTGGTGGGGACAAAGCAGCAACTCTGCAGCCTGGTGCAGAGACTCCCCTGCAGCAGGGCCAGCACTCCTGAGAGGTTAGTGACCCCACCGAGCCCCTGGCCCCTGCAACCCACCCTCACAGCCCCTGCAGAGAGCCCTTCTCCTGACATCGATCCACCTAGACACACACATGGCTATTTATAGCTGGGGCTAGTGTTGATTTGGATCAAGTGGAAGATAACAAGGTTATTTTTAGGTTTACCTCTCAGCCCGTGAGGGGACAGAGGCTTTGCTGGCTCAGGCAGGATCTGTCCAACCTGTTGGGGCACAGCTGGGTGCTGGGACAAGTGACTGGCCATGGGGAGGGAGCAGGAATGCACCTCAGATGCACTGAGGGAACAGCAGATGCAATAGGATAAGCCCAGACACACAGGTCCCCATCGTGCCACCCTGCCTGCCTAGTGGGTCCACTCCTACCACCTCTGTTGAGTGAGTGGGGCTGTTGGGAGCTTATGGCTCCAGATTCACAGGTCTCAAATAAACAGCCCACCCCGGCTGTGCCTGCTGAGCTCTCCATCCCTCCCAGCAGTGTGGGCAGGCACCCATAGGTACCCTCTCCCTCCTAGAATAGTCATGCCCTCACCCTGATGGGGTGTTGGCATTGCACGTCCTTCTGTGGGAAGCAGATTTCCAACCAAGAGCTCCAGCTTGGCAACATCCAGCTGCCAAAACAGTTGCTTTAATTATAAAGTCCTGAGTGTTTGTGTTTGCTGCACTGAGCAGCATCTAAAAATACCAAAGACACTAAGTCACCCTGTAATGAGACATTTAACAGAGGGAGCCACCACAGAAACCAAATCAGTGGCGCCGGGAGGCTTTTCCCATCTGGATGGTTCATGGAGCCTCCATGTGCTCCTCCAAAATGCTCCTATGAAACAGGGCTTTGGAGGGAGAGGAGACACCTGGCTGTGTTTCTCCTTTGCTTAAGCTCCCTGAGTGAACTCTGGGAGCATGGGGCTTCAATGGGATGGGGTCTAGGAGAGATATGAGGATGCCCCAGGTCAGGCCAGGTCTGCCCAAACTCATCCCATAGGGTCCAGAACCTGCAATATCTTATACTTTTTTTAAGATTATATATTTCCTTTTGGATTTTGCAGAGATGATGATGGGACTGGTTTTGGACACATCTAAAAGAACTTCATCCACTTTGGGTGGGTGACTTGCCCCATACACCACCAGTCCCGTGGCCAAGATGGGAAGCAGCAAGCGGTTGTGAATAGCTTCAAAAAAAAGGAATTTCAGGACAATTTAAAAAATAAGCAGCGCTGGTCAGCCCAGCCTATGACAGCCAGATTGCTTTGCAAGAGCTCAGACAAGTTTTAATGGCCAAATTTGTCCGTGCTGAGGGTGGCACAGGCAGGTTGCAGTAGGGTGGGGGTCTAGCACCAGTGCTCAGGTGCCTTTGGCTCTGGCACACCTGCAGCCACAGATTGGCACAGGACTCACAATTGCCTTGACTGGGGATCATTAAGGACAGAGCCTTGAAATGGGGAATGACCTCCCACTGGTGACAAAGCAGGGAGAATGACTCCAGCCACAGAAACAGTCCCAGGAGAGTGACCCCCACCCCCTGTCTGAGACAAACTGCTGTGAGAACTGCATTACTCCGGGTGTCTGGGAGAGGAATGGGGAGGCCCTGCTCCCACCACCCACCAACCTTTGTCCCTCCAGACATTAGCTGATGGGACACCAGCCATGCCCCAGCACAGGGAGAGGTGCTTGTGTCACAGGAGCAAGCTTTGGTCATCATCACGCTCCGGAGGATTGCTGTCTGGGATGTGACGGCACATCCCAGGAGAGCTCCTGGTTGTGGCTCAGCTTTTCATTTCCAGCAGCTCTTACCAAGAAAGCTTTCTGGACTCTTTGTAATGAGGAAAAAGCAGTTGGGACCATACAAAAATTTCTGCCATCCTTCCAGTCCTTCCCAGCACCACCAGCAAGAGGCTGGTGCTTCCCAATGCCACCTATGTCCTCACGCTTGTCTTCTTAAGTGCCTGCCCTCCCTGCAGTAGGGCAATGCTCCCATCCCAGGGGTTTGCATCTGTCTCTGCGGGGGATTTGTCCCCATTCCCTGGAGCAGCATGAGTGACTCCAGCCAAACCCACTGGCACAGCCAACAACCTTCCCACCATAGGAGAGCCCCACAACCCCTGTGCTGAGACATGAGGTTTGAGGTACACAGTCCTGCCTGGGCAGCTCAGAGCGGGCAGGGGATGCTGCCTGGGCACGCAGCCTGCCAGCCCTGGGTGGCCTTTCGCACACCAGCCTCCCTCAGTCAGTGAGACGTTGGCCTCCCTCCTCCCGTGCCTGGCACAGGATCACACCCAGGAAAGCTGGAGCCTGACCCCGAGCTGCTCTTTTGGCAGGCACCTCTCTCACTCAATTAAAGGCAAACCCATGGAGTGCAGTGTCCCAGGGCTGCCCTGAAGTCAAGTGACAAGTGTTGGGTTTCTAGCTTGCCCAGTGTGAGGGCACGGTCACCTGGATCCTGGGGGCCATGAGGATGAGCCTGCAAAAGCAAAGGGATTTTTGGCCGGCAGCTGCCCCACACCCCACTGCTGACAGGGCACCCCAGCCCGAGAACAGCACATGTGCCAATGGCAGTGGGAGCCATCTTGCAAGGCCCAAGGCACCAGCGGGCACCAGATCCCTGCCAGCGTTAGGAGCCTCCTCAGTGTTTGTTTTCCTGAGTGCTGCGGGTGCCCTGATGCCCTCTGAGCCACAGATGGTGTGTCAGCCACACACCTCATGCTCTGGCCCCTGTGCCCTGGGTTTTGCAACTTTTCCCTGCCTTTCCCCCCATGGATCAGGGGTGGCTTGGCCCCAGGAACCCTGATGCTGCCAGCTCTCCTGCCCCCACACATGCCTGGGCACATGCTGCCCGCAGCCCTGCCACCCCCATGCCTGGCACAAGCAGAAGCTCAAGGTTGGGGTACACATAGCCAAAATGCCCAGAAATCAAGTACATAATGGTTCTTGCTGGAAGGCACTGGTTAAAATACACAGCCCTGCACCTTACTCTGGGCTGCAGTTGTGCACCCCAGGATCAACAAGGAGAGGACAGGGATCTCCTGGAAACAGCCCAACGGAGGGCAACAAAGATGATTGAAGGCCTGGAGTGTCTCCCCTGCGAGGAAAGGCTGAGCAAGCTGGGGCTGTTCAGCCTCAAGAAAAGAAGACTGAGAGGGGACCCGACTAATGTTGATAAATGAAGTGTGGGACACGGGGAAATGGCCAGCCACTTAGTGGTCTGTGGAGACCAAGGGACAATGGCTTCCAGTTGGAGCATAGGAAGTTCCACACCAGTATGTGGAAGAACTTTTTCACAGTGAGGGTGACAGAGCACTGGGACAGGCTGCCCAGGGGAGTGTGGAGTCTCCTTCTCTGGAGATATTCAAGACCCATCTGGATGCCTCCCTGTGTGACCTGTCCTAGGGAACAGCTCTGGAAGAGGGGTTGGACCCGATGATCTCTGGAGGTCCCTTCCAATCCTTATGATTCTGTGATTCTGTGACCTGGGGAGCAGGAAAGAGGCACATTTCATACAGAGAGGAGCTCACATCTCAGCCCTGCCTAACCAGGAGCCTGAAGCTGTGCGGGCAGATCTCACCTGGGGCCCTGCACAAGTAGGATAAGCTCAGCCATCCCTTGCCCCCAGCACAAAGTCTGGGGCTGGGATGTCAGTACCCGAAGCCCAGGACCCCTGGCATGGGCAGAGATTGGGTGAGCAGGCTTGTACCAGGTCTGAACTATTACATAAGGCGAAGAACACGTGCGGGCTGCCAGGCGAAACCGTAAATAATGTTTGTGCCAGAATCCCAGCTCCAGAGCTAGTGGGACTGGAGAGCCATGCTTGGGGGAAGCCAGGGCTGTGCAGGTGAGGGCTGCTGGGGTGGGTACGGGCGGGCAGCCGCCAGAGCAGGATACAGCTCTTCAGGGAAGAATAGGCAAGGTTTGTGCCCCATCTCTGCCTGCGCTATTTAAACCTCTCACTTGTGAAAACAAGACCCGAAACAAGCAAATAAATATTATCTGGAAACACAAAAGCCCTGACAAATCTCCCAAAAATTCTCTACGTGGGTTGTGTGGCGGTTGCACAACAGGAAGAGGCTGTTGATCCCATTTGCTCCGTGCCAGCACCACGCTCGCCTCCACCCAGAGCTGCCTGCTTGGGCTTCAGACCCAGCTAAACCCAGCACCAGGCAGTGAGACATAACACTGCCAGGTAGCCTGCGGCTAGGTGTATCTCCCACGAACCAAATCCAAGTTCACAGCTCTCAGAGATCTGCCAGAGCCCTCCTGGCCACATCCCTCTGGTTGCATGTATGGGGAGCGCTGGCAGGGGAACGGGTGCTGGAGGGATGCCGAGGGGAGGCCTGACATCACTTCTCAGTGTTACAGGGAGCTTGATCCCACATACACCACCTCCATCTCCTCCATCCCCCCTCGGGGAACAGGGTGCACACATCAACACCCACTCTCAGCAGCGGTGCTCTAGCCCAGCAACCCCAGTTTTCTACTTTCACACCCTTCACATTATTCTCCCACAGAGGCAGAGCTCAGAAACAGCCTTTGTTTGCTCACAGGACAAATCAAGGCTCTTGCAAAACAAGTTAATGATTTAACTCCTTTCAGGGGTGACTTGCCCTTAAACTTCAGATCTGGACACCTTATGGAAGGGAGAATTTGACCCTGAGAACACTCAGCTCCAAAGACCGACAGGAATGCTGGGCTTTGCCCCCTGACAAGCGACATATGGGTTGGGGACACATTGAGTACCCAGCTCCCATGGAAAGAGCAGCCAGACCCTGCTCAGGCACCAGTCCAAAGCAAGAAGCAGGACTCCAGTGGTGTACTGGGAGCAGGTTGGAGTCGGGGGGTGCAGCATCAGGGCTCTCCTCTGCTCCCCCCAGGGTGCTGCAGCGCCTTCCCATGCTGGTCACTTGCTGCCACCTGGTGCCATCTCATCACAAGTGCTGAGGCCCTGCACTTGTGAGGGTGCCACAGATGTAGAGGATGGGGAGCCCACAGATGCTAAGCACTCACGGGGTCCCCATCTTCGACACCCATTGCCCCAAGCAGCCCCACTTGTCCTCCAAAGGACAGCCTTGACCTGGTTCTCCCAACAGGCCAGTGGCCTTTCTCCTGCCTACGGGGTCAAAACCAGGACTCCAAATATTTCCCAACCTCCTGTGCACCGGAGGGTTATTTCCCCTAAGGCAAGTGGCTGTTCCAGGCATCGCATCCGGAGGTGGTCCTGTGGTGTTCCAGAACAGCTAGGGAACGGGGATGTGAAGCACCTAGAAATGGGCAGGGTGGTAGTTAACAAGAATTATTCCCATTACTCCAGATCAATTATCTTGCACAACAGGTTAACCGGCCATCGAGGCAAAGAGAGAGTAGCAGGGACTCTATTTCTTTAGTAGGGTTTGTGGCAAGCAAGATTGTGCCATTCATGATGGAGAAGTAAGGGATCTCAGGATTAACTCGGCCTGCAAGGTGGCTGCAAAACACACAGCAAAGTTACTGCATTACTGGCAGTTCCCTGTGGAAGTGGAAGGAGACACACTGTTATCCACAGTTCCATTAGAAGCTCACTAATTGAGCTGGAGGACACGGCGCTTAATGAATACACAGCTGAGACCACCCCAAGGGGGTGTACTGGAGAGTCGGGCTGGGATACAGGTGATCTCAGCAAATAGACCAAGGGTGGGGGGAGAAAGGAGGATGTAATTCTGGAAAGCAGGATTCTGCTCTCAGGTATGAATAATCTGTGTGCAAAGGCAGGCTAGAGAGCAAGATTGCGGGAAAGGGTGACTCACAGGCAGAGCAAAGTCATTCGGAGGGGGGCTGTTGTTGTTAACTACTTATTTACTTTAAAATCAAGCTGACTGGGATGTTTGCTCTTAACACACGCGTGAAGCAAGATACCCGCTGTTTGCAGACAGCAAGGTCTGAGCCCAGAGTTTGTGCCTAGATGCCTGTGTTACCCCCCAGGTACAGGAGGAGCAGCTGGCTGACCCAAAGGATTGTACGCTGCACACAGCAAGTCTGTGAACATGCAAGAGGATGCTGCAGGGACTTATAAACAGGCCTCCAGCATCTGATGGGGATAGGAGCAGTAACAAACTTAAGTGTCAGCAGAGATTAGGATGTCCTGTGAGCCCAGCAGCTCCCAGGGAGCTGTGAGGGGATGTCCAACACCGAGGGCTGATGCAGGAGTCAACCTAGGGGTGACCTGGATGATCTCTCAAGGTTCCTCCCAACCCTAAGTTATTACTATCCCGCAAAATGGCTGTGGAGCAGCACAGGCTGCTTCTTCAGGGCACAGACACAGACTCTGACCTGGTGCCCGAGCTCTCCTGGATTTCCCCAACTCTTAGGTGGCAAAGGCAGAGGCCACAGCAAACCCACGTGAAGGCTCCTGTGCCTTACAAGGACTTTGTGCTATCCACCCGAGGAACGCAGGTCATCTTCACTCAGGTAGACCAGAGCCCAGGCCACAGAAATGCCCCGAAAACTCAGAGGGGAACAGAGATCCCTGTGCTGTCAGCAGAAACCTGATGGCTCACCCAGTGCTCCTGACCAGCCTGTCCTGGGGGGCAAACAAACAGCTAACAGAGCAGCACACCGGTGGGGGGGGGGGTGGGGGTGGGGTGGGCTCTGCTCTCCAGAGCAATATGGAAGTTTCTAGGAAAGAACAGGGTTCGGAAGTGGCACGATGCCTCTGCCAGGGATACGACCTTAGGCGGCAGCCCTTGTCACAGTGCCCTGTCACAGCGCCCTGTCCCAGCCCCTGCCCTTCGCGGGGCATCAGAAACAAGAAGAAAAGAAAAAAGAGAAGGAAAGGCAAAGGCAGTGACCCGCTGAGATGGGCGAAGGGCGGAGACACGGTTTTCCCGAAAGGAGGAAGGCCGGGGCTGCGCTCCGCGCCCCGAGCTGCGGGCAGGAGCGGGGCAGGAGCGGGGCAGGAGCCGGGCAGGAGCCGGGCAGGAGCCGGGCAGGAACCGGGCAGGAACCGGGCAGGAAGCGCTGGCGCAGGGAACAGGCACCGAGCCCTGGCTGCCCGGGCAGCCAGCGATCCCAAACCGCCCCCCCGAGGCCAAAGCTCGGAAAAAGCTCTCCCAGAAGGAAAACCAACCGAAGCGCCCCAGCCATAACCTACGGTTTCCTTACGTTCACCGTAATTCCGAGCCGGAGGGTGCGGACAGGGGACCCTCTCCGCCTCACGGGGCGGCTGCAGGTGTAACGGGGATCCTGTGCCCCCGCTGCACCCCCAGTACGCAGGGACACGGGGGGGGGGGGGGCTGCAGTACCCCCTCCCTCCCACAGAGGGGGAGCGGGGCTGCGCGCTGGGGCACTCCTATCCAGGCGTCTGTGGGAAAACCATGGGATGTGTCCGAGAGGATTGTGAAACACCTTGAGTCAGGGGAAGGTTCAGCCGACTAATGGGTTCCCAGGGTGGGGGACGCCCACGGTGACACCCAAACCACGGTGCCAGACACCCTGAGCATCACTCAGCCTGTCAGAGGATGCTCTGCTCAGGGCTGTGCTAGTGAGACTCCCCTGCGAGGCAGCAGATGCTGTTATTCTCCTTTGGCAGAAGAAATGGAGAAGGATGCTTCTCCACTGCAGATGGACATCTGGCTGCAGCTGGGCAAAGCAGGACCCAGCCCAGCTTTCCCTGGCTGCCCACATTTTGAGGGCTCCACATTTATCCGTCAGCAGCAGCTGTGCTGGACAAGTGCCCACCGGCTGCCACCAGCTCTGTCCCTCCTCTTCCCACTGATACCCCAGGAGCAGGGTGATGGGCACCACCACAGGCCTGGATGCTCAGCAGCAAACAGCTTTCCCCGAGACATCATTAGGTTTATTATTGAGCCAGCCCTGTTGTGCTTTGCAACCTCTTTTTCAGGGTACAGACAATCAGCCTTGGCAAGACCCACAGCACTCAAGGGCCAACTCCTTGCTTTGCTCTCACACTAGTCCCAGCCTCCAAGAGCCTTGCCACCCAGCCCAGCCCGGTTTATTCCCACAAGGAAGGCAGGACTTAAAACACCAGTTGACAAACTAAAAGGCAACCTCCTCCCTCCTGCTGTGCCAAGACGCTCAGGCCTCGTGCAGGTTCCCAGTGCCCAAGCTCACTGCAACTGGGACCTAACGGTTTCCCCAGCTCTGCGCACATGACAGCCAAACCCACTGGGAGGAGTGTGAGCCTCTGCCCCTTCCCAACGCCCCCCCTGCCTGGGAATACAGTCTTACCTGAGCTGGGGCTCAGTGCTGAGGGGTAGCAGCCAAAACCACAAGAGCAGCCCTTGCATGGCAAGGCTTTTCTGGCAGGAAATGAGGCTCAGTGGGCATGCTGTTACCTGGTGTGTCTCAGGTGTGGCCCCAGGTGCAGGCAGCTTCCCTCCCAGCCTCCTGACCGTGGTCTCAGCTGCTGCTACAGGGCCAGCTTGGGCATGGGGCCAGCTGGAGCAAGCTGGGAGCCAGCACCCAGACACCCCCCAACAGACCCAGGGATTTTTGTTACTGAACTATGAGAGGCTGCAATGTGTGATGCAGACATCCTGCATTGCCCTAGCCACTGACTGCTGGCCAGAGGCCCCCTCCCGTCCCCCTATGCTGCAGTGACTGACATGTTTCCTGCAGCCATGTCACCTCGACCCGTGCGTGACAGTAGCAGCAGGGCTGGGGTGCCTTGACAGGCTGCGGGCAAGGGGGTGAGGTGTCGGCAGGATGTTCCCCAGCCCTCTCTGCAACTCCTCTGTCAAACAAAGCAGCTGCTGGGCCTCAACAGTCTCCCAGGGAAAGGAGAAATGCAGACACTTTTGCCTGGATATTGATGTAATGCCATTCCTAGCACACTGCATACATTCAGTGAGACTTGTAATTGCAGCTGAAATTAGTATTTAACACACTTTCAAGGGTTTTAAGAGGAATCTTGGCACTTAAAACCTAATTCCCTTGCCCCTTGACGTTTCATTTTGCTTCTCGAGTGCTTAGGGCCACCTCCTCTTAATAAAAAGAAAAGAGAGAGCTTTGTGTTGTCTTTGAAGAGAAGAGACTTGAGAGACTTGACCCTTCTTGATCTTCACCGTCTCTCACAACATCAAATATTCCTCGAGGCAAAACCTGCGTCTCCCAGAAACGTGGGGAGGAAAGAAGTAGCAGAGCAAGTCCCCACCACAGCCCCCTTTTTCCTCAAAAGAATAAATGACCATTGCACAGCGGACTCCTTATATCGCTAAGATTTTAATAGCCATATAAATCCTTTGCGTACAGCAATCTGTGGCATGTGAGAAACCATATAGATACCCAACAAGTTTTTCTGGCTTTTACCACATAAAACTATCAGCAATTAATTATTATTATTTCTTTAAATCAACTCCTGTAGTAGAAACAATAACCAAGCAATTAACAGCAAATTTCTAATTGTCTAAAAGAACAATGTTTCTTCTCTTAAAAAGAGCAGAGAAGGTGAGGGGGTGTTCCAGATATCTGTACAGATTGGGGTACCTCAGAAAGACGACGGCTGTCAGCACCGCAAGTATGCACACCCAGTCTGGGGGTGGGGAAAGCTCTAGCAGCACCTGGCATCATCCCCCGAGGAGGGCTGGGGGTGATGGCTGCCTGTTGCTTCGCCTTCAAGAGGACCGCACACTGCCTTGCCCCGCCAGCAGCCGTCGGTCCTGCCCAAGGTGAGGACGAGCCCTCTCCCCCTGGGACAGGAACCGCACCCCGGGGAGGTGCAGGACCCCTCCCCACACATCACCTTGCAGGCTGTGAAGTGTAGCTTGTCTGCATTGCCCATTTCTACCTGTAATTCCACTTGGTCAGGAGTTATAATCGTCAAGAGGCTGCACAAGCGTATCGTACCTTTCCACGCCACCGTCCAGCGCCTCACAGCTGAGCTGTCCCCCTCATTGCCACCCAGCAAGCCCAGGAGCCTGCCTCCCCTGCGCTATTCACACAGGCAGCCTGCTCCCGCCCCTCGCCGCCTGGTTTCAGTGACATCAGCGTTCGCAGAATTCACGGAATTCATTAAGAAAATCGTTATTTACATCAGCGTGTTCAGCAGCGCGATGGGATAGAAGAGCTGAGACGAGTTCGCCCGAGTCGCTGACTCGCACCCTACCCCACGGGCTTATTGCTGATTCGGGCTCGGGGACCAAATCACTCCGGGCGGTTTCCATCCCTCCGGTTCGCACAACAGCGGCCAAGCTGCCATCCACACCCCGAGGTTTCACCCTCAGGGGGGGACCATCCCCTGGGCAAGGCGGGCTGTGCATGGACGCCGTACCCTGGGCAACGTTAAGGCATTACATATACGCAGGAGCTGTTTGGGGATTTAAAAAAAACCCACTCAAAGTGTAAACATTTTTGCACACACAGTCATTGGACTTCCACACATGAAGTTTTCTGTAGTTTTCTGCATAAATCACGAGTTAAGGACCTACACAAAGAGCACTCGAGCAGACGCCTGGAGCACTGGGTTTCTCTTACAGCATGGCAGCATGCAACGCGACAGACTCTAAGTAGTAGAAATATTATAAGTCTCAGTCCAGGACACGTCCTCTCTCCTACGTTTCTTATTTAGTTTAGGTAAACATCATTAACAACTACGTGCTGGTAACTCGGGTAAGATGGGTGGCTTGCAAGGAGCTTCAGCACACGGCATGGCTAGTGCTTGGTGATTTCAGCTCGTTTCTACTTTTATCTCTAGGTAGAAAAGGGAGAGATTCTGCTTCCATTCCTGTATCTATGGAGGTTGCTCAATGACCCCTAGGTCGCTGTGCCGGCGGTGCTATAGGTTTAGGTATCAATGATTCTGCCTTCCTCAGGGACTTTGGCACATTCACCCCGATTCGTACGAGATCCCTGAGAACTTATCAAAGCTGCAGTACTTTACAATTTAGAAGACCCGGTGGGGGCGCTTGGCTCCCCACCACGCTCACGCCTGCTTCTTGTTGTTGTCCATGCTGTGCAGCAGTTGCAGGAACTCCAGGATGAGGTTGGCCGTCTTGCGGGGCCGCTCCACCACCACCGAGTGCCCGCAGTTCTCCAGGATGTACATGTGGCAGTCTGGGATTGCACTGGCTAAAACACTGGCACCAGAAACATCCAGGACCTGGATGGCAAGGGAAAAAATAGTCACTCCTGTGGGCAGAGGAGGGTTTTTACAGAGAGTGTTTTGCCCTGTTGGAGCTGCCGGGCAGGGATGTGGGCACAGTCCTTGGTACCTTGTGGTACCCATGCCTGGGGCTGAGGCTGGGGTGCCGCATGGTACCAGTATCAGCATGCAACTGGGAACTTTCTTGGCTGCTTTTTGGATGATTGCAAGCAAACGCGTGTCCCTGTGCATTTACAGAGGCCTCTGCATGCCTGCAGCTTGCCTCCCTCCCTCCCACTCTTCCCTCAGTAAACCAGCCCTCTGAAGGCTTTGCCTCCCGCCTGCCCACCAACAGCACATCTCTCCCAGTTGCCGGGACAACTCTCTGTGCTGGCATTCCATTCCTCTTCCCAGCCCACGCCTGCTGGGGCCCTGCCACCTGCCCCGTGCCTGCCCCCTTGCCCTCCCCAGCCCCAGCTCTGCCCTCTCCTCCCTCCGGCCCCACGCTGGCTGTCAGCTCCCATGTCCAGACCCACCAGGCATGGAGATACACGTGCCCCAGCTTAGCAGTACTGCCCATACCATGTCCCAGTGGGCAGAAATGGGGTTCCCAGGGGAGGTGGAGGGGGCCATGTACCTGGTCCTGCCTTCCCCAGATGACCTGTGTCGGCGCTTTGATCTTGCTCATGTTCTCATGGAGAGAGTGCCTGGACTTTTCATCCACGATTTCTAAAAACACTAGTGGGGGCAAGAGGAGAGTCAGTCCTACCAAGGCAATGCTTTGCTTTCTGTTCTCACAAGGGTTCTTCCAGGTCAACCCTGCCAGCATCCCCCACTGGGACACCCAGGCAGGCGTGTCAGGCAGAGCCCCAATGAGGCCATCCTTGTGCTGCCCTGAAACCCCACTGCTGAGACACCCTCCTCCTGGCCCATCTCTCTGTGGGTACAGGTACTAACTAACCCCCCCAGGAGGCTGAGGGTGAAGCAGCCACCCCATCCCCCGTGGAGGTGGCAGCGAGTGCTACCAGTGACCAAGGTGCACCCCCCAAAACTGTTAATGACACTGTCCCCTCCCACCCTCAGTAAGGCAGGAGAGGGGTGCTGGAGCCCAGCGGTGTGCTGGGGACACGAGGGCTGGAGGCAGCCTGTCCCCACAGCCTGGGGCTGGAGGGGATGCTGCTGCACACTTACGTTTCCGGTAAAAATCATTGTGTGGGATGCGAACATCAACGAGGCCCTGGAGGATCTGCAGGGAGAGCAAAGGGAGCTGCTGGGGGGACCCACATCCCACACGGGGCTGAGCATGCCCAAGGGCACCCTGTGCGTGGCTGGGAGCACACTCCCACCGCCTCAACATGCCCCGCACAGCCTGGCCCCAGCACAAGCTCCTTCCTAAGCACAGCGGCTGTTGCAACTGCACTTGAGTAACACACATTTCAGCAACAAGTGTTTTTGTCTCTTATGATGCAAACCCAAATTTCTTCCCCCCAGCCAGCTATTCAAGGCCAGCAGGCTGCCTCAGCCATGACTCCACTTTTCTTCCTTCATTTGTCCTTTGCCAACAACAAAAAAAGGTCTTGGCTGTCACCTTACCCTTTTTTTCCCCTTGCTCTCCAATCTACTCATCTCAGACTTCCTAAGGAAAACCAGCTTAATGGGGAGCCCCTCGCCAAGTTCCTCTCACCAGACAATGAGGTGATTAACATTTCCATGGCTTTTGCTTAATAAAGTAACAAACAATCCCCCTCCTGCCCAGACAACAGCCGCTTTAGTTATTTAATGCTTCCTGCCAGCCATATTTACAAAAAACTCCTTTGACATCCCAGCCTGCTGCAAGAGGCCTCGTGGGAGAAGGAATTTCAGCGGGCGCTGCCAGAGGGAGCTGGGAAAAGTGGGTTTGAAGGGAAAGTGCCAGCGAGGTGCTGGGAGTGGGGTGGAGGGTGTCGTGCCGGGTGATGGGGGAATAGCAGCACCAGCTCTGCTCCCAGCATCGCCTCAGCTGCTGCACGCAGGCTCAGGGAGAAGCAAACCTGCCCCCCACCCTGAGTCCCCCTTTCCGGGCCACTGCAGCCAGTTCAGGCCCCTCACCTGCTGTGGCACCTTGAAGCGAACATAGGAGCAAAGCTTCAGCATATCTGCCATCTCCTCGGGAGTGGAGGGAATTAAAGGGATCCTGTCGATGCGTTCGGACTCTTGCAGCTCCCGGAGCTGCTTGATGAACTTGCTGTCTGTGGTACTTGGTAGGCCTAGGTCAAACAAGAAGGGGGTACAAGCTAAAACCCAGACAACACCTCAACAACAACAACAACAGAGCGTCACCATACTGACCCCCATCACTCCTGCCTCTGGCTCCCGCTTGCTCAACCACTAAACCAAAAATTAAAATACAGGGGGAGAATAAGAATCTGTACATCTGGCAGCCTTAATGTGCACCCAGATACCCTGGGCTCCTCCTGCTCTAGGGCCTGGCACCACTGAGCCCCATGGGCTGACCCAACGCAAGGTGTGCTCCCTGTAGACAGGCACAGACACTTTGGTGTGTTTATTTTTCCACAGACAGTGGATGCAAAGACCAATGCCTGTGCCCAGCCTGCCAAAGAAAAGGACAGAGAATTTCAGAAGCCACATCCACACGGACCACTGTGGGGACAAATCCCACTGGCAGCCTAATCCCAAACCTCCCTGCAGCCCCACATCCAGAAACACCCGGAGAGTCAGTCAACACCACTCCCAGTGAGGAGCTGGAACCTGGCCGCCCCCAGAGCCCTGTAGCTAGGTAACGTTCTCTTGGCTTTATTACTTCTGTCTTATCTGTGAGCCGCCTTCCTCGCATGGGAGGGGGAAGGAGCTGCTTTAACAACTGGGATGCAGCAAAGCGCTCCTTGGCAGAGAAGCTCCCTGCCAAAGCCCCCATGCTTCCTGCTGCATGTCATGCCCAGGCTCCACCGAGCCCCTGGCTAAGAGGATGGTAGGGATGGAGGGGTGCTGTGTGGACACAGGGACTGCCCCCTCCCCACCCCCCAACCTGCACCCAGCCCCAAAGCGCTCTTCCCACTTGGGAAACCCAAATGCAGGAGATCAGAGCTCTCCAACTCCCACAGCTCCAGCCCTCTAGCACACTGGAGCTCTCAAGCAGAGACCGGGGAGGCTGTTCCCACTGCTGCCTGGGTTCCTTCTCCAGAACTGAGGGCACAGACATGCCACGTAGAATGGCTGCCACCCCAAGGGGGAACACATTTTCTTCCAGAGCAGGTCTTGTCCCATTTGCCCTAGTCCCAGCTCTAATTACAGCATGGCATGGCCAACTCCAAAGCCCTGGAGAACAGCAGTTGGGATGAGGCTGTGATTTCCTCCCATGCCCCGCCAGAGACTTTCAGACTGTATGTGCAGATTATTTCAAATGCGTTGCTTCCAGCACTGCTCTGGGCTTCTGGCCTGGCTCTACGTGCCCCCCCACCCTCTTGCCTCCCCTGCGCTGCCCACCTGCGGGACAGATGAGGGTCAGGCTGCAAATGTCTTCTGGGTACTGAGCAGCATAGACGCCAGCAACGTTCCCTCCCATGGAAGTGCCAACCAGATGAAAGGGCCTTCTGTTCAGCTTGATGCACTCCACGAACTGGCAGGGGAGCAGAAAGACCATTGTTAGGGGAGAGGAAGCAACAGTGTGGGGTCATTAGAGAAATACAACTCAAAAGCTTCAGCTTGCTGGTTCTGGCTGCCTGGGAAAGGAGGAATCAGGGCCAAACAAGGCAGGGCTTACAGAGCTTTGCATCCCTCATGTCTCCACATCCCTCATGTCCCTGCATCCCTCTGTAGAAGCAGTGTGATGCTGGGGTGTTACCTGGTGTATTCTCTTAGCTTGCCCGCTAATGGAGTAATCGTCCAAGGCTGAGCGGGTTGTGCCCTCGTGCCCGGGCATGTCGACACATACCAAGTGCAGGTTCTTTGGCAGGAACTGCAGAAACAAACCAGGGGTGGTTACGGTGCAGGGGAACCGCTGTGAAGGCCAGGGATGGAAACTGGTGACCACGGATGGGAGCTGGGGGGTCACTCTCCCACTAGCAGCCCTTGGTTACTCGTGCAACAGAATAAGTTGGCTCATGTACCAACGATGACATAATGAGGAACCATGGTCAAGACTTGCTTCCTAGAGAGGAAGCAGGTACATACAGCTCCTCCCCTGTATATCATAGGGGGGAAAGGGATCCAAGGAGCCATGAGCGCGGAGCGAAGGAGGGTATTTCTAGCATGTTAAAATGATCATCACATCCCACATGTGCAACTGTTGGGTTCCCACACCGCCCTCAAGCCTGGCGCCATTGACTGAAGCACCATGATAGAAGTGGAGTCCCACCTTGACTATAGACAGCCACATATCTTTGTGGGCTGAGAAGCCATGTAACATCAGGATGGATGGGCGGTATCCAGGTCTCCCTCTATAGGAATAACAAAACTGATAGTCATCGTAGCTGGCGTATCTAACCTGCATACCCAAGGCTCGGCGCCAGTACCTGGAAACAAGGAGAAAACACCACCAGTGAGCGAAGCAAGACCACAGCCCAGAGGCAACATAAGCCAGATGATCCAACCCAACTCAGCTGCAAGTTTTTGCTAATGCCAGTTAGTTTGGGTTCACACTGATGCTGTCATGGCCCTAACTAGGACTCGTCCTGAGCATCTGGTCTCTGGACCATACCCTGTGCTTACATGTAGACCCTTACACGTGTAGTACTGGCAGCTGGCTACTCATGTCTGCATTGCAGATGGCTGGTGGAGACATGGTTTGTTAAGAAACTTCAAAAAAAGACCACGAACAACTAATTTGGCAACAGAAGTGGGCCCAAAGAACAATGCTAAATCTGTAAACACCAGAGTATTGGTATGATGAGAGGCCAAACACCTGGCAAGGCTGTGTGCAGGATGGGGAGTCACTAGTTCTGGCTGGGTACAGTGGGTCTGTCATGGGTTTATTTGGGCACAGCCTTGCAGCCCTGCAAGGTGACAATGTCACCCCACAGACATGCATATCGGTCCCAGTCAAAACAACTGTGTCACCAGTAGCAGCACAGAAACCTGGTTCCCATATGCCAACTAGACGGCCTTTGAAAATGCGCTGACACACAGAGGAAGGAGTGGAGGCAACAGAGATGATAGGAGCAAACCCCAAGGAAATCTGGGTTATTCCTCTGAAAGCAAGAAGACAGAGAGCTCCTGCCAGCACATGCTTGCAGCCTGCTCAAAGAGGATGCAGTGAAACTGCCAGCCAGAGGGAACCTGGGCAGAGATTATCGGTGAGACTTTGGACACATGATGTCTACGTGCAGGTCAAGACAGAGAAGCAGGCATGCTTCCTCTGCATCTGCCCTACGCTCAGACATAACCCTTGTCAGGACAGCTACCAGGCTACTCCTGATGGCAAAGATGCTGGCAAATACTTCTATAGGTGACATCTGAATTTGAGACACGAGAGCAAGGTCACCAACACTCCTAGACTGTCCTAGCTCTCTGCCCACTCAGAGCTTATGTATAGTGCAATCCTCTTTTAGCATAATCCCTTTTTGGAGGGAGTTAGTGGGACTTAAGCAGCATCTCAGCTCTGTGCTGGTCCTACAAGGAGAGGTGAATTTCTCCCTGAATAAGTGTCTTAAGAATCCTCGCCTCAAAGGCACTGGTGTAAACTACTGATGGGGAAGATGATAACATTTTTAGCAACTGATCCTGATGGATCAATTCAGCAGAAGGCAAAATAATCTGTGCAAAGCTGAACTGATCCCTCGCAAGGTGTTAAACACGCTTAATGGCAGCAGCTAAACTGATTAACCCCTGTCGGCAGAGCAGGCAGGCTCTGGGGCCAGGGTCAGTGGGGCAGCCCTGGACGTCACGCCCGGCAGCGAGGCGCATTAACTGCAGGGGAGGAAGTGAGGCCATCGGCGACAGGGGGGCCCTGCATGACCCTTGGCCGCACCAGCTGAGGACACGCAGACCGGTAGCGAGGAGGAGGAGGGCAGCGGGTGATGGGAGAAAGGAGAAGGATCCCTGGGGACCTCCCAGGACCTCTCATGGGTGATGCTACGAAACTGGAGCCTCATGAGGTCAAAAGGGGAGGGCACCATGAAGTGCCAGCTGCCCCCTTGCCTGCCTCTGCTGATGGGGAAACAACGATTTTGTCACCAGAAAAGCCAACTTGGGAAGAAGTAAATAGGAAAGGAAGAGGAAAGGGCAAATCCACTCTTCTTACCCACTGCCTGTAAGAAACAAGGCACCCACGAAACACAGAGCATCACAGTCACTCCTGCAAGGTGCTGATGCTACCAGAAACACTGGGAGAGAGATGGAGGCACTTACCCTTCGAAAGCAAACAGCGCTGCCAATCTCACGCTCCCATGCTCCCTCCCTCAGCCCAACACAGCCTGACCTGCCCACAGAGCGTTTTCACTCCGCCCCGGCTCACAACCCTGAAGGACAAGGAGGCAGGCTCTTCTCTACATCCCACTCAACCCAGCTCCTCAAAGCTTCCCAGCATCAGATCCTTTCACCTTCTTTGCCCTGTCCTGACACCCCTGCCCTCATCTCTCCAAAGGCTTCACCCCAAACACACTCACTGTGCTTTGGCACGGCAGTGTTTGTCCACTGATCCTCTTCCGAACCCAAGCCCATGAGGATTCTCCCTGGCTTCCACCAGCTGCTCCTACATCCAAAAAAAATCCCCTTTGGCTGACAAAGCATGTCCAGCACATCTGGACCTGCCCTCAAGTGCCACGTGCCACCCCTGATGTCCCCAGGACAGGACGCTGTCATGCTGCCTGCTCCCTTTTGCAGAGCGACACCTGTGCAGGTCCCCACACGATGCACAACAGGAATAAATTCTCTCCCCGATGCTGATCCAGTTGTTGGGGATTTCATCCCATCCTCCTCCCTCCTCTCTGTCAGCCCCCTGATGCGGTGATTGAAAGGCTGCTAATAAATGCGCCGTTAGGAAAACAGGCTTCATCACGCTGCTGCATCTGAGCGCCGGCGTGGGTTAACGTCCTCCTCCTCTCGCAAGAGGTCACTTTGATTTGGAAACACCCAGTGAGCAAAACTGCAGGAGCCACCATCTGCCAGCAGCACGTGAGGACAGCCCGCCGTGCCGCCTGCTGCTGCCCGCGCTGGACGATGAGCTGCTGCCCTGGCTTCTGCAGGGAGCCAGCGTTATTGCACCTTTCCCCCACAACAAACCCCGAGCCGCCTGTGCGCTTATCACCGATTTCCAGGGACAAGCGAGGACTGAAGGACGTAATGCCCTGAAGGATGTAATGCCCGCCTGCCGTTAATTGGAAAGGACAAGATGCAAGGGGATAAGGGAGAGCATCACTCCACCTTCTCGGATGCTCCAGCCCAGAATAGAGGAAGGGAAGAAAAGCCTTGTCTGTAACTACTAGAGAGAGAAAAGCTCCTGCCTGTCGAGTAGGCTGACAGGCAGGAGCCACCGCAGAGCAGAGGACACCCACGCTGATGGCTGCATCCGTGAGGTAGGAGGGCAACAGCATGCTGGGGCTGCCAGGCTGGGGGACAGGCAGCAATGGAGTGATGCTTTCCCCAGCCACAGTCCTGTGTTTGGAGTTGGGGGGAACAACCCGGAAAGGTTGAGACATCCCGCTGTCCAGCTGAGGCTGCCCCGACAGACATAAGCCTCAGCAGAAAAAAAGTACTAAGAAAACGCCATTTTCTTCCCCTGCGGATGCTTAAAGCTACACACAACCAGTGTTTCCCTGGAAAACCCCACTGTACCTGCTCCTGTGGCCACACAGGCAGGAGAACCCCCCTCTACCCACATCACCTTGCTGCCCACCAGCTCAGTATCTGCAGCCATGTTTGTGTGAGGGTGCAGGGACCTGCTGGGGACTGGCAGTAATTCCACCCCTGCACTAAACAGAGAGCAGCTGGATTGATGAACTCACCAGTAGTAGATACGGATGAGCGCAGAGGGCCAGAGGAGGAAGGAGGCCACGAAGGCCAGGATGGGGATGGCCAGGGTGCCGCCAGCGATGACAAACATGTTGAGCACATCCAGGTCCATGCTGCTCTTCACCACCCAGCCTCACCTGCCCACATTTAGGGAAGGACCAGAGGTTAAACACCAAAAATGATAACAAGTCGACGCTAAACAAGATCTCTGCTGCCAGGAAGAAAGTGGCTCTATGAGAGGCAGAAGATATCGCTCAGTAGCAGAGTAAAGACTTTTTCAGGTTTAAAACTCCATTATTTCTTATGGCTTCTTAATGAATAGAATTAGTGCAATGTTACCTTCTCAGGAATGAGTCTCCTGACAGTCATGGACCATGTCTGGGGTGATGGGGTGCGACATGGCCTTTGAAGCAATTTGCACAGCCCCCAGTGGGTGCAGGCAAGGCTGCCTTAACGCAGGCTTCTTGATGCTTTTTGGAGGCAGGCATCCAGCCCCGGCTCCCCTCCCCCTGCCCGATCCCAAATCCCCAGCACACAACCACTGACCTAGAATTGATGGCTTGAGCCCGGCTCTCATTACTGCTCCACAGAGGCACCGACTAATCAAGGGAGCAGAGCCTATTAATGGGCTTGGGAACTGAAGGAAACAACCTGGCATGGCACTCTCTGGTGACCAGCCCTTATCTGAGACAAATTCGTTCCTAGCCCCACGTCCTCACTCCTGCCCCGTGGGCATTTTGCACTGGCTGTCAATCACAGGTCCCTTTGCAGCTCCCCAGCATCCTTTGGGCGCATCTCAGGGGCAGCAGGCGGGGGACATGGGGTACAAGGACGAGCCGTCACGCAACACCACGCTCGTCCCTGAACTTGCCCCGCCACAGGCAGATGGGATATATTTTCCCCATGAAGAGATTAAACCCTGTCACACACATCTCCTCTAATTCCCGCCTCTAACCAACTTACGCCTTGCCCTTTCCGTGGCACCAGCTCTTTTGTCACACGTTTCTAAAACGAGATGTCTCCAACGCCTGCTGTCCCACCCGCCATTCCCCCCCCCATCACCACCACATTTCTCCGTGGCACAAGGGGCAGGTTTATTTCTGTTTCCTGCAAGACTCACGCCGGTACGTGCTATGCTGTATGTTATGCCGCGAAGCAGTAAACGAATCGCCACAGCCAACATCCTCTCCCCCTCCAACGCCGTCACACCAGATCACATCAAAGCCCGCGTTATACATGGCCGAGTAAAACGGGTTACAGAACCCCAGAAGCAGCAGCCAGGCTTGCCCTCTTGCCCCAGAGAAAACAGGAATAACATAAATCTGAGGAATACCGTCAGCATTTCCACCAGGCACTTCCTTAACCAAGCTAAACCTCATTTCTTCCTTCAAGCTTCAACAGGACGCCGTTATTCGTTTGATGGACATTGTGCACAAAGATCTCTGCTCTCTGCTCGGCTTTTCTGCAGCTAAACGCTTTGTGCAGCAGAGAAACCCCGTACAGGTGAGCAGGGCTGCACGAGAGCCCACCTGAGAGCACTGGCTGCCCACCTGAGAGTGCTGGCTGCCTGTCTCGATGTCAGTGAAACCAGGAAGAAATTAAGCACAGAAAATCGCCGTCACTCCCGTCTCCCACCCGCAACAGGAGAATGTCACAGCTTGGGAAAGCACGGGGAAAGCACAGGGCAGTGGGACCCCCCTGTGCTCCCCAATGACCCCGCCGCTCTTGGAAAGCAAAACAAGAAGGAGAAAGCCTTTAAAAAGCCCAGCTTACTTTGCAGAGATCCCCTCCTCCTCTCGGCACAGGTCCTGCTCACAGCGGGTAGCGGTGGCGGCTGAAAACACTATCAGAAAAGGGGGAAAAAAAAGGTTAAACCCGCACTCCGGCTTCTTCTCCTCCTCCTCCTCCTCTCGGACTCAGCAGCCAGGAGAGACAGCGAGTTTGAGCTATTTAAGCCACTGGCTTCCCTTCGAGACAACTCATCTTCACCTTCTGACCAACCTTTCCCCTCTTTATGTCAATACGGTCTTTAATACAACAAAGCCAAACGCGGGCACTTGTTCCAAGCAGGAACAAAGTGCAAGCTGCCATCGGAGACGAAGCAAAAGCCGGCATGGCACGGCGGGGAGAGCTGACGCCAGCAGCCCCCTCCGCGGCAGGGCTGCGCAGCACCCACTGAAACGGGGCTCAAGGTTGCGCTTCAGGTGATTACAGCTATTAGAACAAAGCCAGCTAAGCTGCTTCCCATCCCCTTCCTCTTCGCATTAAATGTAATTTTCCAAGTGCTCTCAGTGCCCTCCAGAGCCTCCCCTGCGTGAGATGGGCTGAAGCACAGCGCAGCTGCAGGAAATCACTGGAGAGGCAGGAAAGCGCTGGCCCGGACTCACCGGCAGCTTTGGGCCATGGAAATGCAAGCTGGAAGTTCAGCGGGAGCGCCAAACCGCCCCCCCTCCACGAGCACTGGGGGCTGCTTTGTGCCAGAATTTCCCTGGGAGATCCCCCCTGCCGTGTCTGCCGGCCAGGGGTGCCGCAGGGGGCTCCCATCCTCATCGTGACGGAGCGTTTTGGCAGGGCCACGGCAGCTGCTGCTCACCACGTGAGCCCCGGCGCCCAATGCCGGCCACACACACCCAGCAAGCCCCACTTGGGGCCCCAGCCAGCCACGGGTGGCCGGTGGGGAGGGTGCTCAGGGACCCTGCAGCCTGCCGGAGTCTCCTTCTTCATAGGAAGAGCATCACCACTGATTGACATGGCTACCTCTGATGGAGGCAGTGGGAAGTAAAACGCTGGCAGATCCAACTCTGCGGTCAGAGGCAGGCACCAGCACCCCCAGCCCCATAAAGCCACCCCTGCAGCCAGCAGTGCTGTGGGGACACCAGCTCCCCAAAGCCACGCAGTGGTGCTTTGCCAGGGCACAATCACTGGTGCTGGGGATGGGAGCAGGCAGCATCACCCCAGATACCAGCACCATCTTTCACTAAGAGGTAGAGAGACAACATGGACTTAAAAATAAAAGCAAGCCCTGAGGTAATAGTGGTAAACCTTCAGACCATGGCCCATCCATCACTTTGAAGTGCCACATGACCAATGGCCCCAAGCATTGCTACAGCCTTCTTGGAAGGATCTCCACATAAATTAATTTGCAAACATCAGTTAGAAAGTCTGATGTATGCTGTGTGACCATGGCAGTGATGAGGTGGAGCGGGCTGCACACCCAGCAGGCACAGGGTGCCAAACCAGGGGCACCAGTTCCCATGCTGACAGCCAAGCTGCAGGCACAAGCCACCATGTCCCACCAGGGAGGACACCCCCTGCCAAACAAGCCACCCAGGTAACGGATGGATGGACCAAGGACAGACACTGAGATGTCTCCAAATACCTCCCTTGTGCCAAGCTCAAGGAGGTGCTTCATCACCTGCAGAGGGGCGAAAAGGCAGGAAGGGGCTGCAGGCTGATAGAGAGGACACTGTGTAGATGATAGAGCCCAGGGCCACCGGCCAAAGGGACAACAAATTACTGTGAGCAAGGTTTGAATCCTCATCAGTATTTTCGCTCCTTCAGGCTCAACAGGTCGCAGCAGGGAGGCTGGAGAAGACCCAACAGTGCAACCCAAGTGTATATATATTGATTGCTTTTCCAAGCCCCACATAAGATGGAGCAGCACATGCCCATGTGCAGGATCAAAAACTACATTTAGCTAAAATAAATAAATAAAGCCATTCCAGAAATGGAAAAGCAGCTAGGACTGTTACCCAGGGAGACAGGAGGCTCTTCACCAGGATCAGCATCTCTAGCAGAGCAGGACTCAGAGCCACCCTCTCTGATGGGGCAAGAGAGGAGGGGCAGTGGCACAAAAGCCTTCACACTCCAGAGGGACTGGACTGAGAAGGGGAGTGCTGCAGCTAACGTGCTGGGCAGCCCTGTGCATGGCCAAGGAGGGTTTACAGCACAGGAATTAGACATGTGCACATACTGACCAGATATGCCAAAACTCAAGCACAACGGTGGCACCAGGCTGTGCTCGTTGGGGCCCGGCTGCAAGACCAGGGCTGCTGGCTGCACTGTTTCCTCACCACTCCCTGCACCCAGAGCAGCCCAACAAGAAGCTCTGACCAGCTGAAAGCTAAAGTGGCACGCTCAGGCACACCTTAATATTTTTTGAAGATCTGAAGAAGAAACACTGACGAATTTTAAGGTCCCCCTGCAGAAACAGGGGGCTTTGATGGGCCTCAGTGGCTGAGATGGGGCCCTCCAAAACCCCGACTGGCACCACTAGCTGTGTAAGAAGACACAAGCAAACCCTTTCCCTTAGAAACAGCCTCCCCACTGGCATCCTCAACAGCCAGAAAAATTGTACTGACCATAACGACAACATAGCTAACGCCATGATTACTCAGGGGTGTATTTTGCAACGCGATGGTTTAGATGCCAGCCATAGTGAAATAATAGTTTAAGATCTATTAATATTTTAAAGATCTCGTTCATTAGCCAGCCAGCTCTCAATCTCAATCTAGCCTCCTGAGGGCTGGGAGTAGGAAATGTGCCCTTTCACCTTCATTTATTTATAGACAGCAGAAATGAGATAATTATTTCTGCAGCACCCTTTCCCAAAACGTGCAGCTCTGACCCACGTGTAAGTGTGCAACACGGCTCTTAAACATCAGCTGGAGAGTCTGGGCTGGCCCCTGCACCCCCGGAACAGGCAGGGATGAGCCCTCCGTGTCACTGCCAGCCAGCCTGGGGACAAGGTGGCTGCCAAGCACGACCGGAGCAGGCTGTGCTGCCAGCCGGCTGCTGGTTTAGAAATTCGTAACGTGCCCGTCCTCCTTCCGGACCCCGTCGCCATCCCCATCCTGTCACACACGCACGCAGCGGAGGATGCACAGCACATCTGATGTCACGGGTGCGCCCAGACTCAGCCCTCTGCCTAGAGGGGGGGAAGTAGGAAGGAGCTGGGGAGGGATGGGGATACAGGGGGCTACCTCTAGGTCCCCTTTCCCAGCACACAGCACCCTCCCTGCAAGCATCCTCCACCAGCAAGATGACGGCATCCTCCAAACAGCAGCGGCGAGATGCAGCGCCGCTCTCCTCCCCGCCGTGCCCCGTTTCCTGGTTATTTGGGGGTGGGGAGGGGGGGAAGGGGGGAAGGTAAGGCAAATTAATTAAATCTTAAATATACGTACATATACATGAAAATATTCTTTGCATTTTGGTTTCGGTCCTGATCTCCTGCCCACGCTCCCTCCCCACCCCAGCGATGCCAGGGCTGGGACCGGGGCGGGGGCCGGATGCCGTTCCCCGCGCCCGGGCTCCCCTCCCCCCTTCCCCCGGCCCTGCTATTGCTACCGCCAGCCCCGCACCACCGCCGCCGCCGCCTCTCACCGTGCCGAGCCGATCCGGGCCGCAATGGCAGCGCTGAGCGGCGAAACGCGGCGGCTCCGCTGCGCCCTCCCTCCGTGCCGGGGCGGCTCCGCGGGGGCGCAGCGGAGCGCGGCGGCGCGGCGGGGATGCGGCGCGGCTGTGCGGGGCGGGGGGATGCGGGAGGGATGCGACTAGGTTGTAAGAGGGGTGAAAGGAGGGGGGCGGAGGTACCACGGGGCGCAAGGGGGGCGGTGTGTGCAGTGGGAGTGCGAGGGGACCACAAGGTGATTACAATGGGATTTCAATGCAGGCGCAAAGACGGGGTGCAATAGGGTTGCAGCAGGGGTGCAAGGCGGGATGGGGGTTTGGGGGGGTAGTAGTGTAGTGAAGGTACTGGGAGGGTACAAGGAGGAGCGCAACAGGGGCGGAAGGAGTGCTGCGATGTGGGGGTGTGGTGGGGCCGTAAGGGGAGATGCGATGAGAACCCCATGGGGTGCAAGGGGGGGATGCAATAAGGCTACGCAGATGCATAAAGGGGCTTTCTTGTGGGCACAAGAGGGGAGGAAGGGGAGCTGCAATGGGTGCAAGGGAGGGACACAGCATAAACAGCCTGCAAGCACGTATTGGGACATCTATGCAGGTGCAAGGGAAGCGACAACGGAGCTGCAACAGGGATGTAAGGGGGGACAGAACAGGGCTTCCATAGGGGTACAAGGTAGGGTATAGCAGAGGTGCAAGGAGGCATACAGTGGAGCCCCAACAAGGGGATCTGATGGGGCTTCAATGGGAGTACAAGGAAGGGCCGCAGGAACGCTTCAGCAGGGGTGCAAGGGGGATGTAACAGGGGTATGATTACAGGACATAATGGGATTTCCATGGGGTTGCATGGTGGGCACAGTGCACTGCAATGCGGGGTCCAAGGGGGGGATGCAATGGGAGGGAGGCTGGGGATGCAAAGAGACTGCAAAGGTGATCAGACATGGATACCACAGGAGTGCAAGGGAGCTGCAATGAGGTGCAAAGGGAGAATGAAGGAGATACGAGATGGAAAGGGCGTGCAATGAGGTTGCGTTATGGGAACAAGGGGATACAACAGGGGTGCAAGAGGAAGGCAAGGCAGCTGTATTGGCAACTGTACTCCAATTTGAGGTGCAAGAGGTAAAGCAATGTGGCTGTAACGGTGATGTGATGCAGCAGGTCAAGAGGCAATGAAACAGGGAGTGCCAGGGGAGGCAGGATGGGGGTGCAAGGGGGTACAATGAGGAATGCAATGCAGCTGCAGTGGGGATGTAAGGGGGTACACAAAGGAGACACAGCAGGGATACAAGGAGTGTGCAAGGACGCTACAAAAAGGTTGCCATGGGGATGCAGCAAGGACAAAAAAGGCGATGTGATATGGCTGCAACAGAGTTACAAGGAGAAATAAGGGTAGATACAACAGGGGCTACAGCTAGGATGTCAAGCAGGTGCGATACAACTGCCAGAGATACCCCACACACAGACCACACATCACCCTTGCACAAGGCCTGGGAGCAAGTTTGGGAAGGGCTGAGGTGGTGTGGTGTGGTGTGGGTGTGTGTGTGTGAGAAGGGAACCATGCACATCTTTCCCTTTCCGAGGTCCCGGGACAGGGCTGTGCTCAGGGAGCACAGACTTCTGCCACGCTTCCTGTGAAGGACCAAAGGTTGAAATCAGAGCATCACACTGATACTTTTATACCTGAAAGGGTATTTTTCAGCCTGCCATTTAGGTTACAGGCCTGTTTACCTGACCTCTCTTCCAAAATGATGACACCTGCTCTCAAGACCTGCGTTTAAAATCTCCTCTGAGTTTTCTTAAAATTGCCCCCCCAAATCCTTTTGTTACAAGCAAATTTACTCTCATTCCCCCAGGTCACATATAAGCTTGCTGTGCACCTTTAAGATATGCTCAAAACTATGAGAAAACTTAATTAAATTGCAAATGAGATCAGCTCCTGAGTAAATGCAAGCAAATTGGGTCAAATCCTCACTGCATCTGTGCTTTGACAAAGGATGTCCTTTCGGTCTGGCAGGCTGGAAGAGAACAGCTGGCATAAAGGGCTTTCCAGGTCACAGTTTACCAATATAACCAAAATCTTTCGGCCATGTGAGCAGATGAAAGAGATTTATAAATGAAATCAAGGGTTTGAGTGGCCTGGTGCAGGCAGGGCACAGCTTTCTGCAGCTTTTTGGGGTTCTTTGTTTGAAGAGCTCAACTAGTCAAGCCAGGCTAAGTGAAGTTGAGCTTCCCCAGAGATGACCTAAGCAGACGCTGGAGGTATTTCACAAGCATTTAAAAGTTGTTTGCAGTCACATTTGTTTGTTCAGCTTTCTCCTGCATGGCCCCAGGCTCCCGCAGGACACGTGCAGCGCAGCGCTGACTCATGCCAGGGATGGATTACCCACCCTGTGGTTTATTCCAGGCCACCTGGTAGGGATGCCCCTGGAAATACTCACAGTGAACAATGGCTCTTAAAATAGAGAGGCTGAAGCAGAGACCTTCAGTGCTTATATGTCGAAATATGGCATGAACTGAGGAATGCGCTCTCGCAACCTCAACGTGCAGCCGTGGGGAAGAGTCATCAGGCATCTCCTTTGGTGGTGATGGGGAAAGGAGGGATCTTCAGGGTTCTCCTGAGCTAGATGGTGCTGGAACAAGGCCACAGCTTCAACAGGTCACAGCCCTAGTGAGGTGGAGAACAATGAATTTGCTGGGTAGGGACCAAGGCTGCTCCTCCATCCCACCTTAGGGTCTCCAGGTAGCGCAGGGGCTGTGGGGAGCACAGGGCATAGCTGAACTCCCTGTCCTCACAAAGAGCAGATGAGCCTGGGCTTGAGGAGAAGCCCCAGCAGCTCCCCTGGCACTCCTTGAGGACCCTGCACAGCCATTTTTGGGGGGTCTGCCGCATGGCAAGCTCAAGCTAAAAGGCAGTGCCTGCACTGACCCACTCTGTGCATTTCATTTCTCCTTGCAGTCCCCAGACACAATTCATCAGAGCTGTGGGAGCTGGCAAGGACCAAGTCACCCCTACCCCCATGCCACCCGCGCTTTGGAGCCAGGCACCAGCAGTACCGGCCCTCAGCTGACAACTCCTCCTTATGGATGCTCAGGTCCAGAGCTGGGCTTCCCACTGACAGAAGAGCACAGCTTGGATGCTGTGAGGAGGACAGAGGATCACTTATCATCCCGTTAGAAAAAAAAAAAGTCTTTCTAAGTCAGAGTAGCCACAGGAAAAAAAAAACCCACAACTGAAAATAAGAACTACCTGTCCTATGTCCCCAGAAATGAGGCAGCAAGGCTGTCTTGTTTTCCACAGAAGGTGGAAGCTCTGGTTAGATTCAGGCCAGGATAGCTATGGAGAACTGAAGCTTCTGCCTCACCAAGCTGAGGAGCAGCGTTGTTCCACCAGATGAAAAGCTTCCATGTTATTTTCCACTCTTGGGTGATGAGTCCCCAGTGAGCACAGCCAGATTGTTTGCAACCACAACAAGTGGCAGCATGCCACTTTGGCAAAGTTAATCATCTTCCCAGGGTGACTTGTCCCCACTTATTCCCACACATGCAGTGTTGGCCCTATGGCACAATGCCACGAGCCATCCCCATGGGACCACAGGCAAGGGAGAGTGCTGGGGCAGGCAGGAGCCCCACAAACCCAGCCCGGCCCCACAGCCCACCCATGGGACCTGCTGTGAAGAACACCTCACCATGTCCCCAGCCAAGGGCAACTTTAATGACATCCAGCTTCCAAAATTCACCCTGTTTCAAGCTCACCCCCAAATTCAAGCTCACCTCCATTTTCAAACAGCTCTCAGTGAGCACAGGGGTAACTATCGCCTCTGGGCAGCCACCCCATCACTCTTCTGTGGCTTCATTGCACAACCTGGGACAAACACAGGAGCAAGTGCTCCCGACTTGAAAAACACCACAAAGCAAGACCTGCTTGCCTGGCCACAGCTTTAAATCATACTTTCTTAACCCTACACAAAGGAAATGCATCTATTACACACATTTTAATTACATCTTTCACTGCTAACAATAAGGGTGTGCGTATTGTCACAATACCCTCCTTATTGGTAACTGCAGTACCTTTATGAAGGGGTAACTCAGGAGCCTCCTCAAATTGTCACATGTCAAACGAAGGCTTTATTTCCAAACACTGCCTGCACTCCATCATCTCTGCTGAGTGGCCTTGTTCAGGAGACAGAAAACACCATGAGGCATTTTTTCCTTGAACTGTCTTAGTGGGCAGGCCTTCACACTCCAAACTGTGAGCTGGAATGTTACTGATGTATTAAGCTGACAAAGAAAATCCTACAGGAGCCCTGTACCAGCAGAGGAATCATGCCCTGGCAGTATGTTATTAAGCAAAATGTGTACCCCCCAGAATTCAAAGTACTGGTTAAGTATCAAAGCCGACCCCTTTGACTCAAAGCATTCCCTTGCACACCACGTTTTTTTACCCTCAGTTATACAGAATTTCCAGTGGGTCACACCAGGACACGTATCACCATTAGCTGGACACTGAAGCCACTTCCCAAAATGACCACATTTGGTTTGCAGCCTAATTGTGAACGCATGAAAAATACACAATGATCTGTGTGTTTTGCTACTGATTAACTTCAACCCCCAGGAGACCGCGATAAAATCTTCTGCCCAGTGCTTGTGACAAGGTCACTGAGAGCCCAAAGGTCATTTCATTTGCCCAAAGGAACCTACTTTTGTGGTGATGTTGGTGACTTCAGGGCTGGCCCTTCCTGCTTCTCCCACAGACCTCCTCTCACTGCAGCGGATGTTGAGAGAGCTGCAATTTGAGTAAAAATGAAAACAATAATGAAACTCCCAATACCTTAAAGCCTGGCACATTGGAAGAGGAACATGTGAACCCCTTGCCTGGAAAACAGAGCTGTGGTGGCATCTGGGGAACACCAGCCTGGAGGTACAGGTCCCTGCACCCTAACACCACCTCTGCCCACAATGTAAGTGCTTCCCCAGAGCCACATGTTCCCTTTTGGGGGAACAGGCCTAGGGGGTGCCCAAGGGGCAGCAGGGACACCCTGAGGAGCCAGTGCTTGGACAGGCTGGGCTGGCCTCTGCACCCTTGACAGAAGCAGCATAGCAGCACTGGTGTCCCCAGCAGTGCTAAACCCCTGACCAGCACACAGTGTTGTGCCCATGGGAGGGGAAATAAAACTGCAGCGTTGTTTTCAGGCACCAAGCAAAGCACCAGGGCAACCTCATGCCCCACCGGTGCTCCCCACCATGAGCAGCCCGTGAGTCACACTGCCCTTTGAGCCCCAGGGCAGAGGGGGATATGGGCTCACCCGCAGTCGCCCCCTGCAGCCCTCCCAGAGAGGAGCAGGAAGTGTCAGAAATCCTCACAGTCCACCTCTGCCAGCAAAAACAAAACTAGGGGTGTCCCAGGCAGTGTCCAGGGCTGGAAGGAAGTGGCTGTGCCTGAGGGGAGAGGGGGAACTCCCACATTGCTGCCAGACCCTTACACCCCCACTGCCCTGTGGGGTCCCTAAGCAGGCACACAGCATGGGGACACATCCAGCCCCATCCACCCCCCAGCACCTCCCTGGAAGTAGAAAGACAACAGAGAGCTGAAACACTGCTCCAGAGGTAGCAACACACCAGGCAAAGCCCAGTGTGCCTAGCAAAGTTTGGCTGAAAGGCCTTCAGGAGAAGCAGGCATGGCCTGGGCAGCTCCTCCTCCCTCTTCTAAGCTCTTACCCAAACTGGCTATGACATTGCACACAACCTCATCACCTGCCTCTTCCTCCCCAGGGGAAGGGAGAGGCTGAGGAGGGGCTTATCAGGGAACACACCACAGGTGTTGCTCAGCTGGAGGTGGGGTGGTGCCTCTCATCCAGCATCATTCAGAGTAGGGGCAAAAAACCCACCCCCAGGCAGCTTCACCCTTCTTGTGCAAGACCTGGACAGCCCTGAACTGTCAGGGTTTGTGAGCTGTCATGGAGTGGGTTTTATGGCTTGATAAGGAGCAAAGAGTACATGCACAGAAAGTGCAGTAAACAGAGAGATAAAGGGGTGCAGAAAGGAGCATGAGCTTCCCACATCCTCCTCCCAGGTTGCCTAACTGCTGCCCATTCTACTGATAATGTCTGGGGTGGAGGGGAAAGGGGAGGCTGATAAGTGAGTAGTCCTGGGAACGAACACAGCATTGATGAAGTTGGGTCCCCACAGTTCAGGGTTAAAGCTATCATAGGCACGACAAGAATAAATTGCTTTTTGATGCCAAGGTAGCCAAAACAAGCCTGGTTTTGGTGGGAACTCCAGATTTTGATGACTCTGACCTTGAGGCTGCAGCCGCTGTTGAAAGCCTTTGGCTCACACTGCACTTTTAGCAAGGTCAAGTAGGAGATTTACAACCCCTGAAGCTGTCACCTTCCCTCCCTCTTCATTAGTTTCACCCAGAGCCTGTTCTGCCCAAGGCTGGCACATTAGAGACCCAGCAGAGGCAAAACACCCTACCAGCCCTGTTATTTTGGAGGGTCACACGCCTGCTCTCCTAGTAGCTGTGCCCATTAGCATGGGCAGCATGGCAGCCTGCTCCTCACTTGGAACAATTCCTCCAGATCCCCATCTAGCCAAAATGGATTTCTGGTTCCTATTCCTGTGGCCACAGCACACACCCTGGAGAGCCACAATTGTCTCCCCCGCAAGACTGGGATTTCACTGTGATTGGCCATGCTGCATTTTTGGGAGCCCCCTCCCCCCCCGCCCCCCCCCCCCCCCATGCACTGTGTTTTGTGCCAGCTCCGTCTGACTCAGTTTAATCGATTTAGGCAGGGTCAGGAGCCAGGCACTGGTGCTTCTGGATCTGGACCTACATGGGCAGCCATGCCAGCAGGGCAGCAGGGAACAAGCGGCCTTAGTGGCTGTTCTCAGAGAAAGCAGAGAGGATGTGAAAGCACCAGGCAAGCACACTCCTGCCACTGTACCCATCTGGGGACTGACAAATACATCTCTGCCAGCCGAGGGCGGGCTCACAGGGATGGTTTCCCTGCAAAAGCCCCCCTCCGCTGCAGCATGCTCCCTTGAATGTTGCCTTGGCTAAACTTGTGTGTCCCCTTCTACCACGTGGCATGAGCCAGACCCAAGCGCACGCAGCTCAGTTCACCAGCCTGAGACTGCTGTGCTGGGGACACTTGGCCAGGAGTTTGGGGGGCAGCGCTGGGTGCATCCCGTACCTTCCCCAAGGCTGCACCGCAGTGGCTGGGCCAGTGGGCACTGTTACCTGTTCTGCAGCAAGGGTCCTGCAGCAGGGCACAGCCCAGCTCTGAGCAAGGGGACAAGCAGATAAAGAGTGTGACCTGGAGTGATGGATGGTTTGTGACTTGCTCATGGCATGGCTTTCTCACCAAGACAAAACCAGAGCAAAACATGGCCATGGTCAAAACCTCCCTGTCCAGGGTGTCCCACCACCATTGCCTGTCACTGAGGTTTCTTGTGCCCACTCCCAGAGCCCTCCAGAAACCCCTCTCTCCCCACTTTCTGCATCCCAAACCCTTTCCCCATCTGCACCATCTACCTCCTGGTCCTGCAGGCTCTTTGACATCTCACCAGAGACGTGGCCCAAAGAGCTCTGCCCTGGCATGGCACTGACCAGGGTGGTCCCGATTGATGCCCAGGCATGACAGGCATCCCACAGAAGGTACCACCCTGTGGGGAGAGGTGCTGGGGTCTGGCAGAGCAGTTGCTCCTCCAGGATGGAGAAGTTGGCTCAGAAGAGCTGGTTTTCCCCCAGGGCAGAAGTTCAAAGCTTCCATGTTGCTTAGTGCTGGGAGAGGAAAGTGAGGGGAAGGAGGAAACGGTGGTTCATGTTCGTGATCAACACAGCTGACTGCTCAGTTTGACCTCCCAACTGGCCACAGAGGGACGGATGCACACACAGACACACACACACACATACACATATTTATAGCCACACTCGCAGCAACTCATTTTCTCCAAGTCCCTGAAGATGTTGCTCTTCATCTTGCTTTCGCTCTTCAATTTCTACTCATCTCTGAGCCTAAAAATCTGCTCCTTCAATGTGAGATCTTTTGGAGAAACAAAAATAGCCAGACCTGAAGTCATCGATGCCCTGGTAAAGGTATGTTTGCTTTCCTACATGAGGCAGGCATTGACCTGTCCGAGGATTTCTTAGTTATGCAATCTGCCACTTATTTTCCACAGTTGAATTTCAAGTTAAAGATAATATATTGTTATTTTAGATGATGTTACACTCTTAAAAGTAAAAAATCAGCCAGGGGTTGAGTAGGGTGTTTGCTGTTATTTTAGCCTATACGGGAACATAACAGCAACAACATTTACTGTTTCCTTTTGAAATGGAGTTAGGAAAGGAGGAAAAGCTCAGGGCACAGGAAAAATCATTTTCAGTTTGAATCCACAGAGCTTGGTTCTGTGATACATTATTTACCTTGTGTACGTGCTAGTTATTCTGAAATATTCGTGTCTAATGAAACATATTCTCAGGACAGCAGAGGGTTTCCTATTAGAGTGTGGTACAAGACTGAAGAGTCTGACTACTAATTTATGTACTTACACCCCCCTCCAGCTGCAGAAGATAACTCAGCTTTTAAAACAAGCTATGTTTTGGACTTAGAACTTTTGCAAGTCCCCTCTGAGGTGCCACAGGAACGGAGGACGCAGCGCACGGTGCTATAGAGGGATGGCTGTGCGTGCCGAACGGCTGCAGCGAGGAAAGCCTGCCTTTCCTTGGGTTTAAATCCTTTCCTTGGGTTTAAAACCTTTCCTTGGGTTAAAAACCTTTTGTTGGGTTAAAATCCTTCCATTGCAAAGAGCCGGAGCAGAGGGGGTTGGCTGGGGTTTGCATTTCTGGCTCCCTCTTCCTACACTGTCAGCACTATGGGCAGGGTATACTAAATTATAGGCAATATATTAATTTCTTAGACGTTTCAGGGCTGCTTTTCCCCAAATATCACTTGTGAGGTTCAAAGAGTGCCAAACCAAGGGCATGAAAAACCCCTGAGCACCCTGGGCTGTGGGGTGAGCCGGGCTTTCCCACTGGGAATCTCAGCACTGGGCACGGGACTTGATCCAGGCTGAGGTGGCTGCCTCCTGCTCTCCCCAGTACCCTGTGGCGCTGCAGCCCATGGGTGCTGGGACCCTATTTTCAGCCTGCGGGTCCCTTAGGGCTGTGTGGGCTGTTTCAGAGGGGTCTGCAATAGTCGGCTGGGACAGGTGAATGCTGGAAGCACACACAGCTCTCTGAAGGCTCAGTGTAGCCATAGGGCCTTCCAGGGTGCGTGCACTGGGAAAAGGATGGAATCTGTCTCAGAGCGATGACAGACAGAAGCAGGCTCACCTCAGTGCCCCCCAGATCCTCCTGCCACATCCACCTGGGCACCCAGTGGGTTGGGACGCTTGTGCACAGCGCCGGTCCAAAGCAGAGAAGAAAACCTCTGTGATGGGGGGAGAGAAAAGCACAACTGACTATGGTGGTGGTGGGGGGGGTGAGCAGCACCCCAGCAGTGGTAGGGGGGAGCTGGCTCGCAGCAGCAGCAGCCTCTGCTGCCCCTTCCTCTCCACGCTTCCTCCTCAGGGGCAGGCACAAAAGTTTTTCAACAAATCCCAAACCACTCTGCTCTTTGAGTTCCCTCTTGCAGCTCTGTGTGGGTGTGAGGCAGCTCTGAAAGCAGAAGGGCTTTGCTCCAGCTGCTGCCCTGATCCCACAACCCCAGGGACTTCTTCCACAAGGGACTTCCCCTGCACCAGTAGCCACTTCTTTCTAACATCTTTCTAATCCCCCAAAAGCTACCGTGTAGAAACTTGCTTCTGCTCCTTCCCCTTGCAGATCATTTCTCGCTGTGACATCGTGTTGCTGATGGAAATAAAAGAGAACAAGAACCGGGTTTGTCCTCTCCTGGTGGAGAAGCTCACCAGGTAGGAGGGCTGTGGGCAAGGAGGAGAATATTGGGAAAGATGGTTGGCAGGAACCTGTGCTCTGCTCAGCACCACCTTAAAGGGACAAAAGCTTGGGGTCAGGGCTCTGTCCCAGCGGCTGAGGAAGGACGGGGCTCCAGAAGCCTCACTGAGGGCCAGGTGCAAAGCCAGCTCCACACCACTAAAATCAAGACAACCAAGTTAGATTCATTTTGTTAAAGGTGAGATCTCAAAAGGAAACAGAAGGGAGGGACAGGCCCCCACCATGCTGCGGCAGAGTGGCTGCCTTTCCACAGGGATGGGAACTCCTTTGGATTGGGGATGGCCTGCCTGGACTGATGGGTGAGGGAAGAGCAGCATACGCCTGGCTGGACGTGAGACCCACCAAAAGTGAGACAGGGCCTGCAATAAACAGAGAGGATGTGGAGGGCAAGAGCCAATGACAGGTCTCCTCCAGACCACAGGTCCTGAGGAGGTTTTTTTGTCTCTACCACCCACAGCTGAGGTCAGGCAGGCAATGCCCTCTACCCCTGGGCACAGGTAAAATTATCTCCCTCTCAGCCCTTTGTGAATGCAGAAATAAACTCAGGCACATCCCTTCCAGACAGCTGAAGGGGCCTGAGGATGGATACAGCTGCGTGATCAGTGAGAGGCTGGGAAGGAAGAGCTACAAGGAACAGTACGCCTTCATCTACAGGTGAGCGAGCTGCCCTCACCAGCCAGCCAGCCCCTTACTCTGCTCTCCCTCATCACAGCCCTGTGGAGATGGGCTGGACACAGTGATGATGGCTTTTCTCCAAGGGAGCTGGAGAGGTGCAGTCCGTGCAGGTGGGATGAGCTGTGCCTGGCTGTGGGGATCATCCCAGGCGCATCCACCAGCCTGGCTGTATCCATCCTGAGCCACAGCCCAGGGTCTGGGTCCGAGCAGGGACTCAGAGTTAGTCACATCCTGGTGAGCCACAAGCACAACATCCCCTATCCTGTTTGTTCTGCTGCAGGCAACGTCTGGTATCAGTGAAACAAACCTACCAGTACCCTGACACCCAGCCTGGGGACGAGGATGCCTTCTCCAGAGAGCCCTTTGTCATCTGGTTCCAGTCTCCAAAAACTGGTGAGACATTTTTGAAACAGATGCAAGGAGCAAGATGGTGCAGGCTGGACCCAAGTGTGTGGTGAGGGCAGGAGAAAGGGGCCACATCCTGACCCCACACTGCACTTCCTTACAAGAACAGTGTTTGCCTTTGGGGCTGCTTTCTCTGGCCTCACCCACAGCTCGGTGTGCACCACAGCCCGCATCCCCAGGAAAGGCTCTGCCACTGGCAGTGGTTTCATGGATGCACTCCCTGCTGCTGGCACAGCCCCAGGAGCAGCTTCTGCCATAGGTGTCGGAGCAGGGTTTGTCTTGTCCTGACCCAGCACCTCACCGTCTCACAGCCAGGCAGCTGGTCGGGCAGCATTGTGCAATTCCACAGCAAACATCTCTGATCCACAGCCAGAACAGAACCTGTTTCTTCAGAAAAACTTGCTTACAAGTGATTCTGTGTGTGTTTAACCATTATGGTTTTCCTGGTTTCTTGTGTTGTTTTTAAGCTGTCAAAGAGTTTGTCATAGTCCCCCTGCACACCACACCAGACACAGCAGTACGGGAGATCGATGAGCTCTATGATGTGTATTTAGACGTCAAACAGCGCTGGAGAACCGAGGTTAGTTGACACCTCCCTGTTACTAACACTGCCTTTGGTACCGAGTCACCGGGCACGCTATTCACTACTCACAGACTCATAACATTAAGGCCATTGAAAACAAGCCCCAGATTTTGAGTATCTCTGACGCATTTTCATCAACTCAACCATATTTTAATTGGTAAACTTGACCTCCCAGGAAAACTGCTGTTTTACAAGCACACCTTGATGGCACACCCAGCAGAAAGAAGCCCCACTGCACTCAATGGGCAGTCACTGTTGGGGCTATTTAGAGCAGGTGTTGACCCTAACAGTCCTTGCTGGATTTCTTTTGCAGACTTGTCCTCATGATTACTTTTAAAAACCTTCCTTCATTCCAGAATTTCATCTTCATGGGAGATTTTAATGCTGGATGCAGCTATGTTCCCCAGAAGCACTGGAAGGACATCCGGCTGAGGACTTCCTCTGAATTCGTCTGGCTGATTGGTGACAAAAATGACACAACGGTGAAGAAAAGCACAAGCTGCCCGTATGACAGGTAAAAGGTTTTAGTGCCAAACTGTTCCCTGTTTACGACTTGTTCCCTGTTCATACGTGGAATGACATCAGTGACTGTTAGATAAAGCCAATGTGCGTGAGGCCTACAAAGATAAAACACTGTCCAAGGGAAAATGAAATCTGAATACTTCTAGTCAGGAGCACAAAGCACTTTGCAGCCTTGCTGGCCAGCAATTTTTCAGAAAGGGCAAGATTTCATGCAAGAACGAGCCATTGCTGTGACATAGGTGGAGACAAATGACAGGCAATTAGGAGCACCCCATGTTCATGTCTAAACCCACCCCGATGTCAGCAGGGCACTGCTGCCTCCTCTGTGCCAGCTTTGCCCCATGGTTTTTGCTCTGACATTCATAATTTGGATTGACAAATGCAAAATCCAGCTCTGTTCAGGAGGTGGGACACCCCACCTTTGCTGGTCACATGGCAAGTCCTGCTGCTAGCTAGAGCTCCTGCAGCCAGGACAATAAATACATCAGCTTAAGCCAAGACTTAAACCTCTTGCAGCACAAGCTTCTGATTCAAAGCAGGACTTCACTGAGACTCCTGTCATTGGTGTCCTATGATTTTTGTATGCAAAGAACAGCTTTGAACTTTGCAGAACCATCGGGGTGGGTTTAGACATGAACTGGCTTCCAAGGCCAGAACATGGCAAGGTATTTAGATGTCTCACTCCCAAGAAAAGCAATGAGCCAATCTCAGCAGAAAACATGGGCTGGGATCTATGACTAGGAGCCCATGGGAAAGGACAAACCATACGTAGCTGTGACTCCATCAAGGCCATCACCAGCTCACAGCAGCATGGCTGCCGCTGGTCAGGCACCACCTAACAGCACCCTGTTCCCTTGCAGGATTGTTGTCAGTGGGAAGAAGCTCATCGAGTCCATAGTGCCAGGATCTGCCAACATCTTTGATTTCCAAGAGGATTTTCAGATGACCGAGGAGCAGGTAAGCACAGTGTGTCCTCCACAGCAGTGGGGCAGGGGCTAGCAAAGGAGCACAAAGCCAACAGCATTCAGGCAGTTGTTGTGTCCTCCTCCAAGCGATGGAAAGCTGGCGTTGCACCGCCCCACATCCACCACTGCACATCCACCTGCCCGCTGCAGTGGTGAAACCCCGTGGGGCAGGGTTTGAAAAGAGGATGGGTGGTCAGCCTCTCACCTCTCTGTGCCGTTGTCTTGCAGGCGCTGGGGGTGAGCGACCACTTCCCTGTAGAGTTTGAGTTAAAAGCAAAAGGTGGCTTCTTCAACTGGCTGAAATCCAAGTTTTCAAGGAGGGGGAGATCAAGAAAGAGCCGCCACTCAAGGTCATGAGCATGCTGAGTCCTCTCACATGGTGTGGAGATACACAGATGCCAACAGATCTTGTGTAAGACTAGTGTAGATATACTCATAGCAACTGCAATATTTACTGGGAAAAACCAAAAAAAACAAATCACAAACACTTCATTAAACTTACAGTATTTTGGGTAACAAGGTGAGTTAAACCTTCAGGTTATTTTCCTTATTGTACATGAAAATAAATAATCTAGAAACAGCACACCCGACTTGTGTACTGTTCACAAACCTAAGGAGCTTCTAGAAGGATAAAATACTTCCATATGCTTTATCTGCAAGGGCTGGAGGGCAGGGACCTCCCCATGTTTGCGTGGGCTCTGGAGTTCTGCTGTTCCTCTGCAGGGGCAGAGGGGTTAGAAGAACCTTCCTGCATCACATGTGTGTGCGGATGCTTCAGAGCTATGATTGGTGGGACACAGACCTGAGCCTGGTGATTCGCAGTGTAAAAAGTCACTGAACTTAAAGAGTATTTGCCCTGTCCAGGTTTGAACCCGCTCACAGCATCGAAGACTGGGGGAAAGAGAGAAAGAAAAGGCAGAAGGAGTGGCAGTGAGAGCCCACCTTCCACTCTAACCTGGGTAGGGAGAAGCAGGGACAGAGCGGTGGCCGTTCACACCCCTGCCTGCCCGCCAGCTGCCATCCCCCGGCCCGCAGGCCCTGCAGACCCCATGTGACAGCGCTGCCAACAGAGAGCGTGAGCAAAACTGAATTAATATCTGGTCCCAGCATCCTGATGTGGGATTGAGCTGCAGCTCTTCTCCCGAAAATTCTCTGTGGCAGCCTGAAGTTCTCCAACGAACCAGCCTTTAACGCTGATTATTTAACGCAGTGGTGCAGCGATCTGTTTTCTCGGCTCAGCCCACAGGCTGTATTTAGTGCAAACCAAACCCTGTCACACAGATGGCATCTGAAAAGCAGGAACAATCCAACTGTTAGTAGAGGCAAATATTCATCTCCCTTCATCAACACCCCCCAATCCGTCTGCTGATGGGACAGAGAGGGGCTAGGAAACGATACATGCTTTTAGGGGAGGAAACCAGTTTGGCCTTAGTGAAACTCACTGTCTGGGGAGAAAGAAAGAATCTGAGGAAAGAAATTACTTCATCCCAAGGGGAAGTGCATGCAGGGCAGACAACCACATCCCAAGCTTCAATAACAATTAATCCTGAAACGACACAGCATTTCATAAGCTCCCTTGGTCATGCTCCAGACAAGGCAAAAGGAGAAAAACAGCCCGATGTAGGAGAAATATTTGCATTGGGATTTTTATAGAAATGCCACTGTCTGGTTGACATCAGCAATGGTTCATGTGAAGCCTGAAATCAGCCTACGTCTCTGGTCTTACGTCTTAGCCCTACATAAGTCCCTACTGTCTTTTGGCTTCTGGAAAGAACCAGTACATAAAGGAGTAAGTCACATTCCAGGAAAGCAGTAATGGATATATTCAGTGAGGAAAAATACGTAGCTATGACTACGCTTTACTGAGAAAAACCTTTATCCTTATTTGTGATATTAAATATAATCCTTCACCCAGCATCTGAAGATAGGACACGTGGTCAGAGAGTAGCTGCTGCAGCGGCTGCAGCCTCAGGCATGATGTTAGCAGCAGTCGGTCTGGGGATGGTGTTGCAGAGAGGCTGAGCATCTGACCGGCAGAGACACATCCCAGTGCAAAATGGTGCTCCTCTGCAGAGGGCTGGGATGTGCTTTTGTGGGACTCAAAGCAGACAGATGTCATCGGTGCTCAGTTCGCAATGCTTGATAGGACTGGGAGGCGTCTGAAGCTTGTACAGTCAGCACTGTTGGTCTCTATATTCCTGTGTTTATTCCATACATTCATTAGACAATATTATAATTGCATCCTAAAATGTTTAAGAGCTCATGCCATCTCTAGAATTTTTCCTCCAGGGATCATTACCCAGCTGCAAAGGGGTTTTTCAGTCACTCCCGCCTGCGGGAGTCTTGATGCATTCTGCACCTGAACAAAGTTTCCCTTTAGATGAAGCTTCTTGAGCTTTATTTATGATCCAACTGAAGTTCTACACTGAGACTCCAAAATGGCCTGGAGAGGCTTTGTCTCATGTGAGCCAGACAGATCATGACTGGGAGAGAAACAAAGGGGTTCTTCAGAAGCTGAAAGCTGTTTCCTCCACAGCAGCCCTGGCCAGGTGAGAACACAGAGCAGATAGGGACCAGCCGAACAAAAAGTGACGAGACACCACTACCCTGCCCTGCACTGCCTCCCAGCCCCCCATCGCCCCTTCCCCTCCCCGTTGCCCCCCCAGTCCCTCAGGTTTAGGCCCCTGGAAAGCCCTTCTCCAATGCAGGATGATGGAAACATCCTCACTTCCCACAGACCCGAGATCTCCACTGCCCTACAGAGATGCCACTCTCCAGCCCCAGAGAAGGTCCCTGCTGCCCTGCACCAGCGATGGAGCCAGACCTGCCCCTCACCCTGTGTGGTTTTGGCTACCCTGGGGGGACAAGTCCCTCCACAGGGAAACCCCCAGGACCACACAACAGCAGCCTGAGGCAAGACCATCATTTCTCTACAACCTCCATCATCTCCACTGGCTAGGGCTGTCCACCTGCACCGTGGACTCAACAGGGCTTGTGACCTCTTCCTGGCCTTGGCACTGCTCCCCACCGGCCCTGGAGGGCCCTGACACCTCTCTGTCTGTGCTGCAGGGCAAGAGACCCTTTGGCCTTGGGCAGGACTCTACGTACCTCCTTTTGCCTCCATTCAGCAATGAGGACAGAGGGGAAAGACAAACTCCATGGGGACCTACCTGGCTTGTTTGTTCAGGGTCTATATATCCCTACAGACAAATGCAGCACACTCTGTGACTGAGCACGCAGCACTGGGGAAACGTTAAGAAATTATATGGAAACCACTGCCAATGACACAAGCATGCTGGGGCGTGCTGCTTAACGAACTGGGAGGACAGGGGTCAGCTGAATTAGGGACTGTTCCCTCTCTGCATCACGGCAAGTGTTCCCAGCTCTGAAGGCCTTTGGCATGGCAATACCCATGCGCAGTCCAGGCTCTCATGTTTGGGTTTACACCCACATCTGCTTTGCCTTCCTGAAAGTTTAATGGTGTGCAAACACAGAGAGACATGAGCAGTTCAAACCCCCCTGAGCCCCTGCTGCTTCCCCACCATGTGGGTGATGGGCAACCAGAAGCAGGTGCCAAAGCCACTAATGGTGGGGTTTGGGCTGGAACCTCTACGCACCCTGTGCCTGGACATACAGATGTACAGCCACATATAGACTTGCAGCAAGTGATTGAGCTGCAGCCCCAAGAGCCCTGTGTCATGCTAAGGCACAGTGGGGACAGTGGGACTGATAGCAGTATCAAAGGCAGAAAAAACAAAGACAAAAAAAATCAAAGAGCCTACTGGAGTGGGACTACCCAAACCAGCAGTAGGTCCATACCTGGATGCTTTACAGTTCCCTCGGTGCCTGGAGGGACTGCGGGGAGCAGTTCAGTGTCCCAGGCTGGGCTTGGCCACCACCTGATGGTGCATCCACTGCAGAAAAGGATAAATGCAGAGCAGGGGCTCCCTGGGCAGAGCTCACATGGCACCCATGGGAAGTGTGTTCTCAGTCTCCCTGTAGCACCGTGTTCACTGGTCCCGGGCAGGGCTTTTCTCTGCCGAGCAAGCCAAAGAGATGGAGAGCAGAAGGTGAAGACATCAATAATCTTTTCCCTGCCTTTATTCAAAAGGAAAATGATTTTAAAAGTCACGTAGTTCTTTTCTCTACCTGTGGGTCACTAAAAGCGTTTCCACCACATTCGCCAGCCCCTCGCTCAGGGTAACACAGGCCTCTCCTTTCTGCAAGGGCCCTGGCCGCCCGCCATGCGGAGCCGCTGCACATTAAATATTATCAGTGCACCCTCTGGTGGCATTGTGACAGACCCCGTGTCCAGGGGCCGCGGGGCTGCGTCCCCACACCCCTCCACGGCCTGCGAACGGGTCGTGGCGAGGGCACGCGCTCAGCCTCACCTGGGAGCCCACAGACCCGCGTTCCTGTACATGTCCCTGTACAGAGCTTGGAGCCGGCCCACAGCCGAGCACTGCGCGTCCCTGCTCTCACTCTGTAAATGAGTTTTGCAACAAAAAGGTAGCACTTTTTTTGGCTCCAGGCCCACACACTCCTTACCCACAGTTATTGACTAGGAAACACATTGTGATGGCCTTTGGAGGGCTGTCCCACCTGCCGGCAGCAGCTCCCAGGACCAGGTGCTGGCAGGTTGTGGAATCGCCATCTCTGGAGATATTCAAGACCTGTCTGGACACCAACCTGTGCGATCTGTCCTAGGGAACCTGCTTTGGCAGGGGGGTTGGACTTGATGATCTCTAGAGGTCCCTTCCAACTCCTACAATTCTGTGATTATGAGGCACATCCACCCCAGGGACTCCTTGGTGCCCCTTGCCATACCCACACCAAGAGCATCAGTCCAGCAGCTAATCACAGCCTTCCTGGCCCCTTGGGGTGTGTGTCACCGACTCTGCTCCTGCCCTTCAGTGGTTTGTATGTGCTGAGAGATGCGAGCCTGCTCCAGCACCAGCATCCCGCTCTGCCTGTGCCTGCCTGTGGCAGGTGCCACCAACACCCTTCTCTGGTGCTGGGGGAAACCACAGCTTGGAGCAGGGGCTCTTTCTGCAATCCCCAGGCCCAGGTTTAGCCAGTGTCCCTTCCTCTCCACCATCCCAAGGGTTAAGAACACAATCTCCCCCCCATCACCTGGTATTAAACTGAGCTACCTTTCAATGCCATCCAGTTTTCCAGCAAGGTTAAACGCTTTATGTGTCCTTTTAAATACAGTCCCTCAGCTGTCGGTGTTTGCAGGGTATTTTCTGTTAGCTGGGAGACAGATTTATAGGAATTAATTTCCATATTGGCAAAGGAACCAGAAACCTTCCCAGAAAAGCTCTGCAAATGCTGGCATTTGGGATGTGACAGCTTTCTGTATGGCTTGGCTGGGGGGAGGGCCTGACCCCAGCCATTTTCGGTGAAGCCAGAGGCAAAATCCCCCTCACCCTCCATCCCTCCCCAAATAAAATACCCCAGCAGGACCTCACTGCCAGAAAGAAATACCCTCCCAGCAAGGTCAGCTCCTCCACAGGGCTCAAAGGATGCACAGGCTTCCAGCTGAGCGTGGATGTAAATATTTGCAAGTACAGAGGTCCTGCAGAAAGGCAGTTCATCACAGGAAAGGGTTGTCAAACATACCTCTGGGTCCTCCTAAATCATATTTTGCCCATCAGGTTTTTTTCTTAAATCACATATATTAGCCTTTTGTTTGTGTTATATAAAGAATGTGCTTTAAATCCTGGTCAAATTAATAGTGACATGAGCTATAAATCCAGCCTGATTTAGCAACCATGTCTTTTCTAAGTGTGCAATATAAATTCACATCTATGAAAATTAACTCTGGACGCCTGAGACATTCTGGACAGCCATTTAAAAGCATTTTCCCAGGAGGCCTTGGGGAAACAGTCCTGCACAAGAGGGAGAGCTGGCAGCAGGGCTGTTTTGATAACCTTCTGCGAGAGGGACCTGCTGAATATTAACCATTACTGCAGGCTGCAGAGAGAAACATAATGCCACAGCTTGTCCTACTGCTTCCTCTCCAGCTCAGGGGGTTTGAAGATGTGGCACCTCCCTGTAGGATGGGGATGTCTCTAAGCCACTGTAACACAGGGGAAAATTGTTTTTAAAAATAAACATTTGCTAAGGGGATTTGGAGAGTTGGATGTTGAAAGGTGTGGGCTCCAGGTGGGTTTGCTCCTGGCTCTGTAGCAGTACAGCAGGGCTGGCTGCTCCGGTGTCACGTCCTATGCTGCTGCTGCTGGTAGCAGAACTTGAGATGCTGCTTTCTGCTACTGTGGATGTGGACAGGAGGTGGTAGAAAAATTAATACAGAAAAGTGCTAAGGAAAAATAAATCCTCTAAGCCAGCTGGCACAGAGCACAGAATAAACACCTGGGGACACTGACAGCAGGTTTGTAAGACCCCGTCCCCTCTATGCTAATGGGTCCAGAGCTGTCCCTGACCTGGCAGAGGCCAAACTGGGCAACTGGTTTCGTTTGGCGCATGGGGGAGTGTGGTGTAGCCAGCTGTCAGGAAAACAAACGCTTTGGAAAGTCTTTCTTCAAACAAACAGAACCCACTGTGTGAAAAAGCACAGTGCTGTTCCCTGAACCGGGTTTCGTGCAACTCCCTCCCAGTTTCTGTCAAGTGATGCCTGTTTACATGTAACCACTTTGGACAGGCTTTTAGGTGTCATTAATATGTAGTTTATTTTTTTTAAAGAAAGAAAGGGGCATTGTCTGTACTGCAAGTAGACTTCTACATGGGGTAAAGAAATGGAAAATAAATCAGTTTAAAACACACTTGCTTAGAAATTAAAACTGAGAAAAAAGCAGGTCTTGAATTGGAGACTTCACAGTCTGCTTTCCACAGAATCCCAGAATTGTAGGGGCTGGAAGGAACCTCCAAATTGAATCCAACCCCCAGACAATTAGAGGGAAAACTAATCACGGGGCTTGCATAATGGGACCCAAACCAGAGTCCTGCAGCAAAGCAAGAGCCACCCACCTGCATTGCTCAGACACCTGGTAAATGTTGGGGCGGGTCTGTGCTGCCCGGGGGGTGAAAGGCCATCCGAAGTACTCTAAGTCCCAGGGCTGGCATGGGCCGGAGACTGGCTGCTGCAACACCACCCCCAGAAGCACCAAGCATACTGGGTTATCTTTAGAATATTAAATACGTATTTTAGATATATACACCTAAACCAAACATTAATTTAAAATTTGAAATAAAGATGTAACAAATTAAATTACTGAAATAACTTAAAGATATACATATCTAATTTATTAAAGATAATCACTTACACTGATATGGGAAAGGGCAAAGCAGTACAGCCAGCCCGCTCTGCCCACACAGCCCTGCTGCTCACCCAGCCTCTGCGAGCTCACACCCCAGCATGTGCATGACGGGAAACATGGCTCAGCCCATCAATAAAGCAAACACAGCCCAAGCCATACCCTTCAGGGCTTATTGTACTGCAAGAACAATAATATACCAGGTGACAAATGGCAGGAGAGTTCCAGCTCTTGTTGGAGGATCACTCTCTCCCCTGCCTGGTGCAGGGAGCCGAGCAGAAACACCCTCTTACATCTTTTGGGAGAGGCTCTGCTTTAATGCTTTATTTCAGAAGGGGTGAAGCTGCTTTGAGAAGCAGATGCCCACGCTGCCAAGGTCATGCTGCAGCAAACAATAGACCTGGTGAAGTTTGAAGCCCGCACTGCAGGCCTGGGCCCCGTCAGCAGGCTGACAAGGGGTGCAGGAGGCCAGGGGCCACGCTCACAGCAGGTGTATGTCCACTATATGTGTGTAGAGGGGATGTCAATCACCTCATGTCCCCACAGGAACACCCCCGAGGCGCCAGTCAGCAGAGAAGGGGTGCTGCTCTCCCCATCGTGCTTCTGTACTGCAACAGCCCAAGACCAAACACAGGTCTCAGTTTTGAGCAACGCCCAAAAGTGTATGAGGTATTTGCCGTGACGTGTGACCACATCAGAACCAGATAGGGGCAAAACCAGGTATACTCAGAGGGGTCTTAAGAGGGAACACCAGCAGGTTCCCAAACCAAAGGAGCAGCTGGCAGCACAAACAGGCAGGAGCCTGGGGTATGGCAGGAACAAGCACAGCACATGGACAGGGACATGCAGGACAGGCTCATGCAGGGCAAAGGAAAGCTAGGTGTGCGGGTTGTGATGAGCTCCAGCACACCACCTCCAAAGACACCCTCCTCCCTGTCCCACTGAAATGAAAAATGCTTCTGACATCAAAACCCACTGACACCAGCCAGGGAAATGGAATACTTGCGAGTTATTCCTAGCTGGTTGGGGTGCTGCAGGGACTTACCTTCCATCGCCCGCCAGAATACCTGGTTAACTTCCTGAAGGTGCACTGGGCCCCAGCAAGCTTTTCTACACGGTGGTGCCCTGGGTCACTGGCTACCAGCAGGCAAGGGTCCAGCTGGCCACCAAGGGCACTGACAGATCTAGCTGAGTGCTCACAGGACAGCTTGGGGACAGCTGAATGAGTTCCCAGTGGGATACAGAGGTACGAGGTGGCCAAATCCTACAGCAAACCACCACCAAGAAGAGAGATTATAAGCAAAGAACTGTTCAACCAAAGTGGCAGAACCACCCTCTCCCTCCCCCCCCCCCAAAAAAAAAAGAAAAAGCAGAGTCCAATTCACATCTTTGAGGCAAAAATCCATGCTGGTCCCTTGCAAAAGGGCATCTTGCATTGTTGCAAGTCTCTCCAGCGAGAGGCACTGGGACAGCAGTAAGCTGGTACACTGCCACCCAAGCTCCATGGATGTCCGCTAAGGTAGGCACTGCAAATGAAGCTTTCACTGAGGTACCAAAGACCAGAAGCAGAGCACAAGTTCCCTTGAACCACCGCTTCATGCCCAACACAACATCAGTCCTCAGCTGCCAGACCTGGTGGAGCTGGCTGAATGTTGTTGCCAAAGACAGATGCAGCCACGTGTCACCAAAACCTCCTCTAGTCAGCATCACGGGGTGCTTGCTGTCCTTAGCAAGTTAACTTTTGTGGCCACCCCACAGCTCTCCATGCCCAGGCAGGGCAGAACTGCTCACCTGAAGTAGAGCTCAGCTTCTGCTGGAGGTAACCACAGACAAGGTAACAGAGTCCACCAACTTCACAAAGAACTCCCTTTAACATCAGCTAGCAGGATCAGATCAACAAACCCAGCAGTCACAGGCAAGAGAAGGCCAGACAAGAGCAGGTTTACTGGGCAATTACACTGGTGCGAGGCTCTCAAGGTTTACTCAACCCAACAGCTGTATCCAGGTTTTTTGTTTTGTCTAAAAACATTAAAATACAAGGTTTGAGCTGACGTAGCACAAAGCTAATGAAACACAGTCCACTATAAAGAGGAAATAATCTGATAAACCTGGGGCAGGAAAGTCCTTGGCAGTTGCTGTGTCTCGGGTTTCAGCAGAGGTTCCAGTGGGAGCCGTGTTTGGGAAAACATCTGCTGGTTTCCATGGCCATGTGCCGGAGCCGGCCTCGGGTACAGCACCACACCAGGAACCACCTTCTGCAAACAACCCCAGAGCATGGAGGAGCTGGCAGGCACCACCTGCAGCACCCTGGGATCCCACCTACAACCTCGCCAGGGACAGGTCACCCCGCGGTCCCCATACCTGGAGTCCACGCGGAAGAACACCAGCACAGCCATGCCATGCCCCATTCACACTGCCCGGTATGTTTGTGCCACAGCTCAAACTTATGCCAGACATCTTGTTTGAGGAAAAAATAAAAGAAATAATGAATGGGGCTGAGGTTATACCCAAGTTTTTCACAGCTCCCTGCGCAATGCGTGGGCTGGGGCTATTCAGCCTGCCTGAAGCTGCTGCATGCTGTACTTGTAGTTTGAGCCTCACTGACTACATATGAAAAGAACCCAGTGTTGTTTTTAACATGCACATTTTAATGAAGCAAACATTTCTATTTAATAAGTTATAAGATACAATTTTACAATCCTGCATTTTATTCCAGTTTATTTTGTTTTTACTTCCTAGTTTACACTGTAGTGAGCATTTCACATTAAGGCACAAAAAAGCACAGTAAAAAAACCAACCCAACCTTGCTTTATTTCCCCAAAGACTGTGCATCCACACGTAGCAACAGAACCGTAAGTGTGAACTTCTCCCTGGTGACAGACAGTGATGTTTCATCAGGTTTTCAACAAATCCTACCTTCTCCTAACCACAGAGTTAAAGCTCATTTGGAGAATTAACTAAAGCCCCAGGAGCTGACAGCAATTCAAATACACACTCGGGGAGTAGCGCAGAGTAACACAGGACAGACAGACAAGTTATAACGGAAGTTTTCGCTCCCTGTCCCTCGGCAGGAACACCTGCTGCAGCGCCAAAGGGACTGCAGGAGAGATGGGCGTGCTTGAGGCACGGCCTTGGACGGGGATGTAATAAACTGACTTGTACCAATGGCAGTTGGGGTTGTTGGTTCATTGCGGTTCATGGGCAGACTTGCACACGCGCTCTCGCTCCCGCCCCACACCCGACTACAGACAGGGGGGTCCCAGTCTCAGGCTGGCTTCGCACCATCTCAGCTACTTGCCTGGCCCACAGCCTCTAGGGAAACCGCCAGCTGTCTTCTCAATACACTGCTGTGCGCTGACCTGCATCAGTTTTGGGTCACGCAGGTGAGAGCTATACCTGGCTTGGCAAGTTCAGGGGCTTTATTAAACCCAGCCAAACTGGGGGACTGTTCTTAAAAATCAATCGAAGAGCATGAGGAGTTACCTGAAAAGTTATAGGAATTTCACCCAGAATCCCAAGCAAATTAAAACCCACATTGCTAGCATCATGGCCAAAAAGCTACCTGTCTTGATTTACAAAGCATTAACATGGAAAGGCTGAAAGCTTCCAGGAAGTAATTTTCAGTCTGCTTTTGGTTTGCTATAAAAGAGAAACTTTTCATAAACAGAAACCATTAGCAAAGCATTTTCTAAAACATTTTAAATTTGAGTGGTAAAGCCACTTTTGGTAGCTTTACATAATGTTAAGCGTTAAAAATTGATCAAGTATACAAAGGCACCTATTACAGTACCAGTTTTACCTCATTTCTTTACAGAAAAGAATTTGAACTGGGGACAGCCCAAGTCATATTCCATAACTAAAATGTAGTCTCCAGTCAAATAAAATCAGTAGTTAAGATACCCAATTACAAAGACAAATTCCAGTTTTCAGTTAACATCTAAAGTCTTTAAAACCCGCAAGGGAAATTAGTTTCTAGTTATCCATGTGATTCTCCAAACATTAACAGTGACCCAGACAGTACTGCAAAGGTACAATTTGAGGAGGACGTTAAATAGATCAACATTAGGTTGGTAAGTAGGATAGAAGTGAAATGCTTGTAAAAAATAGAGTTAGAGAGTTTACTTCTGGCTGTACTGAAACGTGAGCCGTGTGTATCTAGATACTGCATTTTGCAACAGGACTGCACCCAGTATAACCCTACATCTGAACTGCAAACGCAAAGGTGGGCTCCTGACGCTCGGTGAGTTTAAGGAACGGTGACGTGGAAGGGACTCCCGGGGATGTGCTCGTCACCCCACTTCACCGCCAGGATATAGTCACCCCTTTCCTTGACGACATATGTTACGTTGTACTGATGGCTGCCCAGATGCTTGATGGATACTTCTTCGCATGGGATAGTAGGTCCGTGGACACCAACTAACAACATGTTTGAACCTACAGCAAAACAACACACTGTTAGCATTCCTAAGCTTAAGCAGCCAAGCATGGTTGTACGATAAGGTATTAGCTCTATAAAACAAGGATTGTGTTATTTTAGTTCCCAGAGTGGTAGTCTGAGGCATGGCTACACTAATTTGGTATAAGAAGGAATTTTATTAAAAAAAGCCTTCGATCTCATAAAGACAAGGGTTTATTTCTGCATTTTGCCAGACCTGAGAGCACAGGAAACATGAACACTGCTCTAGAAGGCAAGCATGCACTGCCTTTCAGGTTCTTCATTAGAAATTAATGGCAGAGAGCAGTGAAGATGGCTGGCCTGCAATCCACCCGCTACAAAGTTCTGGGATGATGATGATGAGCAGCTCAGGGCTCATAGGGACAGCCTCATTACCTGCTGCAATGCACCACAAGGGCTGCTGAAGTCCAGCACCTGTTCATTGCTCTGCCATAAGCCTGTGCTTGCTGCCAGGAGCACCTGGCTCAGAAAAAGCCATTTGGAGAGGAACTGGCATCTTTACAGCCTCTCTCAGGACTGATTTGGTGAGCTCGGTGTAGCATTTCACGGTTTTTTTTTCCTTTAGAATCACATCACCTCAAGCTCCGAATTCCAGCTTTGCAGGTTGGTTTAGGGCAAAACCCATCCAGCTAAACCACCCCAACATCCAGCTAGCTCCTGTACCCATACCTGCTTTGCTGCAGTCCACAGAGAAGGAGCTTTTCTGACCCACAAAAGCCTTTGAGAGTCCTGCTCCCCGGGAAACCACTTTGCTAGCATCCGAGGCGGATTTGGGAATGGCGCTATAGCAAGTCTCCGTTGACGACCTTGTCACCGACTCTACCAGGATGGATGACGTTTCGTTGGCGCTGCCTGGGCTAACCAGTCGCTGTCCTGGAAACAGAAGAGACTTCTCACATTCAGATTCACCCCATCTGAAAGGCACTTACAAAGAGGTTTCGAAACCCTCTCAAGGACTAGCATGCATTCTGCATCCAAAATGCATTTTTGGAGAGGAGCAGTGTCCTTTTTGGGTTTTTAAGCCGACATCTTTCAGCAATGCTGGCAACAACCCCAACCCAGAGCCCTTGAGTGGTTAAAGGACCACAGGAACTTCAGGATTCATTAGGCAAAGCTGGCCACTTAAGAAGAGTTAAATGTGCTCCAATCACCATATGCCAAAAATTACTTGAGTTGGCAGAAAAGCAGGTGCAATTTTGCAATAACACATTTTGAAAGCAGAGCATGTCCCAGCCCAGGGGAGCGCAGTCCCTGCCATCCACTCCCAAGAACATCACTGTGCTGCGGGGACCTGGAGAGGGTTCGCTAGCTCAGGGGCAGCAGTAGGGATGAATTCCAGTCTGCGCTTAAACACAGCACCAAAGACAAAAAGATCTTCCTAAACCAGCCTTCCTCACATCATCCAAAAGCCTCCCCAGACATTACTGACCCCAAAATGAGCCCAAGAGGAACATCGCTTATGCTACAGGTAACCAGGTTTCAGGTTTTGGAGGCAGGGGTAGAAATGGGTAAATAAGTCAAATTTCCCTAAGAACAGCCTAGCACCAGGTCAGGATTTAATATTCCCCATGAAGCTGTTTTATGGCCCACTACCCAGCCAAGCTGGCGAGCTGGGTGACTAATGCTCCAGTGGCCTCTCTAGATCTCTCACCCAGGCTTTGGAGGGGATGGGGAGAAACACTTCACTTCTCGTGTTTTCGGGTATCTAGACCTGAACGCTGCATTATCTCAGAGGGACATATTTGCTGAGTGACACAAACTACTTCAGGCACACAGTAAATACTGGTTAGCTTTTTACCTGTAACCTTTGCCTTGAAGGGGCTGCCCACTATGTGATTAGGTCCACCATATTTAACTCCAATTAAATAGTTTCCTGGAGCCATGGGTGTGTACATGACTTTGTAACCTTCTGGAGTTTCCTGGCAGTCCATTTTCACCTTTGATGGCCCTTCAATTGTAACAGAGAGGGTACCTGGACCAGCCTTGGTCGTGTTAATGAAAAACTCCGACTGCAACCCTAGAAAGATGTAGCACAGTAAGACACACTCTTCCTCACTCCCCATGTCACACAATCAACCTCAGTTATTAAGCCTCACTAATTCGGTGCAAGACAAGGCTAATCACAGGTAAGGACAGCATGCCCCCTCACCCCCTCCCCCAGCATCCTGGCATGGGTCAACCCTGACCGGGGGTTCTGCACCCCCAGCAGCCTCCCCGCCGGCACCCCAGCTCCCTCCTCTGCTCATGCTGCACAACTGTGTGGGAGAAGGGGTCAGGAGAGCCCTTCAGGACTTAAATGGAAGTGATTTGGTATCAAAAGAATGGCTTTAAGAGAAAACTCTAAGAGAAAACTCTTAGAGCAAGAGCCTTTCTACTGGGCCTCAGAGCCTGTGCAGACACAACCTCCTGCACGGCTAAGCTCAGGAAAGCTGGGAGCTGTCTCACAGCCTGAACCATAACTCCAGCAGCGAGGAGCCCATAAGAAAGCAAAGAGATGTAAGGGGCAGGTCTCATGGAGGAGAGGGGTGTCTGAACTGCCAGGCAACAGCACTCAGAGCAGTTTGTGAAAACAAAAGCTCGTTTAACTACAGCGTCTGGTTAATGCCACTGAATTATTGCGGCTAATACTAAGCCAAGGACACAATGCCAGCAACACGGGAACAGCAAGGCTTTCAGCCCCCAAGTAATTTACTGTCAAACTCCAGCTTCAAATATTTATGGTCTTTGGGCTGTTGTATGAGACACTACTGAGGAAGAATAAAGTGCTCAGGCTCAATCAAAACCAGGACGGTTATGGGAAAGTTACTACAGCTGCGCCTGAAGCATGCAAGTGTGGTGATAAACGAGGGGAAGTTTCTAGCCTCTTCACACAAGAGGCTGCTGTGTTGCAATGCTGGAAGGTCCCAGCTCCCATGGAGGATTTTACCATCTTCCAGTGCTTTAGCAGTAAATCTCAGTGGCACTGCCTGCCCGGGAGGCAAGGCCAGCAGCTTGCAGCATGCACTGCTCGCCCAGAGGAAAATTAATTTCCAAAGCCAGCAAGCTTCACAGTTGCTCACTGATGACTTCTTGCTCAGAAGTCACTGCTTTTTCCCTGTGCCACAAATGAAGGCTTGCATTGTTGGAGGCTGCAGTCGCCCACCGCTCCCAGGGGGGATGTTTCAGGTGCTCAGCCACTGGCTATTGAAAACTCTACACTAGGTCATTGTTCAGAAACGCTGCTCAGCAGCTCCCAGGGCACTGAGCATTTGGCAGCCGCCAGAATTCAACAAGGGGGCACACAGTAACTTTGCTGAAGTTAAACAGTCTATTTAGATTAAAAACAACCCCAAGCACTTTTATAGATGGAGAAAAATTCCCCTGTCCCTAATGCATCAGTGGCTAGTATTAATGAGTGCTTTTGTTTCCACCTAGTAAAGCAGCACAGGTTACAACATTGTTATTTTACACAGTACATCCACGGGGTCCCAAAACCAGCTGCTTTAGAACAGCAGAAGCTTTGACTGAACAACTTGCAGTAACTTATTTTCCAGGGAGAAAAGAAATGGTATGAAATGCAATCCACAAAAGCCTGCAGTGGGTAGGATAAGAGGGTAAGAGGAACTAGCGATCTCCTTGTATATCAAAAGGAGAAAAGAAAAATAGCAGTTTTACTTCACTGCTCACCTGTGTGTGTGGCCCTAGAAAGCAAACAATTAAATGTAACTGTGTATCTTGGAATGTTTTTGTACTTTCTAACTAAGGCCATAAATCATATAAATGAGAAAAACTAACTCCAAACCCTAAACCCCACATTCTTGAGCTAAGAGCTATCAGATGGGGCAGACACACAGATAGCAGGGCGTCAGATTTCTGGGAAGGGTCAGCTTTCTTGCTGCATCTGAAGCACAGATCACACACTACAAACAGAACAAACCACCACACACCTCCTATTACATCTAACTGAAAATTTCTTAGAGGCAGCAAGCACTGATGAGAAGGTAACTGGGTACACCCTCATCCCTGTGTCACTAAAAGGGGATGTTACGCAAGTTAAACAAGATTCCTTTAACAAGACAGCCAACTCGGGATCTGCATGCAAAAAAGCCTCTGGCCTTTGCAGACATTGTGTTCACGTGTGGAAAGGAGCCAGAATATCTCTGGAGCTCTGAGGGACCACCGGCATGGAGCTGAGCTAACTGGCAGAGTCGTAGCTCGGCTGCTAACTAGTTCAAATGAACTTGTGCTGCAGATGCTGCTTTACAGAGGCTTTAGGTTAGTTAAGGCTCAGCATAAGGCTCATCACTGTTGGATAGTTATAAGGCTTGAGAAGCATGCAAGACAGCAAAACTAGCCTGCCTGGAGAGAAGGTGGGTTAGTCGGCAGAGAACGTGGGTTAGTTCAGCTGCCTTAGCAGGGAAATTCACATAAAGATATGCACAGGAATGGCTTCTGTCCCTTGCAGAATGCCCAAGTGCAAACAGGGCTGTATCAGAGCTGTAAAGGGAGGGTTACCCGTGGTACCGCTCTCCAGGCCGGATCCGTATGCCGTGACAAGCGCGGGGTTGCCCGCCTGTCCCGGCTCGCCGACACGCACTTTGAAGGGGCTGCCCACCACATGGCTGCCATTGAACTTCACGTCGATCGAGTGGATGCCATTTTCATGGGGGATGAACCGAACAGCGTACTTGTCTGCAAGAGAGAAGTGGCTTTGCTGATGTATCAGAGAGAACAGTAAAACAGCAATTAGACTCAACACTGGGCTGGTCAGCAACCTGAGCCAGGCTTCTGTAACACTTTTGACATGTTTTGGTTCCAGGTTAAGCAAACTCAGCTATACAAACTGTTAAGCTCATATTTAAGAAAAAAACCACCATATTTATCGCAGATGTCACAAGTTGCATTTTCACCTTGTCTAGTAGGACCGGATCTCAGCTGTCACCCAGTGTGCATGGTGAGGTTTGGAGTTATTTGCCTCAAAGTTGCACCAAACACGACAGCTTAATCGCAGCCCAACCTGTCAGCAGCTGACGGAGCAGTGTAGAGAAGAAAAGCAGCTGGCATGAACAAGCCAAATCTCACCAGCAAGCTGCCCATGCTACTCTGACACCACAGGCAGTGCACCTTTACTTAATAAAGTCATTTAGCAACTTGCTGATATTTAACATTTTGGATTGCATGTTAACTCAGAGGGGGGAGTGATCCCCTCCCAGCCGAACAGCTGCTGTCTCTCCACAGTACAACCATAACTCACTCAGACTTTAAGCGAAAAAGAAAAGCTCACTGCTGAAGCAGGTGTGGAGCTTTCTGTGGTGTTTGCTTATGCCCAACTTCCTCATCGTTTCATACGAAGGAGTGTGAATTAAAAGTAAACTATTAGCCAAAGATGGAAGCATTGAAAAATAACCTTCTTCCCTGGCTAAGTTCAACAACCACATCATGTTTCATTTGTGGCTAGTACCACCATACCTTCACTAGCAAGCCGAGACTTAAATAACTGCATCTTACACAAGTCAGGGCTCAGACATTTCATGAGCCAGCTAGGAAAAGCACTGACATGACCCTGAGCGAACAACTCTGGTTCTGACATGAAGAAATCATTCTCCAAGCAAGGTGCTTGTCCCTGGGGTACACTGTTGGCAAGCCAAAGGGACTAAACCCCTCCCTCACTATGGAGCAGGGAATGCATTTTGGAGGTCACCCAGTTTGTTTTGACTGATATAAAGCCGTGCTCACCTGGCTCCAGCTCAGACACGTGGCACTCTTCTACAGCTCCGGAGGGGCTGTGGACTTTAGCATCGATCTTGCCCTTTGCCCCGTTCAGCCTTATAGCAAAGGATGCCGGCTGATTAACTTTTAATCCAGACTCCTGAGAATGCAACAGTCAGATCATCAAATTTAAACTTCTCAATTCAGACAATGCAAGATTTGTGGCAGGAAAATAACTGTACTTCAGCACGATTTTCTTTCTTTTTAATTAAGATTTTAAGGAAAGGCGTAAAGTCGTGACTTCAACTAAGATCCAAGTCAGAAGCTCTCTCTCTCTCTCTTAAAGGGTGGCTGATTTAGGAGTCACCCAGAGCAGCTAGGCTGATTGTCCCCATGGTAACAGACCATTTTTTGGAAGTCAGACGACTTGGCCACATCAGGCAGAGGCAGATTTACAAGATTAGTCACCCGTTATCACTGAGGTCAGCTCCCCGTATTCAGGCACTTGATTTAAAGGATATTTTAAGCTATAGCTCCAATTTCAGCCCATTCATTCACTCCGAATTCATTCAGGGGAAAAGCCTCTGATAATCCACTTGTCTGAAAGAGTAATATGTGTGTTTATATTTGCCACAAGAGGCTGCATTTAGAACGCCACCACAAGATGTCTGGACATGAGAAAGCAATTTAAAACATGAAACCAGATGTTGTGGTGCTGTCAGGCCACTGAAGGAAGGCGAGGCCACTCAGCATCCATGCTGCAATGGTCCTCAACCAGAGCAGCCCATGCAGCTCTCCAGTGTACATTACCTGATTTTGTTTTCAACTAAATCTTGAAGAGGGAAATAAATGCAACTGAGTAGAACTGAGGTACAATGTATAAAGCAAGTGCCCAGTGAGGGTTTAGCAGAGGCTGATGCTGTGCACTGCGCTCTGTTACCAAATACTCAGCTTTATCTGCCTCTCCAGGACTTAACTGAAGTGAGTATTCCTGTCAGCGAGCCTTTAAATGAAACACAAGAGAAACATCAATACCACAGTGACTAATTAACGCCCTTGTAACTCCTGGTTAGAAGAGATACCATTGGATCAGGCTGTCCAGATTCATTTACATAGCCAAGGTGCAGAAGTCCAGGCAAACTCCTAGGGACCACAGCTGAGACATTTAAAAAAACCCCTGAACAACCTCAACTGAAGTACGAGTTGCTTATCACCACTCGATGAGGACTGGAGTTCAGTATTTTCAGACAGAAATTCTCAGTCTCATGTCCAAGTTTCTGGCTTTGGAGATTTAAGTCAGGTCTTTAATGTTACTTGCGTTTCAGTGCACGTAATCACACACACACAAAAATGACATGGTGATGTCAGATGAGCCCAGACCAAACTACAGAGTTGTGATTTACTCTGAGATTCACTACTGTTCCTGAATCATCTGAGCTGCAACTGCCTGGCTTTTTGTGACATCAGCCACAGCAAATCTGTGCTCTGACATCATGGCAGGGCCCCCGCCAACTGCCTATGCGAATGCTCCAGGCAGGCTGCAGCGCTGTCCCAACTACTCAGCCTAATGCCCATGGAAACCAATCTCTTCCGTCCAGATTGCCAACTGAGTAGCTCAGTACCAGCACAGTCACAGGTGATTCACATCCATCTTTCACCTCTCCTTTGCCTTCTCCTAGCTAGTGTGGAGGAAAACGAATTCTAGGTCTGCCAGTGCTATCTCTGGAGCCTCTTATTCTTAATTCCCAAGTGTTGCTACCTGTAATACACTCAGTTGAACCTTCTACCTTCAAATTCTGGCTAGACAGAGCTGGGCCAGCTCTACTGGCACAAGTTACTGAGGGATAAGCTGCCAAAAAGCCTTCTGTGTCTGCAAGCTGAGCTTGAAAACAAGCCTCAACCAAGGCATGGCTATTATTAAGAAGAAAGGACAACCCAAAGGACAACCATTTTGGTCTCTGAGAACAAGGACGAAATCAGTCTGTGTGGCAAGTTGTGCAGATGTTTCCTTATGTCTCACCTGAAGGCTAGTGACAGTGAGCCTGCGAGCATCATCAGAGGGGGCGATGACAGGAACCAGGTAGGGGCTTTCAGGAATGTGCTCGTCATTGAATTTTATGGACACCTCGTAGTTGCCTGCAAGGAGAAAAGAAACCGTGAATGTCCTTAGTTTCTTTGAAAGCAGCATTCAGTGTTATTTCAGCACGACTGGTCTCAGTACATACCCGGCTCTTGAACTATGTATGATACACCACAAGATCCATCTTTATGGTCCTCAAAGGCAATTTCCGCTTTACTGGGGCCTTCTACAGCAATAGACAGTCCTCCAGCTCCAGCCTCTCGTGTCCATATACTGAACTCAGCTGTTGAAGCACATCAGAGCACACACAAGTGTAAATTTGCTGCTGCTGAGTTTCAGCTTTTTCCTAACAGACCGTGCAGCACCCCCTACTTATGTGTATGAGGAACGATACCTTGTCCCATCATCCTGGGTAATAATGCTTGGAAGCCTTTTGGAGAAACTGCTACCAGCCTTGAATTAGCCTATCAGCCCTGCACAGCCCACCCTACAACCTCAAACTTGTTCCAAAGTGCTGTGCTCCAGCCCTGTGCCCAGCAGGCACTGGAGCCCAGCAAGAGCAAAGGACTCACCTGGGATGCCTGTCTCTCCACGCTCCAGCCCTGGGCCTCCAGCTCTCACTTTATGGGCTCCTCCCTCGCCCAGCGGCCCCACGGTGAACTGGAAAGGGCTGCCAGGCACTGGCTGCCCCCTGTATTTGACATCCACAGTATGGACCCCCATTTCTTGAGGCACAAAGCGCACGCAATAGGTGTTTTTGTCAGCTTCGACGATTTCTGCATCAAAGGTCCTTCCAGAGGGACTAGTTACCTGGGCTGTCATATCCCCACTATCAATTTCTAGCAAGAAGAGAGTAAAAATTACAAATTAAAAAGGGACAAAAGATTCTGGAATTTTGTTTTTGAAAGCAGGACCTGAGCTCAAGTGATTTCACAGTACGAATGGCAGGAGCAGCACAGAGGTGCCTGTTTCTATGCTCAGTTAAAAGCGTGCTGCCAGGCAGCGAGTCTGCTCAGTTCCAGCTTACCAGATGAAGAGGCCGGATAAATGCAGCCTGCTAAGACTGGCCTATGTGATTTATATTTGCCAGATAGCAGTACAAACACCTATGAGCCAACGTGATGATGATCTTAAAACCCCGGAGACAGGGTGCGCTGTGCAGCCTGCTGTACACAAAACAGATTATGGCCTCCCTGGTATTTATTTTTCCGTATGTTCATCGTGGTTCTGCTTATTTTTAAGCATTCAAAAGACCATGTTACCAGTGTTTCTTCCCTAAGTTATCTTAAAACAAGGATGTCTTAACAACACCAAAGTTCCTCTTTCCACTGCTGCAGGTACAGCCATGCTGTGCCAATGCAAGTTATGGTTACAGGGGTAAGGACATCGCTTACCTGGAATTTTTAGGTTCAGATCACATATGCTTCCTACTGTTGCAACAGAGGGAGCCCGCCTTGTTCGAGTGATGCTCTCTTTAACTCTTCCCTCACCACTTATCTTCACAGTAAATGGGCTGCCTGTAAGTAGCACAGCAAGTCATTCCTCCTCCACTCACTACACACTGCATCAAGGGGGGGAGCAAAAGCTTCCTCTGGCTTGTAGTGTATCACAGGAGAAATCTTAAAGCCAGCTAACAGTCAGGTCCAAGTGAAATACACCCATGTACCCCAAATAGCTTTGGATGCTTTCTGCTTTTGGAGGGTACTGGTAGGATCTGGACCTCCTTGAGTCTTTGGGACTAAGCCAAACTACACAGCCCACCCACAGTTCCAGTGAACAGGCCGACTACGTATGACTTCTGTTGTACTAATCATAAAGTTACCACACACCCCTGCTTACCTGGAATATGTTCATCTGCAAATTTAGTGGACACAATGTACACGCCAGGTACAGTTGGAAAGTAAGAAACTTTGCAAGTTCCATCTTCTAGGTCTTCAGTCTGGATATCCACCTTGCTGGGTCCTTCAACTGCCAGTGAGATCCCACCATAACCTACAATACAGCTCAGTCAGCCTCAGATTTCTGTAGTGTCATTATAAATCTGACAGGTAATAGTCCAAACCCATAGCAATAACTAGTCAGTAGGTTCCTATCAGAGTGAGCACACAGGAGCTGCACAATGTCTTAATGACATTTCTGTAGTCCTAATCAGTCAGATACTCAAGGCAGAGTGCGCATTCAGCTCCTAAAGCACTCTGACCACATCGCTTTTACTTTAATCATGTTAGGATGAAGGAGGAAGGCAACGCTCTTTAGAGAGGACACACATCTCCCAGCATCTCCCAGTCCCTTTTCAATGGAACTAACCTGCATCTCTCGTGTCTACAATGAAGTCACACATTTCAAAGGTTCGTCCTTCTACCAAGCCACGTCCAAACACTCTTGCTCGTCTGGCATCTCCTATCTCAGACTGGACCACCATGATCGTTACAGGGCTGTTTGGTACATGGCTCCCATTTTTCTTGATGCTAACCAGATGTTCTCCTACTTCCCGTGGAATGAATGAGATACCTAAGAAGCAGAGAAACGCGACAAACTTACTCACTTTTTATGTATGTTATACTTGATTAAAAAGCCTCAATCACACCAAGAAATTAAATACTCGAAGAGCACTCCCTTTACACATGTTGAAGTGTTGTTCTTAAGTGGGCCACAGAGCCGTTCCCATATGCTGACAAAAAGCACCTCAGTTACAACCTGGCACATCACGTGCAAGCTAACACCAGCGGACATTCTTCATACTCTTCTGTCCTTGGCCAGCTGCTTGGTTTGACCTCTGCTCCCTCCCAGGGGAACATCAGGTTGGTCATTTTACATAGCAAAGCAAACCAGAGTAGAAGCGATGATACTACTCTCTCAGATCAGGCTAATCAGAGCTTACCAATGTGGTTATTGGGTAGCCTCTTCAGAAGACAAGGCTCATCACGACCTGATGGAGCTTTAATGCTGGCTGTTAGGAGACTGAGATCAGTCTCAGTGATGTCCAACAGAAAGTCAGCAGCAGAACCAAGCTTAACCTGTGATCGCCTTCTGTTATCATCTGCATATATATAGAGAGAAATGAGTCAGAAAATCTTACAAAGTTTAGTGAAGGACAAGTTTGAGGACTTCACGTTCCTGTCACAAACCAGGCCTCCCATGCTATCATGGGTTAATTTTCATTGTGAAGTGCTTCCAGAAGTCTAAGTTTTATACCTGTGATCTTGGCCGTGAATGGACTGCCTGGGATGTGCTTGTCATTGTACTTAACCAGGATGCTGTAGTTCCCAGGCAGAGTAGGCAGGTATGTGACTGTGCATGTCCCATCTTTGTTATCAATGCAGCTGATCTCTGCTTTTGAGGGTCCTTCAATAGCCAAATCCAGCCCACCTAGGAAACAAGAACAGCACTTCTGTAAGCCTCTGTGCACACCAAGTCCAAAGACTTGGTCCAAAGAGGAACATCGAGTACTTGGTGCTGAAAAAGCAGCTTAAATGCTGTTTTTGCAAAGGACTACAGCAAAAACTGCTCAAGTCAATCCTCTAAGCCCAGAACTCTATTCAGGACTGTTAGATTTACGTAACAGTGATTCCAGATCCAGTCATCATTCACTTGATCTAAGCTGCCTTGGGTTTATCTTTAAACAAATCATTTGCATCCTGTACCACAAGGTACACCTACTGTTCTCAGGAAGGGGTAATAAACCAGTTTGTACTGCAAGTTACAGCCTGGTATTTGCAGAAGCCATTTGTATCGCACCAGTGATTCACAGTTGGACAGACAAATGTAAATCAATGCCAATGTACATTACACTCCCAAGAAGTTCCTACTTTAGGGTGGGATGGGTTTAAACAACACTTACCCTCTCCTGCATCTTCTGTGACAATGGTGAAAGTTGCTGGTTTATTGGCAACCCCATAAATGAGGCCAGGTCCATAAGCAGACACACTGCCACTGTTCGGGTAATTCACATAGAACTGCAGAGGGCTCTCTAAAGGGGATGAATAAGTAAACAAAAGGAGTACTTTTAAGGATGAGCAACCTGGACTACAGGACTAAGACAGACAATAAGGGGATGGTTTCTTCAGCCAAGTGACAGGTGATGGTACAAGGGGAAATGGCACTAAGCTGTGCCAAGGCAGGTTCAGATTAGATGTTAGGAAAAAATTAGATGTTAGGAAAAAATTAGATGTTAGGAACAGGCTGCCCAGGGAGGGAGTTGAGTCACTGACCCTGGGTGTGTTTAAAAGACAGGTAGATCAGGTACTTAGAAATACGGTTTAGTAGAGAACAGGAACAGTTAGACTTGATGATCTTAAAGGTCTTTTCCAACCCAGTGATTCTATGGTTCAAGCTGCTCCAGCTCAACAGGATTTTATTCTTATGCTTTCTGATACCCCTGCTCTTCAACACCCTTCTCACTATTTGATATCTGAAGAACCTTTATGTGACTATCACGTTTAAAAAATGACTAAGCTTCTCCTTTCGTGTTTAAAAGACACTTCACCACAATTTGTCCCACATCCAGTCATGACAAAGTAAGTATTCCTCAAATTAGCAGAGATAAGCTTCAATGATGCTGTAAAGGGTCTTATTCATTTCAAGTTTATTTTTAGCGCATTAAATCAGAACATGACTCAGAAGCAGGCTTTCAGTTCAGGCATAGATTCTGAATTTTGGGAGCTCAGAATTAGGAACTAGCACAGCACATTGTCTGACTCAACGAACCTAAACTAGCAAATTTGAAGCATATCCAAACCCATTATTTGCCAGACTCAGATTAGCTAAGCTGGTGCACAAGAACAAAAAGTAGTCACCAGCAGCCAGTAACAGCTTGAGAAAAAGGCACAGATAGCTCAAGTCCACAGCTAGATTTTGCAGCTGAGAGTAGTACGTTTGATGCATGGCAGCCTTCAAGGATGGCACATAATCCTTCTACTTGGGTGCAGGGTAATGGTCTTGCCAAGGTGCTGGATATGTTAGTTTGGTACTTATGCTACATCCATACAGAGCGCTGAAGATACTGAAGTAGCACCATGTATCACATTATTGAGCTCCCTGCTTCAGCCAAAGTTACCCTGTGTTTCTGTACATCAAACTGAAGCAGCAGCCCAGTTCAGGCAGTGCTGGAAATATTTTGTCTGGTGTCTGCACACCCTTCTCCAGATCTGTCCCTTTCTACCCCAGCCCCAAGCAGGCTATGTCCAGAGAAATGTGGGGCAACTCCAGCCCCCAAGCAATGCGTTGCTTTGGCCAGGGAGCTGGTGAAGTAAAAACAAAGGAGGGAAGAGAAAGGGATTGAAAGACAGCGGTTTCTATTTGTTAAGAAGCAGCCAGGAAGAAAGAAAGATTACAGCACAGTGTGCATGTGTGCTTTATTTTATTGCAATGAGATGGAAAGAGTAACTATAATGTTTTAGCCACTTAGTCTTCCCCAGAGATTTGGGATTTTATGCCAATGCAGTTTTAAGGATAAACATATACGGTAACCACTAGTTTTGTTGAGCACCATGGCAGTAAATTTCAACCTGAAAAAAACAGTACTTAAAATTGTATGTTTCTTCTTCATAATAAAATGCCACCATATCAGGTTTCCCAAACCAAAATCCATTTTAAGCCTGGCTGGTACTATTAAACCACAATGGAAGCTCGTATGTGCTGGCACTTAGTCCTTTGCTTTAGTTTCTTTCCAGGCTGCTTGCAGACGAACTGCTGCTGAACAGCAAGATGTCCTGGGCAGTTCTTACCACGATGTATACAACTAAGCTATAGGAACCTTAACAGGGAGCAGATGCATCAGCATGTCGCCGCACTCAGGCCTGTGTCACTTGCTTTGCCAGACTCACCTGGGATGTGCTTTCCCATATATTTAATGTGCATTTCATGCAGCCCGACCTCAGTAGGAGCATATCTCACTGTTACTGTGCCGTCTTTGTTATCCACGATATCGGGCGTATCCATCTTGCCAGAGGGCATGTGTACTTCACCTACAAAAAGCCACCGTGGGAGTTACAAAAGGCGAAGCTGCCTGCCTCCCCCCTCCCACCCACCAAGAATTGTCTAGCCATTTTAAACAAGCATTTTAAATTGTTAAATTCCTTACCCACAGGCACAAACAGGAGACTAATGGGAACACTAACCAGACATGTTTTCTACTTAAGCTACATGAATACAACACAGCGGTAGACATCTGGCAAACAGTCCTGTGACCTTACAAACAGGCAGGGCTGCTTGCTTCAGCCACTGAAGTTTCCCCAGCAAGCCCCAGGAAAGGCGCCGATCTACCTCATCGCAAGACACTGCCTCTCCTATGGCTCTTTAGAAAAGGAAAGATCGACTGACCCTTCAGCAGGGACAGACCAGGGCTTGGGGTGGGACTGCCGAGCTAGAGAGCAGGAGGGGACACAGCCTGTGTGTGCAGGAACTAAGTGTGAAGGAGGGGTTACTGGGGTGATGCTCTCAGCTGCCAGACCTATGGAAGAGGGGTTGCCTGCTTTGGAAAAGGTATGAGGTGGGAATGCAGATCAGTCTCATGCAACATCTGCACAAAATAAATAATGGGGCTTATCAAGGATGCACATAGCTGCTCCAGGAGGGAAAAAAAGCAGCAACAGTTCCTACACTGCAGTAGCTCACAGCCTAGCACTGAGGACCACGGCAGCACCAAGAATCCCCTCATTTAACTCAAACCATCAGCGGGGTGTATCCTAACCCTCAGTGGGTGCCGTCTGATGTGAAATTAAACAACTAAGCTGCTGGCAAGATACAATCCTCCCACGCACAGTGTGGTCTGGACCACCCAGACTGCTGCAAACGGATGAACACACTAACAAAAAGCAAAGTCATCCCAAGAGACGACATGTATTCCAGTTACCTGTTATTTCTCCTTTCCTTACAGCAAAAGGGATAACCATATCAAAGGGCCTGAATCCCATCCCGTTCATGTCTCCAACCGGGACATAAGCTTCTTCTGTGACCTAAGGGAAGAAAAAGGATGGGACACTTCAAGGAGGATGGTAGACCCAAACAAGCACTGAGCAACTCCACTGTGAGCACAAGCAGAAGAGAGAGTGCGGTGATTACTGCAGCCAGCCACAGGACTGGGCTCAACCAGAGCGGTGACCGGCCAAGCTCTCCTTCCTAGCACCACCTCACCGCGGAGCAGAGCGAATCAAACATGGCGTGAATGGAAGACATGCTGGAAAAAAGTTAAAAGCAGTAAAAATGGAACACAAAAAGGATGGAAGACAACGTAGTGCACACAAGACCCAAAGTGTCTCCATCTGAAAGGATTTAGTTGCTTAAGGCCTGGAAAAGAAAGTGATTTTTGAGTGGGGCAGAGCGATTGCAACACAAAATGGACAAAAGAAACGAGTTTCACAATGCGACTCTGGACTCGAGACACTGGGCTGTTTTACTGAGAAAACAAAGCGATGCACTCTGCTTGCTTTTGCCAACAGTAGACATTGCAGAAGTAGAAGCTGTAGGTGTAATGATCCTCTTCTCATTTAAATGAGAGTTTATTTGGACACTGCCTTCAAAAGCAGCAAAGAAAAAACAAGGTCTGGATCCCAAGAACAATTGATCAAACAGAAAGAATGAACACAATGACCAGAGCGATTCAAGCAGTCCCAAGAAGCAGGCTGTCATCTGAAATGGAACACAGATGGGGGAAAACAGCTGAAAAATGTAAAAATTGTGTACCCAAGGGCGGAATCCGGGGGGGGAGGCGCCCACTGGCTCCTGTGACTGCACAGCGACATCATCTGCGTCTACAGCCTGGGCAGGGGTAAAGGCAGGTTAGGTGTTATTCTGGCGGGGAGGCATTCCCACCTTCCACCCTACAGAGCGCATGTCCCTTTCCAGCTCCACACCACCTTCCTCCCACCGTGCAGCCCTCCCAGTCCTCTTGCCATTGCAAGGACCTGGGATCCAGCCAGGGCAGCGGGAAAATTGTCCCTGCCCACAGGAACTGGACACCAGGGGAAGCCACCAGTGGCACAGCAAAGGGACAAAGCCAATACGTGCTGTTCATGGGAGTTTGGGAAGGAAGTTGGAAAGCGGTGCCTAAACACTGATGGAAGTGAATTCCAGAGTTGTTTTTTTATGGGACTGGTGCAGGGAGGGAAGTGAAAGGTTTAACCCAAGATGCAAGTCCCCAGACACCCAGTGTGTGAGCTGGGAGGCAGGAGAGCCTGCCACCGTGGGAAGGCTTCTTCCAGCTCATGCACTCGGGTGAATGACCCAGCCCACATCCAGCCATTGCTGCAGAGCTATTCTGATTCATAGCTGGGACAGCGTTGTCAAGACACCCAGTGTGTTTCCCCAGCACAGCCTCCCTTCCCACCAGGCATGCCAAGAGGATGACTTGCAAATTCCCATCTCCCCTCTTAAGCGACAAGAGCAGCTGAGGCTCACACCCACCCGCATCGCTCCTCCGGGCTCAGTCACCCCAGCTCCTCCTGCCCCTTTCCACCACTGCAAACCACCCTAACAAAACAACCCGCTGGAAGCTTAGGCATGGAAAGACTCCACTGAGAAAACCAATGCCCAACAGCAATACTGCTGTTTCACTGTTCTCTGTCCCCCGCTGAGATACCCAAGTCAAACATGAACTGTATCGCCCAGCTAGGAAGTGGGAACTTTGGCCGTCCGGGAGCAGGCTTCCCAGCCTCAAGAGGCATTTCCTGTGGTGCGCTTTAAGCAGCAACCAAGGGAGTAGTTTTTCTTGTGGAAAACTTCAGACACCCCAGTTGCAAACTGCCAGAGTGGCAGGTAGGAAGAGCCGGTGTGCCCAGCCCAGAACCCAGCCCTGAGGACTCGCCCAAGGGCTCTGGTCAGACTCAGCATTAGTATGGCCCCGTGGTTCCACAGACCGGGGTGTGCCGGAGGCTGTCTTGGCTGAGATTACAAGACTAAGACTTGTTTTGCGAACACTGAGAGCTGTTCTTCACGTGAAGGGCTTCTGTGAGCCTGGAGAGACACCTAGTCTGCTCCTCAGGGAGGCTGGGGTTTTGTTTACTTGTTAAACCTGAGCATGCTGAAGTACTGCACGTTGGAAGGAACATAATTAGAAGGAGGGAGATTTGGCCGTAACAGTTTAACTAGCACTTGCAAATCATTTTTAAGTGTGAGCCAACAGCCTGCTTCCCTGGGATCTGTCAGCAGACCATTCCTTATTTTGGGGTCAACATCATAATGAGCCAGAGACGGACAAGTCAGAGCACCATGCCTGACAATGGCTGAAGTAATTAGTCATAGAAGCCAATTACAACCACCCTTACATCATTTAGAAAAAGAACTACACATTCAGGAAATGAAAAATTCATTTGTTCAGAGAAGCCAAGTCTTCGTCCTCTGACGGCTTCTATTCCCTTTCCCTTAACCATATGGCCTGCTCAAAATAAGCTCTGGAAGTAACAAGGACTCATTAGCTCCTGCTAGTCTAATAAATGCTTAAACAAACATTTACACACAGAGTTAACCTATCACTAAATAAAACGTGGCAGCAGGAATCTGAGTGGGAGGTATTTCTGGAGCAGAGCTGGCTTACCATGACGGTGAAAGGACTGTTGGGAATGTCCACCCCACCAAAGCGGACATAAATCACATAGGTCCCTGGTTTGGCGGCGGTGTAGAAGATATCGTAAGTCCCATCCTCGTTTTCAACAACATCTGCTTCAGCTTCCGTCCCATCTGGCGTTAGGACGGTGCATGTCACTTTTCCCTTCCCCGCTGATTTGGCATCTACCACAAAACCAACCTCCTCACCAGTCTTCACAGTGGGTGCAATTCCAGGACCTACAAGGCAATTTTCATTACAGAAGGTGTTCAGAGGACAGTCTTCCCGGGCAGGCTGCCCGCAAGGCACTTGGGAAGCGTGGCATCAAAATGCCAGTCCCAGGGACCCCAGATGTGGTTTTTGGGAGCACATATCCACCAAAGAACATCAGCACTGCTGGTCAGCACAGTGACATGCAAGAGCTGGCCACCAGCTTTCCTTCTTCTTTGCAGAGAGGCTGGATGAGAACAGACTTTGAAGAATACAATGCCTTAACCCATATTCCTTTACACAGAGCCGAAGGCACTATCCTCTGTCCCAGGCAGCCACTTGACTGTCACTGCTTCAACACAAACCTCCCCATGTAAGCAGCTGTAGCAGAGCACAGCAGCAGCCACGGCCGTGTTTCCTCCCACACTGCCCACAAGTCATTTTCCACTGTTCTGCCATGCATCCCAAAAAACCAGAATCATGAAACAATGCCCAAACTGTAGCAATCAGATCCAGCCTGAAGAATGCCATGTTTCAATGAGAACTGCTAAGCCTTGCTAGCTGTATGTATTTAGTACTCCTGCTTTTGACTGGCACTTGTTACCAGGTAAATGGCTTGTTTTCAAGTGACAGCGAACCTGCTGCTTTAATACTTTGGCAGCATTCCAGCTTCTATTCCTACAGCGATTGTATTTCAGCTTTACAGCTGAGAGTTGGAGACGTTTCTTGGAAAGGGGAAATTTAAGCTGGCATCTGAGAGCAATCTCCATCACGGTTATTTTGAATAGTTAGTGACTAGAGCTACTTGGAAGAGTATCATATTTAGCCATTACGGCCTCTTAAACAAATTCTGAAGCAAAGGGGATACCGGCCACTCTGCGTTTTCCATTGTGACAGGAATAGATTTCTGTTGTTTAAACAGGTCTGAAAGCAGCCAGCTGCTGGATGGGCACAGGTATGCTCTAACTGCATGAGGCAGGTCAGCACAACACCCAGACTCTCTCACAGGTCTACAACCACAAATTAAGTTTCCCTTTTCAATTTGGTCTTGCCTCATTTATTCATTTATTATTAAAACCAGGGGGTTTAACATTCAGTGGCACTCTTGTACCTAGTTCCTGTCTCTTCTGCTCCCAGCTGCATCATGCCACGGTGCCAGCCCAAAGCCATGTGACGATCACCCATCCTGAGAAGGGTAAGGGTCCAAACCATAAGCATGCTCCTACAGCATCAGATCCAGAGTCCCTCCTCTACACCAAGGCACTGATTTTTGAGGCAATGATTTGAGTTATAGTAATGTCTAATCTTTAGGTTCTCTCCTTTCACCCGCACCTTCCAAAAATCTAATCAGACCCTCCCTGGCCAACCCTGACCAGACACAAAAGCAGCAAAAGCCTCCATTAACAACACCCAGCCTGAACAGCCTTTGCTAGTGCAGAAGCACACAGCCAGCTATTTAAGTCCTCAGAATTAATTCTGTTCTTGGAATTAAAAGCTTCTTCCAACACCCGCAGTGCAAGGAGCACGATGCAGTGAACGCGCAGAGATATGTTATTTTTACATCAAACTCACTGCATTTTCAACAGGATGTATCTAGGCCAAAATAAGCACCAGACTTTGTTTGCATCTGGCTGTTTATAACAACCCAGGCAGTTTGAAAGGTTTTGCTAGAGTCTGTAAGAGATTCCTGCTCACCCACAGGCTGGACACTTCATCTTTAGGAAAACCCCTCTTGTAAGGGCAGCCAAATGACACAAGTCTCTAGAGTCTTCTGCACCCATTACATCAACTCAGATGCTCAGTAGGCAGCTTTGCACCGAGTACAAACAGCAGCAATGGAGAGGAGCCAACACTCACCCGTGGCCAAACACTTGCTGGCATCCCCAGCTGGAGATGCCCGGATCCGATAGGGAGAGGACGGGATATCATCTCCCCCGTACTTCACGCCAATCGTGTAGCGACCTGTTTTGTCAGGGACATAGGTGACTGTGTAAGTGCCATCCTTGTTGTCATGAATGTCCACTCTCTTGGGTTTGCCCTCTTGGTCCTGAGGAATGCAAACCAGAAGATTTAGGCACTATGTAGTTAGTTATTAATTCCTTTAGCAGGGCAGCAAATCTGTTTTAGATCTGGTTTTAGATCACCAGCAGCTTTTTGAAAGTTAAATGCATTTCACTCAAGGACTAGTACCAAGAACGGACTGTTAAGAGCAAAAGGGTCTCAGACCACAATAAAACAACCCTATTAACTACCCTTTGTTTGATATGAGAATGTTTATAAGATGCACAGTGTGAAGCATTTTAGAAAGTCTTCCAGGCCTAATGCTTATAGAGAACCACATGTTGACCCCAATTTGTATTTTACAACTTAACACTGTACAGTGTAAGCCGCAAAGGACTTCAGATTTTAGGTACAGCACAGAAGAGCTTCCTTCTTTCAGGAAGGCTTGTGAAATGTTTGACATTCAGCAGCTCACAATGAGAAGCAAACATGCTGCGAGGAGGACCACCTACACCCCCCCATGCAGGACTCGTGGAACTTAATCTTTAAAGCCATGACCAGGCTGGGAGCTCTGATAAGCTTTTTGGATCCTTGGAGAGCACACCTGCATGCCAGAATAAAAGAAACTTCTTTGCTACACCTGAGCAGACAGCAGGACAGCATGGGAGGAGGAATGCAGAAAGGCACGAACAACCAGCCATGCCATGATCTAGGCATGCCAGAGCTGAGAAATATGCTTTATGGTCCACTAACCAGAGACCTTTTTGCTGAGGCCACAGAGTCCAGGCGCCAGAAATTTCAGGATGAGCCACAACAAAGTCAGATAAAAACATTCCTTTAGTATCTCCTTAAGCAGCTTATGACTTCTGGCAACCTTGAAGGACACTTGTTTGTTAATTTATCATCATGTAATTCTCAGTGTGGATGTTATCTCATGGTCTTGCTGAGCAACACACTAGAAGGCTGTCTCCATTTAAAATTCCAGCACTTTCATAATCTTACAAGAAACTATTTATCTCATTTTGGGAATCTGTAGGCCACAAGCTTAACCAAGAGCCAAATATACCATGGGTGATGACTTTAATACAGAAGTCTCATAAAAGCAGGCTCAAGAGCTTCACAAAATGCAGTGTAAGACTTTCCTGTACCAGAGCTTAACGTTCAGACAGCAGCAGAGTCTCCATGACACCAGGTATGTGAGGGTACAGCCAGATATGAAGCCAACACTTCAGACAGGAGCCACTCTCACCCACCGAGAACTACACATTGCCACTCCCACTTGGTTTTGTAGTTACTTACAGTGATCTGTACAGCCAGAAGTCCCTGCCCAGCATCTTTAGCATCCACAGCAAACTCCACAGGCAGGCTAGCTGGTATGCCATAGGAACTGAGACCTGGTCCGCTCGCTGTCACTTTACTTGCATCGTATGTAGGAAGCACCTTCACCTTGAAGGGACTGAAAAGGAAACGTGTTACTGCTCCCTCCTCCTAAGTCAATGGCCAATCGCCACTGCGGCACACACCACGATGGGATACAGCTCCCCTGCAGCGTCTCTGCTGTATGTGCAGTGGGCACAAACCACCACCAAACCCTGAAGATGTGCAAGGAGCTGCACTGGTTAAGCAGAAAGGATCACAGCCAGCCGATAAATGGTGCTCACATCTGAGAGAGCAGAGTCAGGTAATTAAATCTTCAGTTCATCTACGCTTATTTTCATTGCCTTACCTGCGAGGAATCTCTTCATCAGCATATTTCACAGAGATCATGTAGGGTCCCTCCTGTGTAGGGGTGTACACCACTGTGTGGGTGCCATCTCCATTGTCTACAACATTAACAGGCTCCACAACTCCTAAAGAAGCAAGAGATGATTTTCTCAGCTGCACTATTAAAACTCAACTCCTCACCAACGATTTGCTGCACCAAGCTCCACAACACAGTGCTCATTCAATTTGCAACAAGCTCAATTTACATTATTTATGGTTTTTTGAATGCAGCCAGTGGGTGTGGATCAGTGATCAGTATTCCAGATCCACTGACCCGAGATCGATTTATTATCCACAGCGCTCTGGGCTCCCATCTTCTTGCTGTAAACAAAAGCTAGCATGAAAATAGGGAGAAAAGTTGGCCTTTCTGTACAGGCCAGGCCAAGAGCAATTGCTCAAAATCCACTGAAGATCTTTCAAGAAATAAAATGCGTTATGATTATAATCACCTGAACTGTTGTTTACATGATTACACACTGCTACTGGGATTCACCGCACATAACTGAGCCCTAAAGCCAGTTAGCGTGTAGCATTCACCAAGAGAGTCTTTCCCAATCAGGTGTTGGGAAAGGCAAGCTCGCTGCCTCGGCAGGAGAGCCGTGCAAGCTGCCAAAGTCCTAAGGAAGTAGGATCAATTATTTCAATTTACATTAAGCTAGATCTGCAGCAGATTACACGACCTATCGGTTCAGATCAACACACAAAGCAGTCTACAATTACAAGTTGGCTTTAAAACACAGGAAGGATTAGCAGTAAAGCAAGCGCAAAAGAAATGTATAGGTGCCATGCAAAGCCTAAAAGCAACATTGCTGGATCCCACTCCCTCCTCCAGATGATTCCTGCTGTTGCAAATTGGATTTCCAAGAGCCAAAATTGCCCATAGTTAGCGAGAGTTCAAACCTGTCTCAGTGCCACCCTTTGGATCACCTTTAAAGAAATCCGAAATGGATTTCAATGGGGAGCGCCATCCCTGGGAATCCGTCTCATCCGCTAAAATTAAAGAAGGGTTACCTGCGGGGCAGCCACGCCAGCGTGACCTGACACTCAGAGGGGAAGCAGCTCTCGCCTCACAGCAAGGTGAGACTTGCAGCCAAAAGGTACTCACTGCTGAGATACCGTGCCACTGAGACACAGCTTTCTAGGCAAATGTAAATGCCATTAGTGCTATTGCTTTAGGGCCTTGCTGCTCTCTGGAGACCACTGTGAGGTTCCACCCTATTTCAGAGACTCCTGCAAGCCAGTGACTTGTATTTCCCCAAGTCACCACTCATGTGAGAGACTGGATTTACCTTTTGATGTTTAAACCTGAGCCACCTCTGTTCACTAGTGATGCCTACTCATGTACCTTCTCCCAGCTCTGAAGATTAGGATAAAACCATCACAGACACTGCCCAAAGCAGCACTTGCCCAGGACACAGTTCTCTTACAGCCTGACACATGGACCAGCTCACAGGGTGCACGTGTCAGATGAACAGGAGCTAAGGAAAATGCTCATTCAAGCGGTATTGCCACCTTTGTGACTGGGGCTAGGACTGTATTACCCACCCAAAAGCAGAGATGGGGCAGGGGCAGCCGGATGGAGCACTTTGGTTCTTACCTCTGGGTCCTGCCACCAGCACCTCGAGGGGTGCTACTCCTGCCTTGCTGGCATCTACCGTGAAGGACTGTGGGATTTTGGCTCGAACAGCTGTTCCCAGACCCGGTCCTGCAACCTTCACCTTGCTGGGATCCACAACATCCTTCACAGGAACTTTGAAAGGACTGCCTGGAAGTTGACACAGCAAATGTTAACCACCACCTAGTTAGCAGAGGAAAATGCCCAGGTAAATGCTTCTGAATGGCCAAATCCACGGGCCCCTCCTTAAACCTTTCATTCAGCTGCAGCCCAGAGGAGCTAGTACAACACAGAGGTGGATCTCATGGTGTTTTAAAAACTCAGAACAGAACTGGTACATCTACTCTCAGTCAAAGAAACATCTTTGCATGGACAGTTTTGGAAGAGCAGCTATTCTGGATAAATCTGCTGCTATCATGCTTGAGTCACGCTGCTGGCAGATCCCCACAGGGAGAGGAATGATTGCAGCCATTCAAATGGGAGCAGACTTGTTCTCAGGCAGGGAGAGCTCTCTAACATTACTGCATGGCAGAGCTGCTAACATCCTACATCAAAAGGGTGAGGTGCCACAGATTTGTACAATACCATTTGACAAGTCTCCAGCACATGGGAGATTAAATAGCCAAAGGTCTTTTTCCCCACTTTTCCTTTAGCTTGCTTATTACTATCCCTCAACCTCAAACAGGAATGACAAACCCCATGGCCTCCACGCTGCTCCTCTGCTTCTGCAAAAGCCAGAAGCGTAACAACAAAGCTTTTACATTTTCACTGTCTACTCAACAATTCAGCTGTGTTCCGTCTGCTTCTCACACCTCAGAAAAAAAAAAGATACCTAAATTCCCCCCAGAAGTGCAAACAAAGTGGCATGTGAGCACTTGTTTCCTTTGAATTTTACCAAGTTCAATGTGCTGACAAACACAATGGGACAAACAGAAAAGAATCAGCTCATTCAGTGCCTAGGAAGGAGTACCTAGATGTTTGCTGTATGACAGCATATAAAAACTTGAACATCATGGCAAAAGGTGTTTGGCATTTAATTCTTGGTATCAAACAGAATAGCCTTCTTTTCATTGTGGACTGCTGGATGCCAGCCGTACCTGGAACATGGCTTAAACCTCCTTCACTCCAGGTTAACATCCAGTGCAACCATTCACAGGTAAGTGGTTGGTTTAGGGAACAGTCACTGCTCTTTCTGCTGTGACCAAAACTTACAGTGTTTAATACAATCCCCACGACAATCTCACTCATTATACAAAACAGAGTCTTGAAGGCATCCACATACCGAAGAGCTATTTTCTTAGCCTTACATTTCACACGGCTCGGGGCCGGAGAGATGTGACCTAACACAAGCCCCGTGGGCTGCATCAGTTGTCAAGGCTGGTGCCCTTTTCCTTATCCTGCCAGGGCCCTTTTCCCCATCCCGCCCAACTATACCCACTCTTTCGCTCCCACCCCCAGCTCATGCTACAGTTTTCATGAGGCTCCTCCACAACCCCAGAGAGGCCATTTCAGAAATGAGAACAGACTGCAGTCCTTCCTCAAAACTACAGCACCGCAGCATGCAGCACTCCATGCTTTCCTGCTAACTGGGAGGAACAAACATCACCACTGTTTCTGCCTGGATTCCCAGGAAAAGCAGAAAAAACCCCAACCCTCAACATCTCCCTGCACCAGTGAGATACAGCACCTTCCCTCCTCTGAAAGCTGCAGAGCTCTTACCAGGAACATGCTCTCCCCCATATGTGATGTTAACATCGTAGTCTCCTGGAACATAAGGAATATATTCGGCGCTGCAGCTCCCATCCTTGTTATCTTTACAGCTTATTTTAGACTCTGAAGGTCCTTCAACAGTTATTCCAAGGCCACCAATTCCTGCTCCTCTGCAAGAAAGAAGTGCAATTCATTAGAATTACCTGCTGCTAACAGCACCTTTGTAGCCTTCACAAGCTTTGCTGCATTTTTACTCTTACTGAAAATGCTCTACCATGGGAAACTGTTCAGCATGTCACTCACATCTTCGCAAAATTTTATCCTCAACTGTTACCTCTACAGAGTGTTCAGTACATGATGAGGTAGCACATACAGTAATCAAAAAGACAGTTTTGCCTTTTCATAAATATTTGTGCTGGGTTTAGCATCCTGCATCACACAGCTCATCACACTCCTCTCTCCCTCAGAGATTCCTTAAGGACCAAGTAAGCTTCTTTACCTGGTGACAACTGAAAAGGCATTTGGCTGATTTGTGAAAGCCTCTTTGAGTCCAGGTCCCTGTGCCTTCACACGCGATGGATGGCAGCCCTCTGTCACATTCACTCTGAAGGGACTGTTTGGCACAGGTACGCCATCATATGTTACACTGACTGTGTGTGGACCTGTTAAAGAGGACAAAAGCATTTCACAAATTCCCTAAATACTCTCTTTAACATCACTTTTACAAGATGCTACAGACTTAAATGTCAGTATATGAGTAGGAGCTTCCTCCTGCATTTCACAAGGCTTCACTACTGTTTTGTAACTGAGATGCCATCTACACACTGTCCTTCTGCAGCCAAGTTACTGTAAAAGTAAAGCTACTTCCTGCAGAATTAGCAAGGTTTTTGCCAGTAGAGGAGCTAAGATGCCAACAAATTACTGGCAAACCTCAGAAGTTTGCCAAATCAAAGTGTCAGAAAAAGCTGCTTACTCTCGGTCTTCCTCTCTCAAAGTAAAGAGAAAAACAAAGAAACCCCACCCCAAAATAAAACCCCGAAACCCCCAGAAGTTACCCTTTTCAAATGGCGTGTACTCCACTGAATACGTTCCATCAGCATTGTCTTGGATGAGACAGTCTGTGGGGGAGCCGGACGGGCTTGTGATCTGTGTCCTGATGTGGTCACCACCAGCCTTCGTTAGAGGTCGAGCATCCACAGTGAACTCAGTTGTGGCTTCTCGGAAGACATCTGCTGGGTATGTTTTGGAGAGTCACTTCAAGAACCACATGTATTTCCAATGACAAAACATTTTGTGAACCAGCATGATAAACAAATAATTTGGGAACATAACGAAACACCCCCGCCCAAGGGTCACCATGGGAACACACAAGGCTGTAACAGCTTTGAATGCTTAGCATGCTCTGCACAGGATCAAGGACCGCAAGTCCTACAAACTCTGATAACAAGAGTTACTCTCACCTTTCCCTTCCACTCCTGGCCCAAACACTTTAACTCTGCTTGTGTCCACCGCTGGCTCCACTTTCACCCGGGCTGGGAATTTAGGCACTTGCTCTCCTCCATATCTCATCTTGATTGTGTACATGCCAGCCGAGAGCGGGACGTATGTTATGACATACGTCCCGTCTTTGTTGTCATCGATTTGGATCTCAGCTTTGGAACCCGTGTCCGACACCATGTCCACACGCAGGTCCCCAGGACCAGCTTCAGTGCAGTCGACGTTGAGCAGCCCTGGCTCACCTACTTTACCACGTTCCAGACCCGGGCCTGTGGCAATGACTTTAGAGACATCAAATGGCATTTCTATGTCTGCCTTAAATGGTGAGCCAGGAATGTGAACTTCTTCAAAGAGGATGTTTACAAAATACTCTCCAGGCTTTGTAGGCAGGTAGGAGACAGAGCAGGTTCCATCACCATTGTCTGAGCATTCAATTTTAGCTTCACACGGGCCTTCCACTGTCAAACCCAAACCTCCAGTTCCTGCCCCTTTGGTATCTATTGTAAATTGAGCTGGTTTTCCAACAAGGCCCCCTCGAAGACCTGGACCATGAGCTTTTACCTAGAAGAGAACATGCAGCTGAGCTAATTTTTTCATTTTATTTCCAGCACAGACTCTCTAGTTTGACTTGTTTGCATGTGGGACTCTAAGTAACAAGCTTTGAAAAACACACTGAACACACCATCTCCTTTGCCACTCCTCCCAGTTTTGCTGTGAAGTTAGCATCACTCCTCCAGAGAGATTTCCAGGCAAGGATATTAATACTCTCACCAGAGCCGTTTTTGTATAGCCATGGGATATAAAAGGTAGGAATGTTAAAACATTTGATGGCTATATGTTTTTATTTAAATCTATATCCTTAGAAAGAAGCATCTCAATACACTCATGTGGGCAAATTTCCATTAAATTAGGAGCACTACTTGTCTTTGCCACACCAGGCAGGATGCTTGCAGTATTCTTAATTAGGCCACTGTTTTTTCAAGTACAGCATTACAGAAATGACTTCCATGAGTCATGGAGCCTGCAAAAGAAACGGCTTAGCACTCAGAGTCGGGATGCTCTGGATCTAGTTCGGCCGAAACCAAGTCAAGTCTCATGCAATAGCCCACAATTCAATTTTCAGGTATCAGTTGTTGTTACAGCACTAAACGGTTTGCTTACCTTGGAGGGGTCTGGAGGTAGCGTGGCCTCCACTGTATAGGGGCTCCCTGGAATCGGGTTGCCATCGTAACTCACATCTACCATGTACAGCCCTTCTTCCCTTGGGATGTATTTTGCAGTGCTGCACTCCTTACCCAGAACTGGTTCCACCAGACACGGCACAGCTTTCCTCATAGGACTGGAAATATTAACTTCCAGTTTACCTTGTCCACCAGCTCCTTTGGTGTCAATCACAAACTCCTGATCCTTCCCTACTTCCACTCCTAAAAAAGACAAACCCCACATTACTACATTAAGAGCTTCACATCAGACAGTACTTCAAGAAATTTCTCATCCACATACCGCTGAGGGAGCAAGCGGTAGCAGAGCCCTGCTTGGCCTACATCCCTCTGCATGCAAACAACCTGCCAAATGGAACAAAAAAAATAAACAATGGCTTTAGCTAATTGGAGCTACAAAGCTACAGTGCTAACCAAGCCTGTATGACATGGCCTGACAGCATCTGAGGCTATTTTCAGAAGCACAACAGTATTTGACAGCCCAAAGTTCTTCTACTTTTAGAAAACAAAGACTGTAGGAATGATTCTGCACTGTAACAGTCACATATATTTGAACAAAAAGCCATCTAGCCCCAAGGAAACCAGATTTCATGAGCAGGTGCCCAGCCTGGTGAAGAGCCCAGCTCTGCTTATCACAAGGGGTTAAAGCCCAACGCATGCTTTGTCCAGATCACTATGTAATCTTTGCAAAAAGAAAAAAAATTTCAATTGAAATTCAGTCCTCAGGAGGAGTAGACAAGCTACAAAGCTGGAGCTGGCTGATCCCCAACTGCAGCAAGTTGAAAAGAAAGTTGTTTTGCCCACTGCTGTTCCAGCAGCACGTGGTGGCTATCACCCAGGTTCAGGAGACCATGGGGCTGCCAGCCCAGAGGTACTTACTGTTTTCGAGTCCATTCACTTTAACTTTGCTTAGGTCCAGCGGAGCAGCAACGCCCACAGTGAAAGGGCTTTTGGGGATAGGATCACCACCGTAAGTTACCAAAACCTTCATTGGACCCTAGATGGAGAATTTACAAGTTAGCTCAGTTCCTCCCATCAGGCAGACACACTAACACTCAAGCAGTACGTAACCACTTCACCTAATCCAGTTTAGCTGACCTCAGCCAAACTCAAGCTCTCATCCCACTGCAGCCTTTCAAAGCATTAAATGGTTTGTATTGAACACAGGAAGAGAGAAAAAGTCAGTTCTTTCCAACACTTAATTACACTATATTCAAGCTGCCTGGCAAAACCTCTGGCTAAGGCTGGCTCCCACTCTCCCAGCACTCAGACCTGACAGCTGAACGCATGTCCCAGTGCTCCAGCCCAGGTGTCCCCTTCTAGTGCATGGAGAGGCCAGGCCAAAGCCAAGCCTGCAAAGAGGCTGTGTTATTATAGCATCTGAAATACCAGGGTTTTAAGCTCTACAAGTCAGAAAGATTAATGCTTTTGTGTACTTTGGCTGGAACACTGCACTGCCATGGCAAGCTCCAGCCCACGATGTGTGCTCCTTTTATTCTCTCCTACCACAGTCCATATTTTCGCTATATTCACTGTTTGCTTACTTTTCATTCTTGGCTGGTTCAGCTCCCCAGTGAAATAATCACGGACGCTTCACACAAGCTAGTGAATAGCTTCCATGATTTTCTTGGTTGTTTTTAGAAAACACACACAAGGGTAGCTGTAGCAACACTGTGAGATAAGGCTGAGTAAACAGCATTAAACCGAGGCTCCTCTGCTGCTGACATGGTCTCTCAGGAATTTAACTACCTAGTCCATCCTCCCCCCTGCTCTGATGAGTCCAGTGTCTCATTTGTAAGCCACTGCTTACAAACCTGAGAAAGACAGGGTCCAGGAATGACCTACATGCTCACAGGCTGGAGGGACAACAAGGCTACTCTAATTACTGCACAGTCTGTTCTCATCCCCTCTTTTTAACCATTGCTTTCCAGCCACCACTATCTGCAAGCACCTCCTCTACAACCACAGCTCCTCCATGAACCAAAGTACTCCTACAGGTGGGAGGGTCAAGTGGGAAACCTGGTTTGGGCACCCTGGCTTGTTTCACGGCTGCTTGTCACATGAAACACAGCAATCTAGTACTGCTCGCTCACACACTCAGAGTTCAGACAACTCTGTTCCCTTCAGCATATAAACCTTGACTGAACAAGCTAAAGCTTCTCCAAACAGGCAGGCCAGCCACATCCTGAGGTAATGCAACTGCTTTATCCAAAACCAAATGCTAGCTCTACAGGGCTTCCAAGAACATTAGTCCAGCATTATCAACTAAATAATGCCGCAGTCCTCCATATCGGTTCACTTTTATACAGCTGCATTCAAGGAAGCTGGTGCAGACGACCAAGTAGCTCACGTGTCTGTTCAGCAGAACAGGAGCAGCAACATACTTGGATTTCAGCACTACAGCACCTACATCTTTAGAAATACATGGGATTTATGCATTCCAGCATTTAGTGGCCATTTATAAACATGCAAACACAGCATAACGGGAAATACTTCTAGTTATTAGCAGCTTCCACTTTCAGCTCTAACGGCATTGCTAGGAAGCATCTGTCTCTGAACCAAAAGGAAACAGACTGATTTTTTTTTTCCAACTCAAAGACAAACCTGAAATACAAATACTTTGGTGCATTTAACCTGGAGTCCAGCTTCCCTCCTTAGCACTGACTCAGTCGCTTTTCTACTGGGAAGCTGCTGCACCATCCCCAAAACACTGAGCTCTTTGTCCCTGCTCTGGTTTGCACTGCAGCTCCTCTGAGGACAGGAGCTTGCTGAGAGGTAGCACACCACAGCCCTGGCTTTGCAGGACCGTGGCAGCTCAAAGCAGCTGGTGCAGCAGCCAGCTCCGTTTCAGACACTGGGAAGATCCGCCACCTTTCCTCTTCAAATGATAAGGTGGGGAACTACAACACAAGCTGTCTGCTACCCCTTCAATATCTCACTTGTTCCCAGAAAGCAGCAACAAGCTATCGATAACTAAACAACCAGAAGACTGCCTTGCTGCTTTCCAATCCCAGTTGTCCTGCAGGCTCTAAGGATCAGGGAACAGGACACCCTGGGAAGTTTTACCTGCTCATTCCTCTGTGCATGGGTACCAGGGACGGAGATGACAGCACTACAGCAACATGAGCTGTTCAGGAGTCGGACCTACCTGCTGTATTGGAGTGTAGCGAACAGTGTGGGAATAGTCATAGTTGTCAATGACATCCAGATCTGTCACTGCCTCTCCCGGCACCGGGCTGCTGAACTGCACATCCAGCGGCGCCTTTCCAGCTCCCTTGGTGAACACAGTGAAGTGTGTTGGCTTGCCATTTTCCACGCCTGAAGAAAAATGTTAATTCTAATTTATGCAGAGCTCACACACAGAAACTCTTCCTGAGAAGTTTAGTACCTACAAAGCCCAGTCAAGCAAAACGCCAAGGGAATGGAGCAGTTTCCAATTGCCTGGCACCCCATCCCACTGGATTGAGGACTTCATCCCAGCAATGCTCAACCAGACAGTGGCCACCCTGTGACAGCCCCAGAACTGGCCACCCCATCTCAAACCCAGCTCTCACCAGTTTTGCTCAGCCCAGGTCCTTCAGCTTTCACTTTGCTAGCATCGTGCGAGGGGTCCACTTTCACTCTGAACGGGCTGGCAGGAATTTCCTGCAAGAGAATCACAGCTCTAACCATCACCAGGTCACTCATCACTAGCCCAAATTAGGCAAATAATAACTCTCAAGATACTTCTGCTTTAATTCCAGCACAATCTTGCATAAAATTTCACCTCACTTAACTCCGCTCTGCCTTACTGGGTAGTATAATCACTTCAAGTCTAGGGCAGAGTTAACAGCTGGACAGTTTGCTGGGGGCTTGTTTTTTGTTAAGGAAAACTTAGTTTTAGTCCCATGTTCCATGGAGAGTCACTGAGGTTTTCTATCCCTTAGCAAACAGTGTTGCCCCATCACTGAGACCACACTCATTCTGTCAGCTCAACAGATGACCTTCTTGAACAAGATCTCCAGCCAACCATTCTCACTCATCTACCTTCAAATAGTACAAAAAGCGGGTTTAGAAACAGTGACCAGACCAAGAGCACATGGGGTGAAGAGGAAGGAGCCAGCTGTAAGCCACCACAGCCAGCTGTGGAGTGACACATGCTTGGTGACCAAGGAGCAGATAAACAGTCTCTAGAAACATCAGACTGCAAAAGGAAGATTACAAACCTCTCCTGCAAAAAGCACTTTAATAGTGTAGCGCCCAGCGGCGGGTGGTGCGTATTTCACTGTGAACGTATCATTAGCATTGTGGATGATGTCAAAATCTATGTCTTCTTCCTCATCACTGACCACACGAGCATCACACTTAATTCCAACACTGACATCACCTAGGAAAAACAAACAGGGAATTTTCTACTGGCCAGCACAGAAGTTGCTAGCAAAAAGCCAGCACATTCCCATTTCCTGTTGGTGTTCAAGTCACCACATTAATTAGTGTAAGAGATCACACTGTGGTTCACTGTAACGTTCTGCTTTGCCAGGTTTTTTCCAGGAAGCAAGGAAAACTAGAACAGTACCCTTGCATGACCTGTGCTTCTGAACCCCAGCCCAGACTGCCTTTACCTTCTCCTGCATCCGTGCAGTCAACGGTGAAGTGGGTCGGCTCGTTCGCTTTCAGGCCAGTTCTCTCCACACCAGGTCCAAATACTTTCACTTTCTGAGGATGACTCCCTTGACCTATAAGAACCTACACAGATTCATAAGAGTCAGAATCGCATACATCTGTGTCATGCTTGAGGTTGCAGTCAAGTTGGAGCATCGCTTGGACAGAGACTACAGGAAAACAGCACCAAGGTAAGAGCAAACTGCCCCAACTCCCCCAGGCTGCAGCTGGACTGACAAGAGACCTCTGATGTGTGAGCTTGTAAGAACACAAAGCGTTTTTCAAGTGGATAGATACTAAAAAAAGGGGAGCAGAAGGGAGCAGAAGATACCTCCCCTTGAAGCTCACAGAAGAGTTTTATCATCCCAGTTGTAATAACAAGTAGTTGTAAGCACGAATGTCCCACTTTGCTAGGAATAGTTATATCCATCTCTCTACTTACCCTAAATGGGCTATTGGGCACGTTGGCTCCTCCCCAGACAACAGAAATTGTATGTTTGATGGGTTTAACTGGCATGTAGGAACAGGCAAACACACCATCAGGCTTGCTCTTTATCTGGATATCGATAGGGTTTCCTTCTCCATCCTAAAAAGCAGTAACACAAGCAGAAGGTTCAGGTACTTTAAAAATGTTTGTATAGTTTGAACAGCCCAAGACTGCTCCAAAAAATGGGGTTTTTTTCCCCAGATTTGCAGCTCAAGAAATACTGAAGAAACACTCAAATTACACTCCCATAACTCCTCCTCATCTAACACTTGCTCATTCCTAACACATCATCCTACAACACATATTTTAAGAAGTGTGCCTGAAATTCACAGGCTCAGAGACACTTTGGGTACTTCCACCAAATGACAGCTCCAGGAAATTACAGCTTGCTTTGGTAAGGAGACTCCAAGCAAGCATGCAAAGCCATGTATTTTATACGTCAGGAAGAAGTCACCTTGTCTTGAGTTTGGTTTGTTGCCTGACTACATTACACAGATCAAAGCGCAGAGCTTTGAGGGAATTGCACATACCCAGAATTAAGTGGTGTTTAAGAGAGTAGAAATACTTAAAGGCATTTTTCTCAACAGCATTAAAGCCCTTTTGCTGAAGTTTCACACAGCTGCCCCTGGCTTTTTACCTGTGCATACATCTTCAGAGGTGCTTTCCCAGCGTCCTTGGTTTCAACTGTGAACTCAGCAGGATTGTTCACTATACAGCCAGTCCTCTCCAAGCCTGGGCCATAAGCCTTCACCTAAATAAACACCCCAAGAGTCTTAGCTTGCACTTCAGAAAGACAAGTAAAACGAAACGATTTATTTTTAAAGACCTTCTCCTTCCCACAAAACCCATGAAGCATGGGATACAGGCAGAGACTAGTGCACAAGTGGAGAATTTGGACTAATTCAGCAAGTTTTCATGACATTAAATCAAAACCACAACAGTGTTATTAGGAAAAAGCTGAGTAATATCTGGCTGCAGCCAGGCAAATTCAGAGTTCTACGCAGAGGTAGCTTGAGAGTCAACTTCACTATCAGAAGCCTCCAGAAAGATGTCTACTGTAGTTCTATCAGACACGTGCTATGCCATGGCTGGACTCCTATACCTTATCTGGGTTGAAGTCTCCCGAAGCCGGTCGGATGAAGGCCATGTAAGGGCTGTCTTTTATGTCCTCATCGTCGCACATGATGTGCACAGCATATTCGCCAGGCTCCTTGGGCCAATACTTCACATCACATGAGCCATCGTTCTTGTCATCACACTCAATTTTAGCCTGAGAAGGACCTTCTATTGCAAAGCCTGAAAAAGGAACAATTAAGGTCCCCATGTAGATTTGTGGTGGTTGCTAGTTTAACACCACTTCCCCAGACTGCTTTTTATTAGCCATAACCACGCCTGATGCTCTCTGTCGCCCTTCCTCTGCAATATAGGAAATGATCCATCATTCCCTTCTGGATCTCATCCCAAAAAACCGCAGATTAAAACTCTCCATCACACACGTTCATGTTTCTAGGACTTGCCTTCGATACTCTGATACAAGTTTGTGTTTAGACCAAAATGTCTTAGAGATTTTGGGTTGTTTTACTGCTGGGAAAGATATTGTTTCTCATGAGTTCGTTGCTAGCGTTGCAATATATAAATATTGCAGGGAAACTAAGGAACATACCAAGGGAGCCAACTTCTGTGCCGATAGACTCCACCACAAAGTCAGCTGACTTGCCCACAATCCCCTCGTGCAGTCCTGGCCCCCAGGCTCGCACTTTCTGAGGACCTGCTTCGTGACCCACTTGAACTTCAAAGGGGCTACAGGAGGAAAAACAAAGCATGGGATTAGAAACAAGGACAAATACAGTATCCATGTTTTCCCCCAGGCATTTTAATGAGCTTTTACACTGGATTTCCCAAATTAACAGATGTTATCATGTGATGGCACAGTGCCCAGCAGACTTTCTAGCAGAGAGCTCATTCAACCCATCACGTGCTTAACATCTTGCACCACAAATCCTGTCAAATACTTGGCTAGCACTGCTTGCTGTAGCCCTGGACACTAACATACCAGATCCCTTAGAAATCTCACAGCGACGTTCAAGCTCCGTGATCCCCCAAGTTTGGGTTTTTTTGTATTCAGCATTTTGGGTTTACTAAGATTGCCATGAATTCCCCCCCAAACCTTTCCCCATACAAGCTGCTGCAGACCTAAAACAGGCTGTTGAGAAACCCACAGCAACTGCTTTCCACTAACTTTGTCCCAACCCTGGAGCTTCTTCAAATGCCAACATTGCTTTAAAAGCCCACCAATTACACAAACCACTAAAGGGCACAAAGATTTCCCAAAAGCTACTTTTAACTCACCTTTTTGGGATATTGTGCCCACCCCACGTAATCGTGACAACATACTTCCCTGGGGTAGCTGGATAATATTCAAATGCATATACTCCATCCATAAAGCCTTTTTGTTTCACCAGCTCCTCCAAGCCCTCTGTTGAAAAATCAGTTCAGCATTAAACTTAACAGTTTCCATCCTGCCTTCAATTACTCAGACAAGTTCATGTTTTCTAGTATTTATTTTAGCTTGCAAGAATAAATTTCTTCCACCAGAAAAAAAAAAGGTCAGGTTATAAAGGAAGTTAGTTCTAGCTGCCCTCTAGGACAAAGACAGCAAACACTTCCAGAAGAAATACAGCAGAAAATATTTTAAGTTACCAGACTTAATAGGTTCCCTTGTGTTTTATTTTCTTAGTCTGCAGTATGATGCATGTCATATGTTAAAACAAAAAAGCTTAACATTTGTCAGACTTTGCAACCACAACTATGCAGGGAATGCCTACTTTTCATTTTCTTCAAGACGAAGAATTTTGGGAGAAAAGCTTAATACACTAAAATTTACATCGATATGTCTGTTGCTTTTTTCTCCCCCTCCTTCTAACCGCATTAAGCCACACAGCCAGAGCACTGTGCGTGTGGAGGAGGTGAAGGCAATACAATGCACCTTTTAATACCATCTTGGCTGGGGGGAGGTGAGCAGCTCACAACACGAGCACAACAGCTCCCTGAGACCAGGAGCAGGGCCACCGCTGTTGGCAGCCTCAGGAGCCCTATGCAAGAGCCAGGAGCTGCCAGTTCTCCCACCATCCCAGTCCAGGTGGGGGGTCACATCTAGCACTCAGGACACCATAAAAGGTCCCAGGGACAGATTCTGGCAGAAGGTTTCCATGTCACATTAGAGGTTCCCTTGACCCTCTCCTCCCCTGCCAGAGGATCCAGTGCAGCCAGGAGTGCTGCTCCGAGCCACTCTTAGCTTTATGAGAGCAGGATTTCCACTCTACCGGAGCCCCTGGAGCATGACCTGCTCCCACAGATCAAATGAAGATGCAATGCAAAAACAGAAAGCTTGGAAGCCACAGCATGCAAACACGTGGATCTTCTCACTTTTGCCTACCAATATGTATTAAAATGGAGACCCCCAAACCCAGGTGCAGTCTTACCCAGCCCTGCAGGGTAAACCTCCCCATGAGACACAAAGTGCCAGAAGACCCTTCTGGAATTTTGATTTTGTGGTGACACAAATCCCACCAGGGCCACGAGGCCATCACCATCTCCTTATGGCTCTTCCTTTTCACCATCCCTGTTTCACCCACTTCTCCAAAACATATCCACAGCACAAATTCACTCCAACACTTACTTGGTCCCTTTATAGTCACTCCAAGATCTCCGCTCCCCGCTGCTCTCGTATCAACCTTGAAGTCGGCCGTCTCCCTCATGCGGACACCCTTGGGCTGCAGACCTCTGCCAGTGGCACGGCACGCGTTCGGATTGCAAGCTGTGAGGGAATTTCAGACATGAATACTGCCTTTGATTCCCAACCTACATGTACCCTACTCAGCCTGGAGCAACCTTAAACTGAGTGTTGACTCAGGGCAACCGCAGCTCAACTTTCAGCACAAGTTTTAACATTACAGCATTCAGGCAGGCAGATGTGACTCTGCCCAGCTGTTGTCTGTGTCCCACGGCATTTGGGCAGTGGTGCTCAGTGCAGCCAGGCAATGCTGACCCCATACCAAGGCCATTTCTTAGAATGAAAGCAAATGCTGAAGCCCCATTGCTTTCCAACTTGATTCCAGTTGTCAGTACAAAACTTTCACAGATATTCACCACACCAGGCACAATCTTGATGCCTTCTGTGCTGAGAGGCACACTGCAGCTTGGGGTGAAATTTCCCTTTGCAGATAAGCCCCAGTGAGCAGCATCATTGTGCTGTTCTGTCAGGAGCACATGACTGGAGTAACTGCTATTAGCAAAGTCAAGTTCTGCACGTGCTTCGTTAAGAGACATCACGTCAAAACCCCCTGCTTGTTACTGCTGACACTTTCAGAAGCAAAGCCACTGAGCCCTGTGCAGACTGAAGCAGCCATGGGTAGGGGCAGTAGGTTACACATGGCTCAGTTTAAGCTTACACTTGACCCCTTTACTTCCAGTGCTTCTCCAGGCCTACAGAGCAGCTACATAAGGACATAACATGCGCTTATGAACAGTTTTTGTTGCACAATCTCAGTTACCACACGGACTTCAACTCCAGAGACCTGAAGGGTTTGAAGAGACTTACAAATAATCACAGCTTCCCAGCAGTATAAACTCAACATGCATTTCCCCCAAATACGCCGTGCTTATAGCAGGAGTGCAACTCTGCCAAGCAGCTCGATAGGGTTTGACTCATTTCAACAGCTTCTGAGTTTTACCCCTCAGCCCTGCAGCAGCCAATGCCACTCTGCGTTCCACACTGGACAGTGTCAGCTAAGATCACATGCCATCTGCCAGCTCTCTTGGTGGGAGCATACAGGAGCGTGCCCAACGTGGAGTGGGAGCGGCTCACAGAGCCCTTACACCACTGCGTCAGGCAGCTTGTGGTTAAGCCAGTTTCACGGAGTGGGTCACACACCGCTTCAGTTTGCTTGCAAATTCTTCCCCAACCCCAACACAACCAAAACCCCTTTTTTGCCCGGGACAAGCTGCAGGCTAGAAGCTTACGAAAAGCAAACATGACAGAGCATCCTGCACACCTCTTACCAACTACGAAGCCATTAGCAGTGAAGTCCAAAATCCCACAAATGGAGGGTAGCTCAGGAGAGATGAGCAGAAATCTAAAAGCATAGGAGCACGTAAGGATGGAACAGAAAGCAAGTTAAGTGTCAGTTAAGGAGGAAAATTGTAAATATAGTAATTTGAGGAATAAGGGTGGAAAACAGCAAGACACTGCGTAGCTGCATAAGACACTTCAAAAAATACCAATGGCAGCTTAATGTTCAGAGGTCTAGGCAGAAAGGAAACTCTAGCAACAAAAGCCAAATTACTGTTAGAGAGCACTGTTTTACCCTGTGACTACCCAGGTGACCCACTGAATCAAGACCAAAATGTTGAAAGGCACAGAGGATGTCCAAGGCAAGATCCAAGTGTATTCTGAGATTACATCCAAGGAGATAAGTGGCCATCTACAATTAGGTGTATTTTAAAAAAAAAAAAAAAAAGAAAAAGAAAAAAGAGTACCTTCTCCCACGAGAACAGTGCAAGGAGTTTTGGGAATTGCCTCCCCAGCAAAAGTCACTTTGACAATGTGAGGACCAGCTTGAACAGGTTTGTAGGTGCAACGGTACACTTGGTTGCCTTTGTCTTCTATTGCAACTTCAGCAAGGGTTCTCCCTTGAGGATCCTCCACTTCCACATTCACATCACCCACACCAGCACCTGCAAAGGAAGCAAGCCCAGCTGAGCCTTTCCTGCCCCACAGCACCATGCACCACATTTACGATGAGAGCCAGGCATCCTCTGTGGACATTTCTAGGGACAGCAGGAATGTGCAACTTCTGTTTTCAAGTGGGGAGTGGACATGACAGTATGGTGATATCTCCATGAAGCCATCAAACTGGCAGGGTTCTGCTACTCAATCCACAGGGTTTCCCAACAGTTACCCTAGAGCTGCTACAGGGTGGTAGCAGTATCACAGACTAGCCCAAAGCTTTACCACTCAGTTCAACCTCTCAGCCTTCAAAGTGGTTTAGATTAAGAGCTTGGAGAATGTACATGCTGCTCTGGACTGGGATCAGAGGCCAGGCATGTTTTGACATGATTCAGACCACTCCTCCCATTGGTGACTTCCCCTCACCATAACCACATTTAATTTTATTTCTAAGCACCCTGGGGCAGAAGGCGATTTAAAGTATCCTATTCAGCATATTTCAGTGTTTAAATACTTCAAGTAACTGCTCTAAGTAGTTTTGCATTGTTCTAAATGAATTTGCATTTGTAGCATCTTATTGACTCATTCCTCCAGGCTACAGCATTGACCTAATAGCAGGCAACGAGTCACGTGATTGAGATGCCCTAATGAAGATTGCAGCCCTCTAATAATTACAATGAAGGTTGAAACCAGTTCATCATTCAGTATGAACTCTAAGTAGCACTGTGGCAGACTCCTGTAAAGCTAAATGCAGAACATGTTAAGCATTTACAGTTTACTCACAGTTCATCTTTCAGAGGTGGGCTTTTCACATTCCTCTTTAAAATGAGTCCAGGGAAGAAACCAGCCTGCAGCTTGCCTGCTCCCTGCCATTCAGCAAGTTCATGGCAAACTTCTGGGTAACGTTTAGCACCTTTCTGCCCAGCTCAGCTCCATACTTCAAATGTTCCCTAACACAGCTGAAGCCTCCAGAGGAGCCTGGCTATTACTTCCCCTCTGAACTTGATGGAGATGCAAATCCTCACCCATTTCTCAGTTTGTTCATTCCCCCAAGGCTTAGGCTACCCTCACATTTGAGGATGCTGCCAGATTTCAGCACTCAACCACTTTGCTTACCTGCTGTGTAGAGGTCAAAGTAGGTAGGCTTGTTGGCAATGTTCCCTGTCGCCTCCAGTCCCGGTCCCTTTGCTGTTACTTTGCTCGCATCTCCCTGGGCTTTGTCAACATTCACTTCAAATGGGCTCTTTGAGATGTGCTGCCCAGCAAACAGGACTGAAACCTAGAGACAGACAGTGTCAGCTCTGGCTCATGGGGCAGAGCTCAGTGTTACCATCATGTGTGGGGTCAGCGCCTGCATTCCTAGCACAGACAATCTGCCTCAGAGGTGAGAGACCATTGCAACTGCAACCTTTATCCTGCCTGTGCAGCCTTAACTGCTGGCCACCTCCTTAAAGTGCTGCTGATCATGGGGTCAGCCAGGCCAGGAGGGATGCTGGAGTCTGGGTATGCCAACGTGAGACAGATAACCATCGAGGCACAAAGGAGCAGTGGAAGCTGCAATTATCTTTTCAAGCTACTTGTGGGGACCAGGCATTGAGGCAAGTGCCAAGTAATGGGATCACCCATCCTAAACCTGCTTCTGCAGGTATCTTGAGACACGTGTGGGTGGGAAACATTCTCTGCAAAAGAAACGCCTTAGAGAAACAACCGGTACTCTGCGTCTGTGACAACCCACAAAACTGGCTCAGTGAACTGGAAGAGGTAGCCCCACATGAGAGCAGAGCCTGCTGTAGCACCTGATACCCAAACACTCACAGACCTTCTCCTAACAAACCCCCCTTCCTCCCTGCAAAGGGGTAACACAAGCAGCCCTTGAGGGCTCACACTAACTAAACATGAGCGGAGCAGCACGTTAAGCAAGACAATACTGGATACTGACACACAGCCTACCTTGTGAGGTCCAGTAACTCTTGGCATATACTGTACTGAATAGGTCTTGTTTTTGTCACTGGATGGAGTTATCTTCGCCTAGGAGAGAAAACACATCCATCGTTTAGCTGCGCCTACACATGCCAACCTACAACATTTACGGGCAGCAACTGATACCGCAAACGATTTCCAGAGCTAGCAATGTCAGAGATGCACTGCTGCAGAAGCAGGTATCCTTCTTACTTCCTCTTCTCAAATGGAAAAAAGAAATATTGGTTTTGTCCTTACAAGAGGGGAAGCAAGCTACCTTCCCCCGACCGTTCCCTTACTGTTAATTGCTCTACTAAGGCAGGCCAAAACTGAGGAGACATTAAGTCCAACACAGAGCTGTATTTTTCTGGAATGTTGTAACATGATCAAGTGGAGCACTTGGATGAGAAATTTCTATAAACATTAAAACCAGCATTTTAACTCAAAATGATTCATGGCATCTAAATAGCTGCTTTAGCCATTCTTGCAGAATGAGTAAGGGCAGACAGTGATTTGTGTTATCTAAAACCATGTCAGAATGTACTTGGCCCGTCCAGCTAAAGCGCTGCAACTACGGGACACTGGAGCCGTGTTGCTTAGTTGCAGATAGTGACATTTTTTCAAGTTCATCCAGTAAGGCAATTATGAAGAAAAGCTTGAGGCTTGTACTTTTGATAGATGGTATTTTGCAACTTCTTTGTAGATTATTTATCTTTTAAGACCTCACTTGTGAAAGATGAAGATCAGTGCAAAAACTTCAGCGCTCAGACCAGCTTTACTTTTTCATGCCAAATATTTAATATAAATACCTCCTCTCTGTTTCCTTCTGGATCTTCTACGAAAACCATCAGGTCTCCCTGCCCAGCACTGATGGTGTCTACTGTGAAGATGGCAGGCTGTTTCACCATGTTCCCATGAGGCTCAATCCCTGTGAGACAGACCCAGAGCAGCACATCAGCTGTTGCCACAAACCTCAAAAGGTAATTTGGAGGCTACCCCTAAAGCATCCAACCGACCCACGCAACAAAAGCCCCCAGCATCAGCTTCCTAAGACCAGACACGACACCACTTCCCCAGCTCCCCAGAGCACCATACCTACAATACTCTTACAAGCACAAGCATTTTTAAAAATTGGTCACATCACTGTCACTTGACTCATCTCAGGATCTGTGGCTGAGTCAGGAACCCAGCTGGCATCTGGTTTCCAGTAAAAGCAAGTTACCCCATTTCTCCAAGCAAGGCACCAGGGGTCACCCCCACAGCTGGCGAGTGCCCAGCCAATGCTGAGAATAGGGTATGTGCATTACTTGCTCTTTAGGACCTGCTCTGCTTCACACAGCTTAGCACTGCAGTGGTGCTGCACCCCAGGAAGGGCAACAGGGAGGTAGGAGAGACATCTTGGGAACCTGAAAGCACTACCCTAGAGCCAAGGGTGAATGATTTAGTTAAGCAAGACAGTTCTTACTGATACTGTCCCATTTTACTCCATTTTCAGAACTCAGCGGTACAGACATTGGTCAGATTTATTTTCTTTGAAAGATGCTCAAACTACTTTGCCAGCGAATACTGCACAAACAGCATGCAGGAAACTCTTCAAACCAGTAAAATCCTGTGATTTGGTGCCACTTCCTCTTAAAAGTTTTGATCAGTTTCCTCATTTCTCAGCACAGGGCCTGCTACAGCACGCAGGGTTTCATCATCTCCCCATATGTAGCCCCAGGTCATGACACCTGTCATGGTGGTGTCAGACTGAATGGGTGGAAGAACTTCCCAAAATTGCTGGTTCCAGACTAGCCCAAACATATATACTCTTCCGTCCAAAGGAATTACTCTTCAGCTTACTCATAAAACCGTGGGCACAACTGCTCCATAGCACAATTAGTGGAAAGTGCAACGTCTGATAGATTATAAAGGAAGTGGTTGTGAACAACAGAATTCCTGAACTTGTTTATCTTCAGAAAACAATAACTTGAGAGCAACACAAGGAAGATCGTGTTTTTACTAGGAAATCTGAGCATTCTGATAAGGTGTTAACAATTGACATATTCATTCTTTCAAACTAAACCCTAGATTATTGTCTGGTTTAAACAGCTACAAATTTGCTCTGCATATCTTCAGCTCACCACATGAGCATTAGGATACGGTATTTGAGGGATCCCTCCTTCTGCAAGCACATGGAGAAGGATTGATTACCCTCAGAGGACAGCTTCAGCCAGGACAGTGTTAGTCAAAGCAGGTACTTAGCCTACGTTTCATCTTCTAGGCTTTACTCTTGCCAGAGGTATGCAGTGGCTGGTTAAATAAAGACTCACTGCACATCACCCATTACCTATACAACCCCGTGTGGCACCTCTGCAGGCTCATTTCACATCAGGTCTACACAAAGCTGCCCTGGAGCAAAGAACTGCAGTGGCCAGGGTGGTGGGCTCAAGTGGAGCTGCTCACCCTTTGTGATTGCTGTTCTAATGGCTCCAGAACACTATGCATGGAAGCACAAACAAAGTAATTCCAGTTTTTTAAAGAATAAGAGCATAACTAAAGCTAGACTTGACTGATGGAGGCTGGTTGATTAGTCATTTACACAGTAAGTGGAGTATAGGCAGTCTATACATTCGGGGTCTGACAAATGGGTTGGTGTCTTGTGGTTTGCTGTGGAAGTCACCAGAGAAGGATATAAACCTTGGGCAGGGCAAGTGCTAAAGCCACTTCTGAATATAGTCACTGCTCTTCAGTGCACAGATAGCAGCCACATCCATTCATTCCACTAGCTATGCTTCAATGGAAAAATCAAGTTTAAAAAAGCTACCAAGAGAAAAAAAAATAAGGAAAGTTTTGTTTCTTTCCATTTCCCTCTTGTAAACACAATTCTGAAACCCGCTAATTTGAAAAACACTGAAGGACTAACAGCAGACCCCAGATTGAAAACAAAGAAAATAATGATGTCTTGCTACATACCAAGCATATTAAAGGTAAAAATCTGCTATTCATTTAGTTATGATTGTGCTCCAATCTCAAGTAGAGCCCCCATCAGAAGTTAGAGGAAATTACCTATTTGAAAGGTAAGTTAAAAGTAAGAATGCCTATGTAGGTCTACAGTTGCATCAACATCTATGGACAAATCCTTCCAATTAGCAAATACAGCTCTTAGTACAAAAGCTCACTGCTATTCAACACCTGAAGGGTTACCAACCCACCTTAATGCACATGCAAGCAAAGTATCACACCCACCAACCAATTCAAACACCTTCTTTAAAATTAGCCTACCCTAACACACATCTGCCTATCAAGCCTGGGAAACAAGATTCTGCCTCTCCAAAGAGTCTGCTTAGAAACACACAGATGGTGAAGAGGATTTTCCTCCTTAAAGCAGTACTCTATCACAAGAGGCATTCCCTGCTAGATCAATGGCCCTCAGCAGTGGTACTGCTAGCCTAAATTTCACACCAAGGCTGGTTTAGCCCATACTGTGCTACTTCTTCCATGGGAAGGCTGGTGGCTTGCAGAACAGGTTCAGACACCGGGGAATTTACATGTTAGAACTAGGAGTGTCTTTTGGACTATATCCATGTATTTCTGAAACTAGGCACCACACCAAGAGTATACAAGTGAAACTTTGAAGTCAGTTACAGTAGGTCTGGAGTTCAACACAAGCAAAAAGCCCCACCCAGCTTTCTGAAGAGTTAAGCTCTCTGTGCAGCTTCAGCTCAGAGTCCTTACCTCTGCCGTAAGCCCTCGCTTTCTTTGGATTCAGTTTGGGTTTTAAAGGTGCTCCTGGTTTCAGCTTGGCTTTGGGGAACTGGGACAGGTAAGTCATTACCGAGTGCTCATCCACATCAGGGTGGATAATTTCTTCAGGGGTAATAACCTAAAAGAGCAATTAAGTATATTGTACTGGTGCTTGGTTACCACACGTCAACACAAAAACAGAGCTATGACATAGTCTTACATTTCAAAACTCCCTCATGCTAATGCAATTTCTTATGTTTGTCTTCCCTTTGATACACACAAATCATTCGTTATCTCATGGCAATAAACCCAAGAAGCTTATCATGTGGTTTGGGGGCTTTCTGTGCCGTGATTATTAGGGGTTTTCTGGTTGGATGGAGCCCTGGGCAACCTTGGGTAGATCGAGGCCTGGAGGTTGGTGGCCCTGCCTGTGGCAGGGGGGTTGGAACTCTATGATCCTTGGGGTCCCTTCCAACCCAGACCATTCTATGATTCTATGAAACTGAACAGTAAAAAAGGCACTACAGCAGTAGTTGTGTTCCCCTCAAAAAGCAATGTGGTAGTAACTGAAAGAATTAGTAACTCATAGTGCTGCGTGTTACAGTTCTGAGTCACAGTGCTTGCAAAGTAACACTTGTGATCAGTCTCTCCTGCTCCAACAGCTTCAGAGACTTCAGCACTTTGTCCAACTTCATCACTGTGAAAACAATCCAGTTTGCAAACACATTGTTCCCTGTTGGAAAGTCAGCTTTGCAGGTGATTTCTGAAGCCAGGGAGTTTTTCTGCTGTGGAGCTCAATGCAGCAAAACTAAGCTCACAAAGCAGGCACCACGACACATGCACTTCTCCCCCATCCCACGTGCATGCTGCAACACCCGCTGTCCTCAGAGGTCTTAAATACAATAGAGTGTTTCCTCACAATTTGCCCTCTCTCAGGCATTTCCTGAGTAAACTGTAACTTTCAGAAGCGTCCAAGCAGCTTCACCTGCTCCCCTCAATCCAACTCAAGCACAAAGCCCAGAGCTGTGGCTCTTACCTGCGGCACACCCAGCCAGTCATCGGCCTGCTGCATGGCTTCCCGAGCATTGTCAACGGGTTTCTTTGGGTCCCAGGTCTCCCAGTCAGGGCACAGGCCTGCAAGTACATTTCAGTTGTTAGGTGTTACCTACAAATGAGCTTCTCGAGCTGAAGAAACCAAGTACAACCCCATAGCCACTTGTATTACGCTGTTGCATAGAAAGACAAGCAGAGCTTTGCAGAAGTAACCGAACTAAGGTGAGCACATGCTGCTCACTGAAAATGTTCTGAGACAACCACTAGCACTTCCATGGGCCCTTACAGTAACAGCTAGATCAGAGACTCCCACCCACCTTGCCCACCCGCAAAAAAAATGTATAGCTTTGTCAGCCACACAGTCGCTTGCTTTAAATTTAAGCTAGCCAAGACACCCTCTGAATTCATTCATGAATACATCTATCCATCCTTTATCTTTCACCAGCTCTCCTGCAGCAAATTTGGGAAAGAAAGTTTCAGCTGTTTGCCACAGCACCTCGGCAGTCACACTAGCAAGGCTGTTTTACAAGAAGGTGAGGAAACTGTGCCTTTTTCACACTTCATCACGTTACTTGCTGTAAGGAGCATGGCCTCAGCTTGCTATGCGCTGAAGGCTCAGGTAGTGTGTGGCTCCTGACTGCTCTGTGCTCCCTCTGCAATCCCATTTCAAGAGAACACATGAAGCCTCCTGCTGCGCCCTGAGGTTGAAAGGTTGTTGGCACTTGCTCTGGGAACAAGTCTTTCTTGCATTTAGGAGCCAGCATTTGTGCCTTTGTCCCCTGCATCCAATACAAATCTCAGACATGGCGCCTCCACTAACGCAGTTGCACATTCTGCTTTTGGCCAGTATTTCTCTTGGCCAAGTCATTTACAACTTGCTATTTCCCACAGCTGGCCTCTTTAGACTCAGGTTTTCTTGAAAGCCTCATTCCTGACTCCAGCTCAGCAGTGAAAACCTCCTCCCATTGGAGCAACAGAGCAGTCCTGAGGACAGCAAGCCAGGAAAAATGTTGACCATCAGAGCAAAGGACTTACCTGGAGCGCAGCTGTCAACAAGAGCCCCCAGGGCTTTGCCATCCTGCCAGTTTTGATTGAAGTTTGTGATTGGCAAGTAAGGAATTTTGTTCTGGATCCAGCCCAGCAGACGCTGCTTAGGGGTCTGCTTCTTTGCATCATCATCACCTTCATCCTCCCACACTGGCATGGAAATGGAGTAGTGGAGGATAAGGGTCCATATCAGGCCAAGGATCAGTTTCAAATTTCCATCAACTATGGCTTTACTATCTGGAAGACAAGAGACAGATACCTGATTATTTCCCCCCTAAAGGAAAGAGGCATTTTTTAAAATACTGTGCTTGCACCCCTGTCCAGGTAATTGAGGATAAGAGAAGTGACCCAGGTCACCACAAGCACTTGGCTCAGGTCGAGACACCATTCCTCTTTCCTCCCATCCAAAGCAGAGCCTGAGAGGAATCCAAAGACTTGGTGCTCTCCAGCTGTTCTGAGAGCTCAGGGCTCTCCAAGGAGAGCATGACTTGCCCTTGAAGCTTTACAATGTTAAGCTTATGAGAATCTCCAGTTTAAGACCTCTAGGATTTTGCATTTGGATGGTAACTGCCACATGGTATTTCTAACAGCACTTGTATCTTATGACAGAAGTTAAGCAGGACGCGATAGAATCAATAAGACCACCATCCCAGCAGGGCAGAAGACCCCAGGGCATACCTAAAGCCCCATTTAGGAAATGTCACCTCTATACAGAAATGCACCTCCCCACCCCACAGCCACGATTTGCATCAAAAATGGCAAAAAAAAAAGTGCTATGTGATGAAATCCAGCAAAGCCAGAGTTTGGAAATAGAACAGAGTCTGGATATATCACAACCTGGGTGCAAATGACAAAGCAGGGAGTAGAAGATCCCTCAGGCTTCCTTTGCCCCCATCACACTCCTGTCTGCCCAAAACATCATCCCTTCATGCTACCAATTCAGAGCTAGAAGAAAAAGTCAACTCCAGCAAAACCATGTCACACTCCTCAGAAAAGTTTATCACCACAGTGGCCACGCCAGAGATCTACTGTAAGACAGAGCATGCAGCTGAGTTTACAGCTGCTGGGCCTCGCGATCAGACAGATGCGAAGAAGCAGGGCATTTTTTCTGCCTCAATTTGGCTTTCTGAAATGACCTATATGTTTTTGTGGATACCCTTGCAATTTACATTGGTTTTAGCAAGTCACTGGTCAGGTGCACTCCCTCTGAACTGGCAGCAGCTCCTGTTTGTCCAAGATCAACCAATCCAGAATTGTTCTGGAAACATTACAAGATGCCCTCAGCCTGACCACTCCTTCTGCACACAGCAACATGTGTATAGCAGAGCGTTCTTCTGTTCTTTCCTTCACTGCAATGAGAACTACTAGAACCCCCTGTCTGCAAAACACAAGTCACAAGTGAGCTGGAAGCTCTGCCTGCTCTCCAGCTCCTGGAGCAGGTGCTGAAGCAGAGGCAACTACAGCAGTATTAACTCACTTTCACGTCACCAAAATAATCTCAAGTGCTAGCTAGCAAAGGAAAAGTGTTTGTTACTTCAATGGCCTTCTCCAGTTCAAATTCACGGTGTTTACAGGTAAAGCCCTCCAAGCCAAGGCTCTGGGCATGCCCTGCTGTTCCTCTTCAGCCACAGAGGCTGCAGCAGCAACTCAAACCTTCTCAGCAATACAAAAAGATCTCCCAAGATACAGAATAGTGATAAAGAAAGCAAGCACCAGGGCATTCCCTTTAACCCAAAGCTCAGGCAGCATGGTTAATATTTACGTGGTTTCACAATAGGGCGGTATGTCCTGTAACTTCAGACCTTGAATGGTGGTTGGCCTTTCTAGATAATTGTCTGATATCTACTCAGATTTTATTTTACTGGATTTTAAAAAAATATTACTTTTGACTTACCTTGCAGGATTTTAAGTGTCTGCCAGTGCTCACTGCTGATTTCACATGCAGTCTGAGATACACCACAGCTAGCTATGAGCTGAACAAGACCCTCTGGGTTTTAATTACAGGTTCCAAGGTAAAAGTCTGCATCTCAAGTAGCGTGTCTCCTAGGGACAAGGAGACAGTCCCTGCTGTTACCCATTTCCCCCCTCTATTCCAACTGAGCTGCAAACTGGTCAGTGGAGGACAGATGCTCCATTACAACCTATTAAGAAAGGCTTTCTTGAAAGAAATTGCATCAGAGCAGAAGGAAGATGCAAGACAGACCCTAAACTCTGCTAGCAGGCTTGTCAGAGTGCCAGAGCTCCACAAGCTGCAATTACAGGCTGAGGTATGCAAAAACCAAACTGCTGGTACAAGCCTCCACTGCCTGCCTACTCCCCACCTCTGCAGCACCTCCACCCCACACCATGACCACCTGCTCACACTGTGATGCTAGAGCACACTGCTGACCACCACATTCCCCTGTCGTAAACACCTCTGAGCTTCAGTTCTAGATTTATACTGACACCAGCATTTTTTACTAGAGGGGATGCAGTGATGATTTAGTACATTGCAAGTAAACTTGTTTCAGAAAGCCATCCAGCATTCCTGGGGAGGAAAGTCAGCAGGACAGTCACCATAAGCACACTGCTATGTGTGAGGCACTTAAGATAAAGAATGGCCAATTTTGTATTTACAGCACATAAGTAACACCTACACATGGAGGTGCCATAGTTACTGCAGCAAGTGGCTGTGTGCTCAGAGCTTCCTCCAGCACCCCATCACCATATCCAGGGACATGGCTGGGCAGTGGGCCTCGACCTCAACACCTGCATGAGACAGCTTCACATGTAAAGCAAGAATATCCCAACTCACCAGCCTCATCCACAGAGGCTGGCCAGGGGACTGCTGCCCCAATGACAGGAAAAGGTCACCGCAGGAACGGGACAGCTCTTCCTCCCCAGGGCTGGTGTCATCCCTGCTCCTGCACTATTAGCAAATCAACAAACTCTTACCGCCTCCCCGCTTCCTGATAGGGATTGGGATCTCATGATGTAATTTTTTCCAAGTGTACTTATGGGAGAGCTTGTCTGCTTTCATTTGGGTGGGGAGTAGGGAGGGAGAAGAACTCCGGGCATGACAGGAGACTATCTTTTCCCAGCAGAGCCACCCACACACCTTTCCCTTAGGCACCCCACTCCCAGCTACAGGGAATCCCACCAGCAGCTCAGCCCCTGCTCAGCCTGGTCTCACAGGCTCTATCATGATATAAAAGGACCCTCCAAGTTCAAGAAGAAACATGGGTTCAGCCCAAAGCAGGCTTGGCTTCCAAGTACGGCTGTAAAGCTCAGCTCCACCCAAGGGAAAGAAAGAGCCTCTGCTTCAGTGCTGCCTTCTTAGTTAAACTGGCTGAAAACAGAGTACTCTCTGTGAGGTCTCTGGGGCATTAAGACGCAAGTATCCTTTAGCAGCAAGGAACACAGAGCTGGCCCAAAGGAACCTGAAACACGCTTCATACAACCACATTTGCAGGTAACACCCCACACCCCCCCAGCTCCAACCACACAGTGCTAGTATAATGCAGCCAAGATTTTGGAACGGTGAATAAAAAAAAGTGTTCCCATTGACATTTAAACACCAACAGCCATCACTGCAGGTGCTGCTGAGCACCCCAGTTCAGCTGGTGTCCCACTGGGTTCCCCCCACGCCCTGGTCTGCTTCAAGATATCTTCTGGCCATCTCAGGCTGGAAAATAGATTATATGAATAGCAGATCTTGCAACACTACATTCTTACTATGAGTATTACTTTCAGACATAGTTATTACTCACACAATCTAAGCTTTGAAGCTTTACAGAGCCTTTCAAGCCACATGGCTCAATTACTCCTCTGGAGCTTCTAGCAAATTCACAACAGAGGTGCACGCTTGTGGTCAGAGCTTCAGATGCAAGTGAAGCAAAGGGGTCAGAGCAAGCACCCAGCCCCCCCGCCTCGCCCCAGATACACATCCACCTCCAGCACTTCCACCAGCAATGCTTGGCATGCAGCTTTGAGTTTCTACAGCTTAAGGGAATCCCCTTCCTCCATGGAAGTGACAGCCACCAATCCCTGCCTTCCTGCAGTTTGGAATAAGCAAACTGTTGCATCTCATCCGCCAAGATAATTCAGCAGGGATGGAAAAAATTCTTTATAGCACCACTGTAGACAGCCTTAATGTAACTTTTTTTGGAGAAAGTGTGGTCATCTGCTTAATTTGCTTTATTCACATTACTACACCTATATTAACATCTTCGCTTGCACACATGCCAGAACACTGTTGCTCACTGGGTTCACTACACCCAGTGGGAGATGCATGCTTCAGAGATCAAACTTCCTGCAGAGCTGAGTCACACCACGGGAGCTGATACCTGCTGATAGCCATCTGACTTGCACTTTCAAAGGGCACATTTTCATGTGGAGCCCAGGTATAAAACAGGAACCCATGACAGAGGTGCCACAGGTCCTCCCACCTGCTCCAGACCAGTATTTAAGAGGACTTCAGCTCAGGTATAAACACAGGCAACCTATTTTAGAGGTACCAGCTACAACAGCCAAAGGGTGAAAGGTTGGAATACTTAGGGGTTGGTTTTGGGTTTGCTTTTCCAAGGTTTGTTTCATTGGTTGTATGAGTTTTGTTGGTTTGGGTGTCATGTCCCATCCCTGCCCTTCATACTAAGGTTTTGGGCTGTTACATGCAAGTCCTGCTGACACTCAGCTGCACACTCCGTATCTGTGAATGCTGTTAGATGACAACTCTTACAGCCTGTAAGTTATAATGGCCAGACACACTGACAAGAACCAGCAAGAAGCAGAAATGCTTGCGTCTGGCTTCAGCAGGAACTTTGATTTCCACCTACACTGTTCCATGTGCATTTTTAACTTCAGCTACCCAAACTCTAGCTTGCTTTCCTCCACTGGAAGTACCAGCTGGCAACCCAATGTTGGCAAAATAGCTTCAGCCATGCAGCAAGAGGCAGCCCTGGCTCAGCTGCAGGCAGGCAGGAGCTGTATACAGGTACAGGCTGTAGCCAGCCTGCTGCTGAGAGGTCCTGGCATCGGGACACAGCTCAATGAGAGTCACACACTGACTGCTTGGGAAAACCTGTCAGTGAGACTTAAGCTGTTCTGCAGAATCCACACCAGCACTGAATAAGCGAGCACTCACTCGTCTGTAAAAAAAAAAAAAAAAAGCTCCTATATATAGCCTACAACATTAAGTTTTATGTAGGAGTATCCTGCTTCTTAGTCAGCTATTAGGATTTAAGTGGCTGCCTGGTAGGGTGAAGAGGAAAACAGACTGAACCAGAGCTCGTTTGCTTCCCCCATCACACCTCTGAGTCTAGATTGTAATTCTTACCCTTTTATTATCCTATTAGCTAAGTGGCAACCAGCCCAAAAATGGATTACGGTGATTCCATAGGCCAGCAGTACACACCACCAGTCTCAGTCTTGAAAAGGAACCAAGTTTCAACGGCTCAAGTTGATTTATAATTGTTGCTCTTCTCTAAATATGAATACGATATGTTACACTTGGGCTGTTAATGTCACACTCCCTAAAGCACAAAGGCAGACGTTAAAGTGCCTCGCCTTCAGCGTCACTACCCTGAATCACAGAATTGTAGGGGTTGGAAACGACCTCAAGAGATCAAGTCCAACCCCAATGAACCAGCAATGTGACCCTCTCTAGGCAAGTGTGCCTACCAAGTGGAAAACTACCAACACAGTAGAGCTTGGTCATGCTTCAAGCTGCCCCAGGAGCAAATGCCAGAAACAAAACCTGGCATTTGATTTAAAACATGCAAATTCATCTACTCCAATGGAGATCCCTTAAGTGTTGTCATAGCCAGCAGCGCACTGGGGGTTGGACCTGATGATCTCTCGAGGTCCCTTCCAACCCCTACAATTCTGTGATCTCACTTGGTGTTGGCTCTTTAAGTAGAGCAGCCTTAGGACCTTTAAGTCACAATATCCATGACTAAGCAAATTCAGCATCTTTTGCTTTTAACCTAAGCACCTAGGGCACAATTAGTTACAATTTAGTTTTAGGCATCTTCCAAGCTGTAAGAATATTAGATTGACAATCCATCATCACTTGATTCCAACAGCTGGTGCTGCAAGAGAAATTTCTGTGACCTCATGCTCCTTCAGAACTGCTTCACTTATCTTTCTTGGATTTTTTTCCCCAGCCTGGTGTACACTTTTATTTCAGTCAGCTCTATGCTGGAAAAAAAGCACTGTTTCCATCAGAAAAAAAATAAAAAGACCTTGCAGACTGGGAGTCCCCTCACTCCTCTGCTCAGAAAGGCTTCCAAATTGCAACATGGAAAATTCCAAGTAGATTTTCAGGAAAAAGAGATGAAGTCTCCTCCATGAGGGCTTTCACATACTGGAACAGAAGCCCAAAGAGTCCATGTCTCCATGCTCAAATTGATACTCAAATTGAACTGGACATATCCTTGAGCAATCTGATCAAGTTGGATCTGCTCTGAGAACTCTATGATCCTTATCAGGTCTCTGCAAAATGAAATTATTCTATAGTTAAAAAACCCACCACTTTTACAAACAACTTTGTGACCATGGTATTTGCTCATGTGCATGGCTCCTCCACATTGAGATTAAACACAAGCACTACACAAACTGGCAACATTCCTTGAACTCTGCCCTACAGCAGAGCTGCAAGTCATTTTCTGTTGGACAATTAGTGGAAACAAGATAAGCTACTGCAGCAGACAGCTTCCTTACTAAACCAAGCTAGCAATACAGACTGTGCAGTCTCTGTGAAGCAAATGAAGGACTGAAAAAGCAGCTTTTGAGTAGAAAATATATATTTTTAAGTTTCTTGTCTGAGGCTGCAGTTAGCATGGCTTGTTCAGTCTGGGCAAAGTCATCGCAGAAGTTTTGAGCTTCACATGTGGAAGTTCTGTCAGCACTGATCTCTGCACCCAGCTTCTCTAAAAACTGGTCACCCTCTCCAGTCCTGATGTCCTCCCCATGTAGTTTTGTTTTATACATTATTTGAAGGAAAACCCCAAAATGCGTCATCCTGAACACACAGCAAAGGCACCACCTCAACAGCCCTTACTCCTTACTTCCTGACAGGGAAGAAACTTTGTGTAATGCACAAACTTCATCTCAGTTTTGGATCATTTATGTGCAGGCTGTAAGAATTTTAAATCCTGGTATCTTGAAGTTTCTGAGTACCTTCACACCTCTAGTTATTCTCATCTATTGTTAAACACCTATAAGAATTGGGAGACAAAAATTAAGCACTCATTAGGGTTTAATCTTCAGCAGCAGCAAAAACTCACACTGAAACGAGCTCTTCCAGAGCCCTGCTCCCCACTGCACACATGCCAAACAGAGGTATGCAGATGAGACAGAGCTAAGCAAGTCAAGGAAATTCTTTGCTGAAGCATACAGTATGTGTCCACAGCCTTACTGTGCCTGCTAAAGACATTAGCTACATCCTCTGTAGGAATAATATGTCTTTAAATCAATTACACAGGTTCCTCTGTGCTTTGAGAACATACTGCAACCATTTCCTGCAGTGACCCTTAAGCCCAGGGCCACCTCGCAGCTCAGCATGCGGCCTGCAGACACTTCACCCAGCCAAGAGCTCAGGCCGTGCCTAACGCTGAGCTGGGCCTGGGGCAGTGAAACACAGGCCAGTTTTACGAAAACCCAGCTGTGACCCACTAGCTTCACATGCCCTGCCCCACTGCATTTCTGCTTCTCAGGGCTTGCAGTCAGTGCCATGACCCACAAGAGAGCTGCTCCCCAGCACCCAGCTTACCTGAACACCAGTGGGAATCTCAGCTCCTGCCTCCTGCTCTGCTAAGGAACTTCAGGGTGTTTGTTACCCAAGTCAGTGTATCTTCAGGAAAAGGTGATACACTGCATAAGCAGCAGATGCACCAAGCTTTTTCACGAGGTGAGTTTTTCAGGGAAAAAACACCATGTCACTGGAGGGCTCTAACAGCCGTAATGTGTGATCTGGGCACAGGCAGGACCATGAACAGAATGTTGCAGGGTTTCTGGGTTATTTTGGTTTGAGATTTTTGCAAGGAGTTAGAAGCCATTTTCTTCTGTGCTTACCAAGCTGTCTAGTTATTAAAACAATAAATACAAGACTCCTTTGGGAGATTCATTTTAGGATTTGAGAGAATAAACATTACAATTCAGAGGTTTTTGATAATTTTTACTTGAACTGGATTTTAAACCACTCAGACCAGAGAACTTCATGCCACTATTGCATCTATCACCCCATGTTGCCTGCGGGTGCATGTATGGCCTTTGGAAAGGACCTCTTGAGATCAAACAGGCAACTGTGAAAATAAGTTCAAATCCAGTACTTTCAGTGTAGGTTTGACAAGGAAGGGGGGGAAAATAATAAAATCCCACAGACTTTTAATATAGAAGGGAATAAAAAGAATCAAACCAGTGGAGCTCAAAGGAGTTAAATACAGATTAAAATAGCTCTGCCCAACTTCTTAATGGGCACTCAGAGACCACTTAGGTTTCAGATCCAGAAGAGAAAGGCATAACACAAAGCAAGTTTAAGCCAGCAGCATAACAACAGCAACAACCCAGCTTGTCCAAGAGAAACTGAAAACACCCAAGGGGGCTGGAAGAAAAAGTCAAGAATTTGAAAATTAAGAATTGTTAGGGTGGGTGGGGAAAAAAGAGTCAAACCGCGGGTGGCTTATGATCAAATTCCTTAATACTTTCAGCCTGCATACACCTAGGGATTCTGCTGCCTGGAGAGCCATACACCAAGCTATGGATATGAGAAGGTAAAGGCCTTGATCTTACATTCAAGAAGACCCTGAGGCAGGAGGTGTGACCCCACACCCAACTCACCACGGGTGCTCCTGGTGATCATCTCCCTCACAAGCACAAAGAAGGCTCCATGCTGCTGGGACAGAATTAGCAGCACAAGAGGATGCGACACAGATGAATGAGCTGCCCTTCGCTCCAGCTGTTTTGGACTTGGTTGTTCACTGCCAGGCAGGTCCCCGCTTGCAGTGGCAGGACTGCAGTGCAGATACCCAGCCAGGCCGCACACAGGAGTGTCGCACTAATTATTCACAATCTTTTTTGGGGGTGGGGGAAACAGTCTAAATGTTCAGCAGCAAGTACAGCAGCAAGTTTCCCTGAGTGCTGCTTTGTTCAGAGCATGCGAGCCCCTCGCCAGCTTCACAGGGCAGTTTGCCAACATGCCACTGTTGTGCTCATACCCCAAAATCCTGGCTCTGGTTGTTACCCAGCTCAGCCAAGTACCCAGTGGCTTTGGGGCAGGAGGCACCGTAACACTCCCTGCTCTTGTAAAGCCCCTGTGCCCCACCTGCAGATCCCCACAGCCGCATACTGCTGATGGAGAAGCAGGCTCTGGCCACACTCCCGAGCACACGGGGCTTGCAGCAGCATGCCACCATCCATGACATCATTGCCAAAACCACTCTGACAATGGGCCCTGTGAGCATGGCCCCCTCGCGCCCAGCAAAGCGCATTCCCTGCTGCTGAGCTCATCCCACGGCCCCTCTGGAGCCAGCCTTGGGAGCAGCCGGGACACCACAGCTCCTCTGCTGGGAATAGTGGTACACCCTGCACCGCTGCTGAGCTGAAGTTCAACACCTTCAATTGCCGAGCTCTTCGTTTCAGGGGAGGGCAGAGAGGCAGCTGGGTGCCAGGGGCAGGAATAGACTTGCAACTCCTTCATGCCATGCTGTGAGAGGGGAGCCCAGCTCTGGTTGGGATGTTCCTGCTCCCCACTGGTAAGAAGTGAGACACAGCAACCCCCCATGCTCCAAGACAGCAGGGCTGGCAGCACCACAAGGATGGGGTGCATGAACCCCACAGGCAACAAGCACCTTGGGAAAGTCCCTGGAAAGGGCCAGGCAGCATGGGACATGGCGATGGAAAGGACTGCTCCCACACTGCTGCACGCCTCTGCTACCCCAGGGTCAAACACTGGAGAAGGGAAGCCTGTACCAGGAAGCCACAGGGACAAGCAACAGAAGTCATCAGTGCTGATTAATCATTTGGGAATGACTTGCAAAGGAGAGTCCCTGCAGCCAAGAGCAAACATGCTGGGAAAGTGGATTTCTGTTAAATGAGAGAGGGAGTGGAAGAGAAAGGAGTCCTGCCTTTGCCAGGGTCTGCTGAGAAATATTTGGCTCAGCTTCTGAAACCAAGGGACATGACACAAACTACACCTCCCTCCTCTGGGCATGGGACAGGCATGAAAGGGGAGTGACGCTGTGCCATGTCTCTGCTCCCCCAAGGTCAGTACATTCATTGCTATAGCACTGCAGGGCTTCACCTTCCCATCTCAGCCTGCCACTACGCCCAAATCAGCAACACCCCTACTCAATTCACAGGAAACAAGTTCCTCTTGAAGCCATGACCAGTTTAGCCAAATGCAAAGTTATCTGACCTTCGCAAAAAATACTTGCCTGGGTGTCTGATAAACTGGAGGCTGTTTCACAGACTCAGGGAAACAAAAAGGCGCCTCCTCACAACACATCATGTGCCTACACAACTAGAAAGCCAAGCCTTGGTCAGCAAGGCTGAACCCAAGCAGTTGTAGAGTCAGATTTCTGCAAATTTAACACAGCACAAGTAAGTACTGGCTTTGAAGCATGAGAGTGCTGTAGCCACTGCTTCAGGATTAAGGTAATCCTAATCCTAAACCTCACCAGGTCACTTCAGGTTGCACCAAGGTTAAAAACCTGGCTCATTCTTGCAAAGACCTCTTAGGGACTGGCAGAGGCATTAGGTGACAAGCCATTAGCACTCTGCTTCACCTTGCATTACTGAAGGAGGGTTCGAAATCCTCAGGGCAAGGGACCACCAGGAAAGTCCATCCTCAGGCACCAGCATGCAGTAGAGATGGAAGAGGTGCAAAAGATGCAGCTGCAAAAAAAAAATTTGGTGAAGCTGAAAAGCAACAAATAATCCAGAGGTTTCCAGATGCCAGGGTGACCTCTGCATTACTGAGGAGCATGTTTACTCACACTGGGGGTAGGTCAAGACAGTTATAAGAAACAGCATGTAAAATCCTGCCGAGATAAATGAGCCCATTCAGATAGGGCTGTCTAACGTCTTCTGTGCAGCAGACGCCAGGCACAAAAGCTTTAATGGATTGAGTTTCTGAAGCCAAAGCCAACACTTTGGAAATTATCAGAAGTGATTACTGCTTGGGGAAATCCTTGGCCACAACATACACTAAGATTCAATTTTTCCATCTGAAACCAGAATCACTGCACTGACTGTGATTCACTGCACACAGGGCTGTCGAAGGAAATCCCCATTCATGTAGCCCTGCATGGCTCATCCTATGTCCTCTCCACACTCAGGACTGGAGCATACCTCGTGGTCTGGGGTTGGTGACACATCAGAAAATACCCTGCCAAGCTACACAAAACGTTTGTGGTTTGTCTCCATGTTGATAGTCTCTGATTTTGAGCACCTACCAGCACAGCTCCACACAGGCTCTTTGAAGCCTTTAAGCATGCACTATAACATAACCTTCAGCTATCCCTGTCATACCATTTCCCAGTAAGGAAACTTCTCCTTAGTTTCCTTACTGGTAGGACAGGCAGTAAGGAAGGTAATTAATCACTAACACGCAATTGCACCCCCTCTGCAGACAGGAACAGACACTTTGAAAATCCCCCTCCAACATCCAGGCCGTTTCAGCAATACACTTTGGCATTCAGACGTAAGTAGGCACTTGTAACAAGCACGCAGCACCGACAGCAGCCCTACACCCACACACCACCACCAGAACATGTTTCACCACGTCACTGCAATTCAGGCGCTGCTGTGATGGTGCAACCCACCTGAAGTCAGCTACAGTCCTTCCTCCAAGCTCTGGCCACTGCTACAGCATTGCCACACCAGTGTCCCCTGGGAGGGCGATGACACATCTGTGCAAGCCAGGCTGCATCTGTAGCCAAGCACCGAGTGAAGATGCTCAGGGCAGCTGCATGGTCACTAGAAACGTGTACCCACTGTGCATCCCTGCGGTCTGGGCAGGCACTGGAGCTTTTCCATGACCACTATGAAGATGTCTCAGTGCTTTTGTGCGTGAGCCAGCATTCGTCATGCTCTTTCACAGGCAGACACCTCTCCTCCCTTCCACTGGAAATCATGCCCATCCCTGTCCAAAAGGGGAAGAAGGCCACTTCCTTCTGGAAGCTCAATCCTTAAAGCACTTTAAATCCTTAAATGAAAATATTCAGTGTTGTGCAGCTGCTTCTCCCTCTTTCTGGAGAAAGGAGTGAAGTCATTTGAGCATACTTTTACATGCTTGTGCAACCCAGCAGTAAACACACTCCCATCTGCCCAGAGCAGAAGGCTTACCCCTGCACAGTCAGGACTGCAGCCCAGTGTGTTTAACATCCCACACAGCACAGCGTTTGTACGGTTTCAGCTACGAGCCGCTAACATAAGGAATAGAAGCTTGGCTTGTGGCCCAGATAATTCATCTGCTGGTGGCAGCCACTATCAGACAGACCTCTTTTGAGAGGAGCTGCCACGAGCAGGAGCACAGCAGTGCATCTGCGGAGGCACTGACTGCATGGGTGGTCTCTGAGCACCCCAAAGAGGACCATATGGGATTAATGGTATAGTCTGAGCACATATTAACTGCAGCTGTGTGATGCATGCTTGCACAGACCATGTACCCAACTCCTCCCACCCAAACTCATTTGCTGCAAAGTGAAGCTCTGCTTCAGATGCGAGTTGCACATCACTCCATGCAGCCCATGGGACCCCAGTTCACACTGGCTACTGTGGGCTGGCTGGTCCCAGCCCCAGAGCTGCCCTCCCACACTGCGGGTCCTGTGCCAGGCATGGGGTCTGCTCCAGAACTGTCCTCCTGCTCTTCCCGCCACAGGCAGCAGCTCTGCTCGCTTGACACCATCACCTCAATCCAATTTCGGCAGGAACTGCTCAGCCATAATGGGTTCTGGCTGCTAACAGTGTTTGCATGCCAGCTCAGAGGGATACCCCCTTCCTCTCTGGAGGCTGGGCTTCCAACATTCCAGCTAAAGGCTTCAAAGAAACCTTTCCAAACCTCACAGCTCTCTCCCTCATCTTGAGGGATAGGACAGCACCGCACCACACACATGCTGCCAGAGCTGGGTGCAGGCAAATACCCAAATCCTCACCAGCTGCACAATCTCATGTTTAATCAGTGGTCTCACACTGTTCACATTTGTGAACCAACTATATTTCACATTTCTAACACCATGGATACACACAAGTCCTGGCTGTAGGGACAGCTTTGTTCAAGCAGCTACACTGCAAGCTGTGTGCTCTGCCCCATCTCCCACACCCCTTCAGTTACCCGCTGGGGTAGGTACAGTATTAGGCTACCCTATTTGTAATCAATCCCCCTGTTTCACCATGAAAGGTGTTTAGTAACATGCAATTACCTCCACCAGAGAGGTGTTTGTCATGCTCCTAGATGAAGACTGGGCTGCTCCTTTCAGCTGCTGCATTGGAGCTGGAATACCTCTGTTGTCCAGCTACTACTTGGGAAGCCTGAGTGACTTTCCTGACAGGTACAGTACAGAATATTCTGCAGCTTGTTAAAGCCTATGTTTAAGTAATAAAGCTGGTTAATTAAAATAGTTAAGCTTCCTCTGCCTTAGGCAGCATTTTCAACCAACAGCTGCAGCACTTCATGTGAAGCAGCAGCTCATTTTTCTTCCTTGCAGTTAAAACCCTGAGAGGTACATGGTTATTTATTAGCCACTCATTTATCTGTATCATAAGAGGGTTTTCTTTACTTTTAAACCATGAACTTGGAGCTAGGCTACAGAACAGCACAGCTTGAGGTACACTTACTGAAGTAGGTTTTAATGCCACTAACTTCAGAAGCTCTGCTAGTTGAGCGAGGGCTGTCAGCAGAGCTTTCTACCCAGGAAACTCCAGATCTCTCTGCTGTTCATGGGACCTGAGCTAGGAGATCCTCAATGGAGCTGGCTGCTCCTGGTGCTTTCACAGCAGAACAAACCACCTCCAAGATGACTCTTGCAGGGTAGCTCCAGACTTTTTCCTCCCAGGAAGCATTATACTGGGATAGACTCAAGTGAGGATGCTAGCAGCAATGTGGTTAACTCTCTGGGACAAGGTCTTTGTAATATCCTTATCCAGGAGTCCCACATGCTGCTACCTCTATAATTGCAGATGTCTGCAAGTCATTAGCATGGTCAGTAATGCTCACTTAGCAGCCTCTAATCATCTGGTGTGACAGCACCAAGGGCAGTGTTGAGCTGCAGCTTTACCACAGCAGCGAGCTGGGTGCAGAACTTCAATCAGTGCTTCTTCACCCCTACATTTTGGGAGAGAGTACGAATCACTTGGAAGTGATTTCACGCTTCTCCAACTTTTAGGGGCACAAACCAATATACATGGCTACCTGTGAGATGTGTCTGCTTCTGGGGAGCCCTGGGGTGTGCTGCAGCCCAGGGCCACAGGCTCTGCAGGTGGCCCACAGCAGCCCAATTTTGTGGCCTCTGGAGTAGACACCTCATGTGGTCTTCATTGACATGATTAAGCAGGCAATCCTCACTCTTGCTTGCTACTCAGGTGTGGTCATGAATTTGGTTTATCAAACAGAGTCAATCTCTGCCAGCCAGGGTCTTCTCCAAATGCAGCTGTATGGGTGTGGGGTGGGGGTTATCCTCCCCCCTCCCTTTGGCTGCCCGTAGGTGATGTAGCTGTTCAGTTGTCCAGCACACATGCTGCATCCTCCATAATGAGTGCCAAATTCACTTCAGCTGTCCAGCACTAGATACCATTGGGCTACATAACCACAAAGCATTAATGACACCATTACAGAGGGTCACATGGTCCCAGGTTGAAAGTCTCCATGTCTTCATGCATCTGGCATGGCTGAGCTCAGACTATGGCACTGGAACCCACCGCTATTTCATGAGTTTTCCTAGCAGCCACCAGCCTAGTTTTTCTATTTCATAGGCTTGTGATAGAAGTGCTGCTAAGAGCTACCAAAAGTAGTAACCCTCAGACACACCTAAAGCTGTTTCTGTTTGTCTTCCAATTAGAACATTGATCTTATTCAAGCGGTTACATAAGCTACCAGATATTTGCATGCCATCACACTGTTAAGAGCCAGGACAAAACTTAAACACAATTAGCATCCTAAATCTTCCCACAGCCAGTATGTTAAATCTGCTCAAGCACCAACTCTTCTCCCACCACAAAAGTCAATAACAAGCAGCATCTGAGTAAGTGACAACTGCTCAAAGCCACCATGACAAGGATGACATCAGCAAACAGAAGCTCTGTAGAGCAACCAGGTGTTGCAGCAGGCTCAGAGGTACATGGGATTTGGATTATTACAGAAACCAAACAGAATTACTCCAAGCCTTACAGAGAAAAGGAAACCACACAGAAATTCACTGTCCAACTCTGAAGGTGAAGTAACACTTGCTATCTTGCACCATCAAGTTGACAGTTAGACACCAACTTTCCTTAGCAAGCCAGCGTTCCCCCTTCTGTCGTAAGGATCAGAAGTGGTTAGAATAATCCAAGATTTGTGTCTCAGGCCATGACAGACACAAGGTATTCATTGCATTGCTAGTTCCCAACAAAAAGGCACACTAGGGACAAATGCAGGACCCTGCACATGCCCCCAGCTAAGGCCCTTCACCCCTGTGGTCTGAGCCTAGAGGGACTTGCTGCTACCACTCACCTTGCAACAAAGGGAGGATCAACACAAAGGGGAAGGTCATCTCCAAGGTATACTCATCAGTTGTGGCCTTGAGACCTAAACGTGCTCCATGGCCTGGCTCACCAGGATTTGCCTATGGCAAGTCCAGCAAAACTGCTGCACGATTGTGAGAAAGGGGAATGTAAGCCAGTTAATTATATCAATTAAAGGAAGCACAGATAGAGCACCTTAGTATCTAGCCAAGGGGAACAGTATTTCCTCTTCTGTGTTTGAATAACCTTCGGATGCACATACCATGGGTGTTTGCTCAGAGCAGCTCCACGCACTGTGCCTTTGGTGGCAGGACTCTGGAGGGGACTTTGGGAGCTTGTTTTCATAACACAGCTCACCAGCTGCCACCTACGCTGGTTTTAGGCCCACCAACGACAACAGCATCCTTCAATATAGGCTCAGAAACACAGACACATATATTGTCTCCTCACAAGAGCAGCTACAGACTAATCAAAACCAGTAGGCAGCTGCAAGCGCCTGGGGTAGCTTGAAATCACCAAGGGCTTTGAGCTGTGGAGGAGAGCTGGCCGCCAGCATCCCACCCCCAGGTCAGGCTGGAGCAGACCTCAGGTCCAGATGTGTTCAAGGCACAGGAGATGGCATTGCAGAGCAGCATTTAATAGCTCTGAGCTTGTCTTGGGGGTGGTCTGAGCATCCCCCCCGCCCCAACTTAGCACAAAAAGTTGGGTGGAAATGCACAGGCCTTGGGCTCACAGGAAGGGTGGATCCCTTTCAGTTGCTGCTCTGCTGTGAAGCAGTGGCATAGAAAGTCTGCAGCCAGTGTTGCAAATAAATGTCTGCACCCCACCCAGGCTTGCAGAAGACAGAGAGAGGCTCCCAACAGTGTGGTGAGGGCAGAGGGCTGCTTACAGTCTGGGGCCGGTTGCTCAGCACAGCACCCACGCCACACAAGCACTGTCTGCAGCAACGTGCTGCCTGTTAGCCTGCATCCAGGCACTGCCAGGACGTGCTGCTGCAAGAGCTCTTGCCCAATTTTTTCCCCTCACAGCAGTCAGACTCAGTGTCAGCATGGCAGTCTGTCTGTCGGTCAGTCTGCCCTCATGTCGCCCTCCAAGGGTTTGGGAGCTGTGCTGCCACACAGCCTGGCCAGCTCATGCTGGAGCAATTCAATGCTCTGACAAATAAATGCATCATGATTTACAGCATGCCCTGAAGCAGGGGAGAAGCCCATGATGTCACCGCAGCCCACAGACGTTTTTGTGCTATTACTTGGTAACACTGGCAGCAGGGTTCATGCAGCCTACTGCAACTGTTAGGAGAAAGCAGCTCTGCAAAAAAAACCCTGGCCTGGATATTCAAAGCTCTGCCACCACCAACTAACTAGCTTGATCAGGAAAGACTGATATATTTCAGTGAAAACAGCTCTGAAATATCAGTTGGATTTATGCTTTAAAGATACACTTTGTCTTCAGTATTTTTTGGTTCCTTCCTATTACAGATTAGCCATCAACTTCTGCAAGTTATAAGGAACAGCAGAGGACCATCACCTATCTGACTCAGAGGAAACACCCCATTAGCAACCAGACAGCACAGCTGTATGTGTGGTCATTCTTCTCAGATGGTTTATTAGAGAGACATAGCTGCTTTCTTCCAAGGGCAGTATCAGCAGGAGGTCCAAACAACCCCAGCCCATCACAGCAGGGGAGACAGGATTCAGCTGCTCCATCCTCTGCCCACCCCTAGGCAGCGTCTGCTGTGTTACTCCACACAAGAGAGGACAAGCAAGCCAACTCTTGCTTCCCTAGGAACTTGTGTGAATCTTCATTTGGCTGCTGTTTGAAGTGGCCTAGCTCATTTTTCCTAACACAAAGAGCAATCTGGTTTATTCTTGCAGTGCTCACAAGTATTTCAGTTCCCATGTAGCAGCGCAGTAGGAACTAGCCATTGCATACATCACCACGGATGTTAAGACTTACAGCAGAATAACAATCAGACTAGAAATTGCAATCCATTAACCAAACCCAAAGTCCACCACAGCAGATCCCATCCTCACTATGATGTACCAAATATTATGTAGACACCTCCCAAGTTCAAGGATAGTTGTGGGAAAAACAGAAGCTGAGGAAGGCTCACAGACATGTAGGAGACCACATCAGAGCCCAGAGAACCATCTGGTTATGATACAGCACACACTCACCGCAAGGCTTTTTAGTACAGCATCTGGGATTAATCTCCTAATTATGACCTGGAAGAAAGTGTCTTCCCTGTTAGATGACAGGAGATTCCTCAGGGGGAACACAGGGAGGAGTGTGAGCTATAAAAACTTCCCCGCCCCATTAGGCAAAACCCACCTGCACCAAGTTCCCAGAAGCAAGATCTAAGAATAACCCTCACTCAAGCTTCATTGCATTAATACAAATCAACAGGCAGAGCTCACTTAGCCCACTACAGAGGTAACCTCAACTCTGAACCCAAGGTCAAGTTCCCAGGAAGGGTAGCTCTGCCCACCCCAGATGGGTGTTGGTTACAGGAAGGGTGGGTGAGTATCTATCTCTACAACATATGCACCACTGGAGCAGTCAAGAACGTATACAGAAGCAGCTAGTCCAAGTTTCACAGACAGTATCTTCATGAAAACTGCTACTCATTTCCCCAAACAACATGAAGGCACACAGCTGTGCCATGTCCCCATGTCCCTGTTAGCATGAATTCAGCCTGCAACAACACAAGCCTTAGGAGCAGTGCCATACGGTGAAGGCTGTAGCAATGCCTTCCCTTACCCTTTTCTACACATATTTTGGTTCAGATTCTTTCCCCAACCGTTAACTCAGCTGCACAACACTTCCTTCCTCCAGCACAGACATGCTTGGAACATCTAATTCTGTTTTTCTTGCCAAGTCCAAGCAGATTTCAGCAGCACCTCCTCACCTACTTCCATCTACCATGCGTGTCCATTGCTACCTTGGTGCACCAGCACAGAGATTACTTCCTCTCCCTATGGGTGGGCGCAGCGGAGCAGGACCCACAGTACTATCAGGGTATGCACATAAAAAGCAGGAAGAGATCACAGGAACCTAAAGGGTTCTCTAAAGAAAGCCTGACTACCCCACCAAGAGCCAAAGTCAAGATTGATGCTTTGTAAGCAACTGGCACATCAGTACCAAGCGTCACAGCATCAAGCCCTGGGTCGCTGAGCCCAGCATCTTCACTGCTCTACTGACTTACAGGTCAGGCACCACATTCACAAGCTGTGCACCATACCAGGCAGCAGAGGAAGATGGGTCCACAGGCAGGTCCACTGGGTGCTGGTGGCAGAGACCTGGCAAGTGTCACAGTAGAGCAGAGGTCTGTTCACACCAGCATCACACCATTTCACTTGGGTGTGCTTGCTTAGCATCTATTAGGGGCCTAAACCTGGCAGGACCTCTCTCAGGGCTGCACAAAGTCTGTTTGAGGGGCAGAGAGCAAACAGTTCTGCAGCCTGGGGGATTCAGAGAGCCTTGTTTTACTTCCTATAGCTTGGAGCAGACGCTGAACAATACTGGCAACACAGAAGCATGACCACACACAAGGCTAACCCCGTTCTTAGATTACAGTTGTAGGCTCGGAAAATAGTTATCCCAATCCATTTAGATTTAAACATCACCATGTAAGTCAATACAGGACATGGCATTAGAATATGGAGCAGTTAAGACTTCAGCCTTTCTTGAATAGCTGGCACAGCATTCAGTGCCTTAAATGAAAGGCTGTTTAGCACATTAGTCTAACTGGTCCCAAGTAATTTTAGTGAAGTTTGATCACTTTACAAGTTTCCGCTCACATGTGAAAGAATGCAAGAACAGTCTGTGTAAGCTACCTTAAAATTTCCTGTGACTTGGAGCAAATGGCTCACACAAAGCCACTTTTTCTTTAGCCTGGCAGTCCAACTATTGAAACAGAAGGTCCTAAGGAGACCAACTACTGTCAGAAACTGAATCCACCTCCATTTCCAGCAGTGGGGCCCACTGCCAGTCTATCAAAAATAATTTTCAAGTGGAAGGATCAAGTGTCACGTTTCCAAGAAGCTGAAACCTGCTTCCAAGACACACTGGATATTTTCCAGAAAATAGCCTCCAGGGAAGTCCCAGGTAAGTGGCAGACACAAGTGTATTTTGCCTGCCGTCTTACGATGTGTTAACAGCACCTGGAGAGAGACCCTATGTGTGTTCAGGCTGAAGCTACACTTGCCTTTTTGCAGTTTCAGCCCCTAGCTCTAGGTGTTATAGCATGATGCCATTTAGCAAGTTTTAGAAAAAGATGAATTGGCCTCCTAAAATTGAAGATTTGCTTTGTCACCCTTCAATGAATGTATCAACAGCCTAGAGAAGAAAGTTGATTTGAATTACTCAGATGTCAAGATGCTCTCTCTGGAGGCCTACACTAGATAGCATAGCACACACCTCAAGTGCTCGGTCATTAACCAACATCCCACCTGATACACAGCCCTTCCAGAAGTACTACTGCAGCTGGGCCATCCCAACACCACCGAGGTCTCCACAAGACAAATGCCCACAGACCACAATTATAACCTCATGCCCTCCTCAACCATCATTCTCCTAGCATTGCTCATCCCCCTCCAGGCACTGCACTGAGACTTGGGACCACCAAAGAGAAACCTTAAGCCCGACCACACAACTGTAACTGAGCTGGCAGTGGACCGCCATGACACCCTTGGGTTGGGAGGGAAGCTAGGTCAACTTGCTCACGCAGTGAAAGTGCAACCCAGCAAGCAGAAACCACACATTTTCAGTGTGATCAATCTGAGAGTGGCAGTCTAAGATTGCAGTTTTACCAAGCCAGCTGCTCAGCACCCACCCTGCCTCTGCCAGCAACACAGGGCTGCAGGGTGAGCTGCAGCCATGAGGACACTGCAAACAGGCACTGAACAGCACCAGAAGATGCAGCCCAAAACTACCTGCCAGGCTGCAGACACTGAACTACTCTGCTTCTAAGCCAGTCAACTCCCAAGTCAGTTGTCTCCTGTTGCCTGGCATCAGTATTTCCAGGGGCAAGCTGGCTTCCATTCCTCCTTCCCCATCACCTGCTGCAGGTTTTACAGAGGTACTGTGTGGCTCCCATACAAAGCCATCTGCAGAGTTGATCAGCTCCTTCAGCCAAGAGCAAAGGCCTTGTGCTCTGCATTCCTGGCATCCCACTCCAAAGTGGCTGTTATGCCACACACTGCTCAGCACCCAGGAATCCGCAATTATCTCAGTCTAGCTAACAAACAAAAAAGCTAGACTTAACACTTGTTAACACTTGAGTAGCACTACCTCACGCTGAGCGGAAGCCATGAAGCCACCTGCTCTCAGAGCATCTTTTTCAGAGCCTTCAATCCCATCTTTGCTGCGTGGTGGTACAGAACACCTTAGCACTTTGTAGCCGTTTTCACAGCAGACCACACGTCACCCAGCTCTCCACTGAAGTGAAGGCACTTCTTGCCTGAAAGAAAAGCGTTTTCAGACTACCAAAAGAACCAGAGCAGAGACCAAACAAGGAGTGGTGGTAGCATGAGAGGCTGGAATTCTAACTGTGCCTCCAGACAGGCCTGGGGTCAAACACTCTAAATTCAACTGATCTCTCTGTGCACAGGCAGACTTATTTTAAATGGGCAAGATCTGGATGCCAAAAGCTCACTACTGAAGGAGTTTGCAAGTGCAGTTGTAGTACAGTAGCGGTACAGCTTCCAAAACATTCCTGGAAGTTAAACAGTAACTGGAACAGGCACCCCATCCACTTAGCAGAGGTCTGATGGCATTATTAATGCCAGAAACCCAGCAGCCACAGCTGTCAGGTTTTCCCAGCTGATTTGGCTCAGAGCTGGCCCTAAACACCCCAGGCCCTAAAAACCAAGCTCGTCATAAAAGTCCCCTACCTCAAAGCCCTTACTGGTACATAGCTCCAGACCCCATGAAAGCCTCAGTTTTGTTCAGCAACAAAAAAGAGACTAAAGACCAGACACAAAAGAAGAAAAGCCCCAAGTTCTTCAGAGGAGAAACACACTCAGGCAGACAGCAATCCCAGATGCCGCTGCACCTGGGCACAGGCACATGGGCTCCAGGCCCTTCAACCAAGCAGAGCACCACAAGGCTTGCTTTGAACATCTCTTTTGGGAAGCAAGTCCTGAATGTTTTTTTCAGGAGTGCTTTAGTTTACCCAGGACTGTACATGCAGGTGGGCTCCTGTGCTACCACTTAGCTCTGGTGGCACAGCATGGATGGAGCTGTAACCCCCTTCCTGCAGAGGCTGGGATATGGCAGAGGCACCAGCAGCAACAGCAGTTTGTTTCTCCCAAGCTTGAACTACAGGTTTTAAGGGGGTTGTTTTTGAGTTTTGACTTTTTTTTTTTGCATTTGATTAATTGGGTGGAGGGGTTTGTTTGTTTGGGTTTTCTAACAGCCCACACAATGCAAGTGAACCACAGAACAGTTTGACATGTCTTACATGATTACAGCCACCCCACAGCTCAGCCTAATCCTGTAAAGGAGCTGTGCTGCTGCAGCATTTCTAGAAAGGAAGTCGCTGGAAGCCAGGCCTGACCGGACTAACCTTGATCTCCCAAACCCGCAGCCCTCGGGAAGTCTCACAGACAAATAGGAAAGCAACTGCACCATTTTTTTCTAGGGCAAACAATAGAATAGGAGGGGAGCGCTCCCCTGGTGCTAGTGCTGTGGTTGGTAAGGAGCTATTCCCAAAAAGGTGAGCTCCAATGGTAGCAAAAGCAAGCTCAGCCCAGGAGCCAGCAGCTGCAACTCAAACCCCACTGTGTGCAACAGGAATGCATCTCCGAGTAAATAATTAGTAGCAGCTCCGTTCCCAGCTGCCAGTACATTAGCTGTTTTGCTCTAGGAGGATAGCCAGCTAATCAGGACCCAACAGTCCCTGTTTGTCCAAAGCTGCTTTTACACATTAGAAGAGAGGAACGGGGTACCCACCTTACCCCCACCTACTCCACCTGGCCACAGGTTTCCAGAGAGGGCCAGGTCTCTTGAAAGTGGGAGAGGGTTATATTTTCTTGCTATTGTAGCTAAAGCCTCTGAAGGGAAACAGCTTTCACCTTGGCTAAGAGTTTTCTGCAACTGAGCAGAGCTGCACTCACCCAAATTCAGCTGTGCTATTCATCAGGCCAGAGTCATCAGGAACCAGTAATTACAGTTATCTGGCAAAGACCTAGAAAAGGCATTCACATTCCTTCCCAGAGATCTCTCAGGCATTCAAATTATTGCTTTACAGACTACATTACAGCCACACCTGAGCTATTCCCAAAACGGTCACCACATGCATTCCTGAGGCATCATCCACAGTTTCAAGTGCATGCCAACTGCTTTAATTTCCTGAGCAGACCACCAGTTATCTAGCAATTGCACCCTCCAGTATGGCATGGACAATCAAACCCAGTGCCAGCCAGGGCAGGCATTAGCAGAGGTCCTCAGGCATTTTTTACCATAGCAGAAAGATTAAGGAGAAAGTGCAGTCTGTTCAAAAGCTACAGCTGCACCCAGGCAAGCATCCACAGTAAACTGAACACTGGCATCATCTACTGGGCTCTAGCAAGCAAGAGAAGTCTCCTCACACTCCTCTTACTGCTTATGGTGGTGCTTATCTCCCTGCAGCTCACCCCAGGAGAGCCAGGCCCAGCATCCTGCCAGAGCCCCTGTACCCCCAGCAGGACACTGGCTAGGTCAAGCATTATCCCAGCTGCATCTCCTGCCAGGGCTGTCGGATGGGCCAGCACACAGGCAAATGGGCAGCACAGGAAGAGGACATGCTTTGGCACCGGATTTCTTCAGGAAAAGGCCTGAAATCAAAGGCTCACCTACAAAATACAGAGGGAAACTGAGGAGGATCAGATAGCCCTGACAGCCAGGCTGCAGGACAGTCCCACAGCACTTCCCACACAAATAGCTTTACCAACACTGCCCCACGCTCCCAAAGCTTGCTCTTCAAAGAAAGAAAAAGTAGATATTTCTTCAGCTTTTGACCCCGTGGCCCCAGGGAGCTCAGACAGCAGCACCCCACAGCCACCCAGTGCCCCAAGCCCATCCACGCTCTGCAACACAAGGTCCGGTGCAAGAGAGCAAAACCCACACGCATAAAGCAATAATAAAACCCCTCAAACCACCCGCCGGAGATGCACTCACCGATGGAGACCAGCTTGATGTTCTCCCGCTCCAGGAACTCGAGGGCCACCGAGACGTTCTCCAGCTGCATCTGGCGGAAGGTGGGCCGCTGGTGGTACTTGCGGTACATGCGCTTCTGGCTGAGCACCTCCAGGAGGGCGATGAGGCGCAGCCCGTCGCTCAGGTCATGCTGCAGGTTGCCGATGCGCTTGTTGACGCAGCGCAGGTGCTCGTTGCACCATCGGGTGAAGGTGTTCTGCTGGATCCGCTTCCAGGGCGCGTCCTCCGCCAGGTCCTTCTCGGTGGCCGGCATCTCGCCGTCGGGATCGGCCGCTCTGCGCCCGCCCTGGCCCCGCGCCTGCGTGCTCATGGCGCGGCCCCGCTGCTGCTCCGCCTCTGCCTCCTCCTCCTCCGCAATCCGCTCCGCCCGCGTCCCGCCCGGCCGCGCCCGCCCGCCTGCGGGGAGGTAGCGCAGCGCTCAGCCCTAGCCACAGCCCCGCTCCTGCGCCTGGTCCCACCGCTGCCTCAGCTCAGCCCGCCCGCTCCGCGATGCTCCTCCGCTCCCCGGCTCTGAGCCGGCCCCGCGCCTCCGCCCGGCCTTTATCCGCCGGGAGCGGCACGCCCTCGGCTGCATCAGCCGCCCGCGCCCCGCCGTACCGGCCCCGCGGGGGGGGTGGGGGGTGGGTGTGCGCGGCTGCCGGGAGCGCGCCCGGCTTTGCCTTCCCCAGGGGACGGTGCCCCGGGGGGGCCCGCACCTGGGCCGGCCCTCACCTGGCCGCGGCCCCGCGGCACGCATGGGAGTGCGACTCGCCTGGCGCCGGGCGCGGGCAGGAGCGCAAGCACCGCGGGCAGGAGCGCAAGCACCGCGGCCCGGCGCTGCTCAGCCCGAGGTGTCACTGCGCGGGCAGGAGCGCAGCTCACCTGGCGCAGCCGCGGCTGCCGGCCCCCCGCACCACAACTGCCCCCCCGCACCACAACTGCCCCCCCGCACCACAACTGCCCCCCTGCACCACAACTGCCCCCCTGCACCACAACTGCCCCCCCCCCCTCAAACCCAGGCTGCCCGTGTCGCCCCGGGCAGTGGCTGAGGTGAATGCAGCCACGGGTGGGTGACCCGGCGCTGGGGCCGGCACAGCCAGGGCCTGGGGGGCAGAGGCTGGCAGAGCCCCATCTCTGGGCTGGATTCGCTTCTGCACGTCTGTAAAACACGGCAGCCATGAGGAGCACTGTTAGAAGCACAGCCGGGGCCAACAGAACTTGATTGCACTCGCACAAGATGCAGCATGTGGCTAAGGGTTAGCACCCTCTGTTTGGGTATACCCCTTTGATCAATCATCACACGGGAAGAGAAACCTCAACAAGCCGCAAGTAAGGCTGGCATTCGCAGGGGGTTCTCCCCTTTCCCCCCACTCCTGAGACTTCCTGCCGCGCCACTCCCTACCGACGTACAAGACTTACGAGACGGTGACTTGCCGCTGACTCATCCCACCATAGCAGAGTCAACAGAACTACCCATCTGCAGTTGCTACTCCCTTGCTCTGCAGAGGTTGCTGATACAGTTCGTGATGCTCGCTGGGTCAGTGAAAGCCGCAGTGAGGTGTCTGTCTGTCCCTGCCCTGAGGGACCCATCCCACCCGCGCCCTGCCCTCTGGGGCCGACCCACGCTCACTTACAGTCTGGGCCTTGCTGCCAGGAGCTGCTCCACCGGTGTCAAGCGAAGCGTATGCCTGTGTGTCTATTTACACCGAGGCTGTCACCCTGAGAGATGTGAGAGTCTGTCAGAGATAACAAATCCATTAAAACACAGTCAATAAAGTTAATTGAATTAAATGACCTTAGCCACTCACCACTAAAATTAGAATACAAATTGCCAATTGTTTCCTCTCAATGGTTTATTCTATTGCTTGTACCGAACTGTGGTTTCTCTCCAGTGACCTAACAACTCCTTCCCCAAACCTTTTTTATTAGGTAAATCTGTTCACAAAATAAGAAAAAAGTAAAGAAAATGAGGTAAAGTGGGAGTGATGCAAAAATCTCCAGTGCTCCCCAACCATCAGGCAGCATCACCTCCCATTTTAAAACTATCCGAGAAATCAGAGAACACATTTAATACACTGACACAATGAGGCTTATCCCATGGCAGAGCAGCCACTGCTCTTCCCTCAAACTGTTGAGCCAAGCAGCAAGAAGGATTCAAATAAAACCTGACTGTAACCGAGGGATTTTTATTTCCAGAGCAAAACAGGCGACAGGCTGTAGAGGTGCCACAGCCAGGGCAGGCTGTGCCACCACAAGCAGTGCTCTGCCAGGCCAGGGGAAAGCAGGCTGGAAACACAGAGCTGAACCTTCTTTCAAGGGCTTTTCTCTCGTCATTCTCTACTTCAACTTTCAATAAGCTAATTGCTTATTGACTTTGGCCTGGATTGGAACTCCCTACTAACTCTTTCGCATCTGGATTATCTGATTGCTTATAGCATTTTAATTTCAGTTCCTGTCCACACCTGCACCTAGTGATGCACACACAATGTTTCGTGCCCAGGTTACACTGAAAGCTGAAGGTTCATCCATTTTTTTTCTGTAGCAAAAGAAATTAATAAAACCTAAGCAGGAAAAAGGCAGAAACAGTATCAGGACCTTAATTTTAAGCTTAAATATTTTGCTAAAATTTTCATTTGAGGTAATTTCTTTCCATAGACCCAGCAAAGAACATTTTCATCCCAACACTGTATTGTGCAGTGATGTGTTCTGCACCGTAAGGAAAGCAGTTTCTTTGAGTGGTTTTACGCCCATCCATCTCCGCATCCATCCACGCACCCCATGAGCAGCATTCAGGCACATAACTGGATGGCAAAGCGCTGGCACGGATCTGTAAGCCCAGCTTGCTGCATCAGCCTCGGGAGAAGGGCAGCAGCGCAGTCAGGGCTGTTGCAGCTTGGAACCACGCAGGGCTGGTGGGATGCTGGTGGTCTGGATGCAACAGCTCATGTCGCAGCCGCCTTCCCCTGCATGTCACAGGGATTTTGAACAGAATTCGGCCTTATGTATCCTGATTGCTTTCACAATCATTGGGAAACAAAGCCTGCTTTATGGGAAGAGAATGAAAAAGGGAAAATAATTTCTGCTCTGAGGAACAGATCCTGTTTCCTTCCGTCCTTCCTTCCCCCTCACAGATGACCATTCCAGCTGTGGTCTGAGCACTGTTCCTGGTTGGTGGGCAGAGGAGGGGGGCACTCCTTGCATGCCCACCATCATGGGTGTTGAGATGAGTGCGGGAGAGGCACTGTCCCTGGGAGCTGTGTGTCACCCAGCTGCAGCAGAGACTGCTGTGCCAGGCAGCTTTTCCAGCACCAATTTCCTGTCCTACTCGGCCGATGAAGGAGACCCCCTGTGCTGCTTCATGGTCAGATTGCTCTTGGGGTCATGTTTGGCCTGAAAAACTGGATCTCCTTTGAAATTAAGTTGGAAGACAATTTAACACAAGTCAACATGTGTTTCAAGTTTCATCAGGAGGCAGAGAAGTAAAAACAAGCTAACCCATGAATCTGTACATGCTGGAATACCATCTTGGTACTGTATATTATTACAAATGAACTAATGTATGCCTTGCAGAAATACCTTACGTGTATATTTATACAGGTAGATGCTTGGGTGGACATATGTGTATATATACAAAGAGGGAGGGACATTTCTACCCCACGCTCCAGGGCAGATACTTTTTTCTTTTCATTTGTCCTGTATGATGAGGATCTTTCCACCCCAGCTCTTCCTTTGCACACTAGATGCTGATATAAGGAAGGAAGAACACTGTCATTGCTTTTTTTGGTTCTCTTCGAGTGGTTGCAGACACACAGCATTGAATTTTTTTTCCAGTTTTAAAAATACTCTTCCTCTCTATGATAATTCACTGCATGGCTGGACTTAAAAAGAACATATTTTTCAAATGCAGAGGTCTTCCACTGCCACATACTTACCGTTTTATTGTAGAACTGCTCACAATATTTTGCATTTGAAAGCGTGGCTTTGACAAATGGAATGAATTGTAATGGCATTTGGTTTCTCTATTTTTAGCAAAGATGACATTGAAGAATGTCTCTCAAACCAGAATATGGCGTTAGGCTCTGTGAATTTACAGCAAATGGCTTCGTAGGCAGGAGTAAAAAGAAATTAGGAGCATAGTTTAAACTCTAAAGGTAAATAAAATTTGGCTGGCCTTAACAGATCTGCTGCTGCTCTTGATCCATGATAATCCTTAATGGAAATTAATCCCAGCACAGATTATTTATCACCTCTTTCGGGGCCCTGGAAGCACACTGTGGGATTCTGCAGTGGATACTTGCCATTAGTTTTTTGGAGCATCCCAATGGTAGGGGGAAATAGCAGCTCTGACCACCAGCTGTTGCAAGCAGGAAAGGTCTGTCTAAGCCTGGCTTGCAAAAGCAGAAGGGTGTGGGGAGCAGCGGCGCGGGCCCTCGCTGACATCAGTGGAGAGGCAGCGCATGATGGGGTGACTAATGAAGTCTGAGTTCTGCTTTGGGGTAATCAACTTTATCACGGTCTCATGTGATGATATGTTCTTGGATCCCTCCAAATCATGGGCTATATATGAGAGATCCCGGGCGTTTAGGACTCTGTGCTTGTTCTCTGCTTGATGCATTATTCAGTAACAGCTTGCTTTGATCGTATGGGGACAAGAATCAAAATTAATATCAAATGTTAATCCAACATCTGCACAGTTTGCCTAGAGCAGGAATCGGCTGTGGCTGAGTCCTTGCAGGTGGAAATGCTTTTCTCTGCCACTGTCAGATTTGGGTTAAGTTATCACCTCTCTGCAAGTAGAACATCATCTTTCAAAGATTTCAGGGGTGCTGGAATAGCAGCACAAGGAACACTGATTTCACCCCCCCACACCCCTCAACTCACCCTCACACAAATGATTCTGAAGATGCGTTGCATCTCAACAGAAATATGTGGTGAAAAGCCAGCAAGATGCCTCCATCCTTTCCAAAGGCTTCTGTCAAAGCCGCAGCACCCTGAGGGTTTGTATCCCAGGGCTGCGGAGCTTGGGAATTGTCAGAGCAATAACTTGGAAAAAGAGTAGGAAAAGGCCATGGGCTATAGCACCCGGGTAGATTTAGAAATTTATCAGGAGATTTTAAATATTTATAAGTTTTTGGCACTTAAGAGCCTTATCCAAACACAGGACAGCATTGTACATTGCAACAAAAGCTGTGCGCAACAAACACCATAAAATAAACTGTAGCACAATCAGAACACCGTGCAGATGCTGATCCCCACAGCACCATGGGGAGATTCATCCACTGATCCGACACTCAGCCAGCAATGTTAAAGACAGAGCAGCTGAGACTCAAGGCAGTTAAAGGATTGGTTTCTCAGAAGCCAAAGACTGTAACTTGCTGGGCTTTGGTGACTAAGTGACCATAAATGGCATTGTCACACAGCACCGGTCCTGGCTCAGCACTCACAGCCAGGTCCCTGGGAGCAGCACCCAGCCTCCTGTGTCAAAGGTTTCCAAACACACCATACATTTTCTTCACCATGTGCGCTATTTACTGGGGTTTAAAAGACAATAGAGGTGTTTCTTCTCCATTGATGAAGTAGTCATTAAGCCTCCCCTTTCGTTACTGTGATCTCTCTACCAAGCGAACCAAAACTGAGACAAGTCGTTCAAGTCAAAGCATGAATTCAATAGATTGCGTCATGGATTGCATTTTCCTTATTCAGCAGCGGTGTGGAAGGCAAAGATCTGCATTATACAAACACTGGCTGGGACATTTGATACAACTTGTTTGAGTTTTTCCATCATTCTTTCCATCTACCTCTTATTACCCAGGGAAGACAGCAATACGAGAGCACATGGCAGCGGTTTGGTCTAAACTGGACAGAGGGATGTCCTTAGGCAGGGAAATCTCTAGAAATACGCTGAAAAACATAAGACTTGTCCTGGAATTTGTATTGAAATGTATCATTCAAAAGTCTATTTGGGCAGCAGTTGCTCGTAGTAGCAGTTGTATCTGGGGCACTTTTTTCATCTCTATGTGTCTGTAAGAATATGATTTTTCTTCTGTACATAGAGGTCTGTATTTATAGCTGTTTTGCTGCATTATGTATGTATCCAGAAGCTGAAACTGGTGCCAAAAACAGCCATCCATCTGGCAAACACAGTGCTTTGCCAGAACTTACAGTGCTGCTCTTGCTTTGGATCCCAGGGAGACTCACAGCTGGAATTTAAAGCTCTGGTTTTGACACAGGCTGTAAATGGCCCAAGAGCAAGGCTGCTCGTGCTTTTTGCTATCATCCGGTGGCAGCTGAAATCAGGGGACACAACAAAACTGGAATCCATTTATCACATACTGGAAGAGCAAGGACAAGGCATGCCCCGGGAGCATGTCTTGTTCAGGAATTCACCTCATTTTTTTGGTCCAAAATACCCTTGCTGCTTGTTCCTATGGAAATGCTCCAACGTTCATTTGCTTTTCTCGGTTCCTGTGTTTTTCTGATTGATAATCCACTGCAGGGTGTTTAATTTTACTCCTGATTTGTGAAGATAGTTTTAAGTGAGAGATGTACACTCACAGCCACGGATAAGCACCTCTCTCTGAAAAACCCAAATAAAAGTTGTGCTGGTACCTGCAGACGATGCCAGGCAGCGCAGACATCCCCATGGCAGCGCCTGCTCCCAGCCAGAACCCCCACTGAGCACCAGGAATGCAGTGATGGCTGCATTGTGGGTGTCCAAGCAAAGCGCAGCTTACCCAAATAAACGTGACTTGACATATCAAACACAGAGTTGAAAAATAATTTGAAATGGCAACGCATTTTTAAAATAACTCAGGATCTGATTTCATAACCTGAGAAGTCAGATCCTATACAAAAGCACACAATGCTCCAGTGTGCAGCTAATCACAGCTTCCTGCCCGTATCAGATACCGCAGGCATGGTCCTCATTAGACATTTTTGCTGCTTGCTCCCAGCTTTACCTACTGCTTGTGTTTGCATCCAGAGTAACCAGGGCTCTTTTCCTAAGAGGGTATGCCCGTTTTTCTCAGGGTTTGAGCTGCTTTTCTTACACTTTTACTCCATGAGCTGGAGTTCCCGGGATTGACGGTGTAAAATCAGAATAAAACATCTCCTATCTGCCAGAGCTCGTGGACTGTGCAAAATTCCAGGTGTTCTCTGGTTGCTCTTCGGGAGTTGTTTCAACCTGGGATACAGATGAAGAGTTGTGTTTGTGGAGGAGCTGCCAAGCTCCTCCTTGGGACAGCTGGATGGAGCGTAGGAAGGAACGCTTTCCAGGGGAACAGTGTATATTTTTTAAACAAACCCAAGCCCTTCTGTGTGACATAAACAAAACTGTTGACCTACGTGCAGCCAAAGGGGGAGGTCATTCATCAGTCCTGGCTCGCGCCCTGGGATGCGGCAGCCGGGCGGATGGGAATGCCAGTGCACAGGGCAAGGGAAAACACGCACATCCCGGCTATTCCAGAAGAAAGGCACGATGCTGCGCAGCGCTCATACCCACTGTCCTTGCTGTGGTGTTCTTATGATGGTGAATAACCAACAGAAAACCCCACTGTAAATCGATTTGCTCTCTGCAAAAGGCTGAAGTAACTCCCCTCCCCTTCCCTTTATTTTTTTTTTCTTTAAATGTTTCTCACAAAAATATTCCCAGACAGAAATCTTGCCTAAGAAGCCTTAAGTCTACTGACTCATTTGGAAAGCTACTTCATTAGCCCCTCTGCAGGCTGATAAGCTCAGCTGGCACATAAGGGCTACGCATTGTTCTGCTACTGAGCCCAGTACGGTGCTGGCAGCCTGGTCTTGATCCAGCCAAGCAATTAGGGAATTTAACTTCCTCCATAAATGCCTGTACGTCTGAGGCCACAGATCCGGGGACATTTCTTTGCTGGAAAGAGAGCTAACCTTTCAAACATGTCGCAGAAGCAGAAGGAACAGCAGAGGCCTCTGTGAGCAGTACACAGATTTGGGTAAGAATTAGGGATAATAGGGGGTGTAAGAAAAGCAATGCACTTGGATCTGGCCAGCAGTCACCAGCCTCATGCCACTGTTCCCACCACATAGCTGTCAGCTGTTAATATATTGCCATGTCCGGCTGCTGAGCTCTGCCCAGCAACACCCTGCGAGGAGGAACGGCTGAGGCGGGTGCAAGAAGCACCAGCTGGGGGAAAAGGGCAGGGTGTTGCCACTGTCCCAGAAAATGGGAGACACCACCCCGGATGTCAGCAGGAGGAAGGCTACAGCTCAGGAAACCCTGGCTGTGCCAGCAGGAACTGGGGGACTGGGTGTTCAGGGACGGTTCCACCGGGTTTGTCTGGAGAAACTGGAGCCCCCAGCTGGGAGAAAACAGGGCAGGAAGAAAGCTGAGCTGATCACCCATCCCCACAGCATGATCTGTACCTTACCAATTCCCAGGAGCTTTTCTGGGAATAGGTTTTTCCTACAAACTCCACGTTTTCTCCCACGGGGACCCCCTGTTCGCTCTGGCTCTGCCCTTGTCTTTCAGGGCCAAACCTGCGATTCCCTGGTTGTGCTCCTGCACATCTTGCTGTAAGACAGGGATAACAGCGATTCCTGGCTTTTGGGAAGCAGCTCCAGATCACCATTGGGAAAAAATGGCAATAAAAGGTACGCTACTGGGAGAAGATGTCATTCAGAAGGTGTTACTGGTGGAGACAGATGGGCAGCTAGCACCTCTTGCTCTTTGTGTGTCTGACAGACACCTGAAAAGGGAGATAGTATCAGGAATGAGCCTGGTCACACGCTGCCTGAATGAAAAGAATCAAAAAGTAAAAATAGCTCCTTTCCAACTGCAGAGCAGTGTATTTCAAAGGGCAGCTCAGCTGTACTGCGGTAGCTGGCACTGCACATCAGCCATCTGGTACAGTGCTCCCAGCAAGGAACCTTGTCTTTGTGAACACATCATGCCTTCCCTACGGGTTAAAACACCAACAGAGGGGATGGTAGGACATCGAGGGGGGAGAAAGGAGCCGCACCAAGCCCAGTCCTGATAAAGTGAGAGAGAGCAAAATGTTAAATGGGAACAGGGTTGGGGCATGACTTGAGGTTTTTTGAGGATGGTCACTGTGTCTTGGTCCCAGATAAGAGGTTTGATCTTTATAGCCATGGCGAGAATATGGTTTGCAGCAGAATGGAGATGATCTAGCTGGGACCTTTCATGGGCCTTTTGTGGGGTCCTGATAGTGTGGACCACTCCCCTGGGTGCCCATGCAGGGCTGCGGGAGCCTTGCAAAGCTCTGGGTTACCACCACTGCCCTCCCAGAGGCACTGGCCACCTGCACGGACACAGCATGGTGCCCAGGTGCCTCCGATGGCCCTTGTTTGCTTTTGGCCTCCCTGAGGCTCAAGCACAGGGAGGGAGGTGGTAGCAGCTTCTCTGGGGTCCAGATACCCCCCCAGTTTACAACACACACCAGCAGGGCTGGGGTGCCAGGTGCACCCCTAAGATGCCCCCTTCTCCTGCTTGCCACATGACAATGATCTTCTAGATATACCTCCTTCTTGTTGGGTGTCGTACACGAAACCTCCCTTCTGCTCTGCAGACTTTGATCTTTTGGCACCAGCCATCGCTGGCTGGCAAGCTCCGGGTGTGACTGTGTCTTCAAGTATTGGGCTGCATGGGGCGAGCACCAGCACACCTGCCTTCTGTCCACCTCTCTGGGAGAAGCAGCTGGGAAGACTCTGCCATGAGTCCCTTCGCTCCCACGAGAAAAGCCCAAATCTGACCATTTAAGGCCCTGGCGCTGCCGGTGCCCAGCTGGCACAGGTACCGTGCTGCAGCCTCGGAGCTCTGTATGGACAGACAAGCCGTGCCCTGCCCTGTGACAGGCTCCTTCAGCCCCACAGAGGCTTCCTCCCGCTCTGGCCATTGGTGGGATGTCCAGCCACGTACAAACCCACGGAGGCACTGACCCACCATGTTTTCCATAGCCATCACACCAGCAGCAAATCTTCCTTCTGCAAAGCAAAAATCCTCTTCCTGGTCCCCTGGCAGTGGCCAGGTTCCAGCAGTGAAGCGGGGAGCTGATGTGGTGCTGGAGAACTGGTGCAGTGCAACCGGGGAGCAGCGTTGTCCTTCGTACCCCAGCCTAGAAGGCTCAGGGCAGGAGGGCAGCGGCGAGTCCAATTCGGTTTCCCTTCCCGGAATATCCCAACCCCTTTGTCAGCTCTTAAAAATGAATTCATTAATACTAACGAAGTCCGTTTAGCTGCCGGCCTTGGAGAACGACGGGATGCGCGGCAAAGGCGATCGCATCCCCGGAGGGCTCTGCAAAAAGGCGCTTCATCCCAGGGCTGGGAATTACCTGGGGGTTAGGGACGAAGCACCCCAGTTGTGCTGCGCACACACGGCGACGCGACGGCCACCAAGAACCGGGGCAAGGGCCGAGCAGGGAACCGCCGGGTCCCGGCGCTCCCTACGTGCCCCCGCAGCGGAGAGGCTCGGGCGGGCAGCATCCGCGGAGGGCGAACAACCGCCCCCCCTCCTCCGCAAACATTTCACGATGCTGCCACCTACCGCCACCGTCCTCCCTCGGGGCCGTGTCCGTGGGGCGGGGACGCTCCCACGGGGCCGGGGCTGGCACCAAACCTGCCCTTGGGGCTGTTCCGCGCCCCGCTGGGTGCAGGGCTCCCGCCCGCTCTCCCGCTCCCCGCACCGGACAGGCGCCAAGGCAACGAGCCGTTCGCTTCACTGATGAAACACACCCCCCCCACAGCCCCTTTTCCCGCACAGCTGGGGTAAGGAAATCACCTGGACCCGGCTCGCTCGCTTCCCCCTCCCCTCCGAGCACCGCTGCGGGGGGAGCAGAGCGTCCCCTCGCCCGCCTCCAGCCCCGCCCGGTGCGGGCGAGGGGACACGCTGCCCCCCCGCCGCGGTGCTTGGGAATAGCTGCTAATGCCGCGGGAATGTGGTTATGTCATGGCGAGGCCGCCCCCCCCCCCCCCGCCCTGCCCCTGCCTCCCAAGCCACCCGCCCGCCGAAAAGCTCCGGGAAGCACCGGTCCCGCTGAGCTGGGGACACGCGGAGCTCCTGGCAGCCGGAACAAAGGCACTTCTGAGGTTTCCCATGGTACCTGTCCTGTCCCAGGGGTGTAGTACTGGGGGGAGTGTTAAAAAACTCGAGTGCTGGGTTCAGGTTTGGGCCCCTCACTACAAGAGGTCCTGGAGCGTGTCCAGAGAAGGGCAGCCAGGCTGGGGAAGGGGCTGGAGAGCAAACACTATGGGGGGTGGCTGAGGGAGCTGGGGGTGTTTAGCCTGAAGAAGAGGAGGCTGAGGAGGGAACTTACCACTGCCTACAGTTACCTGACAGGAGGGTGCGGAGAGGTGGGGGTTGGTCTCTTCACCCAGGTGACAGGATGAGGGGGAATGGCCTCAAGCTGTGCCAGGGCAGGGTCAGATCAGACATTAGAGAAAATCCTTCACCGAAGGGGTTATCGGGCACTGGCACAGGCTGCCCAGGGAGGGGGGTTGAGTAACTCACCCTGGATGCATTTAAAAGACGGGCAGATGAGATGCTCAGGGATACAGTTTAGTAGAGGATGGGTATGTTTGGACTCAATGATCTCAAAGGTCTCTTCCAACCTAGTGCTGCTGTGATTAGGTAGTTGAGCGTCTCCAGGGGTGATATTTCTGACTGTGCATGAATCCTTCCTGCAGAATGCACTGGGCATGACGCACCCACCAGAGGGGAAAGCGTGCCTGAGATGAGAGCAACTCAAGTACGCTCCTGCTGAGCTGCTCTTGCTGAAGAGTTGGGTTTATTTTTCCAGCCGAGGAGCTTTATTATTACAGAAAGAACATGAGATTTTTATGAGTGATTTTACAAATTAGTTTCTCAAATTGTTTGCAGCAGCACAAGAAACATTGCAGTCAGTAAAGTTCATAGAAAGTATTGAATGCTCCAGCGCTGGAAAGCTTTTACTTGTGCAACAGAAATAAAGTCACCCCTGACATGTTTAGATGTCTGACCCTGAAACATGGCCCATCACCTCTCTGCCGGAGCCGTACAGGCACTCATCCTGCCCTTGTGCACGTCGGTGGAATGAGCCAGGAGCTGAACCAGCAAAAACCCAGCTACAAATACGATTTTAAAAACAAATAACTAATTATTTCCATTCATCACATTTAATTTGGGCTCATGCAGAAATACTGTTCCTCCAATAGTCCAAAATATGTCACGTATTAGGAGCTAAAGGGTCCAACCCAAGGCATGAGTCATCACCCAGTGGATGAAATCCCATATCTTCATGGCTGCTCATAAATAAGACAAGCTCAGCTTTATAGTAACTCATAAGTAAACAATGAACTATATGAAAATCAGAATCAGCTGTGTTATAACTGCACAGGCATGGTGCCCATGCAGAAATTAAAAGCGAATGTGATACCATCACCGTTTGGCTTTGGAGGCTGAATTTGGGGTTGAAATGCTTAGCGGGGGTTTTGATGCATGCAGGAGGGCGGTCGGACATCCAGACCTTCCAGGTCACTGCAGATGCCTCTTTGCAATAAACAACACATTATCCCAGCCGTTACCACTTCTGGATGCAGCCTCAGATCCCAAGGGGCAGATTTTCTGAAACTCTTGTCTGGTATCTCCTCGCTAGAGCCCAACATCTCCAGGCGGTGTTCCCGTGCTCTCACAGCCCTCTCCTGCCTTGGAGCTCCCTCCTCAATGGAAAAGAAGGGCAGAAAAATGCTGCTCCTTCAACCTCAGATATGCATCACTCCGTGCACACCCCCTAACTGCTACCCCAAGTGCTGGGCTGGGCTCAGAGAGCTGGCTGGGTTTTCTTGGAGGGGGGTTGGTTTGTTAGTAACAATTTGGAGCAGCGAGAAGGCAGGAAATAGCAGAAAGTATTGATCAACCTCTGCCTTGCTATAAAATTAACAGCATATAAAATCCATACAGAAATAACTGGAAGCCTGACCACAGCACAGCACAACAGAAGGGCTGGGACAGGCAAGGCTCGCTAGCAGCATAGGGAAAGGCTCCAGCACGTGGCAGCAAAGGGGCCACAAGCAGCAAGGGCAGCAGAAGCCACCTCCAAGTTTGAGCCCCATCATCCCCCTCCAGGGAGGGTCTCCCTGGCCACAAGCAGGTGGTGGGGCTGCGGCCAGCTTAGCAGGGAATTTGCTCCAATAAAAGCATCTTCCTGCTCCTGAGGAAGAGAAGTGCTTTGCTGTCTTGTTGAAGTCTTTGGGAAATGAACTCTGAGGTGAAGATGTCCTGCTGCTCCCTTGCCCTAACCTTCTCCTCTTTAGTACAGCGGAGCAGCTGCCATTGGAATAGCTGCAGGGCCAACACAGTAGCTGTCTGGCTATAGGAAGGGGAAAGACCAAAGCAGGGAAAAGCTCCAGCATCTGCCAAGATACACAAGGACACAGACTGCCTTGTGACTGTCCCTGCAGAGCAGGGGCTGGGGCAGATCGGGATATCTGTTCTACAGTGATACGTCTAGGCACAGGGAGGAGGACCTTTGAGATGCAGCAGAAAAATGAAAGCCCAGAAGAGACAGAGGCCTGGTCACAGGTGTTCGGTCCTCCCCAGGGGATGCAGCATCTCGCACTGGGGGACAGGGCCTGGCTCCCTCTGTCCCCTGGAGCACTCCCACTGCCCCATCGCCTCTGACTCCATTTCTCTAAGATGAAGGGAACAGAAGGGCTGTCTCAGGACTCCACAGATTATTTCTAAGTCCTCTCAGAAGACCTGCAAAGAGCAAATCTGGCTCCCTGGCTTCCCAACAGTCCTCAGCTCAAGCGGCTCTGGCAGTCAGAGCGGGTTGGGTGGCACTGTGATCCTGGTGCAGGCTCTTCCCACCAAGGATGCTCTGACTGGGGAAGTTGGTTTATTTTCTAAATCCCGTTATAGTTGCAACAGAGCAAAGCACAGATGTAATGGAGACAGAATGTGACTACACGAGCCCAAGCCGCCACTTTCTGTGCAAGCAGAGGTCCTCTGCATACAAGTCTCTGTTTAACATCAGAAAATTATTGTATCTTGTTAATAAAGGTCTGGAAATGGATGCACGATTTCCACTCAGGAAATAATGTAAAACTTGCCTCAGTACAATGTTACTTCTAATCAAGTGATCTTCATAATTCTCCAGAACAAACGGAACTTCATATGTTCCATATGTAACCATCTTTGTCACCCAAAGCGCTTTGCATTCAATAAAAATACCAGCTTTCATTAGAGAAAAAAAGCCTTCTGCTGCAGAGTTTTCCTGGCGTTGCACGTCTCTGGTTCCCTCACTCAACATGTTTAGAATTAAATCACAAAACCTTAACTCACCCTCTAATGATCTGTTTGTTTCCAGATTCCTATTCCCACAATATGTTTGCTGACAGCAGTTGGGCTCTTTGACAAAAGACAAGGAATTTTTCCCAACGATGTATATTTGCTTCATTCTGGAGCGTTACAGGGGGAGGGTGCCGGCTGTACGAGCTGTCACCAATAACGTGACTCTAAGACCAAATGTAATTTATTTAGTACAAACGAAATGTTTATAGTAAGTGTTCTTTGTTCCGAACATTATCACTTCAACATTGGGCTTTTTTATGAAGAGAGCTGTGAGAAAGGTTGAGCCCTGCTTTGAGAGGATTTTTAAATTTAGCATCGCTAGGAGCCGGAGCCAAACCCACGACGCATTCAGCTCTCAGGAGGAGGATGGTAAAAGGCTGCTCCCCTCAGCTTCTGGCACTTCAAAACTGTTCTTTTCGACTTCGTGTTATGTTTTAGAACAAAGTAAAAGCAAACCAGCTCTTGAAAGGACATGCTGTTTCAAAATAAATCTGAAATGTTACATCCTAAATAATGTTGAGTGTGGCATTTTGACATTATTGCACCTTATTCCTTTCTTCTGCCCTTAAAACAATCCCTCCAAATTCATACTGATTTCACAAAGCACTCGGACATTTGTTATAACCTTATCCCATACAAACACACCAGAAAGCTGTCTCCAGGCATGCTGTGTGCCACTTAGAAAAGAGAAGAAAAGGGAGAGGGGTGAGGAGGATGGCTACAGTACGAGGAAACCCACCTGGGAGCGAAGGGCTTTGGCTGACCGATCTGACACTGAGAAGGTCGAAGCCAGACTGGAGCACCTGCACAGTGGGGGCAGTATCAGAGACCAGGAGTCCTCCTTCCTGGAGGGAAAAGGGGTCACTGGCACAAAGCTGCAGCTAAGCAGCCATGCACTTGGGAACAAACAGGACCAACTTGACCCTGGAACAACTAACTCTACCCTGATCCACCCATTACAGTAGATCTTCCACATCTCATGTGCGAAGACCCACGTCAGGTGTTCCTCTGAATCACACGCAGTTTAAACAGGAACAATTTGAGATGGCTGTCCCACCCATTACATTGTCTCTCATCATCTGTCCTACCAACAGCAATCCCAAGTTCTGCTCCACGGAAGAATTAATAGCTTCCCATCACTTCCATTTTTACAGCAACTGGAATTATTCTGATTTGCGAATTGCAAAATATTTTAGACACAACAAAGAAAATACCTCAGGGTTTATATGAAGAAAGGAAATCCTTTCTGCAGGCTCCCCCTGCTCCCTGCTGAGATGAGGGCTCAGAAGTCTGCACGGTCTCGCGGCAGCAGCGTGCAAGGGTGTTTCTCTGGGGTGTGAAGCTGACCCTCCTTTATTACAGATAAGGGCTTTATGGCTCATGCATTGTTCTGCTTTGCCAATGCCCTATTTTCACAAGGTATTTCATGAGTAGACTTTCGACTGCAAAAATACAGGCTGAGATCAAGAAGGCAAATGACCTTTGGCTTGTGGCTGCACATTCACATAGTTACTCTTATTTTCCTCATTAACATATAGGTATCTCTTTTTTGTTAACACGCTCTATTTAATTCTAATAGGCCTTTTTATTGTATTTAAAAATGTAGAGGAAAACAGAAAAAAAAAATTCCCATTGTTCTCCCACATGTTTGTTTTCACTACAACTGCTAAGAGGAAAAGCCCTGTGCAAAAACAGGATACAGCAGACTCCTCTGCACTGCAGCACCGTGCACCCCCCCGCACGCTCGCACGCTCCGGGCACGGCTGCCGTGTAATTGAGAGTCCATAGAAAGTCATAGGCAAATAAAAAACATCAATGTGAGCTATATTATCCACTTGAATGGGAGCAGCATCATGTCCCTACTGAATAAACCCCACCAGCCTGGGCTGGTCCTGCTCCCATTGGACATGTTCCCATCTTCCTATTGGCATTTTCCCCTGTGATGTCGGGTACAGACGAGGGGCAGACAGGGATGTCCCAGGGCAAACCCCACTGTTGTGGGAAGGCATCCAGCCAACGAGTTGCATGGCAAAAGCCATAGCATCCAGCATCAAATCCCAGCTGTCCTGCGAGATGAAACACCAGGGACCCATCCGATCTCACCTACATTAGATGCTGCCTGGCCCCAGGTGATACCCTCAAACTCCTTGCTGAGTGGCCGCAGGCTCCACTCAGGAGCCGGGCTCCCCGCTGAATTTCTACTAATAACTTTCCGGTGCTCCTCTCCTAATGTATCCCAGAGCCTCCTTCCCCCCTGCTTGGTTACTGCTTCCCCTGCTTGGTTTTCCGATGGTCAGGGGAGGGGTCCTCGGCCGTGCCAGCAGCCCCTGGGAGAGGTGCCAGGGCCAAGGCAGGAGGACTCGCAGGCGGCGCTCGCTGTGGAGAACATTCCTGTGGGCTGTTGTTAAGAAGATAATAAAAATTGCTGTTTTGCTTCTCCCTGCACGTTCCAAAGAATAACACTGACTTGTTCTCCGTGATACAGAGGAATAAATCACACGCAGTTACCAGGGGATCTGTAATCAAGAGCCTCATCTCTGGCCAGAAAGTACCTTGTGGGAATCGGATTGTAGCGACTGGGAGGCCAGTAAGGAGCAATTTGAGCCTTTCTGACTCTGAAACATGGTGATTGCAATTCCATTCGCCTGGTCAGAAACTACCGCTTAGCAGCCATCTGCCTGGCAGCCTCCCTCAGACACCATCCCAAGGTCACTTCAATTAAAGAAAAATCAAATAAGAAAGAAAAAGTCTCAGCTTTTAGGGAAATAAATACAGTTTCTGGTCTCTCTCTAAGGAAACACGCAACGGTTGAGGGTATTCTTGGGGCAAGGGGAACAACAACGTACTCCTTTAGTTCTAACTAAAACACTCCTTTAGTTCTAATTAACATACTCCTTTAGTTTTAATTTTTTAGGGATACCATTCTACTTGTTTTTCTTTGAACTAAGTGCAATCCTTGCTTCTTCACCAGAAATGATGATGACTTTTGTATTCAGCCTTGATTTCTGAGTAATTATTACCATAACGTGATTACATTTTACAATGTAAATTGTACAATAAACTTTTATGCAAATCCTTAGGTAAGGCTACACCACTCCCTTACTGCAAAATAAACACACCCAACTACTGACAGGGTCTTTGAGCCAGCGAGTGTCTGCTCGTTCGTGTCATTCAATAAACCGCAGGGCCAGGAGGACAGCACAGAGTAAGTGCGACACGCTCTGCCTGGTACTACTTAGAATCAGACCACAATGTTTTCAGCTCCAGGAAGAAAGCATATGTCTGTTTGGACCGCGGTCTCTCATTGTTCAGAACCTGTAAACCCACATCCCAGGCTTTTTGGGTTTATTGGGAAACGCTGCCCATCATCAGAGGACAGGGTTAAAGAATACGGCCGTTATCCCTTCCTTGTCAGGGAGAAAGACACCCACGACATGCTCCCTTGCTGCTTGCAAGGCGTTCAGTTGCAAAACCGTGCCGCTCCTGAAGCCTCAGGATCCCTCACCCGGGGCGTCCCAAGAGGTAAGAAACCAAAGAAACCACGGTTCCCCGCACTCCCTCGGTCCCTCAGATCATCACACCCTGCCTTCGCCCTCCAGCCCCAGCCCCGGGGGTCCCCCTGGAGCAAAGGGCGGGTCCCATAGGATGCCCAACCGCGCCACCCCTCGCACCTACCAGCTGCTGCTCCCCGTGGCCGATGAGCCGGTGGATGAAACTGCTGGGCTTGGGCTGGGGAGCTGCTGCTGTCCCAGCAGCGGGAGGTCACCAGGCTGCTGGTTTGATCTTCAGTTCGTTTTCCATCTGAAAAGTTTAACTCCTTCATGCCCTGCAAGGCAGAGTATCAGCAGGGCCGGCTGCGCTGCCCTGCTCATCCCGTGTGGGGAAGTTGAGCACACCCTTGCGCCAGGCTGCCAGTGACGAGGACACGCAGCTGCGTGAAACCAGGACATGGGTGGGCGGCGTGGGTGGTTTTACTCTGAGACCTGGGGGTGAGTTTGCTGCAGAGAAGCCCACAGTAAGCCCTTCCTCTTAACAACTGACACCCCCCAAGCCCTGTCCCAAAGCCTCCCATATTCCCATGCATTCCTGTGACTGCCAAATCTCTGCTGGAGAGCCCCAGGGTTTATGCTTGGGAAGGGAAGGGGAAAACCTTATTCCCTTTTCTCACCAAGCCCCTGGGAAATTGCAGGGGGTGGGAATCATGTCTGGTAGAGGAGAAGCCCAAGATCTGTGAGGGCGTACTCGGAGTTGGCCCTAAAATATCCCTGCTGCCAGGAGCCCCCAGCCAGACTGGCCCAGCCTGGATGTGCCCACTCCTGGGCACCCACCCCCTCCCTGCTTCAATCAGAGAGGGGCTCTTTGGAACGGTGCCAGGGTTTGGTGGTCCAGTTCAAGATGAAAGTGTTCTTGGTCATGAAAGAGCAGGGGGAAGAAGATGCCCCTGCTTGGCCCTCACAGCCCACGGGGTTTCCACCTACCTGTGCACCAGCACTGTCCTCTGGAGATGGTACTACCATAACGCATAGGGCAGGGAAGGGCCAGCCACCACCAGGAACTCAACATACTGCTATTTCCAGCAAGATGCTTAACATGGTTACATAATGATGTCAGCCCTCACTTCCATGTTCCTCTTGTCCTCTGCTGTACAACTGTTGAGCAATGGAATGCTTTCTGCATTTCAAGGCACCGCTTTCTGTCTCCTGTCCCCTGCTGCAGGCTTGCTCCCAACTTAACCCAGCACACATGCCCTGTTCAGACTTGGCAGAAGGGGATTTTTAGGCTCAACTCGCCCCCCCTGGAAACTAAGCTAAGTCTGGCCCTGGTGAAGGCTTCTTCAAACACCACTTGCTAGGCATGAAATCATGGCTGGGAGGAAAGGCTGCTCTCGGAGTTGCTGTCACATGTGGGCTGCCCTCTCACCCGGCTGTGGTGGCAGTCGGAGGAAAGGGACAGAGCAAACCCCTACCAGCCTCCTGTGCAGGAGGATGTGCTGGGTGGGCAGGCTGCAGGTTGTCACAGGCCATGGCAGGGACAGGAGCACGTCATGGGGCAGGCAGGAGGGCAGCAGGCCAAGCTGAGGTGAAGGTTTTCTCCTGGAGCCAACCTGCCCTGGGGTGTGGCAGTGCCCCATGGGCGCAGTGCACACTGTTCTGGGTGCACCAGCCCCCACCGGCCCCAGTCCAGCTGCTGCCCACCCCCTGCTTATCCTCCACACCCTTCCCAGTGCATCGGCCCATGTATCCACAGGCATCTGTATGCGTCCTCATCACCAGCAACAAAGTGCTTAGAGCAAACAACAAACATGAGGCTCCTGTCACTCTCAGCTCTGATGCTGCCACGTCCCACCCTGGGCACAGGCTCCCTGGACATGGGCCTTGTCCAGACCCTGAACGAGCCCAGTGGATTTTAGCCCCATGGAAAGAACACAAACCTCAGCCAGCCCCTCTAGGGCGGACGCGCCCCTCAGTGTCTCTTCATGCCCAGATGATTCCCAGAAGACCATCTGTGCATGCCATGGCCACCAGCCTCAAGCACCCAGGCAAACCAAGTTACAGCAAAGGTGACTTTTGTACTTTTCTCCTCAATAAGAGGAGCCCAGATGAAAGGGGAGCCCAAGCGAGGGAGGAGGAGGGGAGAGGCACCCCCCATCCCTTTCTCCCCAGACACACAGCATCCCTGGGGCTTCACCAGCAACGGCACACAAGGATGATGCCTGACACACAATCCCTGTGCAGACACCCTTATTGAAGGGCTGCAGCAGCTTTTCATTCATGCTCAGGCTCAGCCTCACTATGTGATTTGACTTAAAGTCGGATAATTTAAGGTAATTTTTCAAACCTTGCCCTGGAGGCAGGGCAGCTTCAGGGCTTTTGCTTTCACGTACCTAAAATGTGGTTAGGGGTAACGATGCCTCTTGCTGCAGCACAAGCAAGAAACCTCTCTGTGTTTCGTGGCTGGTCCCTGTGTCCTGAAGTAAAAGAAGGTTTCTACTTTCATTACAAAACGTGTTTGTGTTTCTGAAAGGCCTTCTCATCTGGGAGCTCTCTAGCGGCCAGCAGTCTCTCCTGCATCTGGTGTTACTTAGCCAGCAATTTTTCTTCTGTGTTGCCCGAGGGCCCGAAGAATTCCCCAAAAGGCAAAACAGGGGTTAAAATTGTTTAGAGAACAAAACTCTGTTAGAAGGCTTTATTGGAGTCTGGGGAAATTACTTTTAAAATACGTACGCATGATGTGAGCAGCAATAATACACTTTTTAAAAGCCCCTGTAAAAGTAATGATGGTTCAGAACGAAGGCAGCGCTTCAAGCCCCTCTGTACAGAGATCCCATCCGACACACGGCTTGTGTTCCCTCTCTCCATGGTGTGAAAGAAAACACGCCGCTGAACATCCATACCTTTCGCTGACACCCCTGCTCAACTTGGATGGTTTGTTTGTGCAGTCGCTCCAATTCAGAGAGCTCCAGAGCTAAACCCAGAGGTTTTTCATTCCTGGGCTTCTCAGCTCACATCACACCCACCCTTCTCTATCCTTACTGGGTTCTGCCACCATGATGCTTAAATCTGCTGCTGTATTTAAATTAACCTGGGACACCAATAGGGAATGCAGGGCCTGGTCCCAGCGCCGTCTCACAGCATTGCATCAAAATGTTTAGGCTCACCTGGCTGACATCAACATTCCATCATCCCTATGGTTAGGTGAGGGATGGAGGTGCCAGTGGCCAGGGACAGTGCTGGGGTGGGCAGTGCAGAGCCATGGTACAAGGCAGCTTCAGCACCTGGCCACCCCAACCTTAGTCCTTGCTGATGTTATGAAACAGTTGCATTAAATGCTGGGGATTTCTCAGATGAAAATAGGGAGATTGGGTTACCTCCATCTGTGTTTCTTGTGAGCAAAAGAAAGGTCTCCTATTTTTTACCACCTGATGAAGAGGAGCCTGGTGGGCTGCAGGCATGTAGAGACAATTCAAGTCCCAGCTGATGGGACCTTGGCCAGGGTACACTAGGTCCAAGCACATTATTCATGGCTTTTGGTAATGATTACCTGCCTTTGCTGGCATTTTCTGGGGAGAACGGGAGTTCCAGAGGACTGTTCCCACCTGCAAAAAAGTGCCATTGGCACCCGACAGAGACGGGCGGTGGGGGAGCATCAGCTGGCATGCACACTCTAAAGCCAGTCTGAGATTTCCACATCTTCTTTTAAAGAAGGGTAAAAAATATAGATGGTAAGAATAAAACCATGAAATCTGAGCAAACAACAAAAATGGATTTCCCCCCTAATTTCTTAAGCTACCTCCTATGTTTACAAATGAAAGAGAAACATCCCAGAGGTTCCTAGTTGGAGATCTCATTTCCTTGTTAATCAGAAACATCCTGAATACTTCTCAGTCTCTGTTTTCAGATGTTGCTTTCTCACAAAAATGAGCATCTAAAGCATTCATGTTTGTGTTAAAAACACACCTTTTCACTAAAAACCCAACAACTTTGGTTTTTCATTCTTATTACAGCCCCATGTGGGGGTGGGGTGTTGTTTGGCTTTGTCTTTTTGATTTTTTTTTTCCATATGGGAAACAAGCATTGTTTTGTAAGATTAAAGAAACCTTTCACAGAAGGGGTGGGGATATTAAATATTTCTACGATAGAGTTTGCTTTGATTTCCAAATAATTTGACTCAAGTGCTAGAAAAGCTGCTGAAAATAATCCCGGTGAGAGAGGAGTACCAGAGAGCCAGGCTCTTCTTAAGCCTTCAAGACCCTTTCAAGTTGGTCTGAAAACCCCATTGTTAATCAAAATAATTGCATGAGAACCAATCAGGAAATCCTGAAGCATTCAAAATGAAAACTTGTCACTCCAAATTCACCATAGTGGCTAAAAAACAGATTATCTCTGTCAAAAACTGTGGGAAAGTTTGCTTTGTAGCAGTAGGGGCAGAAATAAATATTTGCCCAATCTGTTTTGTTTATCCTAAAAACATATATACATGTGTAGCCCTTCAATTAAACACTATTTTCTTTTCCCCCCATGTGCACATCATTTGAGCTGCCCATGCGAGGAGGGAGCTTTTAAAGCATCTCTCCCAGGAGTCGGGGTGATGGCTCGAGGCCAGCGCCTTACTCAGACGGTTACGCCATGGCGGGACAGGTTGGGCTGCTTTGAATTTCAAGCCTCATTTCTTTTGTCTCACCTCTGAGGCCACTGAAACGTAGCTGACCCCTCGCTATAATTTCAGGTGATCTGAAGCAGACGCACGAAGCGCTGCTGAGAACATACCCGCACACGTGTGGCAGTGACTGGTGCTTGCTGGGGGGCAGGCCCAGGGTGAAGGGGTTGGGGTACTGACAGGGTCTGTTTTGCTGAGACAACGTGCAGATTCCCCAAATTACAGCATTTAAACCATTTAAGAAACAGCATGCTTACTTGAGGAAGAGTGGCACTGAGGATGACCATGTTGGTGGAAGAGCTTGACCCCACGCAGGGACCAGAAGTGGAGACCTCCTCTGCAACATCCTCAAGATGTGCCAAGATACCCAGCACCTGTCCCATGTTGGTCTTCACCATCCTGACTACTGTCTGCTCCTCTCCCATGGATTGACTTCCCTGCTAACAGGGTCCCTGGGGGTCCTTCCCTCCCCAGGGCTTCAGCATCTTCACCGATTTCAAGTCAAGGACCGCTTGAGCTAATGCCCAGCTTGCTTGGAGACACCAGGCTAAAACAAGCGGTTCCAAACACAGCTGTTCCAGCCCTGTGGTGGTCACAAGCTTCCGCTGAACGTGCCCCAAGTCCTCTGTGCTGACCATTGCTCTGGCAGGGACGTAGTCAGAGCTATGGATGTGAAAGGTTTCCTCCCATCCGGGCTCTTTTCTGTAACAGCTGTTTGCAAAGTTACTGGTGCTCCTTGTTTTGAAAGTAAGGTGCATGCTTATAAACATGCCACTTAAAAATGCAGTTGTTTAAAAAAAACCCAGAAAAACAAAAAGTAAAAGGTCCCATCCCAGTGGTCCAACCCTCCTGGTCCGCTCCCCTGTGGCAGCAACACTCAAACAGTTGGAGAGGAGATAAAAAACAGGGGCTAGAAAAGGAACAAATGGCTGCCACATTTACAGACACCTGCTGGAAGTGACGCAGCAGAAAATAGTTCAGAACATTTTGGAAAAATACATGGATGACTGTCATAACCCACTGCTGCTCCTGAGGGAGCTAGGAGTCTCCAGACACTTCAACCCGGGGACCCCACCAGAGCACCTGCTGATCACACTGGCATTGCATGAAAGCGCAACAATCCTCTGTGGGGTTTAAAGAGCCCTTCAAAAGCTCTTCTTGTCTGAAACAACTCAACAAAAGTACAGCTTACTTCGTCCGGATTTAGCAAGTGTTGGCTCTTTGTCATCTCAGGAGATCAGGGTCTTGATGCTTTTCCCTCTCCAGTCATGGGAATGCTGCCACAGGCTCCAGGTGGCAAACAGGCTTCTCCTATGAGCTCACCTGTTGAGCCGACACCTTTCACTGCACAGTTCCTATCATAAGAATGAATTTGCCAGAGCCGAGCAGCTTCCTGCTGCCACACAGGCAGGTGAGGATGTCAGCTGTGACTCTGTGGGTCCCTCCAAGCTCAAACCTCCCACCTGCTGCTACACAAGCCACGAGCTGGGAGCTCCTGCAGTGGTGGCTGCGCTGGAGGGGACACCCGGACATCTCTGGCCCTCCAGGTCTTGGCCTGTGGTTGGGGTTTCTCTCCCCTGGCCATGGGGCAGCGCTGCAGGTTTGATGTGTTTGAGGAATGAGAAATTCCGGCATTTTGCTCCAGCTTTTCCATTCTCCCCTGCTAAGGGCATCAAAGGGATGGCTGCTGGAACTGACCAGGCTGGTAACAGCAAGAGTCTGCATGTAAGTACCACCACTTCCACGTGAGGAGGATGACGACAGGTTTAACGTAACCCTGTTTCTGACTATGCACCAGGGGCAGGCACAGGCTGGCTCCCTGAGTGGTTGAATTTAAATTTCAACCTATTTCTGAATGATGGACTAGTGAATCTTTGTAAAACAATGGAAGCTGACACATCCTGTGTACATCCCCTTAGGTGAACATCACTTCTGGTGGACACCAGAGCACTCCCAGCCACCCGCCTGGATGTGTTGCAGCACCTCACCAGCATCACAAACTGTTGCTGTGGCATCTGTTGACCAACAGCCAAGTGACAGGCCTGACCAGCTATTTATGCCTCCCTGTACACAGATACGGGTCTGCCCCAGCAGAACAGGCACAGAAGGCACTCTGCTACCAGCAGCAGACACCTTCACACTCCTTGGAAGAGATGGAGAAACCCAAAAGGAGTCAAGGACACCTTAAGAGGGGAACAGAAACCAACAGGCAGCTGTGCTGGGAGGGAAAGAGACTGAGGAGTGGGATTAGAGATGAACAATGTGTGCAGTGTAATTAATCTAGATTTGTTTGTATTTTATAGAGTTAACAGCCCACAGTCACAGCATGCAGTGGCCTGGTCCCTGCAAGTTCCCAGCCTTCGCAGGGCTGGGCCGGATCACCCGGCGCTGGGAGAGCTCCAAGCACGGCGTCAGCGCGCAGGAAGCGGTGCCGGTGACTCACCGGCTGCATGCTTGCCTGGAGACTAATGAACTAATACCCAGCACTCTGGCCCTTTCCACGGCCCCCTTCCATTAATCTTCTGGTTAAAAAGCGCAGCAGTCGCTCACGGGGGAAGTTCCCACAGAGCAGAAGGATTTGTGCAGGCAAACCCCCTGCGCCGACCTCCTTGGCAGCTCCCACATATCCACATGCTCCTCCGACCCAGCAGCCGTGCTTGGGAACCGCTGGGATTTAGGGCTCTTCCTCCAGACTGTCCTTGGAGGCTGGGTGTCCTGCAAGGCACGCCGGGTGATGGGAGGTCAGGCTGCAATCCCTGTTTCAGGGAGGAAAGCCAGAAGCAGGGTCTGGCCCTGGTGTCAGGATGCTCACGACGACATCTCTGTCCCCACAAAGATTCACCTTGGCATTTTTTGGCAGGTCCCACCTTCTGCAATAGCAAGTTGCCCACCTGAAGTGCCCGTAGCCATTCTGACCACCCTCCCAGCATTTCCCTCCCATACAAACCCTGGAGATCTGGGGTTTTGCTTTCCCTAGGTTACAAATTGCCACACGCTGCCCCATCACCAACATGTACAAGCCTTAAACAGCCCACAGATCTGCCATGCCCAGAGCAGTAACAGAGATTTTCCAGCCTCAAATAACTGAATGGGACAACCAGTGCAACCAGGGACTGGGGGTCCAGTTACCACACAGCTGCTTTACTCCATCCTTCGACTTTATTTTATAATCATATTTGTTCGATATAATAGAATACAACTTATTTTACATAATGTATACAAACTATATCACAATGCTTTACAGTGCAAAGCATGAATTACATGGTAAAAGCTGGGAGAAAAACAATGATGTCCTCTGCACTGCCAAGCCCCCCATCTCCTTGCTATTTGGTGATGTCCCAGGACACCCTCAATCTACTGGGAAATTCCCACCTTACCGTTTTCTAGCCCCAAGGTGAATTTGGCTCATCACCAACGCACTCCCACCTATCTCCAGGGCATAGGCAGGGCTGGAGCCCCACTGCTGCCTGCCTGTCCTCACTGCCCAGCCTTGCAGCCAGCCCAAGGACTCATCACATTCCATCTTCCCTTGGTTCTTATCTCCATTTCTTCACAAAACAAAAAGCAGCTCTCTTTCTTTTGAGAAAGAGAATTATTTCCAAAGTAATTACTGCAAATTCAGAGGGGAAAAGAGACCCGCCTCATTCCTTTCTCTGAGGATGAGCTATTTTTTGCATAGCACATGGGTGGCCCCAGATAAACCACTGGGTTTGGCAGAGCCATTTGTTGCGTTTATGAAAGCCTTAAATCCATCACAGCTCCACAGCAACCGAGCCAGGGCAGGATGTGGACCTGTCTCCTCTGATAAGTCTCTTTCTGTAGCTGCTTCATGAGCACAGCTAGGAAAAGCCCTCACAGCCACCGCCTGTAATGCTGTGGGATACTGTAAGTGATGTCAGACTGACGACTGCCAGGTCTGTGAGACCCAGTAACAAAAGCACTGACGAGGGAAAAGGGAAGGTTTCAGATGCTGGGGGAGAGCAGGGTGGTGGATGGCAGGAGTCAGGGTTCACACACACAATGGGGAGCTTGCAAGGACAGGCAGAGCAAGCCTGACCTTACTGCCAGAAGAAAAGCTTTCAGCTGGATCCCAAAGGAATCCCCACAGGAATCCCAAAGGAGACACGTGCACCTATGCAAGCACAGGCACGGAGCACCCAAGGGAGGGTCCTGCCTATGGCTTCCTAAGCGTCCACGTTACCACAGAACATCCCCCCTGTGAACAGGGCGCTGCTTTAACAGATCTTTAATGAGTAATAACAATAATAAACCACCCGTTTTCCATTCTGCAGCCTAACGGAATAAATGTATATGCTCACAGCATCTGTACAACAATGGCATGGCCAGAAACCTCCCCAAATATGGACAGACCAGAATCCTGTCCTGAAAGAGCAAACTGGAACACACCCATGGCAGCACTGATGACAACTGGCAGAGAGCGCAAAGGCAGGAGTGTAGGAATAAGTGTCTCTGCAGCACTTAAATTAGAAACATAGGTCAAATATACATTTGATGGGTAGGAAAAAAGCAGCTAGTGCACAAGAAACCAGAGAGTTTTCCTAACTTCAGTCTCCTTCCTCTCCTAATCCCCTTCATTCCAGTTCCACATCAATGAATCAGACTTTGACCTAAAACCTGTGCAGCAGGAGAATTAGCCAAATGCTTGAATTAAATATTGCTTATAAAAATCTGTTTCCTTTTCTTAACAGCAAACTTTCCAACTGGGAAAAGAGTTTGAGGCCCACATGCTTTCTAAGTTTGTAGAAATAGAAGTTTCTCTCTCCTGCATCCCATCCCTCATAATCTGGAAAAGATACAGCCTCGCATATTGAATTCTTTTCCAAGAGAAACTCAGCAGGATATTTGCTTAACCAGGAGGAATTCTCTACATCTAAATGATCCTTGAATGATCTCTTCATTTTTGACCACGCTTCCCGTAGTCACTGAAACCACTTCAAGTATGATGAGTCTCTGCTGACCTTGGTGGTTGCCATTTGGTCTTCCAGGAATCGCTCCTGACCAGGCCCTGAGCATCTGCTGTGGCTCTCCTAGGCCCAGCAGCCAAGGGACGAACCTACCTCAGCTTGACTGCAAGGTCAAGTGCTACTGCCAGCAGAAAAAATGAAATCTCAGATCCTTCCTGCGTAACTGCACTTACCAAGAAATGACCAACAACCCGCCACATCTTCCCCACTTTTATCATAGATTTCTATTACATAGTTATCTCTGGAGCAGACGAGCCATGGCTCACTGAGTATGCATTGCGTTCAGTTTTGGACCCCTCACTACACGACATTGAGGTGCTGGAGTGCAACCAAAGAGGAGCAACAAAGCTAGTGAAGGGTCAAGTCTCATGAGGAGTCGCTGAGGGAACTGGGGTGGTTTAGCATAGAGAAAAAGAGGCTGAAGAGGGGACCTGATCGCTCTCTACCATGACCTGAAAGGTGGTTGTAGCCAGGTGGGTCTCTTCTTCCAAGTAACAAGTGATAGGACAAGAGAAAATGGCTGCAAGTTACACCAGGGGAGGTTTAAATTGGATGTTACGAAAAAGTTCTTCACTGAAAGGGTTGTCAATCATGGGAACAGGCTGCCCAGGGAATGGATTGAGCCACCATCCCTGGAGGTATTTAAAAGACGTGCAGATGTGGCACTTACGGACATGGTTTATTGCTGGACTTGGCAGCGCTTAGGTTAACGGTCGGACTTGATGATCTCAAAGGTCTTTTCCCACCTTAGCACTTCTATGCTATTTAGCTTACACAATGACTTCACAGACAAAATAGATGTATGGCCAGTTACACGTGGCCACACTGGCAGAGGTAGCTGAACTACAGAGCTTACGACGTTTTCAGTAACAGACTGAGACTTGGGGGAGAGGAGTGGGTCCTGCCCAACTAATTTTGCTTTTAATCAATGGAGATACTTGCGCTTTCACCTCTACTTTAAAGTTTGGACATGATGCACAACTGATAGAGTCGGTAACTGTAATCTCAAATATTTAATAAAAACCTTGCTATTTTAGTAAGTACTGGCTAGTCCACACAAAGCTTCTCTTCCAGAGAAGGTTATGACTATGACTAGAAAACATTTAAAACCTAAATAGGACTTCAGGGACTATGCTATGGTCCCATTTTCTTCGTTCATCAATCATCACTCTTGGCTTAGCTTATGAGTCGCAACCATTCCTCATGGAAAGGAGGCTGTAGGAGGCCCTACAAGCAAGCAGGAGACCATCACGTTTAACTCATGATGGGAGCTTTGCCTGTGGAAAATATCATCATTTAAGTTTCCACAATGGTGGCATAACTGGAATATCTAAGTAATGGCGTGAGTGTTTTCTTGGACCACTATTAAGATTACCACATAAAAGGAAACACTTTGAAGTTTTGGCAAAAATGAGTGCTGGATCTGGTGGCTTTATATCCTGCTGGGCCTTTCAGGGGCCACAGGCATATATTTAGAACAGCAATTAGGTCAAGCTCTTCTGTTTTTTCTGTTGTTCTCCAGAAATGTTTCTACATTTATTGAGAATTGTTTTTTAACCAGAGAGGAAAAGGAAGCAGCTCTCCTGGTGTCACTCCTGCCTTGTAGAAGGTGGCTTCACGTGATGCTCTCTGCAGATGCACAAGGATGGGCTCAAGGAGTACATGTAGCCTAGGGCCCGCTCCTATACATGCCAACAAACCTGGAAGCATTGCAGACTTGAAGGGACATGGCTTAGTGTTGGACTTGGCAGTGCTTAGGTTCACAGTTGGACTCAATCTTAGAGGTCTTTTCCCATCTAAACCATTGCTGTGGCCTGCATACCTGCAAAGACATCTTCCTGCCCTCTCTACCACATAGGCGTGCTCCAGCCACAGGCAACATGTCCTGCAGACCTCATCCACTGAGTTTCCTCTGAACCTCTGCCTGGAGCCTTATGTTCTTGCAGGAACATGGAGCCAAAATTCAAAGCAAGACCACAAAGCAGACACTCCTAAACTACCCTGATGCAGATGGCACTCTGTCAGACAGCTTTCGCTGCACGCCGATCCTACCTGCCATACCCTGCTGCCTCCATAAACCAGTCAGGACACAGAGCAAACTTCATACAAGCCTAGTATGGTACCAGCTATCTTAGAATGTTCTTTTTGCTCTATACCCCCCCTCCCCCATTGGATCCGCCCTGTTTAAGACAACCCTTACTGCATCTTCTTAATGCAAACATTACTTGATTCTGTTAAAACAAAATAGATGGCATCACAAACTACCACTTCCCAGGATTCCATGCTCATGGCACGCTAAGTCACACTGATTCCTGCTCTCAATGTGCAAAGGGAGGCGCGCCGAGTTTCGAAGGACACAGAAAATCCCAATAAATACCCACTAAAGAGCCCGTCTGCAGAAAAGTGCTGTATGTAGGTACAAGGACCATGAAATAGGCCGGAAAACACAGACCATATCCTAAGGCAGCAATGCTTCAAACATGTGCTGAAGCCCGTAAAAATAAGTTAAAGGCTGTGTTGACAGACAGGATGAAGGGAAAATCTGTTTCTGGGATTAGTAGCTACAAAAGGTCTTCCAGATTCTGGAGTAATCACAGGATGAAATTTCCAGATGGCTAACCAGGATCTTAGTAAAACCAGGGAAGAAACACACATCCCTAAAGTTACCAGGCAGAGCAGATCTTCTAGATAAGTGGTGTCTCAAGTGTACTCCTGAGAATCATCGCATGATGGTGGCAACCAAAACCTTCTCCTAACAAGGGCTCTCCTAACAGAGACTCTAAAACCGGTCAAAAAGTCTCCTCACCTTCCTGGAAAGAGGAGTGAAAACCGCTTCTTGCCCTACCTATCAGCCAGGACACCAACCTGGGCAGACCCATGCCAATGGAGGAGCATGCTGAGCCCTTGGGTGAGCATTTCTTTGGAGCACTGCTGTAAAACAGACAATCCTGGACCCAGTAACAAACTAGGGTATGGTTGTGAGACTCCCCAGAAATTCTCATTTCTGCCCCCATGTCAGCTTGGCTCATCTGCTTTTTAAAAAAGCTGCTGTTTTGGGATGAGGGAGAAGATACTTGATAAGCTCAAAATAAGGCATGAAGTGCCATTAGGGAGTTAACCCTCCCACAGGGAGCTGAAAAGACAGAACATCTTCAGATGTGGTCTTCTTCAGGTTTTAGTGGGAGATTCAGGCATCAGAACAAGTCAAACATGGCAGGAGCCATAAGAAGCAAGTTTGCGGCCTCCAAACCACCTTGGCAGCATTGGAGCCCTTCTCCAGGCCAGGCAGCAGCTTGATGGGTCAGTCCATGAGCACTTCCCCTGCTCTGGCTGAGAGCTTGGCAGCGCTGCAAGTGGCAACGGGAAAAGGCAACAACCAGATGAGAGAAATCAGAAATCTGACCCAAAGTTTGCTGAGCCAGCCCCAGCTCAAAGCCAGGGAGAGTGGCAACAGCCATTACACAAGAAGGGTCTGGGAAATGCTCTTCTGCCCCTGGAATAATGCACTATTTGTCTTCGCTCACCAAGGAACCAATTCAGAGAGAAGAGCGGGTACACAGGCTAGGACCCAGCTGGAGGGTGCAAGAACCACAGCACCCTCCCTGTTGTATGCCAGCAGAGTTATGCTGCACAGCGTAGCACAGCTTATCCAGCAGACGAGGCTCCCACTACTCACTGACAGCATGGAGCAGAGAAGGGCCTGAGGTAGAGGGGCTGAAGAGCTGTCTCTTAAGCTTCAGGAAAGAAGGGTAAAGGCAGGAGCTTAAGGATGAACGAGCCTCTGTCCGGTCCAGGCTCTCCAGCTCTGTCCTCCCCACAGTGCTGTAAGCATGACCCTTCACATGGCACGAGCGCAGGTTTGAAAACAAACTCACCAAAACCAACCATTAATGCTTGCAAAACACTTCCATTTTGTTAAACAAACCACCCAACCCACACAACTCCCAGCCTCCTGTCCTTGCATGACCAGCACAGATGAAGCTGCTTACTGACAGCATGAGAAGCACACCAAGACCACACTCCAGCAGAAGGGCAGCTGCAAGGAAATGGGCAGTGCTTATCTGTTTTCCTCAAGGACCAATCGTTTTCAGCAAATATGGCACAGAAAATCCAGGTGAGGAGAAAACAGGGTTTTCTCTCTGCTGCAGCCAGATCAGCATGTTGCTGCCAATATGCAGCTTGCAGAGGTGGAGCCTGCAGGGCTGAGGATTTCCCATTCGGAGCGAGTTACATCTCATTCAGGTACAGAACAGATGCAAGAACTGAGCCAGGCCAGTGCTCTTGGCTGCTCACAGGAAACCCTTAAAAGCTGAATGACAAGCTGTAGAGCAGATGTTCATCCTTGGCAGCAACTACAGCCATGTTGTGGTGTATCACTTTGCTTCTTCAGCTCTGGCCAAAAAGGATGCACATTTCCTCCACGCTGTGTTACGTAGAAGAGACTGAACCTCAATGTGGTGATACTTTTTAACAGACATTAGCAAGCTCCTCTGGTAGGAAACCAAGTGCTCTACTGGCAGTACATCAGTGCCCTGAACACCACTGCTCTGAATAATTAACACACCGAATCCCAGAAATGAGACAGTGGTTACTGGTACTTTATAGTTCAGGCATCATTTACAAAAGGCTCTTGGAGGAGTGCAAAAGCAGATTCTGGAGGAAGCTGGGAGAGGACAAAAGAGCTGCCTGTGCTTTGCCTAGTGCTCCTCAGGAGGCTGCAAGCACCAATTTTCACATAGTTTAAAAGAAAAGAAAAAAAAAGCAGCTTGAAATGGAGTAACATCTGATTGACAGAGCTGATTTGGCTCAGAATACAGCATCTTTCTTAAATACGTGCACTTGAAGATGAATCACATATGTCTCATAAGGACACTGTTTCTAAAATTTGCTTTCCCATAACCATTTAAGGTTCCCATTCTGCTATAAAGGATGATGTCATTATTTATATTAGTAAAGGGAATGGTGCTTAGATCAAATCTAGGAAACCAGTCTCTTCCCTCTTAAAGTTTAGCAATCACGTTAACTTTCTTACCAGGTCAGAGAGCGTAAGAACTGGCCAGGGTATAAATAGAAACACAGACAGATGAAAAAGCTGCAAAAGTGACCCAAACCACATACTTGACACATACTTCTTCTGTTCTTAGAAAACTGGCTAAGTTAAAAGGGATGCGGCTCTGATCGCTCTCCCTCTGTCCATATCAGGGAGATTAAACTTCCGCACAGGAGAGCTGCAACTGAAAAATATTGCCATTATACTAAGCACAAACAGCTTATTCTTGAACACCGAGCATGCACGTGGCCTCCCCTCTCCCCCCCCAGCTTACATTTTATGAGATTTTGGACAGTCAGAGAAAACTCTCCTTCCACATGGTCAGGATGTTAAGATTTCAACCTCCTTGCAGCAGGAAAATAAAGTCATCTTCTTTGCAACGCCACAGCACTGAGCACACACACAGCACTCAAACAGTAACGCATGAACTGATCTCTGCCATTGCGGAAAACTGCAGGGATCCCGGAGCAGGTCTTGTTCCTGTCATGTCTGCAGATGCTCTGTTAAGGACTCCAGGGACATAGAGCAATTACTAGGGTTTGTTTCTGCTTTCCAGGAGCAGTTCTGTTTAGGAGAGAATAGAAAGGGATTACTTTTACCTTATAGTTTGGACTTAAAGGGTCCGAGAACTGAATTTTTCTTCCCACAGAGATACAGTGGTGTAACAACTAAGTATTACAGTGCCTTGTTACAGGGGGTCCCTTCTGAGCAGCGTACACAATCCCAAAGGCTAACAAGGGTGAAAAGTAGGACCCAATTAGCAGCACAGGTGGGGGCTGCATGGTTGAAGAGACTGCTGCATTTAGGCCACACACTGAGGGTTGCTTTAAGGGTTTTTTTCCTTTTGTTTTTGGGGGGGCTTTGTTGGTTTGTGGGTGGGGTTTTTTTTGCTTTGAGTCTTCTATACTTGACATCTGCTTCTGGTAAAATTGAGAAACTCTTGTTTTATTTAACATTAAATGTAGATTAAACCAGTCCTGTGAAGCACTCTGCCTGAATCTGGGGGATTGCAGAAGTATCTACGTGGCATTTTCCACTCACATGTGTAGAGAGAACAAAACACTGAAGTGAAGGTAACCGTCCGTATATTTTACATACATTGTTATATACGAGAGAGAATCAGACAAAACAAAACTAGAACAAAGATTTTTTTGAAGTTTCAAAAGAATCTTTGTCTCTCTTAGCCATAGGGGCGGCTTAGGCAAAGCTCCATGGATGAGGCAATGAATGAAGCGACTGATGCGCCAAAAGCATCTCACTTGCACAACGCAGCTTAGCCAGAGTGATACTAAGACAACGCAGAAGACGTGCTGACACCAACATAATTTTTCCTACAGCAGGAAAGGTTGACAGGTCTTACCTTCTCCTGACGTAGTCAGGCACAGGTCCACCCTTCATTGTGCCCTACAAGTTCTGGCACTTTGACCAGTGGAGTTGCTGTCACCAAGGGCTGCGCTCACGCCGGCAATGACACTGTGCCATCGCGGCAGCATACCCATCCACACTCTGCAGGGTGATTGCCACCAAATCTCACCCCATGTCTCCCACAGCAGTGATTGCTGGGACAGAAGTCTTTGCTTTCTGGTGACTTCAGTGACTCTAAGGGTGTCCCTATTAAACCCCTTGGACGTAGCTGGCAGCTACTTTATGCTCAATGCTGCAAGCAAAGTTCCACATCATCTCAAAGCAGGAGAAGCCTCCTGCACTCAGGGAAACTCCAGGAGCCCAGCAGTGGTGGAAGGTGCTGGCCTTGCATGGGCGAGAGGAAGCCTCAGGTCACAGTGGACCCACAGATCAATGCCAGGAAGGGGAAAAGAATGGAGCAGGCTTCCCAGGAGGTTCAGGCTCGGGGCAGGAAGGCAGATATTGTCTCTAAGGCCCCTCTCTCACACAGTGCATCGAACAGCACCTTCCACCTCACTGCATCCAAAGTCCTGCAGCTCTTTCCTGCACAGGGCAAGCTGGGGCTAGAGGAAACCCACCACCATGCTGGCTAAGGGTGGGAGGCAGCAGACAGAACAGAGAAGATGGGGATGCTCTCAAGGCCTACAGAGTCCTTTTCTCCTCTGAGGCAAAGCCCAGGAACACCCCCATCCTTCCCTGCTTGGCTTACTTTACCCTTCCCTTCCTGATGCCCCTCCATACCCCTATGCCCCTCCTTTGCATTGTGCGCCATTTTTTCCCAAAACACACAGTTTTCCCCTCATTTCCTTCCTCTCAAGACACCTGGAACTTCCTTCTGCCACCCCTCACAGTGACATAGGCCACACCACAGTTCCCAGGGCAGCACCTCATTGTTTCCGGCACCAAAGCACACATATGGCACAGGCTGCTGGTGTGGCACTTTTGGAGACAACAAAACTACGGAGACGAGGCTTTTACACACCAAAGATAAGCAACTTATTTCAGAAAAAAAGTCTGGCATATCTGAGGGAAAACAGAAGCAACCGCTACCAGCAAGGCCCCTCTCCAGAAGGCTGTAGGGGCAGTATTTTCCATCCTGAAACGTGTGATGAAATGTATTTGAAATTTGTTTTGACATCTCAAGCTGTTAGTAGAAGCTCCTTGCTTAGAAGTGTCAGTTTTGCATACACTAAGCAATACAGAAAAAGAACCTTCTCTAGCTTCAATGCCAGCTTAAAAGTTATTGGGAGGCAGCCAGTATGTTTGGGGAGGTTTTTTAAACTCCCTTTTACAAGCTACAAGATACCTCAATGGAGGCCGCTCACACAGCCAGCACCACATATCTCAACTCCAACTTCACCCTTTCAAAATGCTGGCTTTTAAAAGCTTGGAATAGTTTTTGTGTTACCTGAGCCTATGCCATGAAAACCGTACTGAGAGCACAAAGCTTCGTGCTGCCAAAAGGCATCATAGGTGCATTGAGTTTTATGCAGTGCTCTGCTGCACCACGTTGTTCCTGCTACAGTGTTCCCTGGATCCGAGCAGCTGTGTGAACACACAGCTTTGTTGACTCATTGAACAGGTACTTGTAAAATAAAAGTTGCATAAATACACTTGATACAAATGCTGGACTCTGGCTGAAAGCCAACCCCACAAGGCAGACCACAGTATATTTAGGTACATGAGCAAGACCGTGCTTTTCACTGGTGGGCAAGTGTTCCAAGCGTGACGACGTAGGTACTGCCAACTACTGAGGTCCAGTGCTCCCTCTGTAGAACCTTGTACACACTGCAGCAGGTGCAGGGAAACATAATAAAATCAACCCTAGATCCCACTTCTCCAAACCCACCTGAAGCAACATCATGGCAAATCATCTCAGCCTGCACGCCTGCAGAGGAACTCTGCAGAGAAATACCTAACTGCAGGTCAGGTGCAAACAAGGCCGCACTTCTGCCTGAGGCTGTAGACAGCTGCCACTCCACAACAGGGCAGCAACAACTACAACAGGGGGAAAGCAGTCTGCTTGGCTCCAAGACCTCCAGAAACGCAGTGCTGAGCTTGGGCTGCTGTTGCAGAAGGTTTGGAAAGCCATGATCTCTGAAGGATCGGCTTTCCCTTTTTCACATTTCAAGGGTCTCTTTTTGTGTCTTTTCAGCTTCATTAGTCAAACCCAGGAAGGGTGAAGTGGTGGTGTCCCTACCCAGCACTGACAGGATGTGACTCTACCCTGAGTCATCATCCTCTTTTCCTCAATGGGAGACGGCTGCTCGCACCTGGATCGCTGGACACCTCCGGTAATACTTATCATAACAGACTGCTTTCCAAGCTTCCTATTCAGAGGCTGCAGGTAGCAACCTTCATATTAAACAGCTAGGTCTTTTTATTTTTACTGTATCTTCAGAACCAAAAGGACTGAAGACCTCCAATACGTGCTCAAAATTTAGAGAATAAAACTCTAGTTTTCTGATAAGTATCCGAGCCAGCAGGATGTAGCCTGAAGCCCTGCTTAGAATCCAAGAAATTAAGAAGCTAACTGAACAGCTGCAGAATATTACTCAATACGCAATTATTATTCTTCATTTTATTAGAGTAAAAAAAAACTTACCATGTTTTAAAATTCTCCAGTGAAATGTATTTCATGGGAACTGGAAATCATTTACATTAATGAACAAACAAACAGCACTGTGACACGAGTCCATGTGATAGAACTGAGGTGCCTCAGCTGAGCAAGACCTCTGCCACTGCAGCAGTCTCATCTTCCTCCTCAATACACATTTCATCAGAGGCTTCACTGATGAACGTCCCTGCCCATCTAGGGGCAGGCAGGCAGTAGCAAAGATGCCCAGGAGACCCACGTTCCAAGCAAACGCAACATCCTACCCATCAGACAAGGAAAAATCCCAGCAGCACTCATTCTGCTGGAATTACTCCAGTATTTGTTTCTTAATTACTGGGGGAAGCATCAGTGTGGGGCAAATAATTTTTTACCACTCCTTCTAGACTTGAAATGAGACACAATGAGAAGCACTATGGAAACCAACAGAAATTTTTTTGCTATTTGTCTACTAAGTCTCTTGAACAGGGGCGAGAACGTGCCAGGAACACCTCTGCTCACTGCTTTCCGTGAAAGGCTGGTGATGCAGTGAGGGAGATTGTTAATAATTTGTTATCAGCTGGGACATAATTAAGGGATGTACAAACGTGATACCACCCCACAGGAGCAGCATGGCAGCAACTTCAAATTTACTGTTTAAACAACGGAGGGACGAGAGCCCTTTAAATTTGAAAGTATTGGAAGAAACTCAGGAAGAATGACAGTTCAGAGCAGCCTGCAGAGGAAGGCTGTACAAGTGCTGAAGCATGTCCACAGGCACACTGACACCTGGCTGTCCCAAGTCTGTGAGGGCAATTAAAAACATCACAGGTAGGTTGCTGCAGGCTGCATTTTCACTTAGGTGCCAGCACAATAATTACTGAGTGGAAAACACAGAGCCATACATGTCTGTTACAATGCTGGATTACAGTCAAGTTCTGCAACAGAAAAACTGTCAGTCAGCTGGGACTGCCACACAAATAGAACAACCAAAGGCCATTAGTATCACTCTGAACTTGCTGGTAACACCGATACTGAATCTGTACAAATCAGCAAAGGTTTGGTTGCTGCTGCTGATAGTGTCAGAGATAAACTAACTCAGCCTCTGCCTCCCTGGTCTAAGGAAAAGCGCTCTGTGCTGCTCTTTGGGAGACAGGAATTCCAGATGAAGCTACTGGAGGATGTTAGGTGTGATCTCTGGTACCAACAGCATCACATGAAGAGCAACTGGACAGATATACTTAATGCTTCTTCTTTTAAGGTCTTCCCCCCCTCCCCCTCAGCCCCTCCCACCTCCCCAAAATCTAATGCATCTGAAAGAATGTTTTAATGTCAACTCTGATTTTAACCTCTTAAACACGAGAAGAGAGGCGAGTTACCCCGGCTCTGACACCAGGACTCACCACAGCCTGGAGCAGAACCACACTTGAACTACACCCTGGGGTGGATCCAAACCACACAGCAAACAGGGAGGAGACTTCCCTTCCCCAAACGTGCTAAAAACTACATGACTCAGTAAATACCCTTCTCCTGAGTCAGCACTGAAGCAGAGCTCCGGAACCACGTCTGATTTACAGCGCAGGTTAAAGACTGCAGGACCATTCATCTTCTTCAAGGATGGTCTGTGAATAACACCCTGAGGGTGCCTGGTCACTAGAAAGCACATGGCACTTGCACAAACAGCGTTCCATTCATACCCTGTGTTCCGGCCCTTTCCCCCCATGTTTGTGCTGGAGCACAGCTTTACCACGGGCAGGAAGGGTCATACAGCTGCAAACCCCATCTGTACAGACTTAACAGGTAAACAGATTCCACTTTTAAACTGAGTTTTAATTGATTTCATTAGCTAGGAACTCGACTTCTAATGCAATAAACCAGAGCGCAGCAGACTAGTTGGATATCGTAGAGTGCTGAAATTTGGAGTTAGGCTGAATGAAAGACTATGTACAATACAAATCAGCTTTCTGTTGTGTTGTCAATTTATTCTTGTCATTTTTACCATTTATTCATCCCGAGACATATTGCATATATGGAACATTTTTAAATAAGAGCCACTATATTAAGGACAAGTAGTTTTGTGACATCAAAATCGATGACATACCCAATAAAAGTATTTTCCAGAGCAAGAACTCCTTACAAGAAATATAAACAGATTTAAACTTCAGAAATGATCTAGCATGAAAAGATTAAAATAGTAAATCCATTCCATACTGAAGGCAGTACTTCGCCACTTGTAGTATGTGTGTGGTATTTCTAAAAAAAATAAACAATCCATTTCCTAACAGAGGGTACTGAAACAAATACAGGCTAGCTTTTGGATAAACTTTATTCCAATAGAATAATGGATTGATCACTTGAACCGTTTCTCTCAAGTTACTAATTAATATGATCAGCTAACAAAAACTTACTTTTAGTTTAATCCAAGCTTTGGGCTTGTTCATCTCCAGATATGAAGAAAAGATCACATGCTTGGAAGCACATCCACATTTCTGATGTATCTCCTGACGTAACAAAAGAATTACATCTCCATCCTGACATCCCCATTCCCATAGCTGAGCCCTACTTAACTGTGACTCTCAATTACATCTCCAGCCTCCCGGCTGCCAAAGGCGAGTAACCATGCTCTCTCTTACCGCATGCAGGCGCAGCCTCAGGACAGAAACATAAGCACATGCACATGCCCCTTGGGGCATTAGAGGTGTTACCTTTCCAGCACTGGCAATAGCCCTGACCATAATCGAGTAGACACAGTCCCATGAATAATACAGAATTAGAGATGCTTTCTAGAGGGAAGCAGCAGGAAGCAGGGCTGAGGGAAGAGAGGTAAAATGTGTGTGGCCTTGGGAAAAGGACTGGCTTTGCTTCACCATACAATCTAAGGAAATCACAGTGACTTAGGGGAAGCAATCAGTACAGAATTCAAGAATGGAGAGTAATTGATGCCTGTCAAAGCATTTTAAAATAAAATTTCATTTTTTAAGTTTTAAAAAATGTTAATAGTTATTGGTGCTACTAAATCAAGACTCCTGTAAACCATTTGACATTCCGATAGAAGTCATGACACTATCACTAACTAATAATCCCATAAAGTCTGTGGACAGATTACAAAGACCAAGTGAAGGAGTTACTCTATGAATGTTTTCCTTACTGTCCTGCAGGCATCTGGTTCCAGCTCACTGCCATTCAAGTGTGTGATCCATAATCTAACAACAGCTTCAGTAGTCACCCCTGCAAAAACCTGAAGAGGAAGAAAACCCCAAACCATTGCTGAAGCACTGACAAGCAACTGGAACAGGTTCCTGGTGCACTGGGCTGCCTGGCTACAGCGGTTTTGTGCTGAACCAGTATTGCAAAGTCAGATACTACAGGGTCGGGGTGACGTGAGGAATGCACAAGTTGGTTCACAAGATGAAATTCAAATCCTCAAGCCAGTGAATCCCCAAAAGGGTTCTGGTAGCGAGCCAAATGAGAACAGCAGCTCTGGCTATAAAGCTTATTATCTACTTATATGGTGTGAGTAAGGTCATTACTGTAAGGGAACATTCTGTTCTGGCATCTACTGTTCAAAGAGGAACATTCAGAAAATCAGAAATAATTTTTTAAAAAATGACAAGAGCTAGAGATTGAATAAAAAAAAAAAGAGAAATTCAATCCCTTCATATAACCTAAGAAAGTTGGAAAGTATTTTGATCATAGTATGTCAAATCCCTGGATCAAGACAAACTTGCAGTAGTAGAACATCTTCCAAGAGAGGTATATTGAGGTATACTGAAATCACATGGCTGGGAGCCAAAGGGAAATGAACTCCAAGGGTTGAATGTTGGGTTCTGGTTGGATTTTTGTTTGCTGGGGTTTTTTTTGGGGTCGGGGGGGTTGTGGTTTTTTGTAAAGCCAGCAGTAGTTGATTGAGTAACTTACCTACAGAGGTGGCTGATTCTTTTGCTGAAGTTCTTAAAAGCAAGAGTTTTTTTAAAAAATACCTGCTTGACCTCTTGACATTATGCTTCTGATGTTGAAATCGGTTGGAGAAGTTTCATGACTGCAATGCCCAGAACAGCAATGAGATGAGCTCCCTTACTAACGAACAGAAATCTGAGCCTCTAATGGCTCTTACAACTTAAAATTTTACTTCAGTTGTTAAGTGCCTCCTACTTCTGAGAAGCTTCAGTCAAATACAGGTAGCAACAACTGTTTCTAAAGCAGTAGCAGGTGCAACCCTCTCTCCAATCAGAAGAATTTGGTTCCATGAACAAACTTTTTGCTCACTAATTTGAATGAGTTGGCACACACTAAGAAGGTATGCGAGACCCTATAGCAGCCCAAATCCCCATCAGGGGAGAAAGCAAGCAGAAAGCACATCCAGAAGCACAAAGAGACTGGGATGAGTACATCAGCTGTATCTGAGGAATTCAATAAAGCTGTTAGCTGGAAGCAATCACCCCTCAGATCCAGAGATACAATGCTCAAGCAACAGCGGGAGAGAATATGGCTTCCAATTCATTCACAGGACCAACTGCTATATTAATGAAGACTCAAAATCTTGAGACAGTTGCTAATGACACATTAATGGTGGATGAAAAGCCAGAGGGGTAAAAAGGCCCCTTGTTCCAAAGCAGGCAGCTCTGGTTGCAGAGCTAGTGCAAACTACAGCAGCTTCCCAAGAGCTGCTGGGGTGACCTCGTGTTTCCAAGCGCTCGGATGCTGCTGGTGGAATGAATCGCGGCAGCGGGTTTGTCATGGGGCAGATCCAAGCTGCAGAAAGCGGCAGAACCCTACAGATTAAGGCAGGAGACATTCAAAATCTTACGTAAAGCACGCTGAAAACTGGAACAGGTAACATACTGCAGAAGACTTGCTTAGAAAAATAACTTAAGAACATACCCCAAAAATACATGCACAGATGATTTACTTTTGCTACAGCCATCAGTCATTTGATACTAAATCTACTAAGATTGTTTTAAGAAAAAGCTTTGCAATACATTGTGCAGGCTCACAATTCTCCATTTAGCACCAAAAAAATCCAGAGATTTTTGCAAGAAGGATGAGGCTAATACTCTGGAAGAATGTATTTTCATTCTGCTGCAAGGAACAGGAAAGTCAGACTACATTTTTTAAAATATATTTTTAAATAAAGGGTCTGCTGTTGTCCACATATTGTACACCCATGGAGAGGTGAAATTATTTTGAAATTTAAAAAAAGGTGCCTCAGTCACACCACTGGGACAAAACCAAAGGCATTTTCAGATATATAAAATCTTCCAAAATGAACTAGCAACTGGTAAAACAACTAGAATGAGGAAACTTTTTAAAATCCCAAACTTCAGTGCAAGCTCAGAGCACTTATTTTACAAGTAGATTTAGAGCATCTTACATGTTTGTGAAAAGCTGCTCTTGTTACAGTAACCCCAAGGCTTAGCTAATCAAGCCTTGCAACTAAAAGAGGAAGAACCTCGGTACGAATAGAAGAGAGCACACACATTTACTGCAAATAAACACAACGAAAGAAACAGAAAGGTTTGTGCATAGAGTGCTTGCAAAATAACTCCACTTGCTGCTTTAGCTTCAAAGCACTGAAGAACAGCAACTTCCCAGTCATCCAATCCTTCTCCGGGGATTCTCACACTGGAGGAGTGAACTGTGCATTTCAGCTCATTCTTGATCATTTTGAACATGCAAATGTCAAGAACCTCTGGGAAAGGCACTGTATTAGGGGACCATAGGTATACTTGTAAGCACAAAGCCCCATGCAATGTGTACTATGCACCCGTGTATACGATATAAATATGCACACATGCACATAATTACAGTAGAAATCTGTCTCCTTTAGTACAACCACGTTGGGTCTCAAATTTCGTCTCTCTGATGCTCTAAAGACTTCTGAAAACACAACATTTGTCTTTAATACCAGAACAAACTTAGGTCACAGGCAGCATTGCTCAGTACAGGGCACCAACCAAAACACAGGCCATCCCTGAGGCTGGTCCCAGAGAACTTGACACCTTCCCTGCTGCCAGCCAGAAGGTACCACTGCTCTGCCAGGCTCCACTCCACCTCCTCACACCATGGCTACATGCTACCTGCCAGGAGGAGGGAACAGAATCCATTGGAAAAGAAGCAGTAGATGAAAGGTGGACAAATAAGAAGTTTAAGATGCTGAGGGAGGAAGCAGCATCAGGCTCCCTTCTGGCAGAAGGGCTTTCCACTACTGCCCCACTATATGCAGCCACTGTTCCTCTGATCTCACAACCCCTGGCACAGGCACAATCCACCCTTCAGCTGTGAATACTCTTTTCCTCCCCATGGCAATATGCTCCCAAGCTTTCCACGGAGCTCTCCTTTCCTCTTTCTTTCTGAGAACAACAGGCAGGAGAGAGATCAACTAGACAAAAACTTAAACCAGTGCAAATGTGAAATACAAGGTAAAAAACCCCATCTTTTGCTATTACTGGACATGCCGCAGACTCTGTGCCTAGTAACTGTGGCAACACCTAGCGCAAAAGAAACTTAGCATGAATCTTTTGGTTTCAAATGACATTCAACTCAAACATGCATAGGGAGAGTAAAGTTATTTTATTAAATCATGCACATCACGTGTGTTAGTGCAAATAGTTTAATCTGTACTCCAGAAATTCTATTGTATTTTTATATCTTTACAAAATAGATTTAAAACAATTATTTACTTTAAAAAAATGTAATTCTGAAGTTAAGCATTTCAGAACAATATTTGCAATAACCTATATACAAGAGGTACTAAGTACCACTGGCATACGAGTGTTCTGTGGTAGGGTGGCTTCCTGCAACTGAAAAGGATGAAATGAATGAACTAAATGACAATATTTATTTTCTACAAGTCACTTGTGGACTATTTTTTCCACCTAATAATCCTCCCATTAGCAAATCCCAGGTAGATAGAACTTAAGATAGAACCTTAATTAAAGGACAATGACCCTTAAAACCTCACAAAGTAAATTATATGCTAAATTTCTATTTAAATATTTAAACTAGCTGTCGATTGCCATAACGTTCTTTAAAGCCAATTGAATTGCTGAGATTACCTCCCTATTTTGAAGCTTCCTTTAGCAGAGCCATTTTACTTTAACATTCTTTAGCATATTATTTAAGTCTTCAATAAACTTTTTTGACAGAACTGTTGAACCAAACAAGACAACTACAGTCTACATTTAATTCAGCACTATCTACAGTGATTCCCACCACAAGTCAGCGAATAGCAATAGTTATATTACTTAGATAAGGAAAATAAACTTTGTAATGGGGACCACTGCATCATACTTACAGCCATGTGATGAGGATGCACAAAATCTTACCACCAAATTAAAATCATCTTCACCTGACAACGCTTCATCAGGTATGTAATTCAATTTGGTGGTATTTTATGTACCTTAGGTTTTTTTTTCAGCTAATCACAGATGTACTGTAGCAGTTCTCGTAATAAAGTTACGTCAAGAAAAGCTTATCTAAAGAGCTTTTCCAGCTCAAGTCAGAAAGTATCAAATGACTGAAAAAATAAATTGATACATGTGATATGTGAGAAAGTATTCATACTTTTAAAGAATGCATCTCTTTAAATATATGAAATTTAATAAATTACATTCAAACTAAAGTTAACGTAAGTTGAATCACCGCACTATGTCCATCAAATGACCAAGTACTTGCTCCCAGAAATACCTTAGTTCACTCAAGAACACACACATGCTTACACTCACACACGCGCACACTAAATACTCTAGGCTGGTCTTCACCATCAATATCTCTATCTCTTTAAGGCTGGATATGAATTGTGTTTATTCCCAAAAATCAGTAATAAAGCAATCCTTATCAAAGAAAAATACGCTTCCTTCAAAAAAGGCGTGGTAAGAGAAGTTTTCTTAAGTCTTGTTCCCAACAGCTCAGTGACTAACAGCAAGGAAAATGGTATACTAGTTTAAAAAACAAAATCGTACTGAAAGGCACTGAGCACACTGCATGTTTTCCAAGTATCTGCAAGGTTACTTGGCTTGGGTGTCCAAATCAGAAACGTGTTTATTTCTTTTAAATCTGGCAATCAGATTCTAAAGTGTCCACAACCCTAGCCATTATAAATAATTTGGTACCAAGAAGCCTACTTTAGGCCACCATTATAAGTATTCAGAATCCCATACTAATTTAAATCTTGCATGAAATTGTAAGCAAAAATGTTGCTCACAGTATGATGAATCACAATTTTATTCCCTCTTTATAGACAGATACATTTTATACAGTTTAAAGCAAATGACCCTACTGCTGTTCTCACGCAGAGCTGTGCTGTATTAAGAGGTAAAAAGGAAGAGAATTAATCTGTTTTCCCTCAGTATATGAATGTTGCCAGCTTCTAAAGGGAGGACGGTGTATGGATTCAACAACAGTTCTCATGGAGAAGCTCTGGTTAGGCCTGGGTACAGCACCACGGCTGTTACAGCAACCAAAGCTGCCATCACAGGCATCCAAGGCCATTGTCTCTGTGTGGAGAGAAAAAGAAAATCAATATCATATTTGTTCTAATTCATACTAATCAGTTTACCCCGTGGTTCCTGAAAGTCCTGAGTACCTGTTGACAGTATTGCTAAAACGTTACCCATGAGCCCTATCGCAGGCTAGTCCTGACTTAGAGGATCACAGTAAATCATGTTTCTCTGGCAAAGAGAACTCCACAACTCTTCATGACTGAGGATCATCAGGAGAACTTTGGGCAGTTCCAGATTTCCAGCTTCATTACCGTACGCACCTCAAAGAAATTGGCTATTAAACATGTGAGGGCTTAAGGTGTTTAGAACATCGCTTCTGCCCAGTAATCACCACGAGACATAAGTTTATGCAGTACTGACATCTTTAGCTTAGCTTTTCAATGATTATTATAACTATGAAGTTAGTCTGTAGTAGCACACCCTTACAACATCATTTCTCACGGACTGTCCCAACATTTCATGACAACAGTAGCATTTGGAGAGGAGGACACACTGAGAGACGTTAGAGGAAAAGGCAAGCTGAGAGTTCAGAATACAAACCAACCACCTATTTCTCATCTTTTTTTCCCATCTTCGTCACAGCAATAGTGAGAAAAATTAAAAGTTTTTAGAGCCAGAGAGGAATTTCTTAGTCCATGAATAGGAATCAAAGCTTGTTGATTTTTATTATTTTTTAGAGGCAAACTCTTCATTTTTCATAGTTAATTAAGCAATTAAGTTTTCTTACAGGCCCTAGCATGACAGCATTGTGCAAAAGGTAGCCCATTTGCTAAAGACAAACTGAGATAGAGTTAGGCGAGGCACATTCAGCACCGGTTAGAACAAAATTCACTGTTAGAATTAAAGGAGTCACGCAGACATTACATGATTAGTTGATTGCTCAGCTCGTCAGTATCCACAGAATGGCATTATTAAATGAAGGGTTTGCTTCAGGTAAAGAAATACCTGTGAGCATTTCACCATGCACTATTTTATACAGAGATGGCACACACAGGTGAGAGGGACAAACATACATCAACTGAACAGTAGTGCTTGTACCTTTCGCTACCACAATGGGCCGTAACACCAATACAGGAAAGCCAGGATTAGGCCGATGAATACGGCTGGGACGGGTTGTAATATGGAAGGCTAAAGAAGGGAAGGGATATTAAAAATCACTTTGTGCTATAAATCAATCAGGTAAAGATGATTTAGAGAGGGGAAAATAAGTCAGTGAGTTTTGTTTTAATTGAAATGTATTAAAGACATCTAACACAATACAGCATTATCTAATCTGGTATACAAAGTTAGTACACCATTCTACTCCAGGAACAGGGATGTTTAAAAATAAAGGGAAGTAAGCAGAAAATGTTCTAAGAAACCTCTTGTCACAGCTTGGAATTTAGCAATTAAAAACAATACAAATCTTAAACTGATTTGCCTGTATCACATTTATAGTTGGTTTTACTTTTTCCAAGTGATAGGAAATCCCATCTGGATTTCTTAAGGCAGAAAGACTCACACCAGATGTTGAATTTTTCAGCTACTTCTTCATTTCTTGCAAGTTAGCCTTTCCCATTTTGCATCACCAGCCTCCAAAAAAACCCAGTCTTTTTTTGTCTGTTAGTGAACCGAGTACAACTACATCCACAGGCAAACTCAGCAGCTCAGATTCTTCTGTGAGACTGTAACATGCCTGTACAATCAGCACTAGGTTACGATGAACCAGGGAAGTTCATTTCTATTAGAGATATCACAGAGATCAGCATCTCTGGCAGGTCCATCAGCCTTATGACTAAATGCAACTCCGAAAAATCTATCAAATGCTGCAGCTGGGCCAAACTGCCATCAGGTAAGACTGCAGGGTTCATTTAGCTTAAGGCCTCATTAGAACCATCTACACATTTTCTTAGCTAGGTTCAATTAGGTGTAAGCTACTTTCCTTCACATTCTGAATGGATAGTCTCTATCCTTAATATGATGAATTAAAAGTAAAAATGGACTTGATTCATTTTTATGCTGTCCTTGGAAGACATCTCTTCTTTGTATCTTAGCCTATATATTTGTGCACACACACAGACACACAGAGGTTAAATTCAAACCATGCCAAATATTTTAAGAACTTTTTTGTGCTGAAGCTGCCTTGATTTTGTTCAGTCAAGTAAGTAACAAATTCATGTTTAAATACTTTCTGAAACATGGTGATTCATAAAGAAATCTCTCCCTGCTACGAATTTGTAGATATCACTTAATCATAGAAGCTCCAATATGGTTCAAAACACAGGAATCTTACAAGGTATTCTAGTCTTTACCACTCAATTCAAATTTGTTTTAATCAAGGCATGTATTTAATAGACAAATTATGTGTAACCATTAAAGTCATTTTCATGCAGGATTATTTTTGCATCATTGGTGCCACACACCAGAGTACCACCTTCCCACAGAAGGCATGTTGGTAGAAACAATCACAGCAGTGTTCAAAAAAGTGCCAGAAATTTCAGTCAACCAGAGCAGCTAATGTTCTCAAACCATTCACATAAATCTGTCATATAAAGCGCATCAGGAAATAATCAGTGACTACAAGCATGCAAGCATAAGTAGTACATCACACTGCTAAGCATTTCAGAACACACTGCTTTTAAAGTAAAACTTAACTATAAAATGTAGTATTTAAATGATATCCTAAATGGAGTACAGAAGCTTTGTCTTTTCTAACATTAGTTCACTAAACAATTCTATGCACTTTTTTTTCTGAAGTTATGCACATTCATGGCTATGGCATCTTGGCAAGTGAAACAGGTGATAAATATCCACCACATTAAGTTAAATTACCTCTGAACAATGTCTCCATCATGAACCTATCAATCTATAGCAAATCTCTTCATTGCTGAGGAGCATTTAATTAGGTGCTTCATCAAAAATGCCCATCTGAGAATATGAAGATATGCACACTCAGACACATGTGGGCTGCTAAAAGGAACAAATCCCACAGTGGGAAGTCACTTTGTGGGACGCTGTCCTTGGAAATGAAGCAGCAGATAATGATTTCCGGTGTAAGCAGATAATGGTACTTGAAAAATGTTACCTTGGACTCAGCCCAATATCCATGATGCTTCAAATAATCCCCAAGATATCTCCTAGGTTACTGATGGTGAGTAATGCTTACTTGAACAGCAAGCTTGTCCTGCAGGTCCTTATATGGTTGGATGCTCTTCATCATACCCTGACCTCCAGGTTTCAAGTGCTGTAACTAACTTCTTTGGAAGCTGATTTTGGCAACTGCTGCAGTTCCTGATTTCATTTAAATACTCACCTCATTCTTCCTAAAGTTTCCCTTACCTCGGAAGCTTTTCCACTTTCATCAGGTGCTCCAATTCCCTTCACAGTATTTCTTCCCTCTACTATACCCCCTTTTCCACTCATCATATTAATCCTGAGCTTAATGCTTTTAACAGGGCAGAAAAATCTCACATTCACAATTACTTCAGTGTGATCTCTTCTACTAGATCAGGAGGACTTCAGTTGGTTGTTCTTGATTTTTGCCTACTTTATAGCAACTTAACGTTATCTGAGCATTGCAGAAGAATTCTAAGCAGGAAACAGGTTCAAAGAGAATTATAACATTGTATTCCTGAAAATATGGCTGAAAAAATGAGAAGGGCATTGAATTCTTTACATCTTTGACAGTTCTATTAGAGGTTTACATTCAGTAATTGGTGAGGGCAAGAATATTCACACAAAGTTTGGGTGCCTAGCAGCCAGCTGACTTTAGAGGATGGTACCTGTAAAACTTTCTTCACAGACAGAGAAAGTTTTCTCAAAGGCATATGTGATCCTCCTGTTTTTTACTGTCCACTACAGGAGTTGTTCACCCTGCACTGACCATAGAGGCAGAACAGGAAGATAAGAGACCAGCCATCCCAAGGTAGTAAGTTATTTAAAATAAGACTATGACCACTTTATGACATCTCTACCACACCCTTAACGTTTGGAGGATTCGAGAAGTTTTAGTATAGAAAAAAAAGTCGTCCCTAGCTGTAAATTCCATTCTAACCATACAACCTCACAAGTTAATTGGAGCAGAAAAGAGTATTTTCATCAGTGAGTAGAAAAGACAGTTCAGCTGTGCTGTTTAAAGCATGGGCTGATCAGGAAAAACCACTGTTAAGAAGCATGAGCAAGAGTAAGGAGGAAACATATGTTGTAATAAGCACTAATAAAATAAAAGCCTCTTGCAAAAGGTTGCTTAATTCATTTGGATACAGGTTTCCCAGCTATTTCCCATGTATCGTTCTCTGAAATTAAGAAGTTTCGCTTAGTTCTGGTTCATGAGTATTTAAGCCAGATGTTCTCAAGACAGCAGATATGTAAGACCATATTTAAAACTGTCACACAACTGTAAATTTAACCATAACTGTAACAATGCAATGGCCTGCAAAATGGCAGAGGCAGTACCAGAATGGAATTTTGCATATAATATGGTATACAGCCTTTAAAAAACCTGCCCTTTTCTATTTGACACTTACGTGCTCCCTCAACCAACAGAAACTGCCAGTCTCATAACCCTATTTCCCCACATAGTCTGCGCAGACTTACGTTGTTTCCTTTTTCTTGTAGCAGCTTCAGATTCTCTTTACACTGTTTGAGCTCTTCTGTGAGGGACTGGTTTTTTTGTTCAGCCATCTCAAACTTTGCCTTCAGCTCCGAGAGCACAGTCTGTGTTCTTTCATACTAAAGAACAAGAGAAAACAGTTTGTGGACACCTGGACACCCAACACATGCTTACACTTGCTTAGCTCTCTGCTTCCTTTCCTGGCATCTGCCTAGAGTAACTCGCCTTGGATGTTTGAGGTTATTTTCTTTTTTTTCTAGAGGAAGATTTTTGTTCCTGACTTTGAAGGGCTAGGATTACTAAAAGCAAGAAAATATGAAGTAAATGCAAAGCCTTAATTCATCTGTCCCATATCAAGCAATTTCTCATTATCATGTTGGAAAGAACTGTAAAGATGATGTTGAGACACTGAGAAGCAGGGGAACAAGGAGTCCTGTACATTTAAGTAGTGGTCTTACATCCAGACTGTAGCTTAAATACACCAAACAGATGCAAAAATCAACATTCTGTATGAAGTAAATCCAACTCTCTTCCCATATAGCAAATTCCAACATAGGAGTAAGAAAGGCATAAAAAAAATATTATTCTTTATTACTAACTTGCATAATTCTCAGTGAGGGTCAAGTACAAACAATACTGGGTGAACATGTCTCATGTTCCTGCAGTATGGACAGCTTCTTTTTCAGAAACTCATATCCAGTTTTTCTATAGATCACTGGCTTTCCAGTAGTCCTCATGACAGACTGGTAAGGACAGAACCAATGACACTCAGTACTGGCATTTGCCAGTACTTTAAAAGATCAGGCATGTTTACAAATACATCTGATTCCAAGAACACAGACTAACAAGACTGGGTTTTTCAAATTCTGAAAACAGTGAGGAAGGTGACATGGATGAATTAATGTCAAAGCAAAGCAAAGGACCAGCAAAGAAATGAAAAGCAGCAACCAGGGAGAGCTTCACTCAAAATGCCCCTTAGAGAAAGCACGTAATTGTGGAAGACGATGGCCTTCCTCCAGACATAGCCTTTAGGGGCTACGCAGATGAAATGCATTAGCTTTTCTTTATGGACTTGCTAATCATCCTCAGCAGTCCAGTGATACAGTAAAATGAAAGGTAAAGAGTATGTGGTCCCACTGTCCAATGAAGAGTTTAAATCTAACTAGGAAGGATCATACTGACTAAAAAGAATTGATTCTGACTCATAAGAGTTAATGCCACTCCATACGACAAGTTTCAGGAAGACTGTGAATAAGGGTTTCCCTGTCTGTACAGCTTACAAGTAAATTCACTAAGGTAATGCACAAAAAAAACCCCCAACTTAGGAAGTTTCCAAGACAAAGACAAGTAACTTGATATGAAATCTTCCCTTTTAGATTTAACCCCCAGTTTATATGTTGTTAGCTACCATAAAAGTACAAAAAGTTTTCATTACCAGAAATCTTATATTTTTCCTTGTCTTTGAGTTTACAGGTCAAAGTCACCAGGCATTCTATTTTCTCAAGACAGATATAATGCTTTGTGTTACCTCTTTCTGAACATCTTTTGCTTGAGTCTCAGCTTCACTGAGTTGGCTTTTCAGACTAGCTGCATCCCGTTGGTGTTTTTCTCTCAAAGATCCCATCTGATTTTCAAGTTCCTTTCGAGACATTTCAAGGACACTGATATCGCTGGTTAGTGCTAAACTCTGTTTCTGAGAGCTGAAAAACAAAATCCAATTGATTCCTCATGTGGTTTAAATTTAAACAAACAAGATACTTTTTATTTTTTTACTTTTTAAAGCACTTCTCATCCTCCAAAGTTTCACACATTTTTATTTACTATGGAAATATAAACTTAGAGCAATCACAGAAGCACAGATCATCGACTCCCTATACAAAACACTGAGACAAAAGGCTGGCCATAGTCTTGCTTTGAAATATATGTGCATAGCTTGGTGTGCATAAATAATCATAACCTATAATTTAAATAGCTTATAATTCATAATTGTGTTTCTTATTTCACTTTTTATTATTCACTAGGTATTTATTATATACTCCAAAGTATTTTGAAACAGATTTGCAATGAGAAGTCTGTCAAGTGTTTCATTTTTTCGCCCACATGCTGCTTTGCATATTCCAGCTGGATAAGTTAATAGCTAGTATATTTTTCAAGTGTTTAGTACAATTGTGTAATAATCACAGAAAGTTCTAAATTGAGCCATTGCAAACTTCAGTGTAATAACCAGCTACGGTTAATTTGTGCCTGTGCAAGGCAAACAAAAATAAGGGTGAGCTTTTGCACTGTCTCCACTATGCAAATCCTGTATTTGCTCACTTGACCTTCCCTATGAAAAATTACAAGTGGAAATCAGAGCATGGAATGAAAAAGAAATCTGATTCTTTTAAAGTAACCCATTACTTCTAGAAGCGTATTACTGTGGGAAATCTCTGTTTTCTCAATCAGATCTTATAAAAGTGAGGAAACCAGAAGAAAAAAAAAAAAGATATCTAAGCATGATGGCAAAATTTAGATCTACAATAAAATAAAGTTACTGTCCTATATTTATGTTGAGAATTAATGTCCCAATATCTGAAATTGAAACACAACACTAATAATGGCAAACAAAGGGATAGGAGGGGAAGTTACTTCCATGTAGAGGTTTTAGATACCCTTTAGCAAATGCCATGTTCTCAAACAGGCAAAGAAATACAGTAAGATACTCCCACACTCAGATCCCTCACAAAAGATCCTATGGTGCTTGTGACAAAAAGATTTGTATATTTTTGTTAAGCAAAACACAATGTAGAATACTCTTTCTGCCCATCATTGCTATTTATAGTGTGGCAGGCTTTCATGAGACCCACAGTCACTGTCAGTAATTTTCCAACCCTGAACGCTGAGAAGATTTGAGGTTAGGAAACCTGTTCCATTCAGTGTAATTTAAGTAGAAGGATAATTGCTAAGTCTAAATGCCTCCACAATACATGTTCCAAGTCTTTATTAAAGGCAGCAAAGTAAGTCAGGTTACCTTACAACGATGTAGCAAGACTGGTAAGTGATACAGAAGCACTTTCAAAAAGAACAAGATAGCTTGGTATAAAACAATTTGGCATCAAAGTGTTTTCTGCCCAATGCTATAATATAAAAACAATTCCAGTAAATTTATTGAAACACCATCAGTCATTTAGTACCGCTTTGAGGAAGAAAAAACAAGGAAAAAAACCACCTCTTCAGACACTATGATACCTTCCTGGACAAACCCATTGTGTCCTTACCTAGAAAGCTCCTTCTCTTGTCGCTGAAGTTCAGATGCAAGTGAAGTATTTTCCTTCCTTAGTCTAACACATTCAGCTTCCAGAGCACTCCATTCTGCCTTCAACTTTTCAAGTTCACCTGCAAGGAATAAAATTTAATTAAATTGAGTAAAATTATTTCACAACTGCTTTAAATACCACCAGCTAATAAATAGAGGAAAAGCTGCTGTCAGTCATAAATATCAAATATATTTTATTACAAACATGTCACATGAGTTCTCTCACAAGCACCTGTAAAACATGCCTGAGACATCCTTTCAAACAAGTACCTTTTAAACGAGTAGCCTCTTCCTTCTGCTGATCCTCACACTGCTGACATCTGAGCTGAAAACTGGCTTGCAAACTGACAATTTCTTTCTCATAATCTGAGGCATCCTTCCTCCACCGTTCAAGTTCTGCTCGGACTGTTTGCAGCTCATCTTGCAGTGCAGAAATATCTGTATTTCTTTCTGATGCTGCTTTTTCTGCTACTTGTTGAAGCGACAGAATCTCGTTCTGAGCACTGACCAGCTCATTTCGAGCGCCTGAAAGTTCATTCTCCTTTTCCTCACGAAGATTCTCGATATCTTCTTGCAATCTTCGCAGCTGAGCTGAAAGCAGACATTCATGTTACTACTTTTTAAAACTGTATTTGCAGAAAACCCTGAAAAAATAACTCCCTTTCTCAACTTGTTGCCAACTGTTGAATCTTTCAAGAGACACATATGCGGCACCATGTATTACAGAGAGTCAGAAGAAACAAGAATTACAGTGGGACAGAGCTTGCTTGGACTGGGCTGTTATGTTGTGATACCAAACCAACTCTCCAAAATCTGAAATCAAGATTTAGATCCTACTTTGCTGTAAGCAAAACAAAGTATTACAGGACAAGGATGCTGCAGCCTTCAGGGACAAGGAAAAGCAAGAAGGTTTCTGGGACAAGCTAAACAGTTGCAAAGCTGCATCAGAAATGTTTGCCTGTTCAGCAGTTAGCTTGTGATGCCTTTAAATATTTGAGGCACACAGTCTAACTTCTACTCCAGTCTCAACATGTAGTTAAGGAAATACAAATTACTTATTTACAAAAAGCATTTTTCAAAGCAGAAGATTAATTTAAAGGGACAGCTGCACCAAATATACCGAACAATAAGAGGTCCTTTGCCATTTATAGCTTACTATAAACTTGCAGCACTCAGTCACATGCACACTAGGTTATTTCACATTTCTGTATGAAGCAAATCTCATAAATTATTCCCATTCAAAAGTTTAGTAATAAAAAGATCTCTGCGTCCATGGAAACAGAATACAGTTAGGGAAAAAAATAAAGAGGAAAGGGAAGCATGAAAAAGAATAAAATTGTAGTTAAAACCCTGACTGATGGAAGCAAAGTGGGTTTTGCTCGGTGCTTTTCATTTTCCTTTTTAAAGGACACATAGCAGAGTTCACATGTATTTAATTCTTTTTTAATACAGGAAAAAGCAATTACCAAATTAATGAGCTACTCTGAGAAAAATACACATTTCTTAACCTGACCTGAAAACCTAATATACAATACTGTAGAAGGTCAGAGTCACACATTTGAGGCTGCATGTTTCAGAAGCAAAAGGCAAAAAAAGGACAGTGGAAAGCATGGGGAAGATAACCAAGGCTGAGTAACCTCCAGATTTCTTGTATTTATTTTTGTTCTCTTGATCCACCGCAGAAGATGACACTGAGAATGTGAGCGAGCTATGCTGTAAACTGATACAGCATAAAAACCATTTGAGAGAGACTTGCCCTTTGATGACAACTACACTTGATGGTTTTTGGTAGCTGCATATACAATAGTACAGGTAGAATTCATATACAGGCAGAGTCTACACACTTTGCTGTTGGTTGAAGAAGAAAAATGCAAATTTCTTTCCCTTGTCTAAACAGGCTCCAACAAGATATGTAGCCCATTAGATAAAGTAAAGAACCTTTGAATTACCCAATTCCACACTTGGGAGGAAAAAGACTATGGGCAAAACCATCACAGTTTTTACATATTTTAATATATGAAGCTGGTATTGGCAACATTAAGTTGATTCCACAGCAATTGTGTGTAAGATGAACCAGTCTATCTGTTCCACAACAAAGGCATTTGGTGCACGATGGATTTTTAAGTATGTGAGCAGTGTGAAGCTCACTACCATGTAATTTGTTTGGAAACACTTTCTGCGGGGTTATACTAACAGAACAGCAAACAAAATAGTAGATGAGAACAGCCCAACAGAAATACAACACACTGACAATTGCCTTTCCATGTATCCTTACATTTGAAGCCCTGAACCCAACTCCTGCTTCTTGGTAATGGCAGCATCTCAAATGTATTTTTTTCCTTCTATCTGCATTGTTGATGAAAAAGTCTCCCTTTAAACATTCAGGTGTGAAGTCAAGCATGACATCCAAACACATACAAGTGTTTCTAAAATTTGGTGGAGTTGCAGAAATAATTTACACAGAAAAATTATTACCAAGGATATTCTGTTTGTTTCTAAGCACTAGATATAATTTGAAAGGGCAGCTAGAAAGAAAGCTTCATTGCATCCCTTATTTATGTAAGTCATTACCTCATCTAGAGTGAACGCTTCACTTTTCTGGTAAAATAAGTAATGACAAGTTATTTGAATCTCCTTGCTTTACCTATCTGTTCATCTAGAGAACTTCACATGTTGAGACAGCATCCCAGTTCTGCGGCACCTTCTCTATGACAAACATATAAAGCCACAGATATAGCACTGGATGGCTGAAAACATTAATTTCATGAAAAGAGACTCTAAGAAGCGTTACTGTATGAAGCAGCCAGAATTTTTTTTTTGCTGTTATTATTTTCCCCATTACAGCTAATAAGGCTGCCAAGAGAGAATCCTGACATCCTGATAACTTTTTCCAAGATGTGTCACACCCTAGAAGCTTGGGAGGCAGCAAGCATACAACAAACATCAGAATGTTTTGAACTACAATGAAGAGGAGGGAACATAAGTAAGACCTCATTTGAGAAGGGTTCAGAAGACAAAGTAAGTACTAAACTGACAAGAGGCATCTTGCAGTTAAGTTTACATCTGTCAAGCTTCCACATCAATTCTCTTTTTGTGAGGAGGGAAAAACCCCCAACCACTAAAAGCCCTGCTTCTTTTTCCAGCATAGAAGTAACTACCAATTTCTGATTTCTCACTCTGCTCTAGTGCTTCTATTTGGAGAATTTTCATTATTAGCAGGACAAGATTAAATATTAAATTGCTCCTCTTTTTCTCAAGATGAGAATTAAGTGAACTCTTTCTTACAGGTGCAATGGCAGAAAATGTCAATATTCTTTGCTGACATGCATATAAAGAGTGCAACTGGTATATGACAAATACCACATTCCACCAAAAAACTACTACATGTAAAGTAATTAGCTAAAGCTGTTTTGATTTCCTAAAAAAGTGAGGCCTGTCAATCCATCTGCCTGTCTGCTCATCTGCCTTCTGACAATTTTTAGGTCTAAACCAAATAATAAGCTGACAAAGATACCAAGGTATGAAGCTATTACAAGTTTCAATGTCTGGATAGATGTTCAAGCTAATGCTTGCTCTAAGGAATAATTTAACCCTTACTGACTGTAAGGCTAAACTGCTTTGTAACCAATGACCTCACTCACATGCACTGGCTGGCAAATTAACCTGATGTAGAACACGTGACAGAAGTTATGTTGGCCTGAAAAGAGCCCAATTGGTCATACTGTTTTTTCAAGAAGTACAGACAGCATCTCTGTAGCAGTAGTTTTACTGCACGGTGTGAGGTTGAACGCAGAGCAGTAGTGATTAAAAATTTATTTAAGAGGATTCTACCACTGAAGTGAAGAGACTGAGTAGCACAAAAAGACTTCTGAGAGCTCTGAAGATAAGTCACATTAAGAATCTCTAGATGATTCAAAGCCAAGAAAGACTAGAGAGGATGGAGAAGAGACATCTGTTACAGATTGCGTCTTCTGCAATTCCTAAGTTATGATAAGAACAGTAGGAATTGACAGGAAACATTCCACATTAAAAAATCAAATATATAGTCAAAGAAATCAGACTGAAAACATACATTCAATTAGTATTTTCCCTTATTAACATTTCTGATGCCATGGGAACAGCTGAAGTTAGATATCTTCCATAAAAGAGTGAGGTGAAAACCAGTAACTCGTTACCTTGCAGAGCATTGATTTGCTTGTTAGATTCTTCAACTTGCACTCGATATGCTTTTCTTTCTTCTTCCAATAGGGCTGTAAATGAAAGTGAAAGTGTGCCCCAAAGTGTTAGAAATATTTCAGCTGTGCAATTAATTTTTGTCACAACTTGCCCTTAACTGTAAAGATTAAAACAATCGTATTATTTCAGTAAGTTAACAAAGCTAGTAACTGTGTAAGTAGTTTAATAAGAAGTTAATATTAAGACATCATTCCATTATTGTGGTAGTACTACAATTAATTTGAGATTATTTTAATCTGTTGCCTGATCCAAATACTCTGTGTGCTAAATGCAAACTGGTGTGAGAGAAGGAAAAAACACTGAAGAATATGCAATTAAGCTGGATGACACCATTTCCTGTGAAAAGCAACCCACAGTTTTGCTGAGGGTAATGGTACAGCTACATATAGGACAGGATGATCTGAACAAAGAACTGCCATTGAATGCATTAAATTACGTGCATTATCTGACCAAAATATGGATCAAGAAATATTTGTAGATTAATGTATGCTATAAGGAAGAAATATCTGGAGTTCATGTCTGAGATTCTGTGCAGGAGATGTGAATACTATTAAACAAATACATCTAACAGATAAAAAACTTGGACCTCCTTTTAAGACTACCTGATCAATACAATTTCAATGGATACCCTATACAACCAAGTTGATCTGGGTCTCACCTTGAAGTTCAAAGCACTTTTGTTTACTTGTCCTAGCTAGCTCTTGGGCTTCAATCAGCTCCTTGTGCAGTTGCTGAATTTCTTGCTTAGCCTCAGTCTCTGATTGTGCACCCTGCAATTCATCTGATAAAAGAACATTTTCTTTAAATCATAAATTTGTACAGAAGTTTAATTTGCACTGCCATGTGATGACCGGCAACTTTTTACTCAAATAATCCAAAGTTAGTTAAAGTAAACCCAAAATTGGGTTAGGTATTAGCAAAAAAATAATAATACATTTTCAAAGGAGGAAAACATACACAAATTTTAAAACATTCATCATATGTAACATGCAGTAGAAAACAAAAAGTAACAATCAGGCATTAGAGTTTTTAAAAACACTGTGTAGATTGACAAGGCTTCCTGGATTGACAACAATGAAGGAACAACACACATAAGAATCTTGACTCTGTTTAAAAGGAAGCTACTCTACCCTTCCCTCCTGGAACACACTTCTCAGCAAGAATCCCATGTCCCCTGCCTCCCAAGGCCACCCTCCCACAGCCCTACTCCTAACTGCACGTACCAGCCCGGGCAGGCAGCATACCAGCACACAGACAGACCCAGCCTTGTACTGAGGCTGCGTAATGCCACTCAGCTGCAAGAGATTATGCAAAGAGCTGCTAGTAATCGGTTTGCTACTTCCAACTGGCTTGCTACCTGCAAGGCTTGGCTTCCCCCTCCCCCTCTATGGACAGTAACTACAAGAAAAGTAAAAAAAAATAAGGAAGTTTCCCAAAATAAAAATAAAGAGAAATCCACCCTCCTTATTTCATTCAGTGGTCTGGTGAATGCTACATTAAATGCTGCCCTTGAATTTTCTTCCCTAAGTCTTAAATATTAGGTATATCTCTAACATGATCAAGTATCTATGTTATTTAAACTCTAATTAAAAACATTTTGCACTTCCCCGCAAGTTCTGTGTTAGCTAAAATGGCTATTAAATACCTCTTGGGCTTATGAGAGATAACTGCAGTCACAGACTAACTACTTTTAAAGCTGAAGTTTTTGCAGAAAGGAAAATTAAGTATTTGTAACCAATAGCAGTGTCCTCTAAAAGGCACACACTAGAAACTAGATGCAGTAACAAGGAGGAAGACAATGTTTTACTTGCAGGTAGGTGTGATGCCAGAAACTGGATCCAGGAAACAAAATTCACTAAATTTTCCCTAAGTAGCCTCTGTGCAGAAATAGGTTTTTCCATAAGCACAAACACCACTAAAGCTATAGAGGGCTAAAACTTTATATTAACTCAAGTGAGAAAGGTAAAGGAAGGAAATCAGTGAGCAAAGTTCAGTTGGACATAACAGGAGAGGGAGAACAGAAAGGTAGATGTAGCTAATTGGTTAATAAACAGCTACCACTATAGACCATATGGATTTTAGATAAAAGCACACTGCTTCGAATAAAAACCTGAAAAGATAAATTACTCTGGCTGTCTGGACCTTTCACTAATACAAAAACCTCCAACCCAAAGCAAGTTAGAATTTAGTTTGGCATTATACTTTTGACATAAATATTTGACCATATAAGTCACCAATAGTTATTTTTTTCCTTTTTTCTTCATTGAAATAATTGTTTCATCAAATCATACTAAACTATTCATGCTGTATCCCTGACAAAAGGTGCTATGTTAGTCCTATCCTTACAGTAATGAATTGGTCTGATCACGTAGAGCTGAGGGCACACATGTGCTTCTAGCCTTTTTCAGAGCAAAATTATGAGAGCAGAAAGAACAGAGAGGACTACATATTTAATCCAAATAGTTTCTTTTATAGTTTATTAGAGTTTCAAACCAAGTTTCACTTTACTGAACATGTTTTGTTCTTAGCTTCTCATGGATAAAAACTTGGGGCAATTAGACTTTCAACACTACTTAATGAGACTGTTCAGAAGAAATGGGTGAGGAAGTTGACAAATTGTGCTCACATCATGTCTGATAAAGGAGCAGTGTCCCAAATCCAACAATAGACACCCTAAATGAACTTTCTGGTGGACAATATTTTCCAATCAATGAAAAGACACATCATAAAAGATAACACTGCTTCAAAGGAGATGAGAAACTCAACTTACAGGACAACATAATCAGTTTAGCAAGGGCACAATCAAAATGAAAACTCTTTCCTTTTCCAGTGCAATAGGGGAATTTTCACATGCCTGACATGCTTATAAAGGAAGAGCCAAGAAAAGCACAAGAAAATAAAAGCTTTTCAGTCTTACCCAAACTGAACATTTCTTTAATTCTTGTGCTAACTCTAGTTTTGGAAAAAATTCCTTAGTGAGTAGGATTGCTCTAGTTATAAATAAAAAATCTACCAAGTATCAGGCTTCAAATGCCCTTGTAAAGCAAAGTCACATCACAAAAACCTGGTCTGAGAAGCAATGTACAAGGCCACAGTTAAAAAGTATTTGAACAATTTCCAAAAGTATTCTGCATGGGACTAACTGTTCTCAGAGAAAACTAAGGAATTCTATCATTAATTACAAAAAGGTGCCAAAAAAAAAGAGTCAAATACAACAGTTTGAAAACCCTCATTCACATGTGGAAAAATTAAATGTGTGATCAGAATGTTTGCCATGTCACAAGAAAGGTTCTTACTTTACACCACCTTGTTTCGCACACACAGGGTTCTCCTTTAACAAAGATTTTAAATTGTCAAAAAAGTAATGTGATCTGTACAAATCATTCCCAAAGCATGTGAAAACAGAGATGATACAGAACCACATGCTGGTTGTGGTTTTAACCGATCCCTTATCTGTATGTGCCTGCCTTTGGAAGTAGCTTTAGGAGCAGGCTGGTATTTCTCCAAGTCACGTAGAATTCTGCAGAATTTCTCAGATTATTCAGGTGACTGCTTTCAGGGTACTCAAGTCAGATGAATAGCTAAAAGCCTGAGCTTTCTTCAGCTTCCTAAGATCCACATAAACTATATCACACATATTTAAAGTAAAATATTTGGCTATTGCAACATAAAGCAATGAATCCCAAACTTTCTAAACCAACAGACCATTGATGATTCTCCAAATTTCTTATGTGAACTACCACTATTCAACAAACCCTCGACTGAAAACACTTTTTATTAAGATTCCATGGATCGGTCTTGTAGTTACTATAGAAATATAAAGAAGTTGATATGAACAAATTCTTAACCTTCCAATGATGCTTATTGTTTCTTTCCACCTGTTTAACATCTACCTGATTTTAACTTTGCAGTAAGTAGTCACAAACAGCCTGTCAAAATAGAAGCACCCATGGAGCTATTATTAACGGCTAATAAAGTCATTTACCTTGTTGGCTCTACTAATCTGTGACAGGTTTTCCCCTTTGCCTCTCTGCCAGATTCTGACTTGCAGAAAGTTAAAACAAATCCTGAATGTGCTCAAAATTTATTGATGGAAAAATACACTTGGAGGAAACTACAGTGATTAAAAGTCTCATCATTTTCTTGTTCCACTAATTTGTTTTGTGAATTCCAGCAGTTAAACAAAAGGAACACTGCCATTTCCAGCAGCCATTTCCGCATTCCAAACAGCTGCCAGAGCAGAAATGTTCTCACTCTTCCTTAATTATCTGACTGAGTAACAAATCCACTTGAAAGTCTGTTTGTGGCACATCAGATCCTTTTTAGGGCAAAGTGAGACATACGAAGTAGCTCTCTGAGAAATCCTCCAACAAAATGGCAGGCTTACAGACTCTTCATAAAAATTATGAGGGCAAGTGATTCATTCTACAGGTATTTTTTAATGGTTTTGTAAGAGCAAAATAGGAAGGACCACAGATAACCCAAAGAGTAAAACATTACTTCCAATTCTTTTAGTTAATTGCAGTATGCAATTCAATAGCAAACCAGTCTACACAAATAGGGTTGTCTTTTTTTTTTTTTTTTTTTTTTTACACTTAGTCACTAAAGTAAGATTTTAGATTTTCTGTTTAACCCATCAGGTGCAAACTAACAGGAGCATTCCTGACAGTGATGAAAACTACACAAGTAAAATTTGGCAATGCTTAAAACAAGTTAGTGTTGGAAGGATCCCTCCTTCCCAACTACTAGCCCTAACTTAAGTGTATGTTGAAACTACTTATAAACTATTTGAAATTATAATATGCAAATTCCTAGAGCTGATAAGTGCAGAAAGTAGCTTTAAGCAGAAATTGCTTGCATACTAACACATAGAAGTATGTGTTTATATCACACCACCCAAAGGAATCATCATCTGTATTTAAATGCAACTCTTCTGTACTAACATGATTATAACATTTGAATTTCAGCACTCACTTCAATACACATTTGATAGAAATCAGATAGACAAAAGGATATCTATACAAATTATACATCTAAAGCAACAAAAATAAATTTATTTACCTTTCAGAAGAGCTACTTTAGCAATAGGTTCATTTAGATCTTGGTCATCCATCTGGGCATCTAAAAAAAAAAAAGAACAAATAACCCACATCTTTCAAAAAGCAGGTAGACTGCATGCAGACAGTTTTCACATGTGCATTCTAAAAGAGAAGCTTTTATGTCCTTCTCACATTACAACAGTTAATTATGAAATCACAAAATAGACAATACTGCTCCGAGCTTGCATCTGGCTCTGCACGAAACAGACCCCCTTCGCTGTTTTAGAAAACGCTTGTGATTAAGTGACTTAATTCAAACTCATTAGATGTTACAGAATCCACAGTTAAAGACTTACCTGTAGTGTCGTCACTGCTTTTTTCCTTGCTTGGGCTAAGTGTGTCTGACAATTCAGATTCTTTGACTCTTGCTTGACTCTCTGTAAGAAACAAGGACAAACCAATTACAATCAGTAAATGCTCTGCTCATTCTCTCAATCAGAACTTCTGTACAGCTATTTATTTAACTACTGCTAAATGTCAACAGAAAGCAGCATAGTTAAAGAAAGATTTAAGAACCCAGCGGTTGCTTATTTAGTTTTAAGTTTGGGTTAAAATGGATTCAGCATCACCAGTCATTAATCTAGCTTAGCATCTAACAAGGGATGCAACTGCTTCATGAACAGCTTGAACCTTTGTTAAAGCTGTATTCTTGCCAGTTGGAACTCCCTGCAAAAGCTGATTCAATCATGGAACAAATAAGTAAAGAAAACCAGAACAATGCAGATACTGTAACACGTCAGAAAGAAACTGCTGTTAAGAATAAAATTGTGCTTCAGTGTTTAGGACAAATAAAATAATAGCAACAAGTCTAGTATACATGGTACTGTTAACAAAAAAGTGTGGTATGAACCTGTGAAGAATCACAGCAATACAAGTAATTTCTAGAAAAAGTTCAGTTCAAATTATAATAAGAGAAGGCAGTCTATGTCCTTCCACCACAGAATACCTTAATAAAGTATCTGTTCATACACAACTTGCCATGTTATTACAGGCAGCTTAGTGAAGCCACAGAGTTGTTTTCAGTTTGATTTCTTTCATCAGTTCCAGATTTCTTTTCATGGGAGACCAGACATTTTCAAAAAGTGAGTGGATTTAATTATGCTTATGCATTGTTTTTCCACATGGAAGTATCCCTGACACAGAGTCTAAAATGTTTATGACACAATTTTTTATTTCTTTTAAAATAGCCATTCCAGTTTAGTTCTGACAGGTCCGTTAAACAAAGGCATAACATGTCTGGTGTGGGCAAGCCAGTAAGTTTGTCAGTGAGGAATCATGTCACCAGCATGTAGGTGAGGTTATATATAACAAAGTCTTTTCCTGCTGACTATACATCACCACCCACCCACAGATTAACAGAGGTCTCAAGTTCCAGGTAGAGATATATTTAAAAAGGCATCATTACATGATTCCCAGTATACAGATTTAATACTATATACATGCAGAAAGGCATGATGAAAACATAATTTCTTCACACATAGTTACTGTAGATGCACCAAAAAATAGAACAAGGACATGGGAAGATGTACAGCAATAAATGTGTTACACCAATGGGTTAGTGTATGAAAACACGTAAAAAACAAAGTGAGAAAGCTTGCATGCACTGCTTTGTCAAGTGATGAGAGAACAAACAGAACTAAACATCCCCAAAATGAAAGAAGTGGAAAAATTAAAACAACCTTTGCACTTACATGAGCAAGATAACAAACCACAGACAGGTTAATAGGGAAAAAACCCACGTTTTCTTCATCTAAGAGGAAAAGTTTTCTATTTCTGCATGCCAGAATAATATCCACTTGTACATGAAACAGAAGGCGGCGATCACAAACAAAGCAGCTGATCAAGAGCCAGATCCTTCCTATCTTAATGTAACTGAAATCACTGGGGAGGGAGAAGGGGAAAGCACCCGTACACCTCAAGCACACCAGGGGTTCAGACCTGGCTGCTATTCCAAACATATCTCACATGATTTCCAGGCTCATAATGACTGGAGTAGTTAAAAACTTGAGGTTTTGAGGTGGTTCTTTGCTAAAACAAAGAGTACTTCTCCATTTTTAGGAATAGCATTTTTAACCAATAGCTAAAGATGTTACACTACAAAGCACTTAGATCTATCCTATAGAATCAGGCTCACAGGGCTGCAAGGAAAGCTGTTATTATCACTAAACAAAGTAACACATAGTTTTTAAAGTATTAAGAGAAGTATATCCTAAAAGCCTCACCCATGTCGTTTATGTTAGCGGCCAATCCAGAGTGCTATGCTGAGCAGTATCTGCATCCCACTAACTTTACCATATCTGGTCATACATGGAATCACAGCTTTCTTGCTCTGTGTGAAACGGGAGGAACAGTGCAAGTTCCAACCGCTGAATTAATTCTCTCTCTCCCCACCTCCTTCACATATTCCCCCTCCCACCCACCCCTGGGTACACCAGCTTCTTCCTCCCTCTTGTCCTCCTCCCCCTGAAACAAGCAGCAAGATTTTGGCACTAAAGGAAAGATTCTACCTCTGAAACAGCACAAGTCAAAGAGAGAAATGGCTTAAAAACCTGCTTCCTATTCTGCAACCAGAGTCATCAGCACAAACCTCTTTCCTGTGCTATATTATTTCTCAGCAGTTGTCCCTATTTCCCATAATAAAACTAAGCTGAATAAATATAGCCAAAATGATGAAGTATCTTAAAATGTGGTGACATCATACTTACTTGACGAGTTAGAATACATTAACAAGCACCAAAAATAGCTCATGGCTTTGCTAGATAACTGGCATGCAAGTGTTACGTTACAGTTATTGTATGCATTCTTTTGCCAAATATGGCATGTTGTCTATAGCTTACTCATATACAGAAACAAACTAAAGGTGCTATTTCATACACTACAGTACCAGAAGATAAGTTGAGACATCTCTAAAATACTAGAACTTTTAACAAGCTAACATTTATTTAATATAACAATACTTTGCCAACGGACAGAGCGTAAAGAAATGAGTTAGTATGTACAGACATTAATAAAAGCTAGAAAAGAGGAGTCAGTCTACAACCCAAACAATCTTACATTATTAGACAGATAGGAAATACTGATCTACATGCTTTGTAACATTCCTGGTTTTGGTACTGCAAGATAAGGATGACTGTTTCCTTGACAAGGAATTATTTTCTAATTAGCTCCTTGTATTTTGCTTGTTTTATATTAAAAGAAAAAAAGAGATATGCACATTTATATTTTATTTGGGAAAAGCACGTTTAGGAGGTTAATAGTTATTTTAAAGTTATGAGGGTGTAAGTTACAAAAAGTCAAATACACTTTTTTTTGAACACTGAAAATGAGGCCAAACATTATATCTATTTAGTCCTACAATAAAATAGAAAGTCTGGTTGACATTTATGCCTGCACTAAAGATTTAAATCAATTTACTTTTTTTTTTTTTTTTTTTACACTTTTTTAAAAATACACATTCAGGTAAGAACTCAGTCAAAATTTAGACTCATATTTCATGCACTCAATCCTCAAAAATTGTTTCCTTTAAATCTTTTTTACCCTATGATAGGATTTGGAGCGGAGTTCAGTAGAGAATATACCTCCCCTTCGTTGACTTTTTTCCCCTTAAGTAAATATTCAACAAAACTCAAACTGCTAGTTTAAGACAGAACATGCACTGAAGTGACATAAAAACATGCTTCAAAACCAGTTAAACAATCCAGAAGTCTAACCTTTCAAAAGCTTTGTTTCTTCCACTTTGGTTAGATGTCCTTCATCTATGATCTTGTCTGCCAAACAAAATAAGTGTTACTTTCCAAGCTCAAATTAAGCAAGCTTTTCCGTGCACACATCTACGTAGACTACATTCCATGACCAAATTAAAAGCTGATAATATTACTTCCTACTGAGGCTTGAATAAAAACTTTATTCTGGCAGGGAATAATGAAACAGAGCACACAAGCCTACTGGAACTTTGTGGTAAAGTGCATAATTATTTCTTCTGCAATTTATTAGCTTACATTATTAATGCTTCAGCTCACTAATGAGAAGTTAGAGAAATTAATTACAATTTTTAAAAATTTAACCGTTAGTGATAAACAAAAAATTTTCTCAAGTTATAGTTATAAAAAAGGAATTCCAAGAGCTGGCAGCCTGAAACAGATACCCACTAGATACAGAAGAAATCTAGAAATACACCACAGAAAATCAGCGACTGAGAAGTCACCTCCACATTACAGCTGCTTTAACAGCAACTACAGAAGTTACACAAAATGGCCTTTCTTAGCTTAAAGCTTTCAGAGAGCTGCACAAACTTCCAAAGCACCACATTCAGGTTCACAAACCCTGAATTTCTATACAGTGTTCACAGGGAAGTCTATTCATGTTTGTCAGGTGCATCAAACCTAAATCACAGAATTTGAGATTACACTGCTAACTTCATCCAAACTCCAGCTAGGACATGAAGGCAAAAAGGAAGCCAAGGGAAAAAAAGGTTCAGATTAAAGATGCTAAAAGAACTACTGAGCCATTAATTAATTTCATATTCAGAGGAAATACAATGATTTAAAATTGCTTAACTGTCTAGCAAAGTCAGCATGTGAAGTCACCACGGCTCATCTATCTTGCAGTTCACAATCAATTTCTATGCAGTAGATCTTGCAATTTAGACATTGTTGAAAGCTTTTAACAGCCACTGAAACACCAGAGTTGAAGCTGCCTCTGCCTCTACCCTCTGCTCTCCCTGTCAGATAGATCCCTGACAACCCAGCAGGGAACCCAGTCTGCTGGTTACCCCATGTGCTGTTAATGGAACTGGGAAGCAGAGAAGACTGGACAAACACCACATACAGGAGAGTTCAGATTAAGGAAGCTGGGTGACAGCAAATATATTTCAAAATTGTAATTAAAAAGAATTAAAAATCATAGTGAGCTTTAGTCAGCATTTCCAGCTTCAAGTAGCTCTGAAGATTAAACCTCTGCTCCTCCAATGGCATGTTGCTGCAATAGTGACAATGTGAGGACAGATGCAGGACATTTGCAGGGAGATTTCTTTTCCAGCCCTAGACAGTAGACAAGCTTTCCAACAACACCCATGAGGTCTAAAGGGGGGGTTTGCATGGCCAGAAGTTTATCCTGCCCCCACAGCCAAACCAACCTAAAAGATACTTCATCTGATTTTATCTACAAATAGTGTCCCGTGCTCCAGTAACCTTTTACAAATACTGTGTCAGAAATACACTGAGCAGCAGCACACTGAATTTTTCAGGATTGGTTTCAGGTCTCAAGCAACTGCAGGAGATCACTCATCATCTGAGTTCGTCAGAGCTGAAGGAAGGCACCAAACTGAGGAAGGCACCATGGAGGGAATCAAGTTACTGCAGCCACAAGTGACGAGTTCCTGAGTGATATCATGAATCCTCTACCATTTAAAATAAATCAATCCAAAGAAAAGTCTTCATATGTGATTATTCCATGACTCTGTTGAGGCTGGAAGAGGGTGGAAAGGATAGCAGCAAGAAAGTAGCTGGGGAATTCTGCCCCTATGTCTGAAAAAAATTAGCTGAACAGAAACCCCATACACTCCAAGTAGCTACAACTGCTTGATCCGGAGGGATAAGACCTCACCTATGCTAGACTGTTAGCTTAAAATAGGCTTCTATAATCAGCTTACAGAAGAAACTTAGCACTATAAAAGGATGGATCTTGAAGTGTTCACAATTCAGTAACTGTTAAAACCAGAATAACTGTAGCACAAAGAGAGGAATCTATTCTTCTTGACCCCGGATATTTTTCCAAATTCAAACCCTGAAACCAGCTCTTCACACTTGTAAGAATTCTTACTTTCTGTGAATAAAATGGCACCTTTTTTCCCCCCTTTTCCATGGGGTTTTATGGTTTTCTAATTTCCACTACGGTTTCCAACCTTTGTACAAAAGTTTTCTTCTTGAAACTACTTCTTCAGCAAAGAACTTAAGCAGTGACACACAAGTCCCCGTGCCCAGTGAGACCCGAAGCTGGCACAGCCAGGACCTTTCACTTGGTGGCAGACACCTCTTCCTACCACACACAAGTACACATCTCAGTGTTTTCAGAACACTAGCATGTTTCAAAGCCAACATATACAGTTTATTTCAGTGTGTATGTTTAGATAAACAGAAAATTTGGATGCTGATGTTGCCATGCTAAATAGAATCTTACCCTGTGCTGTTACCCCCCAGGCACTAAAAATGACAGAATCCAGGTATCAGAAAGTAAAAGCAGACAAATCTGTATCTTTAGAACTTCCCCTTTCAGATTTCTCCATCTTATGATATTACAATTGTAGAAAGCTTATCTTAAACTCAATTTTTTTTTAAAAAAAGTTTTTTTTTTTTAAAAAAATAAATCAATCCACATTTTTTCCTGACTGAAGATGCACGTTTCAGCCTGTGAAAGTCTGAATTAGGGTCAGGATCCTGGCTTTAATTTCTGGCACAGATCATTATCTTTCATACTATCCAGTCACTACTTACTAAAAAGCAAACTGTTACTGATACATATAATAAAGAGTAACAACTTTTACTTAAACAATGTGCTTTGAAGTTAATCTTTGAGTTCATCTTTAAGATAGTCTTTGTTTCTTTTTGCTGGTGAATGCAGTTCAAAGGCAGCTTTCCTTTAGGTTTTTAGGCTTTTCCAATCTTTTCCAGTTAAGAACTCTGTTTTAGATTTAGGATGCCTATCACTATATGTAATAGAAAAGTTAAGGTCTGTTAACATTACAATAATGACTTAAGTAACACACCCTCAAGACATTTGTGTTTTTCTATCAAATTAGTCTTCAAAGGAGGCCAGTTCTGAAGACCAGTGAAAGAAAACCCAGCCCCCAGCACACGAATTTCAAGCCATCTGAAAAAAAGGAATACTAAGCAGCTTTAACTCAGCTTTAACTTTACTTGCCACCTGCAGGCCATAAATTCATGGAAATGTTGAAAAGAGCTATTTGATCCATCCAAAAGCGATGTCATTTTAGATAAATTTTTTTAAAATAAATTAAAAATAAAAAACTTGTTAAAAAGGCAAAAAACCCAGACCTGCATTTAAAATTCTAAGTGAAAAAAAAATATTAAAAAATCACCAAATGTCTAGGAAAAAAAGCCCAAGTAAAGAAAAGTTAGATTGGAGTGAAAGATAGGAAGCTAGCAGGGCACCTCTCTCTCTCTCATCATATCATTTACCAGCGAAAAAGCAGCACCATGACTTTTGTTGCTGATGTAACTGGTTTTCCCCAGTGGTTGCTAAAACCAAAAAGGTTATGAAATGAGCTGCAAGTGAATTGGATGTAATGATGAGAAAGTAACAGACTTCCCAGATCATTCAGAGCAAGATTTTGTAACATTCTACAGATGCTGCAGACAGGTAGTAAGGACAGGTTACTCTGGATGATTTCTATCAGCCCTATTCTGCTCTAACAAAAAAACCAACACAAAACACCAAAAAAACCCCCAAAACAACAAAAAAAACCCTGACAACAAAACTAAAAAGTATAAAAACTCCCTACAAAAGCCAGCCAGATCTTACAAACAATACTACCCAGGTAAGCATTCAAAGCTTCACTGCAACTATGACTTGTGTGTCCTGCTGCTTCTCCCCCAGCAAAAGCTCCTAGGTGTTTGTATCCTGAGAGGTTTTGAGTACTTTTCACTGGTAAGCACTTTCAGTTGCCTTATGCCTCTACAGCAAATGCTTGTACAGAATACTAGATTGCTTAATCATCTAACTTTACTTCTTATGGCACCTTACGTAGTTCACTTCCTTGACTGAAGGTGTTTTTCCTCATTTCTCTGCTTGTGCTTTCCTCATTTCCTAATGTCCTTCCCCAGAATTATGGGCACAAGCACCTTCCCTGCTGTCCCAGCACAAGTCAGAATCTTATCTTCTAGACAAATGGAAAGGTTAGCTCAATTCTCCTTTCTTTGTAGATTTCTTTTATGGTTTGTGATACTATAGTTTTGATTCATCTGCTTCTATTATTAGTTCTTCTTCCTTCCAATCTTTGTGATATTTTTCAAAACTTACTTGCTGCATGTCTTAAAGCTCCAGTCCCTAGAAATCTCTGAAACTGTAATTTTTTTCCCAACTAGCTCCCAACCTTCACTGCAGCAGAGAGCAAATGGGCAGATGACTGAAGGATAATACACATATAAAATGAAAATAACAGATCCTGCAGCTTGTAGTTTAACCTCACGATTTTGTGGGGCTTGAAGAAATGCATTTGAATTTGGGAAAGGCAAACTTTCAGTCCATGTGCTGCTGACTTGGAATCTTTTTTAGACTTGGTTAGACAGTAAAATATTTATACTGTCACAAAAATGCAGAATTCTGAACTCTTTGAACTCAGACTCATTCTTTAAGAGAGGCAGTGGAGGCCTTACAGTACCTTTAGCTTTCAATCTCTCAAGAAAAGGGAGGCATAAGAACATCGATCTTCATCTCTCTTATTATTACTCCCATTGCAGGTCAGACACTTTCCCTAGATCCTGGTGGTTGTTTTAAAACACAAGCTTTGCTAAAAGAGGTTAAGCTAACACCCAAACAACAAAACAGGCAGCCAATTTCTATCCAAACATCACTCCATGTGCTCTTCATTTTTCACTCTAGACACAAAAAAATTTCAGTCATTTAACTTCAGTTCATTTTTCTGTCCTGAATAAAAATCTTCTCAAAATTGAAAATTATTTTAACCTTCAGCCAGGCAGAGGACAGCTGTCAGTCATTCACTTTTACAAATCAACATTTTTTCCAAGAAATGAAGTTTATATTTTCTTAGACAAACATTAGCAGTATCCTGTAATTCAGTTTATAACACTGCAATCAGTATCACAAGGAGTGAAGTCGAACAAGTCTGCTACACTTCCTTCTTGAAATTTAGAAGGTCGGAGTCCAATGGGCATAATTAAAAAAGTGTTTTATTTCTGCTTTTAAGTATTCTTCTCTGCTCAACCTTAGGTACATAATTTCTGTAAACTCTTAAGTCAAAAAACAATTATTAGTAATGCAAAAGGGTTTTCTCTGAAGTTTAACAGCCCTTTTCTCTCTTCATCCTAAGATATTTTTCTTCCAGCGAACAAAAAGTGCTGACATGTGAAGTTTTTCTTTAATTACAGATATGCAGACTGGGCTCTGCTGTTACTCATGTTTCAAATCCCAGAATAACACATCTTTCTGAAGACTGGTATTGCATATTTGTTCTGTTTTTCTCCAAAGATGCTCTGCAATTACCAAATTAAAAATTAAATCCTCGTTTTCCTTTTTGTTTTCTGTAACAACTAAACTGAAGAACATGTAAGACCTTTAATTATCAGATGAATTATAAACACATGAAATGAAGAAAAGGCATCTCTGTCATGCTTCTGGCTGTGATGGTTGCTTAAACTGATAGCATTAGACTTTCAACTTCTTTGTTACAGGTGAAAAAATATATTCAGTTTTAAACATCAGGTGGCATCATTACCACTCTTTTATTGGTCAGAGGACAGCAACATGCTCTGTGCTCTGTAAGAGCACAACTATCCTCTTAAAACTGCCACATTTCCATGCCTAGAAAATGTCTGCTACTACAGAAATATTAAATAGTAGTGACAAATTCTGTTTTTTATCCACCTTTCCTGGGTTTTCTGTTGTTTTTAAAGCAAATGTGATGAACACTCTTGTACTCACTCTGACATTCTATGAACTGATGAATAAAAGTGCAGTCCCCTCCACTCTTTGAAAGAAAGTCCTCTAGTAAAAAAAGAAACACTTCAGTTTACATCTTCTTATAATTTTCAAATTGATGCAACAAAAAACTCTTGAAAAATATATTAACAATATCTGTAATTGTGTATTTACAGTGAACTTTTGAAATCTGAGTTAATATGCAAGCAGACAAGACATGTAACTGAAATGATGTCTGAGTGATGAGAAAATAGATTACCTTTGACTGATCAGAAGTAGTGCTTCAACTGCATTTTCAAAGGGTACTTTGAAATACCAAAATCAAATAGCACCTCTTAAGCAGAATAAAAAGTCCCTTATCGCAAGAGAAACTATTAAAAACCTCCAAACTTTATTTAACAAAATTTAGTAAGACACAATTATTAAAAGTCCAATCATTCTGCATTTGGCAGTTACTGTACTGCTCTTTCAGGTTAGGTGGGGACCAGTGACTTCAACTAAATTTCCACTGGCAACTTGATAAATTTGGCAACAAAATTAACGCACAGAAGTGATATTTAAATCACAATAAATATAGAATACATATGATGCTAATGAAACATGCAACTCCATAGTACTGATGTCTCTAGTTTCTCCTATTTGTTAATTAATATTAAGACATGGATAATTGCAAATACCAAGTCCAAGCACTCAATAAATAAGAAAGATGAATTTAACCTATATTCATCAGCAGTTTCTTAGCTTTAAAAGGGCATTTAACAAGTTTTTCTTTAGTCTTCATGTTTATTCTTCATATCTAATACACTCTTGAAATAATTTTTTTGGAATGTGTGGCTGAATTTTTAAATTTACTTTTTAAACAGGTTTCCACTGCACTTGATTTTTGAAGGAAGGGCAGTTCCACCATGGAGATCCTAAAACCAGGCTCAGTTTCCAGGTTTACCCAAGTCCTTGCCAGGTGCCCTCGCTAAGCAACCCACATGGTCAGAGCCTTGCACCTCCGAGTAAAGAGGTGCTAATCCTTTCTCAAGAACCTCAAAACTCCTTTAAACTCAAGAGTAACAATCTGAACAAGCCAGAAAAATGTGTTACATTTCAACAAAATCTTTCAATCACTAGCTTCTGATACCAGAAGCCTATCTGTTAAGATCAAACACGCAATACTAAGCCGTACTATATTCCAAAACTCCTCTAATAAAGCAAACTGTTTTCTAACCCTCAAGACAGATATTTTAAAAGACAGCACCATGGCTGTAACATTTATTTTCCATATTTAAACAATTATTTTTTTAGCCTTTTTATGTGGTCCTCTAAGTGACTGTTTACAAATTTTTTCTATCTTTATATACAAGTTGTTGTGGTGCAACTCACTGAGAAACATACCATTTACTGAAATAACTCAGCTCTACTCAACCTTTATAAGTGGCTTGATGCATAAGCAAGTTTTTCTCTTCTGCATGTGCAATGAGAGAAAATTAATGCCTAACCAACATCACCTTAATACACTTTGTTATAAAAACACTCTAGACCTACTACAACTTGAGTTCTTAGTTCCTCTACTCAAAGTATAGCTCTCATCACGTTATAAACAGCCAGGGAAAAGAGCAATGAAAAATCTTTACTCTTCCACAGCTAGTTAGAATGCCTATAAGCATAACTTGAGGATTTGACTTGCAGTTTTGAAAGCTACAAAAGGAATCTTTAAAAGCATACTGATTTTACATGGTTTTGCCACCCGTTTCCTCTGATGGGGAGAAGTATGTACACCTCTGTATACAGACAGAGGAAACTTTTTTCAAGTGCCTTGCAGGCTATTTAGTACCCCCAAAAGAGATTGAATTTCTGACTTCTGCCCTCAACTGTGAAGTCTTTCCCTTATGCAAAATAGTTAGAAACTCTGTTTACTGCCAAAGTTGCTGAATCCACATTATAACCCCTAAATTCTTAGCTGTTCTAAAATAATGCTAGACTACTCAGCAAAAAAACCCCCAACAAATGAAACAGTAATTGCCTCCTACTGCTTTAAAAAAGAGAATAAAATCCAAAATCTGGCGGAGAAAATGACTGCCCATCTGTCATTATATGAATGCTAAAGGACAGGAAGATAGAGAACAGCACAGACTGTCACAAAGAGAACACAGGCCAGCAGGCTCTAAGAGACCAGAGAAATGTGGATGGACCACGTATAACAGAGATGCAGAAGAATGTGGTACAGCAGAGAAAATAATGGAAAACATGGAAAACAATGCTAAAATACAGAATAAAAAAATGGTTTGGTAGATGCCTGACAGAAAAAGGTGATAGACTGTATTAAAACACAGGACAACTTGAATAAGCAGTTACATTATCTCTACGTTCAGAAAGAAAAAGAAATTGGCAGACATCTTCCTAAAATTCCCATCATTAAGCAAAAGTTCTACTGTTACTCATAAGATAAAGGAGTCTGTATTTTTATGTATCCATCCAGATGGCATCTAAACTCTTATGCAATCCAAAATAGGTCAAAAAAGGTTTGCTTCTTCAACTATCAGGAAAAACTATCAGTGATACAATGATATTTGTTAGAATCACGTAACCATGAATTGAAATTTGAAATAATATTTCACACAATTTTAAAACTGAAGACTGGGAAGAGGTTCTCAGTATTTTAAAAATTAACATATTCCTGCCAACAAATTTAAAATAAACAAAACCAAAAATGTTTAAGAAAATATTTAGTGCAATATCAATTATTTCTCTAAATCAAGATGTATTTGCACTCAAAGCCTGAAAGCTTTTACTAAGCATGTCATTTTAGATGTAGGATGCTTTTGTTCACAGTACTCTGTGTTTTTCTAAGAAACTCCAACAACACAGTTTTCAAAGTCTTTTTATGGTTTACAAGACTAGAAAAAAAAAAAAAAATCACACTATACAGTTTTGCTTTGTAAAGATGGTAACTATTCTCTGGGGTAGAAGATTAAAAAAAACCCCTAATTAAAGTAAATCTCTTTCTTAACCACTCTATCAAGCATTAAGAGTATTACCAACTTAAAATTATGCATCAGCAACATGGATTGATCTACCTAAAACCAGAAAACTGGGAACAGGCATTAAGTTTTCATCTTGCTAATTAAATCATGCATCACAGCTGAGTGCCTAAAAGGCTGCAAAAGTGTTTGCACTGAGGGGTACCTAGTATTTAGATTAAGGGGAGGGTTTTTTACCATTCCTGTCAGTGTTTAACAGATGTCTCCTCCAGCTCCAATTAAGAAAGAGACAGAAGGTTATACCATGATTAAGAACTTGTATTTTATTTTTTGTCTCCTAAAAAGATTTTCATTTATAAAACAAAACAAAAAAAGTAAAAAGCTAAGAATTAGAGAGTTTTAAAAATGTGTTTCCAAATCCCTTTGAATATTAGTTAAAACTTTGGCTTCTATACTATCTTCCAACTAATATTACCACCATTTCTTAGAGCTTTCACTATCTATGGGCAAGATTTAGAAAACACTGAAGAAAGCTACACCATGGCTAAAATTTAAAATTCATGTAAGGTAAATATTCCTTAGCCAATGGAACAATTCAGTGAATTCAGAACTGCAATTAGAATAATCTTGGCTTCATGTGATACTGGGCATAGTCTTATCAGACAACTTTATTCCAAAAAATTTCAAGTGTTTGTTAAGACACATTAGTTAAAATACTTTGCTTTAACTAAATGGTCTTTTAAAAAAACCCACCCATCTGCCAGTTCAATCTGTAATTCATTCCTGTTTTACATAAAGACACAAAGTTAATTTCTACTATTTACATATTTTGTATTTTCACATTTTTCATAATTATAGTTATGGGAAAATACATTTTGAAGTCTTTACTTACCATACCCAATTTACTAGAAAAATGTTACTTGTCTGTGTTGCAAGGGAAAATAAAATTAAGATGAAAAAAGTCAATGAGTTTTCCACTTTCTTGTGTCACAAGCCTGAAACCATTCAGTAGACTCCTACTGACTCCAGTGAGACCCCCAAAAAAGGAAAAAAAAAATAGCAAAAAGACAATTTCCAAGTTGGCTCATTACATGTGACAGAACTTTCTGAAAGCACCTAGGCTGAATGTCTAAGCAAAAACATGCTGGTCAGAGGAGTGGACAAATTCAATTGCATTTTTTAAGAGAATATTATTCAAAGTAAAACTTCAGAGAACATTTTGAGTTTGTTTAACTTCAAACATTAACCATAAGACAAAAGGTAGCCTTAAGATACACTACCTTTCTCTGTGCTCCCATTAATTTTAGGTATGAAGTCATCAACTTGTATGCCTAGGATTAAGAAAGGGTATTATTTCTGGAACCAAGCAAAATGTTTTGGGTTTTGTTTCTTTATAAATACAGCAGTATGAAAAGCCAGATGCATTTCACAGTATCTTGTCCCTTTAAGTATCTAGTCAAAGCAGGTCACATTTAATGTGTTTTCCTGCACTACAGATCCATTCCTGTTTGTTCAAATGTGCAAGAAGTTACTGTCACTCGGGGAATTACTGCCTAATACATATTTATATACATTTAAAGATTCCATACGTGTGTATGAATGTGTATGTGTGTATATAGAAACCTTCAAAACCTTGGATCTGAGGGGACACAGAGCTCTACATTAAATTGAGCCAGGACCCAGAAGTCTGAACACTCACAACAGCAGTGCCCTCTACTGACATCGTGTGTGGCCACAAGCTGTTCCGCGGTACAAGAAGATACACT